>OX451740.1:1306754111-1307954111 GCA_948472305.1 Vicia faba | reverse complement strand
CCATCCACTCCAATCGAAATATCTGACTCTGATACCCCTCCTCCAAAACAAACAGCCTCTCAGAAAACCGCTGAAAACCCCAGCAGGACTTTCATTGACCTAACAAGTCTTGAACGTCTTGCTGATCTAAGACACAAAATTGCCATCCCAAAACCAAAGCAACCAGATGTTGGCTCTGGTATTTTGAATTTTGAAACAGGTGTGCTGCAATGGATTGCTTCTTTGAAGCAAGTCTGTCCTGGGATGATTGACCCAGCTGCTTCTGATCAGCTCTGGTCACAGTTCAGATCTTGGGTACGTGCTGAAACCCTCAAGTTGCAGGACGTCAACTATGAGCAGGCTCAACAGAACTTCAGCAAGCTGCTGAAGGAAGTTGAAAGTCATCTGCCTCAGGAAGTTGTGCTCCCTCTGGACAGTGAATCTTGGTCTGAGAAACAGTAAGCTGCAACGGTGCAACCATCAGAAGAAGACAAGACCATTCAGGCTAAAGAAAATCAAGCAGAAGATGTTGCTGAAAGTTCTGAGAAGCCTCCTCCTTCTGATGCTTCTCAAGCTGCCTTGGACAGGCAGACTCTGGAAGAATTAAGGCTGAATGACTTGCGTCTACAGCAGCGAATGGACGACAATGATCAGAAGATGAAAGCAAGAATGGATGTGCAGGACAGCAAGATTGACACTGTTGTCAACATGGTTCAGAAGCAGAATGAAACTTCTGAAAAGATTCAAGCGATGCTGGAGAGCCTGTTCTCACGCATGCCTCCTCAACCTTAAATCTTTTTTCATGCATGACCTTTTTCATGTTTTCTTGATTTTCTGATGTCCTGTTTTGACTATGTTTTGTAATATTTTCTTGCTCTGATTCTGAACTATCTTAATATGATTAGTTTTTCTGATCTTAATTGTTTTAGCACATCACCAACACTTTTTGATTGGTGACAAAAAGGGGGAGAACAAGAATGATATTTAAATCAATAACGGCTAACTAGACAGAAATCCTCAAACATTCTAACTCTATTACTTGAAATGTTTTTTCTGTTTTGTTTAAAGTCTACAGGCACAAGGAAGCTCCTGGACACTCTGAAGACTAGAAGATGATCAAAATGTAGAAGCTCTGATCAATGTTGCTCTGATCAATATGAAGTTCTGATCGACCTAACACTCTGATCCAAAGCAAAGCTCTGACAGGAAAAGCTCTGAAGCTCTGCTCTCTGATAAGTCAAAGACTCTGATAATCTGATGTTCAAAGAAAGAAAAAGATCTGATCCTGAAGAACACGCATAATCAAAGGGAAGTAATAAACTCAGGGGGAGTATTTCCTTACTCCTTATTCTTTTACTTCTTATTCTGATACATTTTCAGATACCTTTTCACGTTATTTTTCATTTAAAATATCTAGTTTTTGTCATCATCAAAAATGGGGAGATTGTTAGAACAATGTTTGAATCTACTACCCTATATTTAAGTTTTGATGATAACAAAGTGAAAAGATATAGTATTCATAGGTTTCATGTTTGAACTATCTGCTGCCTAAAATTATTATGTTCTGACTTGCAGATACTCTGATTGGTATAAGCAAGATCACGTCTTTTCAGCATCAGAATTTGATTTCATACACCAGCATCAGAAGTTGCTTCATCAGAACGTCAAGATCAGATAATCAACTCACGAACATGCTGAAGCTTGATGAACAAGACTGCGCTCAAACACTCTGATACAGAAACACAATAGTTCATCAGCAGCGAAGCAGAATCAGAATGAGCCAAGCCAGAACGTGCATTGAAGAAGCAACGGTACTGTGCATTGAACGCTAATTAATTCCAACGGCCTCATTCTAGACAAGATCTGCTCAAAAAGGAAAGCTTGTTATTAGCATTGAATCAAGAATATTTCATTCAACGTTCATCTTTTCAAGTGCTATATAAACAAGGCTTTGAAGATTATAATGGCTAATGCTCTCCAAATCTCTACACGCACAAAGCTGAACCATAATCTTCGTTCAACCTGTTTTGCAAAACAAAAAACTCTGATATTCCATTTCTGTTTAGCAATCTAGTTTCTAAGCTTCATTTTGTGTATACATCACAGTTGTGATAAAGTTTTGTAGAAAACATCC
Source organism: Vicia faba (assembly GCA_948472305.1). Lineage (NCBI taxonomy): Eukaryota > Viridiplantae > Streptophyta > Magnoliopsida > Fabales > Fabaceae > Vicia > Vicia faba. Next base: position 1,307,951,998 of record OX451740.1, on the reverse strand, counting down.
AAACACATTGTAATATCTCTTTGTAAGAAAGTGTTTCCTTGACAAACCGGGTTGTGGTTTGAATCAAGAAGGCTTTAGCAGTTGTTAAAGCAGTCTGTAATATTCAGTTGAATATAGTGAATTAAGACCTCGTTGGAGAGAGGCGAAATCACCTTGACGGGTGGACTGGAGTAGTTTGAGATCAAACGAACCAGGATAAAAATATCTTGTCAATTGCTTTAGATTTCAGTTTTACAATTCAACCCCCCCTTCTTGTGTTTTTCACCCCTTCATATTTTTGACTGTAGAAATAAAGGGCGGGCAAATTTGGGGTATGACAATAGAGTGTTGTCGAAGATGGGCTTATAGATGCCATATGAAGTAACTGTTGATAGGAGTATTAGAATAAGTCAATGCCCGATTGTATATTAAAAAGTATTAGAATGAGTCTACGCCTGACTGTATCTAAAGGTGGATCAGAATAAGTCTTCGACCGACTGTATCTGCTTCCTGTTTGAGGACACTCCGCTGACGATGGATGTATGCATGTTTCAGATGCATTTGATCATCAAGAATGATCAGAACTTACTCTATGATACCTCAGGGATTGATTTGGATGGTTATCTCTCCTTGTGAATGGCTGAAAGTTGGGATTCGAATTCACCCTTCTCTTGCAAATGTTTGATCAAAAAACCCTTGTTTCTTGCAGCCTCCTTGCGTGTGTTTTTGGTCTGAATATGTAGTGTTTATATAGAGGAGGAGATTAGGTTAAAAGATGGGCTTGGACATCATGTGAAACATATCTTTGATCCTTGTTTGAAAATAGGTTGAATTATTACAAAACCATGAAGATTTGATTGGAAAATAGGTGTACATTGTTTCTTGCTTGATCTTGGGCCTCCAAAATATTCAGATCTCAAGCCTTTTATGCCTTATACATTTATTCAATATTTATTTGATTTAATTTTGAATTTAAATGAATAAAAATAAAAATAAATGAAATACAAATTTAAATAATGCATGAATGGACTTGGAGGTCCTCTAAGGTATCATGAACATATTTAGACCTTAAAAGATAGGTCCATTAGCCCAAAAATTCAAATTTGCTCAATTTGAGTTTCATGTATTTTCTCAAAATTTTCCAACTTGCACAAATTATATCTCACTCAATTTTTATCATATGAAGGTAATCTGGGACTTTCTAGAAACCCCAAGATGTCCCCTACAATCTTCATGTTGGTCATTTTTTCATTTGAAGCATTTAACTTGATGTAAAGTGCTTTGACAAAAAGTGTCTTTTTGTTGACTTTTAAAATGACCTATAATGTTTTGGCCCATATCTCTCAAATGAAGCATTTTCTGGCCTTGAGCTTAGAGAGACAAAGTTGTAGAGAATTAAATTTACTTAGAAATGAGATTTGGTTGAGAATTTTCTGATGAAGCACGTGAAAGTTATGCTTGGTCAAAGTTCAGTTGACTTCTCCTAAAGAAAATCCTAATTTAGTAACTTTTGACTTTTGATGAATCATGAGTTTTCTTGATGAATCATGATGAACCCTTGATAAAATTATGAATGTGACTTAAAAATATTGATGTTGACCAAAAATCTTGAAGTTTGACTGTAAATTGGTCAAAGTTGACTTTTTGCCCAATATAATTGATTTTCAATCATCCGAGCAATTGACTGAGTAAACTTGTGCTGCAAGGCTTAAAACTTAGTATGAAGATACTTTGAAGCATATGAGAAACCATAAAGTCCACTTGAGGCATTAGAAGTCCAATTTCCTTTGAGAAAAGTAAAACCTAGTTGTAAGTCACTGCTTAGAAGGAGGATTCATCTGATCAATCCTTGAGTAGTCTTGAGTGTTTGAGACCCTTAAGAGCATGAGGAGGTATATTGAATTAATTTGTCTTGAAAAATGGGTGGATAAATTTTGGGGTACAACATTTGTTTTCATGCATATATTTTGTAAACAGAAATCATATTCAAATGCATATGTTCATTCAATGTAATCATTGGATGTTTTTGCAAACAAAACAGAGAAGATAAAAACACTTTTGAATTTTGAAATATATTTAATTGCATTGACTCAAGTATTTTTACTATGAGCGGGCAGTTTTATACAAGGAGACAGAAATCCTAGTAAAAGGAAATCATTGTAAAAGTTGAAAAAGGGATACAAAGAAATAAACAAAGAAAATAGCTATGTGGAAACAATTCCATCGAGTTCCAACTCTGCTATTACACCTATGTCTTCAAGCATCTCATCACTTGCTGTCGGAAGAAGATGATTGAATCGATTTGTACCGTTTGAACTTGACACTAGTAATAAAGCTGACTTTAAGTAGATGGGTGATCCAACTGGACATAGTCGTACGCTTTAATCCCTAACTTTTTCCTGGATCGCCCTTTTAGGTTTTCAGTCCATCGGGATATCCTTTTTTGCCCAAGCGGCCTTTTCAGGTTTTCGACTTGCCGGATGTACAATATATATATATATATATATATATATATATATATATATATATATATATATATATATATATATATATATATATATATATATATATATATATATATATATATATATATATATATATATCCCTAATTTTTTCTCGAACCCTTTTGGTTCATTGGGATGCCCTTATTTTTGCCTAGGTTTGTCAACCTAGTGGGTCTCTTTTATTCATAGTATTTCTTGACTATGTTTGTGTTCACAAGGTGCACATCTATGGTGGTAAGTATCATAGCACCGCCAGAAAATATCTTTTTGATCAAAAATGGTCCTTCGTATGTGGGAGTCCATTTGACCATGGGATCACCTTGTTGTAGAATGATGTGCTTTATTACCAAATCACCAACCTGGTACACCCGATGTTTGACTTTCTTATTAAAGGCCTTGATCATGCATTTCTGATACATCTTACCATGACAAACAACCGCAAGCCTTTTTTCATCAATCAAATTTATCTGATCAAGTCGAGTTTGAATCCATTCGTCTTCATCTAAACATGCGTCTTGCATAATCCTTAGGGAAGGAATGTGGACTTCAACAGGTAAGAAAACCTCCATGTTGTAGACTAGAGAGAACGAGGTTTCCCCAGTTGATGTACATACTGAAGTCCGGTAACCATGCAGAGAAAATGGTACCATCTCATGCCAATCTTTTTATGTCACAATCCTCTTCTACAAGATCTTCTTGATATTCTTGTTGGCAGCTTCCATTGTGCCATTCATCTTTGGTCGGTACGGGGATGAATTGTGATGCTTAATCTTGAACTGCGTGTAGAGTTCTGTGATCATAGTATTGCTAAGATTTGTACCATTGTCCGTAATGATCCTTTCAGAGATGCCATACCAACAGATAAGGTTATACTTGATGAACCGAGCCATAACATTCTTGGTAACAGAATCAAACGAGGTTGCTTCTACCTACTTCGTGAAGTAATCTATAGTGACAAGGATGAAATGATTCCCATTGGAAGATGTAGGCTTAATCTCTCCAATCATATCAATGGCCCATATTACAAACGGCCAAGGAGAAATCAATACATTCAAAGGAATCAGAGGCACATGTACTTTGTTAGCATAAATCTGGAATTTGTGGAAAGTTCCAAAATGATGATGGCAATCGGTTTCCATGGTAGGCCTATAATAACCTGCTCTCAGGATCTTCTTAGAAATTGTATGTCCACTAGAGTGAGTACCAAATACATCTTCATGCATATCTTCCATAATTTTCTTAGCTTCCTTCTTGTCTACCCAACGAAGAAAAGTCGGATTATGGTTGCACTTATACATGATTTCGTTACTCATAAAGAACTTGGTAGAGAACCTCCTTAGAAATTTCTTATCATTGATAGATTCTGCTTCAGGATACTCTTGAGTTTTGAGGTATCTTTTTACTTCGTGGTACCAAGGATTTTCCTTTACTCTATCAGTATCAACTTCGTAGCAATGTGTCAGTTCGTCTTGTCTCTCAATAGTAATTCGAGGAGCTTCATTATCCCATCTGAATTTGAACATAGATAACATGGTAGCTAGTGCATCTGCCAATTGATTCTCTTCTCGTGGAATGTGTTCGAAAGTTATTTCTTCAAAGTACGGAATTAATGTTAACACTTGCTCTCAATAAGGAATGAGATTTGGATGCTTCATGTCTCATTCTCCCTTAATCTGACTGATCACTAGGGCTGAGTACCCATATACATTCAAGAATTTAATTCTCATGTCGATGTCAGCTTTGATACCCATGATGCATGCTTCGTATTCTGCCATATTGTTGGTACAATCAAAACATAATCTGGTGGTGAAGGGCGTGTGGAAACCCTTGGGAGAGGTAATCACATCACCAATTCCGTTACCAAGTGCATTGGAAGCTCCATCAAAAACCATAGTCCATCGGGATCTCGGTTTAGGTCCTTCATATGGTCCAAGTTCTTTATAATCGGTAACTAGCATGATATTCTCATCTAGGAACTCCAAATTCATAGACTGATATTCATCTACAGCTTGATAAGCCAAATGATCTGCCAATACACTTCCTTTGATTTCCTTCTGAGTAGTGTACTGAATGTTGTATTCTGTCAAGACCATTTTCCATCTTGCTATTCTTCCAGAGAGAGTGAGTTTCTCGAATATGTATTTTATTGGATCCATCTTAGAGATCAACAAGGTAGTATGAGTCAACATATACTGTCTTAGTCAGCGAGCTACCCATGCCAAAGCAAACCAAGTTTTCTCGAGCAATGAGTATCTTGTTTCATAGTTGGTAAACTTTTTGCTAAGACAGTATATTGCATGCTCTTTTCGACCAAACTCGTCATGTTGTCCCAATAAACACCCCATTGAGTTCTCTAATATTGTCAAGTACATGATCAGAGGTCTTCCTTCAACCGGTGGTATCAGAATTGGAGGTTCCTGGAGGTACTCCTTGATTTTGTCGAAGGCTATCTGACAATCGTCGTTCCACTTCACTACTTGATCTTTCTTCAGTAACTTGAAGATTGGCTCACAAGTAGCGGTCAATGAGAAATAAATCTAGCAATGTAGTCCAATTGTTCCAAGAAACCTCTGACTTCCTTCTCAGTACAGGGAGCTGGCATTTCTTGAATGGCTTTAACCTTGGCAGGATCAACTTCAATACCTTTACCATTGGCAACGAAACCTAGGAGTTTACTGGATCTTACCCCAAAGGTACACTTGTTTGGATTCAACCTCAATCTGTATATCTTCAATCTCTCAAACATCTTGTGCAGGTGGTCGAGATGTTCTTCTTCAGTCTGAGACCTGGCTATCATGTCATCAACGTAAACCTCTATCTCATGATGGATCATATCATGGAACAAAGCTACCATGGCACGCTGATATGTTTCCCCGACGTTCTTCAAACCAAAAGGCATAACTTTGTAACAAAAAGTGCCCCACCGTGTGACAAAAGTAGTCTTTTCCATGTCTTCAGGAGCCATCTTGATTTTATTATAACCAGAGAAACCATCTATGAAGGAAAATACTTTATGCTGAGCGGTGTTGTCAACCAAAACATTAATATGCGGAAGCGGAAAGTCATCTTTGGGGCTTGCCCAATTCAAATCCTTGTAGTCTATACACATACACACCTTACTGTCCTTCTTAGGTACCAGCACCACATTTTCAACCCACTGAGAATAGGATGTAATAGCTAAGAAACCTGCATTAAACTGCTTCATGACCTCAGCTTTGGTCTTTTCGGACATCTCAAGACGCATACGATGAACCTTCTGCTTTATAGGAGGACAACCTTCCTTCATTGGTATCCGGTGAACCAGAATGTAAGTATCAAGCCTTGGCATGTCTTCATAAGACCAAGCAAAGATCTCAACATAGTCACATAACATTTGGATTAATCTCTTTTTGACACTGTCTTCTAGGTTAGCACCTATCTTGATTTCTTTCTTGTCCTCTTCAGTACCCAAGTTCACAACCTCGACTAGCTCTTCATGCGGTTGTATGGATCTTCCTTCCTGCTCTAACAGTCTAGCAAGCTCTCCAGGTACTTCACAATATTCCTCACCTTCGTCCTCGGCTTGGTAGATCAGATTTTCCAAGTCATAATTGACAATAGTAGAATTATTATCAATGGGACCCAGAGTGGATGTGGATCTGCAATTTGTTATATGGGTGTGTGTAAGAACACATAGCTATTTTAAAAGCAATAAAGTAAAAGAAAGTCAAAGAGCGAAAAATTTGAATGAAAACTTCCAATGATTTATTAAATGAAAATATGTGGATAAAATTTTTAACCCTAACAAATGGACCATTGTGCCCCAGGTAAGGCACAAGGCTTAAAGTTATTGTTCAAATTACATAACCAAAAACTTGAAAACAAGAAAACAAAAAATAGAATTTACTCCTGACTAAAGGAGATTGGTATGAAGTCTTTAGCCTTCCAATTGCTGAGCCCACTGCCGATAGTACGGAAAATCCAACTGTCTATGTCACAGTTTCTATCAACATCTTCCACAATGTTGACTTGATTTTTGTGAACTCCATTGTTGTTGATGCGGAATGGCGGCCTTCCAAAATTTGCACGAGCACGACGAACATCCTTCTGTGACTTTAAGGTGAAACCCAAACCAAATTTTTTGGACTTGTAAGGAATGTTGGGAAGCTGACTCCAAATAGTGCCACCACCTTCTTCTACCACAACCTTAGCGTCTTTCAAAGAAGCCATTTTTGGTGGAATCCCGGTAACCTTAGGAACAGTAGGAACAACTTTAGCAACAAGGGTTGTCTGAGGAATAAGTTCAAAGGTTTGGCAATGAGTCTTGAGGAATTTACCATCCACCTCAACATACTTGAAGGATTTCAAATGGCTCACCATGTATTCTTCTTCGCCATAAATTGTAATGATTTTTCCTTTCACAGAATACTTTAACTTTTGGTGTAAAGTAGAAGTAACAACGCTTGTCCCATGAATCCAATGGCATCCAAGCACACATGAATAGGCTGGACAAATGTCCATCACATAGAAACTAGAGCCGAAGACTTGGGAACCTACTTTGATTGGGAGATCAACCTCTCCGTGCACCATTCTTTTTGAACCATCAAAAGCTCTCACCACAAAGTCACTGGGTTTTATCACAACCTCTTCATAGTCAAGTTTGTCTAAAACAACTTTTGGCAATACATTTAATGAGCAACCTGTGTCCACCAACACATGAGATAAGGTAATGCCCCTACACTCAATAGATATATGTAGGGCCTTATTATGGTTCCTTCCTACAAGAGTTAAATCAACGTTATAAAATCCTAGCCCATTATCGATTGTCAGGCTAGCAACATAATTTTTAAACTCATCAACAGAGATTTCCTGTGGTACATGAGCACATTTAAGAAACTTCACCAAAGCCTGAGCACATGCTTTAAACCACAACAACAGAGATAGCATAGATATTTTGGAGGGGGTCTTCCCCAACTGTTCAACAATCTTATAGTCACTCTTTCAAATAATTTTCAGTACCTCCTCCATCTCTTGCTTGAAGGTTCTTCAACAGTAACCTCTTTAGGTGCCTTAGTCTGGGAAGCCTCAGTCATCTGTTCTTTGCCTTGAGTATCAATAGTTGATTCAGTAGTAGTAGTGATACGAACTTGTGTAATAGCCTTTGGAGAGATCTCTAGAGAAAAAACCTTCTACTTCTGGTAACCTTACTAGTTCCAGCAATATTGCCAACATTGGGATCAGTAACTTCAGTATTTTCATCTTTGACAATAAATGGTTCTTGCTTAACACTATGGTAGTATACATCAGCTCCATAATTCCAAGGGATAGCCTTGTGAGAAGAATATGGAATTGGCCCAGGTACAATACTGATCAGAGGAGTAACCCTAGGCTTGGCAGTAATTTTCACAAGACCCTTAGAAGTGATCCTTACAGGAGTACCGGAAGTTGTAATTATGGACGCATCTTCAGGTTCCAAGCCTTGAGACATACTTTTGCATAAGCTCTCCACATAATACGTCTTCTCAAATAGAATTACACGATCATCCACCAGACGCTGAATACCTTCTTTCAGCGGTATCTAACCATTGGATTGGGACACACAGTAGTAGCAATTTTTAATGCAACCTAGAAATAAACCGGCTTGCAATAACTTCTTTTTAACAATCACCAGAGGAGTAGTCAAGTCACTCACAACACAAACATAAGAAACCTCATCAATAGCATTAACGCCATTGTCATGATTAGGCATAGGTGCAGTGATCATGTTAAGAGTCTTAGGAGGATCAAATTCAATCTCCTTAGAGTCAATCATATCTTGAATCTTGTTTTTCAATGTGCAAAAGTTGTTAGTGTCATGTCCGAGACTATTGGAATGATAAACACACCTTGCATTGGGATTGTGACACAGAGAGGAAGTATTGGGATTTTTAGGAGAATCCTTCAATGTAATCAGCTCTGCCTTCAACATGTGTTGCAATGCTTGAGATAACGGCATGTTGATTTTGGTGAACTGTTTGCTGGGTGCATCTTTCTTATGTTGATTGTTTTTTTGTTGCATTAGCGCAAGATTAGAGATCATAACTTCCCCCACGGATTGTTTGTTGTCACTCTTATTACGACCCTTCTGGTTGTACACAACATTGGATTATTTCTTACCATTGTATGACTTCTTTGTAGTACTCGAAGATGTAGCCACCTGAATTTTACCACTTCTAATTCCATTCTCAACATGTTCCCCTGTCAATATCAGCTCAATGAAACCGACTGAAGAACTTCCAAGTAGGTGATTATAGAAAGGACCTGTTAGTGTACTCATGAACATGTCAACCAATTCCCTATCAACCAAAGGAGGTTGGACTCTGCCTGCAAGATCTCTCCATTTCTGTGCATACTCTTTAAAGCCTTCTTCAGAACTCATGGACATACTTTGTAATTGCATGTAGGTTGGTGATAGATCAGAATTATACTGATATTGTCTATACAAAGCTGCAGGCAAATCTTCCCAGGTATGGATATTGGCACCTTCGAGTTGATAATACCATTCCAGTAATGTTCCAGACAGACTCTCTTGAAAGAAATGCAACCATAATTTCTTGTCAGCAGTGTGTGGTTGAATTTTCCGAACATATGATCTCAAATGCAGCTTTGGGCAAGAAAGGATATCATACTTTGAAAAGGTAGGAGTTTTGAACTTAGGAGGAATGACGACTCCTGAGACTAAGCCCAATTCTTCAAAGTTTAAGCCAGACACCTTCTCGATCTCCATAGCTTTTAGACGCTCTTTTAACAACTTATAATTCTTGTTGTACCCCAAAATTTGCCCTCTCATTTATCCAGATTATTCTCACAAGATTTCTTTGACTCAAGACTGGATTAGGGTTTGGTCAGCTCAAGACATCTCATCTTACACTGTTGACCCAAAATTAGGGTTTGAGTTTGCACAAGGATTCTTGTACTATCAATGCTTCATATGACTTTCAAACATCATTATGGACCCCCAAGATTACTATTGACAAGTTTCAAGCCTTGAACCACATTTTTGATATGTCAATTGGACAATTGACCTAAAATCAGCTGTATTGGGGAAAAAGTCAACCATGGCCAATTTACAGTCAAACTTTATAATTTTTTTATCAACATCAACATTTTAGACTCATGTGTATCATTTGATCAAGTTTGGACCATAATTCCTCAAGAAATTTGATCAAATCATCAAAAGGGCAAAATGGTCAAAATTAGGGTTTTGACCCAGGAAGGGCAATTTCTGATTTTTGACCTAGAAAATGACCAATTGAGTTAAAGCATGATTCCAAGGATTAAATTTAATCATCTTGAACTAATTACATGGTTCAAAACATTTCAATTTCATTGATAGACAGATGAAATTTACAGTCAACTGATCAAAAGTCAACTGTACACTGAAAAGTCAAACTTTGACTTTTGGGTCAAAATCAAGTGCCAAGGGTCACAATTCATCAAAACATGTCAAAATGTGAAACTTTTTCATCAAGAAATCAAGGATTGAAGTTTAGGGTTTAAAATAGGAAATTTTCTTAACTTAGAAAATTTTCTAAGTATAGAAAATTTCTTATTTTTTCTCAACTTTAGGCCATTTTTTCACCATGATACAAGATGTTTCAAAGGAAGTTCCCAACATGAAAGTTGTAGACCTCTATGAAATATACAACTTTTCTTCACACAATTTTCCATAAAGATGCTTGGATCTCAAGATATAATTTTGTGAATACATGCTCATGAACTAGATAACTTTGTGAAATTTTGCCCTAATTTAGGCAGGTTTTGGACCCAACTTCATGACAATTTTTCACTTAGTTCCAAGAGGAGTATTGAAATGCATTTCAAATATGAGTTATAGATCATATTGCAAGCTTTCTAAAATATCCAAGAACTCCTCAAGATCATTTTTGAGTATGGAGAATCGAAGAGATGAATTTGGCAATTTCTCACTTTTGATTCAAGCCATTTCATGAAGAACAATTTTAAAATCAGTACCTATGCTGCCTAATCCATGCTTTACAGGTCCCAAACTTATTTCTTACTCCATAATTTAATGCTTACTCAGTTGACAAAGCTTTAATCCAAGCCCTAGAGCCATTGTCCAAGTTGTAATTCCATAAATGGCATAAAGTGGCCATTGCCATTTTGAAAAAGCTTCACTTTTGCAATTTTCCAATTCTTGAGCATTGGATATGTCTCATTTGCACATACAAGTCTTACAGGCCTAAAGAAAATTGTACAAAGCATATACCAACCATAATCAAGCCATTACAAGCATGTAAAGCCTTGTCCCATCACTTTGCTTCAAAAGCAAGAAAGTGTGCAAAAAGGCTAGGATTGAAAAACCTGTGGAAGAGCTGACTTGAAACTTATCCCATACTAATACACAAAGAGATTATAATAGAAAACACGATTTCTAGAGGCCTGAAACACTCCCAAACTACCTTTCACCAAAAAATTGTCAAAACTTGCAGTTTTTGCATAAGCATAACAATCCTTCATTTGGCTCGTGCGTTTCAAGTTTCCATCATAAAAACACTTTACCTACTTAATATTTAACTGATCCAGACCCCCATCCCTGTACTGTAACTCCTTCTCCATCATCTTCCATTTTTGTTTTCAAAGCTTGCAGGTTGACTTGGATAGAGAGTTTCAGGCACTTCTAAAGCAAGGCAAGGATTGGAACACACTCAGGGAGGTTCAAGCAAGCTCAAGCAATCATCAGGCCTTCATAAAACCCACTCCAACTCCATCCATGATTTCAACTGAAAGAGGTAAAAATATTGTGATCGGTGGGAATATAACTGACTGTTTTTTAGCTGGTTTCGCGAAATGTCGCGGTAAGCAAGAGTCGCCACCGTCTTTTATTTTCTCCAACATGGAAAGGACAAAAGCACAGCAAAATTCCTTATGAGAATGTTTCTCGGTTCGGGAGGTAGATTTATAGAAAGGGAAGGTGTTAGCACCCCTTCTATCCGTAGTTATCCACGGGCTCTTAGGTACTTGCTCTTATGTTTTCAAAATTTGTTTGCTTTTCAAATGTGAGTGGGTTTGAAAAAGTTTCTTTGAAAGATTTCTGAATGACTCTTGTATCTGTCCTCAAGAGTGTTTGAAAAATTTGTTTTGAAAACTTTTTTGAAAGTGTAAGGTGTGAAAAGTATTTTGTTTGTTTTTGAAAAGAGCAAGTACCCATGAGTCGTCTACCTACTCTAAGGAATTAGGCTGTGTAAGAGTCCTTTAGATAGTGCTATCCCACCATTGAGAGGTAGGTAGCACCGTCGTTGGAGGTGTTCAGGTCAATTCGATTATCGGGACATGTGTGGTCACCGAAGCAACGGTAGGATATCTTAGAAGTAACCCTAACGTCCTAGATCCTTTTATCCGAGGCAACCGTTTCGAGGCAACTGGATCTTTTAGACAAAGGGTGACCTCTAAGACGTCCTATACTTGATGACCACGTTTCGAGGCAACGAGTGAAGCGTACCCTAAGAGTGGCATGTGCTTTGTGTGTTGTATTCAGTTAATGTTTGTCTTTGTAATTAGTGAGCTACGAGTTGTTTTTATTTACCATACATTCTTTCATGCATTTAACAGTTAGGGGGTGCAGAAAGTAAATTGCGGAAACATAAATCCTACGCTATTACAAGGCGCGGGTCTATACATCGCCAAAAATACAAAGACCCGTTTTTGGTAAATAAGTACAGAAAAAAATTAAATAAAGCGATAAAAACCTATTTAACTATTACATTCTTGGAGGCAAATACATAATAATCAAAATAAACCGCGCGCGAATAAAAGTTAATCAGGAATGTTCCAAGGGTGTTGACCCTTTTAAGAAAAGAAATTGATTTTTTTTTTGTCTTTTTGATGATTAAATGAAATTAAAAACTAATTGTTAAACTAATTAATTAATTTATTACAAGAAAATATATTTTTTGTGTTTTTTATGTTTTTTATGGAATAAAATAAAAGTAAAAGAAATTAAAATTCTAAGTCAACCTAATTCTAAGTTATTTTAGTTATTTTAAAAAAAAGAGTTAAAATGGCCTAATTAACATTAATTCAATTATTGTTTATTTACAAAATAATAATAATAATAATAATAATAATAATAATGTTAGTTCTATTTTTTGATTTTTTATGAAAATATGTTAATTGGTTAATTTGTTAATAATAATAAAAAATAAAATAAGGCAAATAAATAAAAAGGAAATGACAAAACAAAATAAATAAAAAGAGTAAACCCAAGGGGGGTGTGGGCTGGAATAGGAGGTGCATTGTTGAATCCTGGCCCATTTGAACCTTCAGTTCGTTTGACTTCTTGGATTGCCTATGCCCACGTTGACTCCAGAGCACCATGGTCCTCATGCTTTGGCCACTGGATCTGCACTGATGGACACTTGGCTGACTCTTGGATGAGGTGTAGGGTATGCTTCCTTTTGAATGCTGCACAGGAAAGTGTTGGAAAAAAAATATTGGAATATGGGGGGACCTGGGAATCGAACCCAGGTCCCAGAGATTACCAAACACATAGCCAGCCACTGAACCAAACGCGCTTTATTGTAAACATAATAGAAACAAAAGAATATATGAAATAAGTGCCCTATATGCTGAAACGCGCGCGCCAATTTGAATGGCCCACTCCCTGGTGGCCACGCCATCATCATCTTCGTTCTAAAACAGAAATCACAGGCAAATAACAGGGGTTTTAAACCCCCACTAATTTCAACAGTAAAAAATAGCGATTAGAAATTGGGACAACATAAAAAAGGCGCGAGGATCCCATTCAATTCGTCTCATCATGCTGAGTTCAACCATGCCTGTTTGGAGTTTTAATTTTACAGCATGAGAGAAACCCCAAATTCGAAGCTCTGAAAAACCTAGAAACCAACAATGGCACTTTGCGTTTTACAGCCTTATAATCAAATTAAAACATACAGAAAGTTTTGTAATGGTGTCAGCAATGCATAATAATGTTCAAAATGAATTAATGAGGCATAAAAATGGAATTTCGTTTCTCAAAATTTTGAACAAACCGTGAGGGCGTGATGAGTGATTCCTTGAGGTTTTTGACTTGTTAATGATTGCAAATCGCTCCTGGGGATGTAAGGAACATGTTTGGATTAAAAGGGAAGATTGAATTGCACTGCAAAGTGGTTTTCAGTTTCACTTTTTTCTCTTGAAAATTTGAAATTGCTTATGCTGTATGGAGTGTTTCTAGGTCGTGAATTGTATTGTGAAGGCTTGCATATAAGGTTATTAATGAGTATCAATCAAAATAAAGGATCTTTAAGCCTTGCAATTATGTTCTTGATTTTGCCATAAACTCCATTGAAGAAAACTTGCCTTTTGTGTCCAATTTTGAATTTTGTACTTGAAATAAGCTTTACACGAATTTGGCATGTGAATAATGGTGTATCAAAGCTATTCAAACTCAAAGATATCCCTCCATTAATTTTCTTGATTTTTATTTGAATTTTAAAGATTTAAAATGAATTAAATCAAATAAAATTAAATAAAAATGGAAAAATTAATTTTTAGTCTTGAAATAAATTGTGGTACACGTGGGAGGCATGGCCAAGCTGAACCAAGTGGAAAAAATGGGCCCTTTTTGTCAAAAATGAAATTTCAAGGATAGTTGACTTTGGCCATTTCACAAAAATTTCCCAACTTCTCCAATGCATATCTTGCTCAATTTTGATCATATGAACATGTTCTTGGACATTTTGGAAAGGTCTTGAAGTCCTCTAACCAATGCCTTTGGTTCCATGTCATTTTGATTTACCAATCTCAAGTTATGGTCTTTGACTTAAAGTGCCTTTTTGTTGACTTTTAAAAAGACCTATAATGTTGAAATTGATAACTTTTTGTGAGAGCATTTATTGGACTTTGAGTATGAAGATGAGTTGTAGGAAATGTCTTCCCCTTTCAAGATGAGAATTGGATGGGATTTTTCTGATGAACCATGAAAAAGTTATGCCTTGGTCAAGTTACAATTGACTTTTCAGCTGTCCAAAAATAGAAACTTTTGCATCTTGATGATTTTTGAGCCATTCTTGTGGAATCATGATCAAGACTTGATCAAATGATGATTGTGGCTTCAAAATAAGATGTTGACCAAAAATTTTGACTTTTGATTGCCAAATGACCATTTTGCCGCTACAGTTGATTGTGAGGTAATTAGGGTTTTTGACTGTGCAACTTGACCTTGTGAGCCTTGAAACTTGACATGTAGGTGCTTGACATTGTATATGAGCATATGGGACTTGATTGAGCCCTTGAAAACCTCAACTTCCTTGCAAGAACCAAAACCCTAATTTGACTGGCTTAGGAGGATGCTTGACTGTGTAGCCCTTGAGTAGGCTTGAGCAATTTGAGGTGATGCTTGTCAAAACTTTGAAGAATATGGGAGGACAAATTTTGGGGTACAACAGTTGCCCCTGTTCAATCTTCTTAGACATGAGGATGTAGATTGGCTTGTGTGCCTTTCGTGATCCGAGGGTGGAAGATGATTGAACACTAGAGTGCCCAGAAATTTGCACTCACATAGTAGAGTATCAACAGTGTGACAGCGGGAATGGGCTTACAGATGCCATTTGGAGGGATGGTGGATAGGAGGATGGGCTTATAGATGCCATCTGGAAGTGTGACAGAACCTTGTCGGGAATGGGCTTATAGATGCCATCTGGAACTGTAACGGGAGGATGGGCTTATAGATGCCATCTAGGTGTTGATCGCGTAAGAGATTCCTTAGCGAGAACTTACGTACCTGAGAAAGAAAGATAATTACCTGGCCTGTTATAGGGGTTGATCTTCAAACTCATCATGCAGACATGCCCTGGCTGGATACAGGTATCGAATCTACAATTGGTTGCTGACAGATGTGCCCTGGCTGGATACAGGAATCGAATCTGGAATTAGTCGTCAACAGATATGCCCTGGCTGGATACAGGAATCGAATCTTCAAACTCTTCAGACGTGCCCTGGCTGGATACAGGAACCGAATATGGAAATAGTCATCAACAAATATGCCCTGGCTGGATACAAGTATCAAATCTTCAAACTCTTCAGACGTGCCCTGGCTGGATACAGGAATCGAGTCCGGAAATAGTTGTCAACAGATATGCCCTGGCTGGTTACAGGAATCGAATCTTCAAACTCTTCAGACGTGCCCTGGCTCGATACAGGAATCGAATCTGGAATAGTCGTCAACAGATATGCCATGGCTGGATACAGGAATCGAATCTTCAAACTCTTCAGACGTGCCCTGGCTGGATACAGGAATCGAATCTGGAAATAGTCGTCAACAGATATGCCCTGGCTGGATACAGGAATCGAATCTTCAAACTCTTCAGACGTGCCCTGGCTGGATACAGGAATTGAATCTGGAAATAGTCGTCAACAGATATGCCCTGGCTGGATACAAGAATCGAATCTTCAAACTCTTCAGACGTGCCCTGGCTGGATACAGGAGTCGAATCTGGAAATAGTCGTCAACAGATATGCCCTGGCTGGATACAGGAATCGAATCTTCAAACTCTTCAGACGTGCCCTGGCTGGATACAGGAGTTGAATCTGGAAATAGTCGTCAATAGATATGCCCTGGCTGGATACAGGAATCGAATCTTCAAACTCTTCAGACGTGCCCTGGCTGGATACAGGAGTCGAATCTGGAAATAGTCGTCAACAGATATGCCCTGGCTGGATACAGGAATCGAATCTTCAAACTCTTCAGACGTGCCCTGGCTGGATACAAGAGTCGAATCTGGAAATAGTCGTCAACAGATATGCCCTGGCTAGATACAGGAATCGAATCTTCAAACTCTTCAGACGTGCCCTGGCTGGATACAGGAATCGAATCTGGAAATAGTCGTCAACAGATATGCCCTGGCTGGATACAGGAATCGAATCTTTAAACTTTTCAGACGTGCCCTGGCTGGATACAGGATTCGAATCTGGAAATAGTCGTCAACAGACATGCCCTGGCTGGATACAGGAATCGAATCTTCAAACTCTTCAGACGTGCCCTGGCTGGATACAGGAATCGAATCTGGAAATAGTCGTCAACAGATATACCCTGGCTTGATACAGGAATCGAATCTTCAAACTCTTCAGATGTGCCCTGGCTGGATACAGGAATCGAATCTGGAATTGCGACAGTTGATAGTAATTATCTTTGGATTGATCTTTTTCCTGAAAAGGTAAAACATCAATTGTATGCAATGTCATGATGTATGAACTGCATGATTTTAAGATGTTCTCAAGGAGAAATGAGATTGTGGGATATGATGCGTATATGCATGCATTGTGTATGTAAGTAGGATGTATGAAAATGTAATGTGTTTATGGATGTATTTTCGTCTAGGAAAATAAATCCTTGGCGAATGCCAGGAGCTGGATCCTGGGATGATGTTTTGAAGAATAGAGCTCTTCGTTTCCGCTGGGGATGATGGTTGCAAGAATTAAACCGATAGGAGAAGATGACTCTGTTGGGAAAATAAACTTGGCGAAGAGATTACTCTGCGGGGAATACTCTGTGGGAAGAGAGATACTTTGCTGAGGTTTGATGATAACTCCGTTGGGGATACCGTTGATGAGCTTTGTTAAGGATTTGATGAACTCCGCTGGGGGATAGGAAGAGCTTCGTCGAGGACGATCTTTCCGTGGCTTTTAGCTGAGGATAACCCAGTTATAAGTCCTGGTGGAGAATAACCTTTGAATAAAAAGTCCGGGAGACGCGTTTGTGCTCTGCAGGGGATAAGCTTCCAGAATCTACTGGGGATAAGCTTCCTACTGGGGAGATGGTTCAACTTTCCTGGGGAGACTTTTGAGACATTACTGGGGAATGGCTCCACCGGAGTGTCTGTATTCCACCGGGGAACAATCTTAGATCAAGATTGCCGGGGATGTTTGCTTATGAACATCTGTATACTCCGTTCGCTGGGGAATATTGGGATCTTCTGGGGAAAACCCAACTTCCTTAAGGTTGATAGTAGGCTAACTCTGCTTGGGGAGAGTGTTGCTGATTTGCTGGAGATACGGTGCCTTGTTAGGGTTGATGGGAGACCAACTGCTTGGGAGAGTATTGCCGAGTCTTATCTTACTCGGCGGGGAGTGAAGGTATCTGAGTTACATTCTTCAGCCGAACTTACCTTGGTACCTTGGTGGACAGAGCAATTAGATTGCTTAGACAACTCATTATTGCCCCTGTTTCTAGTGTCACCTGTAATTAATCCTTTGTTTCGTATGCAAATATTTAT
This sequence comes from Vicia faba, assembly GCA_948472305.1. Taxonomy (NCBI): domain Eukaryota; kingdom Viridiplantae; phylum Streptophyta; class Magnoliopsida; order Fabales; family Fabaceae; genus Vicia; species Vicia faba. The sequence goes on along the minus strand of OX451740.1, from coordinate 1,307,934,258 downwards.
GAGTTAGCAATTAGTGTCAAATGCATATATCACAATTGAATATTGGACGTTCTTCGCAAAACAAAACAGAAAAAGGAAAAACAATTGGCAATTTGTCTGAAAAGTAAATTTGTATTGATTTTTGAATTTGCCTGTAAATAAGCGTTTATGTACAAGAGGCTGACGTCCTAGTAAGAGAACGCCACCGAACAATAGAGTTTATACAATTTTTGTGAAAAGGAAAACAAAACAGCTATGTGAAAAAGTCCCACTGGGTTTCAACTCTGTTATCGCCTTTATGTCTTCAAGCGTCTCATCACTTTGCTGCTTAGTTGAAGATGAAGCTGATTGATCGATGTCGTCTGAACTTGATAGTTGATACCGGATTCTGGATGCAACGTGATCCAATGAGACATAGTATTACGCTTATCCCTAACTTTTGCCTGGACCGCCCTTTCGGGTTTTCAGTCCACCAGGATACCCATTTTTTCCCAAGCCGCCTTTTCAGGTTTTCGACTTGCCGGGTGTACAGATTTTTTCCATTTTTCATCCCTTATTTTTGCCCGAACCCTTTTGGTTCGCCGGGAAGCCCTTATTTTTGCCTAGGTAGCGGGTCTTTTGTTCATGCGTAGTATCTTTTTACTATGTCTGCATTGGCGGGGTGAGGAAGGTCGTCACCATCCATGGTGGTTAGAATCATGGCTCCTCCTGAGAAGATATGTTTAACCACAAATGGCCCTTCGTATGTAGGGGTCCATTTGCCCCTGGGATCACTTTGAGGAAGGATGATGCGTTTGATTACCAGGTCTCCAACTTGATACTCTTGGCGTCTGACCTTCTTGTTAAATGCCCTGATCATCCGTTTTTGGTACGTTTGACCATGACAAATAACAGTGAGTCTCTTTTCGTCGATTAAGTTTAATTGATCAAGTCGAGTCTGGATCCAGTCATCTTCGCTCAAACCTGCATCCTTCATTATCCGGAGAGAGGGTATCTGGACTTCAATCGGCAAGACTGCCTCCATGCCATAGACCAAGGAAAAGGGAGTTGCCCCTGTTGACGTCCTTGCTGAGGTACGGTACCCATGAAGAGCAAACGGTAGCATCTTGTGATCGGTGGATCTGGAACTGACTGTTTAACGCTGGTTCGCGAAATGTCGCGGAAGCAAGAGTCGCCACCGTCTTTTATTTTCTCCAAATGGAAAGGACAAAAGCACAGAAAAATTCCTTATAGAGATTGCTCTCGGTTCGGGAGGTAGGTTATAGAAAGGGAAGGTATTAGCACCCTTTCTATCCATGGTTATCCATGGGCTCTTAGATACTTGCTCAATGTGTTTTCAAAATTGTTTGTTTGCTTTTCAATGTGGGTTTTAAAAAGTTCTTTGAAAAATTTCAGATCGACTCATACGTCAGAGTGTTTGAAAAATTTGCTTTGAAAGCTTTTGAAAAGTGTCAGTGTGAAAAGTCTTTTCGAGTTTGTTTTGAGATTAGAGCAAATATCCTTGAGAACCTACCTACCCTAAGGAATTCGTCTGTGTAAGAGTCCTTTAAAGTAGTGCCATCCCACCATTGAGAGATAGGTAGCACCACCGTTGGAGGTGTTCGGGTCAATTCGATTTTTAGGGACGTGGTGATCACCAGAGCAATGGGAAGACACCTTAGAAGCTACCCTCATGCCAGGTTCCCGGATCATGAGGACTTACTAAGACGTCCTCTACTCGACGATCACCTTTCGAAAGGCAACAGTGAGGCGTACCCTAGGGGTGGTGTGTGCGAATTGTGTGTCATGTTTCAGTTATTTGTCTTGTCATGTTTATTTGTGATCTACGCTTTATTTTAATTAGGGCCATTCATTCTTGCATGCATATTTAACAGTTATAAAGTTTGCGAAAAATAAATCTAAGGCTATTACAAAGGCGCGGGTCCACATCGCCAAAATTAAACCGGACCCGATTTAGCGGAAAATAAATAAAGCAATAAAAGTGCGAGAAATAAAATCGTTACAATGCTTTGGGAGAGATACAAAATTATAATAAATGACATAAAATAAATGCGCGAATTAAATAATTAAAAACAATGGGCGTTGGACCCTTTCATAAGAAATTAAAGTTAATAAGAATTAATTAATTAAAAATTAAATGTTTTTGGTATTTTATGTTTTTTTTTTAAGATTTAAAAGAAAAAAGAATTTATTGAAATTAAAAATAAAATGCTAAACCCTAATTCTAATGTTTTTTAAGTTTATTGCGAAAATATTAAGTTTTAACCTAATTTAAATCTAAATTAATTTACATGCAAAAAATTTAATTTATGAAAATAAATAAAATAAGCAATATTATTATAAAAAAAGGAAATTAAGAAGAATAAACATTTAAACCTAATTCTATTTTTGGACTTTAGTTATTAAAAGGATTAAAATTATAACCTAATTAAACTAAATATTTACATGTAATTTATTTATGGAAATAATAAAAATAAAAAATATATTTTTTTGCCTTTTTCTGATTTTTATGAATATTTTTCATATTTTTGTTAAAAAATGATTAATTAATTAAAACAAATAAAAAAATAAATAACATAACAATTGAGAAAATAAAATATAAAAAGAAAATCAAACCAGGGGGGGGGGGGGGGTAGCCCCAATTCAGGAGGTGTTGACCCAAGAACATTGGCCCATTAAGCATTGGCCTCGTTGGACTTTTTGAATCCTGTATGATGCGTTGACTATGGTTTATAGTACACCTTGAATCCACGCCTTTGATCTAGATTGGATGGACACGTGGGTGCTTGGATCAGGATGGCATATGGTACGTCTCCACAGAAGCGCTGCATGGAATAATGATTGGAAAAACAATATGAGAAATATGTGAGACCTGGGGTTTGAACCCAGGTCATGAGAGTCACAAGCGTGTCCACCTGCCAGCTGAGCTATGAAACCAATTTGATATATAATATACAAATAAATAATAAAAAGAGAAAGTAACGCATTAATGAAATTTTGGCGCGAGAGTTTGAACGGACCAATCACTCCCTGACACGGTATCGTCTTCTTCGTTCTATTTTGTTTTTTCTGAAAACAAGAACTTTCAGCCACGGTTTTGGATGCGTGGCTTTAGACAGGTTTCAAGAAAATAGCGATTAGGCTATCCTTGAACATAAATTCATCGCGACTATTGGGATTTCTTCGTCCAGTTGAGCTGAGTGCAATGGTGTGAGTCTGGAGTCATGATTTTGCTTCGTTTGAGAAACCCTAATTTTGAATCCTGAAAACCCTAATATCCAAACATGGTAGATTCGCGTATGGCTTATGAAAACTCAATTAAACATATCAGTTAGCTTGGAAACTTCATATTAAACAAGAATTCACAAATAAAAATGCAAAAGAATGTATGAATTATGATATAGGATTTCAAAAGTTTCTCTGTACAGGGAAGGTCCTTGTTACCGATTCAGGGCGCTTTGCTTGTTGTTTGTAATTGGTACACGTTCAGAGTTACCCAAGGAAGCTTTTTGGGATGTAAATCAAGGCTTGAATCGACCTAGAACACCCAATTCAGTTTTGACTTTTTTCCAAAAATTCCAAGTTTGTTCTTTTGCTTTTGCGCAGCTTTCATCTCCAATGCAATTAGGTTTAGGTTCAGGCCTTTGTAGTGAATGTGTTAGGGCAACAAAACTAGAGCAAATCCATGGCATTGATGATTTTTGAATATTTGATTTCAAGGATCTTTTCCATATCTTTTCATGTGCATTTTGTGTCAATTTGCATCCAATTAGTCCAAATCTTTCCCTATGAGCATGTGCACGAAATATTGAGTCCCAATTATGCATAAAAAGATTTTTTAGGTCAAGCTTTATATTTTTCATGTATTTAAATAATTTAAATGAATTAATATTAATATAAATTCAAATAAATAGTTAAAAAATGAGAAAATACTTCCCTTTGGGCCTAATGGTCGTGCATAGGCTTGGCATGAAGAAACTTGGAAGAAAAATGGGCCCATTAGCATTTTTGGATCATTTGCATCAATGTTGACTTTCAAAAATTTCCAAAAATTTCCCAACTTCCACAAGGCATAACTTGCTCAATTTTTAAGCTTTTCACATGTTCTTGGACATTTTGGAAAGGTCTTTGAGTCCTTTAACCAATGCCTTTGGTCCCATGTCATTTTGATTTACCAATCTCAAGTTATGGCCTTTGACTTAAAGTCCCTTTTTGTTGACTTTTGAAAATGACCTATAATGTTGAAATTGATAACTTTTTGTGAGAGCATTTCTTGGACTTGGAATATGAATATGAGTTGTAGGAAATGTATTTCTCTTCAAAATGAGCTTTGGATGGAATTTTTCTGATAATCCATGTGAAAGTTATGCCCTGGTCAATTTCAGTTGACTTTTTCAGCTGTCCAAATATAGCAACTTTTGCATCTTTGATGATTTCTGAGCCAAATTTTGAGAATCATGATCAAGCATTGATCAAATGATGTTTGTGGCTTCAAAATGATATATTGACCAAAAATTTGAACTTTTGACTGTCAAATGACCATTTTGCCCCTACAGTTGACTGTAGTGCAATCTAGGGTTTTAACTGTGCAATTTTGAGCTGAATGTCTTGAAACTTGATATGAGGATACTTGACCATCTTTGTAGGCATATGAGACTTGATTGGGCCTTTGAAAACTTCCTTTCTTTGATCAGAACACAAACCCTAGTTTTGACTGTATAGGAGACAGTTGAACTGCATAACCCTTGGGGAATTTTGTGACCTGGCTTGGCAATTTCTTGATGAATATGGGAGGGCAAATTTTGGGGTGCAACAGTTGCCCCTGTTCAATCTTCTTAGACCTGAGGATGCAGATTGGCTGACGTGCCTTTCGTAATCCGAGGGTAGAAGATGATTGAACACTAAAGTGCCCAGAAATTTGCGCTCACATAGTGGCAGTGATGGCGGAATGGGCTTAGAGATGCCATTTAGAGGTCGCTGGATAGGGTGATGGGCTTATAGATGCCATCTGGATGTTGATCGCGTAAGAGATTCCTTCGCGAGAACCTGCATACCTGTAAAACAGAAAACGAGTACCTGACACGTTGCAGGAGCTGATTTTAGATGCTTGGTATAGATGTGTCCTGACTGGTTACAGGAGCTGAATCTGGAGCTTCAAACGCTGATGAATGAACCAGGGATGGTTACTACCTTAGCATGAATGGTAAGAGAACCTTGGGCGACTTTAACTTCAACAACGCTCGTTGAGAAAAATCTTGGGTGTCTTCTACTGGGATAAGAATCAGGGAGATCTTAGGGTCGATCTGACTGAACCAGAGAGGCCTTTGACTGGGTAGGAATCAGGAAAATCTTAGGGTCGATTTAACTGAACCGGACAAGGTCTTGGAATATCTTCAACTGGATAAGCATCAGGGAGATCTTAGGGTCGATCTGACTGAACCAAGAGAAGGCCTTTGACTGGATAAGCATCAGGAAAATCTTAGGGTCGGTTTAACTGAACCGGTCTAGGTCTTGAAATATCTTCAACTGGATAAGCATCAGGGAGATCTTAGGGTCGATCTGACTGAACCAAGAGAAGGCCTTTGACTGGATAAGCATCAGGAAAATCTTAGGGTCGATTTAACTGAACCGGTCTAGGTCTTGAAATATCTTCAACTGGATAAGCATCAGGGAGATCTTAGGGTCGATCTGACTGAACCAAGAGAAGGCCTTTGACTAGATAAGCATCAGGAAAATCTTAGGGTCGATTTAACTGAACCGGTCTAGGTCTTGAGACGTGATTGAGAATTTCAACTGCATCTTTCCTGAAAGGTAAAGGTCAGTCATATGCAATGCATGATATGGGTCAAGCAATGATATTCTCGATATAAATGAGACTTGTATGATGCAATGCGTTATGCATGCTATAATGATGTATGTGATGTTTTATGTATGTTTTCGTCTAGGAAAGTAAATCCTTGACGGGTGCCGGGAAGTCGTATCCTGGGCTGATGTTGAAGAATATATTTTGCTTCCGCTGGGGATGATAACTGCAAGAACACCGGTAGGAGAAGATGACTCCGTTGCGGGATAAACTTGGCAAATGAAGAGTCTGCGGGGAGAAAAGATACTCTAGCGACCGTGCTGGGAAGCAATACTCTGTGGGAATAGAGATGCTTTGCTGAATGTTGATAGCTTGCTGAGGATACCCTTGTTGTTGGAAGTGTTGACGGACTTCGCTGGGGTAAGAAGACTTTGTCGACGACGCTCTTTCCGTGGCTTTTGGCTGAGGATAACCCAGTTATATCCTGTTAAGGAAATAACTCTTTAAATAAAGCCGGACGACGCGTTCGTGCTCTGTGAGGATAAGCTTCCAGAATTTACTGGGGGTAAGCTTACTGCTTGGGGAGATATGCATTCCAACTTTCCTGGGGAAACTGGGTTGGACTGGACTCTTTGGGGAAGTTTGAACTGTAATGCTGTAGGTTGAAAGAGGGAACCTATGTAGGGTTGCCTGCTGATGAGCTCGTGTAAAACCGCATCTGAAATGGAGAAGGAACCTGGGTAGGGTTACTTTGATAATGAGTTCATGTAAAACTTCGTTTTTGGAAAGGGAGAACCTGTGTAGGGTTTCTGGGCGACGAGTCCATGTAAAACTGCATCTTGAAGAGAGAGAACCGGTGTAGGGTTGCTTGGTGAGGTAAGTTCATGTAAAATTTCTTGATGAACCGGGGTGAGGTTATCTTGAGCTAAATCCATGTAAGACTTCTGGAGGAACCGGGGTTAGGTTATGGATAAGTTTATGTAAAACTTCTGGAGGAACCGGGGTAAGGTTACTTGGATAAGTTTGTGTAAAAACTTCTGGAGGAACCGGGGTAAGGTTACTTGGATAAGTTTGTGTAAAAACTTCTGGAGGAACCGGGGTAAGGTTACTTGGATAAGTTTGTGTAGAACTTCGGGATGAACCGGGGTAAGGTTGCTTGAGATAAACCCATGTAAGATTTCTAGAGGAACCGGGGTAAGGTTACTTGACGAGTTTGTGTAAAAACTTTTTGATGAACCGGGGTTAGGTCATCTTGAGCTAAATCCATGTAAGACTTCTGGAGGAACCGGGGTTAGGTTACCTGGATAAGTTTGTGTAAAAACTTCTTGATGAACCGGGGTTAGGTCATCTTGAGATCGGTCCATGTAAGACTTCAGGAGGAACCGGGGTTAGGTTACTTCGGGATAAGTTTGTGTAAAACTTCTTGATGAACCGGGGTTAGGTCATCTTATGGAGGAGGGGTCTGTGTATGACTTTGTCTGAAGGTTGAGCAGAAACCGGTGTTGGGTTGCATGATTTTGATTAAGTGGATGATTGTCCTGTTTGGTCTCGGACGTTAGCCCACAATCTGGAATTTGTAAAGGTAGATGGTAATCATTTTTATGTTGATCTGTCCTTTGTAATTTGGTTGACAGAGCAATTGGATCGCCTAGATAGCTCATTATTGCCCCTGCTTCGGAGGTGAGGGAAGAGGATACCTGTGTGGGTGATCGACAAATCTTCGGGTAGGCAAGTGACGAGATACCGGAACATAGTCGTATGCTTTGATCCCTAACTTTTGCCTGAACCGCCCTTTCGGGTTTTCAGTCCACCGGGATACCCATTTTTGCCCAAGCCGCCTTTTCAGGTTTTCGACTTGCCGGGTGTACATGTTTTTTTTCATTTCATCCCTTCATTTTGCCCGAACCCTTTTGGTTCGCCGGGAAGCCCTTATTTTTGCCTAGGTATGTCAACCTAGCGGGTCTTTGATTATGCGCAGTATTTTTTCGACTATGTCCACGCTCTCAGAACGTAGGGAGTTGCCCCTGTTGGAAGTATTTTGCCATGCCCCAGATAAGGAGCGATGCTCCTACTGTGCCCCTTGATTGGAGGTACTTCTGTTCACAAGGTGTTCATCGTGCGAATTTCCCTGCTGTTCAAACAAATAGTCATATGCAAACAAGGTTATTTTAAGAATGCAAAAGCCTATGTCTGTCTTGAATTTTGAAAATGCATTTTTTGTAATACAGTGCGGTGTCAACTCAAGATTTTACAGCAAACCTTCAGGAGTCAGGATACCTTCGTAACAGTATGCTTTCGAACTAATCCATGCTTCAGCTAGGACTTTTAAGGGTTATATCGTGGCCTGGTTCACGGTTTAAGAAACAAAAGATAAAGGCTCAAATTATTTGTACCCACCCGCTCTTCGTGATGTTCTCCAAACCTAAACTCAGTTGATCGTGCGTTAGACCTTGTTTGAGTCTTTGTTCTGATGTTCCAATGATGGTTCAGACGTCGATGATTTCTTTTGAATAGGCAGTCATTTTTGCTTTGGTTGAGGGTTTGTAGGACCTCTTTCTTTTTGATTTAGTTATCCCTTTTCTTTTTTTGCCTGAACTGTTTCCTTTTTGGGATTACAGTCAGCGGGATATCCCAGTTTGGTAAGTCTTCTTCATTGGTTTTGACTTTTTGGGCTTTTCATTTATGATTTTTTTTGATAATGACTGCCTGTCTTTATGATTGTTCGGAACCATAACTGTCTTTCGTTTTGTAAGGACCTCTTTGGTGCCATTCGTTATGCACTTGAATCAACTGAGAGACTACCCTGCCCCAGGTTATGATTAAGGGTTCTGATTTTCGAAAATAAAAACTCCTACTTCTTTGGCTCAGAGGGGTTGACGAGGGATTATCATCCTTATAACTCCAGTGTTTAGGGATTGAAACAATGCCTGTACCTCATCAGCGGGGTCTGTTCAAAAGCATACTGTAGATTAGGTATCGTTTTCGTCATCCTCCCTCAAGAGGTTTAGAATTTTCAATTAAGAGTTGACCATTGCAAAAATATGAAAGCAGTTTTAAGCATAGTAAACATAATTAAATCAAGACAGACATGTGTAATGCATTCATGAAATAAAAGAGTTTAACATAATAATTGTTTATCTGAACAAGAAAGGAAAAATACAACTTGAATTCAAATGAACAAAAAAAATCTCAATCCTAGCCATGTTTTGGCAATGGAGCATTGATCACATTGGGAGTCTCAGCAGGCTCGAACTCGATCTCTTTGGCATCGATCATGTTCTGAATTTTGTACTTTAGTGCCCAACAGTCCTCAGTATCGTGCCCCGGGCTATCGGAATGATAAGCGCATCTGGCTTCTGGATTGTAGCTAGGAGAGGAGGTCTTAGGATTGGCAGGAGGGTTGATCACTGCAATCAGGTTCATCTTCAACATATGTTGCAGTGCTTGCGACCATGGCATGTTAATGTTGGTGAACTGCCTTTTAGGCCCATCCGGCCTTTGCTGGTTTCCCCTCTGTGGTTGGCGGCGTGGTGCAGAACCAGAGATCATGACTGCCCCTGCATGTTGATCACGGCGACTCTTTTGACTGTATGCAGCATTAGATTCCTTCTTTCCCGGGTAAGGCTTTTTATGAATATCAGAAGGTGTGGCCTCTTGAATTTTCCCACTTTTGATACCAGCTTCGATTCTTTCGCCGGTCAGGATGAGGTCGGTGAATCCAGCAGATGAATTACCAATCAGGTGGTTGAAGAATGGCCCGGATAGGGTTCCCAAGAACATATCAACGAGTTCCCGGTCAGTCAGTGGAGGCTGTACCCTTCCAGCAAGGTCTCTCCATTTCTGTGCGTACTCTTTGAAACCTTCGCCTGCACCTATAGACATTCCCTGAAGCTGAGTGCGTGTGGGAGCAAGGTCGGCATTGTACTGGTAATGCTTGTAGAAAGCAGTGGCTAAGTCTTCCCAGGTACGGATGTTGGCTCCATTCAATTGATAAAACCACTCGAGCTGAGTCCCTGAAAGACTCTCTTGGAAAAAGTGGATCCATAAGTTTTTGTCAGCTGTATAAGGCTGGATCCTCCTTGTATAAGCCCTGAGATGCAACTTAGGACAGGATGCCCCATCGTATTTAGCAAAGGCAGGCACCTTGAATTTGCGCGGGATCACTACCCCAGAAGACAGACCTAGATCCTCAAAGTCCAGGCCAGGCACTTTTTGTACCTCCATAGCACTGAGCCGGTCTTCCAACTGTTTGTATTTGTCCTCAGCCGGAGGGTATTGTTCGTTGTCGAAATCTGTTTCATTGTCAGAGACCACTGGACTGGGCACCTCCCTCTCATGGTGACTGCTTTCCCTTACAAATGGGGTAGTCCTCTCAGTTTCAGTCTGCGGTGTATTCCCAGATCTGCGTCTAGGGCTGAACAAAACAGTCATCTTCTTCTTCTTGTCCTTCTTCAAGAGCAGAGCCTTCAGATCTTGCTGCCCCTGGGTCAGATTCATGATCAGCTCTTGGAACTGGGCGTTCTGAGCCTGGAGATCCTTGATAGTCTGCTCGGCTGATGATTCAGGATTCATGACGAGCGGCTGAAATAAACAGCGGAGAAGGGTAAGCAACCTGTCAAAGGGATACCTGCAATGCAATGAGATGTATGACATGTATGTAATGTTTTCAAGGACCTCGCGGGGTAAACAGAGAAACTTTGTTAGTATTTGGAACCGGTAGCTTGACTGAAGGCACTGCATATTGTTGAGAGTCCTTCATCAAGGGTCAAAGGCTCACCATATCCAGTGGGTCATAGCCCCTGACAACCTTGGCTAGAGGAAAATAACCTCTTTGCCCCTTGCTGGGATAGTTGTTCATCATGACCTGCATCACAAGCCCTTGAGATCCTTGAAATGGGTTAGGATGTATGCAATGGTATGATGTCATGCTATGCATGGGGTGATATAGGTAGACCATGTTATGAGCCCTTATCAAGGACTACAAACAGACCCTGCAAGAAATTCAGTATACTTTGTTATGAGTCCCAATTAAGGATTATAAACAAAACCTGCAAGATATCTAGTAAACCCTGTTATGAGTCCCCGTTAAGGACTATAAACAAAACCTGCAAGAAATTTAGTAAACCTTGTCATGAGTCCTAGTTAAGGACTATAAACAACCCTGCAAGAAATTTAGTACCCTGTTATGAGTCCCCATTAAGGACTATAAACAAGACCTGCAAGAAACAAGTGTCAGGCAACAAGTACGCAAGTAGGCAAGTACAAAGGCACACAAGTCACACAAGAGAAACCCTTAGGGTTTAGGCCAGCATGGGGTCTGGGTAGTACCCTCTTGAAGTTGGTGGGTTCAACCTGTCCTATTAGAAGTAACCGGGTTCTAAGGGTCCCAATATCACGGGATTGCTTTCATTGTTCATCGTTTCGATTTAGCCACTGAACTGGCGACCGAAATATTCCAGGAAAGCAACCCTCAATTGAGTGTAGTATCGAGTATCAACCAACCTCGGACTGCACCAAAGTCAGTTATCTCACTACCCTAAAGAGGCCAAGATAGTTCAATTAAGGTTCCTAAGGTCTGTTGACGCTTCACGACACCACGCGGAGGCCCCGTACTCTCCTTGACTGGACTCAAGGGTTACCGGTACACACTAAAGTGCCACGTCAACGTAGCAGACTGTTTCAACCATGTCGGTATACCCCGCACAGTTCCCTCACAGCCTTGTTGCTACTTTCTAAGAAAGGTATCCCCCAGATCCGGGTTAGGATCTATAGAACTCCCAAGCAACCCACAATTTAAAGCACACAAGGAAAACAATTGAAAACAAAGTGATCTTAGCCCTAAGGTACACCCCACTTTAAGTTTGTCTCCCCAGCAGAGTCGCCAGTTCTGTGATCGGTGGATCTGGAACTGACTGTTTAATGCTGGTTCGCGAAATGTCGCGGAAGCAGGAGTCGCCACCGTCTTTTATTTTCTCCAAATGGAAAGGACAAAAGCACAGAAAAATTCCTTATAGAGATTGCTCTCGGTTCGGGAGGTAGGTTATAGAAAGGGAAGGTATTAGCACCCTTTCTATCCATGGTTATCCATGGGCTCTTAGATACTTTCTCAATGTGTTTTCAAAATTGTTTGTTTGCTTTTCAATGTGGGTTTTAAAAAGTTCTTTGAAAAATTTCAGATCGACTCATACGTCAGAGTGTTTGAAAAATTTGCTTTGAATGCTTTTGAAAAGTGTCAGTGTGAAAAGTCTTTTCGAGTTTGTTTTGAGATTAGAGCAAATATCCTTGAGAACCTACCTACCCTAAGGAATTCGTCTGTGTAAGAGTCCTTTAAAGTAGTGCCATCCCACCATTGAGAGATAGGTAGCACCACCGTTGGAGGTGTTCGGGTCAATTCGATTTTTAGGGACGTGGTGATCACCGGAGCAATGGGAAGACACCTTAGAAGCTACCCTCATGCCAGGTTCCCGGATCATGAGGACTTACTAAGACGTCCTCTACTCGACGATCACCTTTCGAAAGGCAACAGTGAGGCGTACCCTAGGGGTGGTGTGTGCGAATTGTGTGTCATGTTTCAGTTATTTGTCTTGTCATGTTTATTTGTGATCTATGCTTTATTTTAATTAGGGCCATTCATTCTTGCATGCATATTTAACAGTTATAAAGTTTGCGAAAAATAAATCTAAGGCTATTACAAAGGCGCGGGTCCACATCGCCAAAATTAAACCGGACCCGATTTAGCGGAAAATAAATAAAGCAATAAAAGTGCGAGAAATAAAATCGTTACAATGCTTTGGGAGAGATACAAAATTATAATAAATGACATAAAATAAATGCGCGAATTAAATAATTAAAAACAATGGGCGTTGGACCCTTTCATAAGAAATTAAAGTTAATAAGAATTAATTAATGAAAAATTAAATGTTTTTGGTATTTTATGTTTTTTTTTTTAAGATTTAAAAGAAAAAAGAATTTATTGAAATTAAAAATAAAATGCTAAACCCTAATTCTAATGTTTTTTAAGTTTATTGCGAAAATATTAAGTTTTAACCTAATTTAAATCTAAATTAATTTACATGCAAAAAATTTAATTTATGAAAATAAATAAAATAAGCAATATTATTATAAAAAAGGGAAATTAAGAAGAATAAACATTTAAACCTAATTCTATTTTTGGACTTTAGTTATTAAAAGGATTAAAATTATAACCTAATTAAACTAAATATTTACATGTAATTTATTTATGGAAATAATAAAAATAAAAATTATATTTTTTTGCCTTTTTCTGATTTTTATGAATATTTTTCATATTTTTGTTAAAAAATGATTAATTAATTAAAACAAATAAAAAAATAAATAACATAACAATTGAGAAAATAAAATATAAAAAGAAAATCAAACCAGGGGGGGTAGCCCCAATTCAGGAGGTGTTGACCCAAGAACATTGGCCCATTAAGCATTGGCCTCGTTGGACTTTTTGAATCCTGTATGATGCGTTGACTATGGTTTATAGTACACCTTGAATCCACGCCTTTGATCTAGATTGGATGGACACGTGGGTGCTTGGATCAGGATGGCATATGGTACGTCTCCACAGAAGCGCTGCATGGAATAATGATTGGAAAAACAATATGAGAAATATGTGAGACCTGGGGTTTGAACCCAGGTCATGAGAGTCACAAGCGTGTCCACCTGCCAGCTGAGCTATGAAACCAATTTGATATATAATATACAAATAAATAATAAAAAGAGAAAGTAACGCATTAATGAAATTTTGGCGCGAGAGTTTGAACGGACCAATCACTCCCTGACACGGTATCGTCTTCTTCGTTCTATTTTGTTTTTTTCTGAAAACAAGAACTTTCAGCCACGGTTTTGGATGCGTGGCTTTAGACAGGTTTCAAGAAAATAGCGATTAGGCTATCCTTGAACATAAATTCATCGCGACTATTGGGATTTCTTCGTCCAGTTGAGCTGAGTGCAATGGTGTGAGTCTGGAGTCATGATTTTGCTTCGTTTGAGAAACCCTAATTTTGAATCCTGAAAACCCTAATATCCAAACATGGTAGATTCGCGTATGGCTTATGAAAACTCAATTAAACATATCAGTTAGCTTGGAAACTTCATATTAAACAAGAATTCACAAATAAAAATGCAAAAGAATGTATGAATTATGATATAGGATTTCAAAAGTTTCTCTGTACAGGGAAGGTCCTTGTTACCGATTCAGGGCGCTTTGCTTGTTGTTTGTAATTGGTACACGTTCAGAGTTACCCAAGGAAGCTTTTTGGGATGGAAATCAAGGCTTGAATCGACCTAGAACACCCAATTCAGTTTTGACTTTTTTCCAAAAATTCCAAGTTTGTTCTTTTGCTTTTGCGCAGCTTTCATCTCCAATGCAATTAGGTTTAGGTTCAGGCCTTTGTAGTGAATGTGTTAGGGCAACAAAACTAGAGCAAATCCATGGCATTGATGATTTTTGAATATTTGATTTCAAGGATCTTTTCCATATCTTTTCATGTGCATTTTGTGTCAATTTGCATCCAATTAGTCCAAATCTTTCCCTATGAGCATGTGCACGAAATATTGAGTCCCAATTATGCATAAAAAGATTTTTTAGGTCAAGCTTTATATTTTTCATGTATTTAAATAATTTAAATGAATTAATATTAATATAAATTCAAATAAATAGTTAAAAAATGATAAAATACTTCCCTTTGGGCCTAATGGTCGTGAATAGGCTTGGCATGAAGAAACTTGGAAGAAAAATGGGCCCATTAGCATTTTTGGATCATTTGCATCAATGTTGACTTTCAAAAATTTCCAAAAATTTCCCAACTTCCACAAGGCATAACTTGCTCAATTTTTAAGCTTTTCACATGTTCTTGGACATTTTGGAAAGGTCTTTGAGTCCTTTAACCAATGCCTTTGGTCCCATGTCATTTTGATGTACCAATCTCAAGTTATGGCCTTTTACTTAAAGTCCCTTTTTGTTGACTTTTGAAAATGACCTATAATGTTGAAATTGATAACTTTTTGTGAGAGCATTTCTTGGACTTGGAATATGAAGATGAGTTGTAGGAAATGTATTTCTCTTCAAAATGAGCTTTGGGTGGAATTTTTCTGATAATCCATGTGAAAGTTATGCCCTGGTCAATTTCAGTTGACTTTTTCAGCTGTCCAAATATAGCAACTTTTGCATCTTTGATGATTTCTGAGCCAAATTTTGAGAATCATGATCAAGCATTGATCAAATGATGTTTGTGGCTTCAAAATGATATATTGACCAAAAATTTGAACTTTTGACTGTCAAATGACCATTTTGCCCATACAGTTGACTGTAGTGCAATCTAGGGTTTTGACTGTGCAATTTTGAGCTGAATGTCTTGAAACTTGATATGAGGATACTTGACCATCTTTGTAGGCATATGAGACTTGATTGGGCCTTTGAAAACTTCCTTTCTTTGATCAGAACACAAACCCTAGTTTTGACTGTATAGGAGACAGTTGAACTGCATAACCCTTGGGGAATTTTGTGACCTGGCTTGGCAATTTCTTGATGAATATGGGAGGGCAAATTTTGGGGTGCAACACATCTCGTGCCAATCTTTGTAGGTCACCGTCATCTTCTGCACAATATTTTTGATATTCTTATTCGCCGCTTCTACAGCCCCATTCATTTTCGGCCGGTAGGGGGAAGAGTTGTGGTGCTGTATCTTGAATTGCTCGCAGAGCTCAGTGATCATCTTGTTGTTAAGATTGGTACCATTGTCCGTAATGATCCTTTCCAGGACGCCGTATCGACAGATCAGGTTGTGTCGAATGAACCGTGCCACGACGTTCTTAGTTATGGTAGCGTAGGAAGCTGCTTCAACCCACTTTGTAAAGTAATCAATCGCTACCAGGATGAAGCGATACCCGTTGGATGATGTAGGTCTGATCTCGCTGATCATATCAATGCCCCACATTGCAAAAGGCCAAGGTGCTGTCAAGACGTTCAGAGGTACCGGGGGAACGTGCACTTTATCTGCATAAATCTGGCATTTATGACACGTCCGAGAATGTTGGTAACAGTCAGCTTCCATTGTGGACCAGAAATATCCTGCCCGAAGGATTTTCTTTGCCATGGTATGCCCACTGGAATGCGTTCCGAAGGTACCTTCATGTAGTTCTGCCATGATCTTTTCTGCTTCAGTCTTATCCACACAGCGCAGTAAGGTTGAATCATGGTTTCGCTTGTAGAGAATGCCATTGCTGAGGAAGAACTTTGCTGCGAACCTTCTCAAAAACTTTTTGTCGTTGATGGATGCACCTTCAGGGTATTCTTGAGCTTCCAAGTACCTCTTCACTTCATGATACCAAGGTTTCTCAGTTACCTCTTCAGCCTCAAGATCACAACAATGTGCAGGTTCATCCAACTTCCAGATAATGATCCGGGGAGCCTCGTTGTCCCATTTGACTTTGAACATAGAAGACATCGTAGCCAGCGCGTCCGCCAACTGATTCTCTTCTCTTGGGAAGTGTTCGAAGGTTATCTCCGTGAAATGGGGGATCAATGTCAACACTAACTCCTTGTAAGGAATAAGATTTGGGTGTTTCGTATCCCACTCGCCTTTGATCTGATTGATCACGAGAGTGGAATCTCCAAAGACACTCAGAAACTTGATCCTTAGGTCAATTGCAGCTTGGAGACCCATGATACATGCCTCATACTCCGCCATGTTGTTGGTGCAGTTGAAACATAGCCGGGCAGTAAGTGGAGTATGAGTGCCCTTTAGGGATATGATTACAGCGCCAATACCGTTACCCAATGCGTTTGAGGCTCCGTCAAAGTGCATAGACCATCGGGATCCATCCTCAGGTCCTTCATCCGGTCCAGGTACTTCACAATCAGTCACTACCATGATATCCTCGTCTGGAAATTCAAAGTTCATAGATTGGTAGTCGTCCACTGCCTGATGTGCCAGGTGGTATGCCAATACATTTCCCTTGATTGCTTTCTGAGTCGTGTACTGGATGTCGTATTCGGTCAAGATCATCTGCCATCTTGCTATTCTTCCGGACAAGGCGGGCTTTTCGAATATGTACTTGATTGGATCCATTTTTGAAATCAATAGAGTAGTGTGAGTCAACATATACTGTCTCAGCCGGAGAGCAGCCCATACTAAAGCGCAGCAAGTTTTCTCGAGCAATGAGTATCGGGTCTCACAGTCAGTAAACTTTTTGCTAAGGTAATAAATGGCATGCTCTTTTCGGCCAGACTCGTCATGCTTCCCCAGCACACACCCCATTGAGCTGTCAAGTACTGTCAAGTATAGTATTAGAGGTCTCCCTTCAACCGGTGGCATAAGAATGGGTGGTTCTTGGAGATACTCTTTGATTCTGTCGAAAGCGGCCTGACATTCATCGTTCCAACGTACTACTTGATCTTTCTTCAGTAGTTTGAAGATTGGTTCACAGGTAGCAGTTAGATGCGAGATGAATCGGGCAATGTAATTCAGACGTCCTAGAAAGCCTCTGACTTCTTTCTCTGTCTTGGGAGCTGGCATCTCTTGTATGGCTTTAACCTTGGCAGGGTCCACTTGAATACCTTTGTCGCTCACGACGAAGCCTAACAATTTTCCAGATCTTACCCCAAATGTGCATTTGTTTGGATTCAATCTTAGCTTGTACAACTTCAGACGGTCAAACAGTTTCTGTAGATGGTCAAGGTGTTCCACCTCAGTCTGGGACCTTGCAATCATATCATCGACGTATACCTCAATCTCATGATGGATCATGTCATGAAATAAAGCAACCATGGCATGTTGGTAGGTTGCCCCAGCATTTTTCAACCCGAATGCCATGACCTTGTAGCAGAAGGTGCCCCACTGAGTAACAAAGGTAGTCTTTTCCATATCTTCAGGAGCCATTTTGATCTGATTATAACCTGAAAAACCATCCATGAAGGAGAACACCTTGTGCTGAGCAGTATTGTCAACCAGAACGTCGATGTGAGGCAGGGGGAAGTCATCCTCTGGGATGGCCCTATTCAAATCCCTGTAATCAACACACATTCGGACCTTACCATCTTTCTTTAGCACTGGAACCACGTTGGCAACCCACTGAGGGTAAGAAGTCACTGCAAGAAAACCGACGTCAAATTGCTTCATAACCTCAGCTTTGATTCTCTCGGACATCTCGGGGCGCATACGGCGGACCTTCTGTTTTACCAGAGGGCAATCTTCCTTGGTAGGCAGGCGATGAACCACAATGTCGGTATCCAACCCAGGCATGTCTTCGTAAGACCATGCAAAGATTTCCACGTAGTCATGCAGCATCTGGATCAACCGTTGTTTCACGCTGAACTCTAGATTGGCACCAATCTTGACTTCCTTTCTATCCGTCTCAGTACCCAGATTTATCGTTTCCACTGGCTCCTCATGTGGCTGAATGGCCCTCTCTTCCTGGAGTAGCAGTATTAAAAGCTCGCCAGGCACCTCGCAATCATCTTCACCTTCGTCTTCGGCTAAGTTGATTGGATTTTCGAAGTCATAACTGGCAGTAGCAGAGTCGTTACCAGTGACATCCAGAGTGGATTGGAACATGTATGAGTGAGTGTGTGTAAATATAGCTGTTTTGCAATATATAATAAAGAAAGAAAGGGAGCGCAAGATTTGAAATATGAAAAACGTCCAATGCTTTTTATTCATGATATATGAAAGTGACAAACAAAAGCCCTCACAAATGACGCCACGGTGCCCCGGGTAAGACACCGGGCCATAGAGTTTAGAATTATTGTTCGTTACAACTTTAAAACAAAAGAGTTCATTACTGCGGGACAAAAGTAATAGGGGTAAAGTCTTTTGCAGTCCAGTTGCTAGGTCCACGGTTGGTCGTTGGGTAGATCCAGCTGTCAAATTCAGATTCGTCCGCTTCGTCCTCAATAGCATTCACTCCCGGGTTGGTGATGAACACAAGAGGTCTTCAAATCCTTGCCTTGCGCACAACCTTCTGAGTTTCTGCAGTGAAACCCAGCCCAAACTTGTCAGTCTTTGGAGTAAAATCAGGAAGCCTGCCCCAGTTTACGCACTCACCCTTCTCGATCACAGCCCGGGCGTCCTTTAAGGAGGCCATCTTCAAAGGAGAACCCTCTTCAGTCACTGTTTCTGCTGCTGCCAATGTTTATGGCATCTCTTCAAAATGTTGAAAGGGGGTCTCAATGAACTCCCCATCTATTTCCACGTATCGGAACGAGTTGAGGTGGCTGACCATGTATTCCTCTTCCCCTTGCACTATTACGATCATCCCCCTGACCGGGTACTTGAGCTTCTGATGCAACATGGAGGTCACAGCTCCAGCCTTGTGGATCCAAGGACGACCCAGCAAACAAGAATAGGATGGACGGATATCCATCACATAGAATTTTGAATCAAAGACATGTGAACCAACCCTGATTGGGATGTCAACCTCACCATGTACCATCCTTTTGGACCCGTCAAAGGCCCGGACAACGATGTTACTTGGTTTGAGCTCTAAACCCTCACAGTCCAGCATGTCTAGAGCTTTCTTGGGCAGCATGTTTAATGAAGAACCAATGTCAACCAGCACATGAGCAAGGGTAGTGCCCCTACATTCAATGGAGACATGCAGGGCATCATTATGGTTCTTCCCCTTGGCCGTCAAATCAGCGTCAGAGAAACCCAGACCATTATCAGCAGTTAGGTTGGCCACACAGTCGGTGAATTGATCAGCAGATGTTTCTTGTGGCACGTGGGCCGTTTTCAGGAAAGCAATCAGGGCCTTGGCATGGGCCTCTGAACACAGCAACAGTGATGGCATGGAGATTTTAGAGGGGGTGTGCCCCAGCTGCTCAACGACGTTGAAATGACTTTTCTTAATAATCTTGAGGATCTCTTCCATCTCCTGCTTGGAAGCCTCAACAATGGTCTTCGGTGCCTTCGTCCGGGCAGGCACATCAGTAACAATCCCCTTGCCCCAAGCGTTAGATGACTCGGCAGCAGGGGTAGAAACTTGATCAGGGGGGGAAACAGGCACACTGGCAGGTGTGATGACAAGAGGCCTTCGGATGGCTGGAGGTGCAATGTCTGGTGAGAACAGTCTTCCACTACGAGTGACCTTAGCAGGCCCGGTGATGTTGGTGACACCGGTACCAGTGTTGAACTCTTGTTTCACTCCCAGAACATAAACATCTGCCCCATAGTGCCATGGGACAGCTTTATCAGACTTGTAGGGGATGGGCCCCGGAATAATAATGGTTATAGGAACAATCTTGTGAACAGGCAAAACTTGGACAGGCTTCTTTGAAGGAGCCTTGGAGGGGTTGTTGAAAATGGTCACAATTGAAACTTCTTCAACAGGGGCAGCAGGAACAACAGTCTTTTTGAACAAAATCTCCTTGCTATCCATCAGGTTTTGGACGCCTGATTTCAGCAAAGAACAACCAGCAGGGGAATCAACACACAGATGGCAACCTTTACTACATCCCGGAAATAAACCGGCTAGTAACAGGTTCCTCTTGACGGTTAACAGCGGAGTAGCAACATCATCCACAGAAGCTACATACAGATCCTCCTCAACAGCATTCACTCCATGCTGGGGCATGGGAGCGGTCACAACATTTGGCCTTTCGGGCGCCTCGAACTATATTTCCTTGGCATCAATAAGGTCTTGAACCTTATTCCTTAGGGACCAACAATCATCAGTAGAATGTCCCGGGCTATCAGAGTGATAAGCGCAGCGGGCGTTGGGGTTGTATTTCGGAGATGCTGTGTTTACCATCTTCGGAGCTTCCTTGACAGTTACCAGGCTAGTTGATAACAGTTGCGGTAATATCTGAGAGAGTGTCATGCTGAGCCGAGTATACTGCCTCTTGGGCCTCTCAGCTCTTGGCTGGTTGTATTGTTGTGGAGCAGCATCAGGCTTAGAAATAACCACCGCGTTGACAGCTTGGCGGCGTTCTGGTTTGTTCTGTCTCCTTGGACCATACACAGCACTGGCCTCCTTCTTGAAGGGCTTCTTTTCAGTATTTGAGGAGGCACCCTTCTGTATCTTCCCCGATTTTATACCAGCTTCAATCCTCTCACCAGTCAAGATCAGGTCAGTAAACCCAGCAGAGGAATTACCAATGAGATAGTTGAAGAATGGACCAGATAGGGTCCCCAAGAACATGTCCACTAGTTCACGATCCGTCAACAGTGGCTGCACCCTGCCAGCCAGGTCTCTCCACTTCTGTGCGTACTCCTTAAAACCTTCACCCGTTCCCAGTGACATACCCTGGAGTTGGGTACGCGTGGGAGCGAGGTCGGAATTATATTGATACTGCTTGTAAAAAGCAGTGGCCAAATCCTCCCAGTTACGAATGTTGGTTCCATCCAGCTGATAGAACCATTCGAGATGAGTCCCTGAAAGACTCTCCTGAAAGAAATGGATCCATAAGTTCTTTTCTGCTGTGTAAGGCAGGATCTTCCTTACATAAGAACGGAGGTGCATCCTAGGGAAGGAAGCCCCGTTATACTTCACAAAGGCCGGCGCCTTGAACTTGTGTGGGATCACCACCCCAGAAGATAACCCCAAGTCTCCGAAATCCAACCCAGGCACACGTTGAATCTCTATAGCATTTAACTTGTCCTCCAGTTGTTTGTACCAGTCCTCAGCAGGAGGGTATTGTTCATCGTTAAAGTCTGTCTCAGTGTCAGAGACCACAGGACTAGGGACCTCTCTCCCTTGGTGACTGCCTTCCCGCACAGATGGAGTAGTCCTCTCAGCTTTATTCTGCAATGTATTCCCGAGTCTACGCCCAGTGTTGAACAGCACAGTCCTCTTTTTCTTCTTCTTCTTCAGGAGCAAGGCCTCTAGCTCTTGTTGTCCTTGAGCCAAGTTCATGACCATCTCCTGAAATTGGGCGTTCTGGGCCTGGAGGGCCTTGATAGCTTGCTCGGTAGTGAGTTCAGGATTCATGATACTTGATGTTGAAATAAACAGCGAAGAAGATTAAGCAACCCGTAGAAAAAGGGTACCTGTGATGCATATGATGAATGAAATGCGTATGAATTATGTTTTCAAAGACAATAGGGAATCAACTTTGTAAACAAAAGGAACACACTTTATTAGATTCAAACTTTAAATTGTTCAACAATTTTCCCTTAGGCGTTACAAGAATGAAAATACTGAAAAGGAAATAAAGCTGTAAAAGAAACATCCAAAGCCCATCAGTGCTCCCATGGCCTCCTCTTCTCAGTACGGATATAGTCATTCAGGGTTCGCTCGTTCTCCAATTGCTTGGTCAGCTTCTGGATATTCTATTCCTGTTTGTTGAACTTTTCCCGATAATAATCCCGCTCTTCCTGTAGTTGCGCCCAAGACCTCTTTAGGGTATCAACATCAGTGGGTATCTGAGGAGGGAGAACAGTTGGAGGAACCCCGTCTCCATCAGGACTTTCAAGAATGATAGGCCTGACGGCTTCATATGGTATACTTAACTTCTGAGCACGGATGCGGACCCATTTGTAATAGGGTTCCATTGGCAGAGAAGTCTTCGGTCCCAACTCATGTGGGTCAGCTTTGTGAATTCTGTCCCAAGCTTTGAAGAATCTACGGCGCAGTTCGTCGCTATCTACCTGGAACTTAAAACTGATGTGAGGCACCAACATCTCATGAGGCCCTGCTCTTTTGGCTCTTCCAAATTGACGGAGAGCTAAACATGGATTATAAGAGATTCCGCCCTGAGTACCAATCAATGGAACATTAGGATATTCTCCGCAACGATCAATAACAGCCACCTCATCTAAACCTCTGAGAGTCCAAAGGATGTCATTATCAGTGAGAGACATTAACCTATGAGCCTAGCCTTTTCCTTCTTGGTTCTTCAGCACGAACTTGGGGAGGTGCGAAATAAACCACCTCACTAACAAAGGAGCACAACACCACAGAGTTCCTCGTCTTCGGGCAGTACGAGCATAGAGTTGTTGCATGACATCACCCAAGAGAGTGGGTACAGGGTTCCGAGACATGAAGATCCTTATGGCATTGACATTGACAAAGTTATCAGGATTTGGAAACAATACTAGCCCATAGATTAAGAGAGCCAGAATGTCCTCGTACGCCCTGAAGTCTAAGTCATTCCAGAAACTGTTAGCTTTACCAATCAGAAACTTAGCCAAAAATCCCTTAACTCCGCTTCTAGTCTCCCAGTTGTCCATTACCTCCTTGTTGGTCAAAGGAAGGGCTGCTGCAATCTCCTCAAGTCTAAGAGCCTTTTCCCAACCAGTGAAGGGAGTCTGATCCAGGATAGGGATGCCAAGCAAATCAGAGAATTCTTCCAGGGTAGGGACCAGCTGGAAGTCTTGAAAGGTGAAGCAACTGTACAAGGGATCATAAAACTGGGTCAGGACACTCATCAGTTGTTGGTCCCACTTAGAAGTGACTAAACCGAGAAGAGAACCGTGCCTCTGGATGAAGGAAGCAGTGTTTGGAATTCTGTCAACCAACTCTTTAAGCAAATCAGGTGGGTGAACAAAGTTGAGTCAGATAGTGTTCCTTCGCACAGGCATCATGATGTCCTACAAAACAGAGCAAAGGTGAAACCCTCTTGTCTTTGAAATAGGTCAGTCCTTATGCAGGATGCATGCAATGGTATGATGGTATGATGTTATGATAAAGCACACCACAAATATTCACAAAGGCAAACATGATAAGGCACACCAGTCACACCAGACAGCCCCTTAGAGTTTAGGCCAGCATGAAGTTCAGGTACTACCCTCTTTCAGTTTGTTGGTTAAGACCTGTCCTATCAAAAGTAACCGGGTTCTAGAGGATCCCAATATCACTGACTACCCTCAATCGGTCATAACTCCAGCATCGCAATCTTTTCTTGCAGCCAAAACCATCGCGAGAGTTTAGCCTCAATGGGTGTAGCATACTGCTACTGTTCTATGGCCAAGTTGGGTCACATTAAGGTTCTAAGGTCGGTTGGTGCTTAATGACTCCTCAGAAGACCCATATTCTCCTCGTTGCAACACAAGGGATATCGGTACAGACTAAGGTGCCACACCAACGTAGCCACTGCTTCACCCGTGTCGGTCTACGCCGGACAGGTCCCTCACAGCTTATGCTACCTAAAAGGGTATTCCCCAGATCCGGGTTAGGATCTATGAAACTCCAAGACAAAGCCCATAATAATAAAGCAAACAAAACAAAGCAATTGAAAACATAAGTATGAGATATCCTAAGGTACACCTCACTTTAATAATATCCCCAGCAGAGTCGCCAGTTCTGTGATCGGTGGGAATAGAACTGACTGTTTTTTAGCTGGTTTCGCGAAATGTCGCGGTAAGCAAGAGTCGCCACCGTCTTTTATTTTCTCCAACATGGAAAGGACAAAAGCACAACAAAATTCCTTATGAGAATGTTTCTCGGTTCGGGAGGTAGATTTATAGAAAGGGAAGGTGTTAGCACCCTTTCTATCCGTGGTTATCCACGGGCTCTTAGGTACTTGATCTTATGTTTTCAAAATTTGTTTGCTTTTCAAATGTGAGTGGGTTTGAAAAAGTTTCTTTGAAAGATTTCTGAATGACTCTTGTATCTGTCCTCAAGAGTGTTTGAAAAATTTGTTTTGAAAACTTTTTTGAAAGTGTAAAGTGTGAAAAGTATTTTGTTTGTTTTTGAAAAGAGCAAGTACCCATGAGTCGTCTACCTACTCTAAGGAATTAGGCTGTGTAAGAGTCCTTTAGATAGTGCTATCCCACCATTGAGAGGTAGGTAGCACCGTCGTTGGAGGTGTTCAGGTCAATTCGATTATCGGGACATGTGTGGTCACCGAAGCAACGGTAGGATATCTTAGAAGTAACCCCAATGTCCTAGATCCTTTTATCCGAGGCAACCGTTTCGAGGCAACTGGATCTTTTAGACAAAGGGTGACCTCTAAGACGTCCTATACTTGATGACCACGTTTCGAGGCAACGAGTGAAGCGTACCCTAAGAGTGGCATGTGCTTTGTGTGTTGTATTCAGTTAATGTTTGTCTTTGTAATTAGTGAGCTACGAGTTGTTTTTATTTACCATACATTCTTTCATGCATTTAACAGTTAGGGGGTGCGGAAAGTAAATTGCGGAAACATAAATCCTACGCTATTACAAGGCGCGGGTCTATACATCGCCAAAAATACAAAGACCCGTTTTTGGTAAATAAGTACGGAAAAAAATTAAATAAAGCGATAAAAACCTATTTAACTATTACATTCTTGGAGGCAAATACATAATAATCAAAATAAACCGCGCGCGAATAAAAGTTAATCGGGAATGTTCCAAGGGTGTTGACCCTTTTAAGAAAAGAAATTGATTTTTTTTGTCTTTTTGATGATTAAATGAAATTAAAAACTAATTGTTAAACTAATTAATTAATTTATTACAAGAAAATATATTTTTTGTGTTTTTTATGTTTTTTATGGAATAAAATAAAAGTAAAAGAAATTAAAATTCTAAGTCAATCTAATTCTAAGTTATTTTAGTTATTTTAAAAAAAAGAGTTAAAATGGCCTAATTAACACTAATTCAATTATTGTTTATTTACAAAATAAAATAATAATAATAATAATAATAATAATGATGTTAGTTCTATTTTTTGATTTTTTATGAAAATATGTTAATTGATTAATTTGTTAATAATAATAAAAAATAAAATAAGGCAAATAAATAAAAAGGAAATGACAAAACAAAATAAATAAAAAGAGTAAACCCAAGGGGGGTGTGGGCTGGAATAGGAGGTGCATTGTTGAATCCTGGCCCATTTGAACCTTCAGTTCGTTTGACTTCTTGGATTGCCTATGCCCACGTTGACTCCAGAGCACCATGGTCCTCATGCTTTGGCCACTGGATCTGCACTGATGGACACTTGGCTGACTCTTGGATGAGGTGTAGCGTATGCTTCCTTTTGAATACTGCACAGGAAAGTGTTGGAAAAAATAATATTGGAATATGGGGGGACCTGGGAATCGAACCCAGGTCCCAGAGATTACCAAACACATAGCCAGCCACTGAACCAAACGCGCTTGATTGTAAACATAATAGAAACAAAAGAATATATGAAATAAGTGCCCTATATGCTGAAACGCGCGCGCCAATTTGAATGGCCCACTCCCTGGTGGCCACGCCATCATCATCTTCGTTCTGAAACAAAAATCACAGGCAAATAACGGGGGTTTTAAACCCCCACTAATTTCAACAGTAAAAAATAGCAATTAGAAATTGGGACAACATAAAAAAGGCGCGAGGATCCCATTCAATTCGTCTCATCATGCTGAGTTCAACCATGCCTGTTTGGAGTTTTAATTTTACAGCATGAGAGAAACCCCAAATTCGAAGCTCTGAAAAACCTAGAAACCAACAATGGCACTTTGCATTTTACAGTCTTATAATCAAATTAAAACATACAAAAAGTTTTGTAATGGTGTCAGCAATGCATAATAATGTTCAAAATGAATTAATGAGGCATAAAAATGGAATTTCGTTTCTCAAAATTTTGAACAAACCGTGAGGGCGTGATGAGTGATTCCTTGAGGTTTTTGACTTGTTAATGATTGCAAATCGCTCCTGGGGATGTAAGGAACGTGTTTGGATTAAAAGGGAAGATTGAATTGCACTGCAAAGTGGTTTTCAGTTTCACTTTTTTCTCTTGAAAATTTGAAATTGCTTATGCTGTATGGAGTGTTTCTAGGTCGTGAATTGTATTGTGAAGGCTTGCATATAAGGTTATTAATGAGTATCAATCAAAATAAAGGACCTTTAAGCCTTGCAATTATGTTCTTGATTTTGCCATAAATTCCATTGAAGAAAACTTGCCTTTTGTGTCCAATTTTGAATTTTGTACTTGAAATAAGCTTTACACGAATTTGGCATGTATATAATGGTGTATCAAAGCTATTCAAACTCAAAGATATCCCTCCATTAATTTTCTTGATTTTTATTTGAATTTTAAAGATTTAAAATGAATTAAATCAAATAAAATTAAATAAAAATGGAAAAATTAATTTTTAGTCTTGAAATAAATTGTGGTACACGTGGGAGGCATGGCCAAGCTGAACCAAGTGGAAAAAATGGGCCCTTTTTGTCAAAAATGAAATTTCAAGGATAGTTGACTTTGGCCATTTCACAAAAATTTCCCAACTTCTCCAATGCATATCTTGCTCAATTTTGATCATATGAACATGTTCTTGGACATTTTGGAAAGGTCTTGAAGTCCTCTAACCAATGCCTTTGGTTCCATGTCATTTTGATTTACCAATCTCAAGTTATGGTCTTTGACTTAAAGTGCCTTTTTGTTGACTTTTAAAAATGACCTATAATGTTGAAATTGATAACTTTTTGTGAGAGCATTTATTGGACTTTGAGTATGAAGATGAGTTGTAGGAAATGTCTTCCCCTTTCAAGATGAGAATTGGATGGGATTTTTCTGATGAACCATGAAAAAGTTATGCCTTGGTCAAGTTACAATTGACTTTTCAGCTGTCCAAAAATAGAAACTTTTGCATCTTGATGATTTTTGAGCCATTCTTGTGGAATCATGATCAAGACTTGATCAAATGATGATTGTGGCTTCAAAATAAGATGTTGACCAAAAATTTTGACTTTTGATTGCCAAATGACCATTTTGCCGCTACAGTTGATTGTGAGGTAATTAGGGTTTTTGACTGTGCAACTTGACCTTGTGAGCCTTGAAACTTGACATGTAGGTGCTTGACAATGTATATGAGCATATGGGACTTGATTGAGCCCTTGAAAACCTCAACTTCCTTGCAAGAACCAAAACCCTAATTTGACTGGCTTAGGAGGATGCTTGACTGTGTAGCCCTTGAGTAGGCTTGAGCAATTTGAGGTGATGCTTGTCAAAACTTTGAAGAATATGGGAGGGCAAATTTTGGGGTACAACAGTTGCCCCTGTTCAATCTTCTTAGACCTGAGGATGTAGATTGGCTTGTGTGCCTTTCGTGATCCGAGGGTGGAAGATGATTGAACACTAGAGTGCCCAGAAATTTACACTCACATAGTAGAGTATCAACAGTGTGACAGCGGGAATGGGCTTACAGATGCCATTTGGAGGGATGGTGGATAGGAGGATGGGCTTATAGATGCCATCTGGAAGTGTGACAGAACCTTGTCGGGAATGGGCTTATAGATGCCATCTGGAACTGTAACGGGAGGATGGGCTTATAGATGCCATCTAGGTGTTGATCGCGTAAGAGATTCCTTAGCGAGAACTTGCGTACCTGAGAAAGAAAGATAATTACCTGGCCTGTTACAGGGATTGATCTTCAAACTCTTCATGCAGACATGCCCTGGCTGGATACAGGTATCGAATCTACAATTGGTTGCTGACAGATGTGCCCTGGCTGGATACAGGAATCGAATCTAGAATTAGTCGTCAACAGATATGCCCTGGCTGGATACAGGAATCGAATCTTCAAACTCTTCAGACGTGCCCTGGCTGGATACAGGAATCGAATCTGGAAATAGTCATCAACATATATGCCCTGTCTGGATACAGGTATCGAATCTTCAAACTCTTCAGACGTGCCCTGGCTGGATACAGGAATCGAGTCCGGAAATAGTTGTCAACAGATATGCCCTGGCTGGTTACAGGAATCGAATCTTCAAACTCTTCAGACGTGCCCTGGCTAGATACAGGAATCGAATCTGGAATAGTCGTCAACAAATATGCCATGGCTGGATACAAGAATCGAATCTTCAAACTCTTCAGACGTGCCCTGGCTAGATACAGGAATCGAATCTGGAAATAGTCGTCAACAGATATGCCCTGGCTGGATACAGGAATCGAATCTTCAAACTCTTCAGACGTGCCCTGGCTGGATACAGGAATCGAATCTGGAAATAGTTGTCAACAGATATGCCTTGGCTGGATACAGGAATCGAATCTTCAAACTCTTCAGACGTGCCCTGGCTGGATACAGGAGTCGAATCTGGAAATAGTCGTCAACAGATATGCCCTGGCTGGATACAGGAATCGAATCTTCAAACTCTTTAGACGTGCCCTGGCTGGATACAGGAGTCGAATATGGAAATAGTCGTCAACAGATATGCCCTGGCTGGATACAGGAACCGAATCTTCAAACTCTTCAGACGTGCCCTGGCTGGATACAGGAGTCGAATCTGGAAATAGTCGTCAACAGATATGCCCTGGCTGGATACAGGAATCGAATCTTCAAACTCTTCAGACGTGCCCTGGCTGGATACAGGAGTCGAATCTGGAAATAGTCGTCAACAGATATGCCCTGGCTAGATACAGGAATCGAATCTTCAAACTCTTCAGACGTGCCCTGGCTGGATACAGGAATCGAATCTGGAAATAGTCGTCAACAGATATGCCCTGGCTGGATACAGGAATTGAATCTTCAAACTTTTCAGATGTGCCCTGGCTAGATACAGGAGTCGAATCTGGAAATAGTCGTCAACAGACATGCCCTGGCTGGATACAGGAATCGAATCTTCAAACTCTTCAGACGTGCCCTGGCTGGATACAGGAATCGAATCTGGAAATAGTCGTCAACAGATATGCCCTGGCTGGATACAGGAATCGAATCTTCAAACTCTTCAGATGTGCCCTGGATGGATACAGGAATCGAATCTGGAATTGCGACAGTTGATAGTAATTATCTTTGGATTGATCTTTTTCCTGAAAAGGTAAAACATCAATTGTATGCAATGTCATGATGTATGAACTGCATGATTTTAAGATGTTCTCAGGGAGAAATGAGATTGTGGGATATGATGCGTATATGCATGCATTGTGTATGTAAGTAGGATGTATGAAAATGTAATGTGTTTATGGATGTATTTTCGTCTAGGAAAATAAATCCTTGACGAATGCCGGGAGCTGGATCCTGGGCTGATGTTTTGAAGAATATAGCTCTTCGTTTCCGCTGGGGATGATGGTTGCAAGAATTAAACCGATAGGAGAAGATGACTCCGTTGGGAAAATAAACTTGGCGAAGAGATTACTCTGCGGGGAATACTCTGTGGGAAGAGAGATACTTTACTGAGGTTTGATGATAACTCTGTTGGGGATACCGTTGATGAGCTTTGTTAAGGATTTGATGAACTCCGCTGGGGGATAGGAAGAGCTTCGTCGAGGACGATCTTTCCGTGGCTTTTAGCTGAGGATAATCGAGTTATAAGTCCTGGTGGAGAATAACCTTTGAATAAAAAGCCCGAGAGACGCGTTCGTGCTCTGCAGGGGATAATCTTCCAGAATCTACTGGGGATAAGCTTCCTACTGGGGAGATGGTTCAACTTTCCTGGGGGGACTTTTGATACTGTACCGGGGAATGGCTCCACCGGAGTGTCTGTATTCCACCGGGGAACAATCTTAGATCAAGATTGCCTGGGATGTTTGCTTATGAACATCTGTATACTCCGTTCGCTGGGGAATATTGGGATCTTCTGGGGAAAACCCAACTTCCTTAAGGTTGATAGTAGGCTAACTCTGCTTGGGGAGAGTGTTGCTGATTTGCTGGAGATACGGTGCCTTGTTAGGGTTGATGGGAGACCAACTGCTTGGGAGAGTATTGCCGAGTCTTATCTTACTCGGCGGGGAGTGAAGGTATCTGAGTTACATTCTTCAGCCGAACTTACCTTGGTACCTTGGTGGACAGAGCAATTAGATTGCTTAGACAACTCATTATTGCCCCTGTTTCTAGTGTCACCTGTAATTAATCCTTTGTTTCGTATGCAAATATTTATGAGTTAGCAATTAGTGTCAAATGCATATATTACACTTGAACATTGGACGTTCTTCGCAAAACAAAACAGAAAAAGGAAAAACAATTGGCAATTTGTCTGAAAAGTAAATTTGTATTGATTTTTGAATTTGCCTGTAAATAGGCGTTTATGTACAAGAGGCTGACGTCCTAGTAAGAGAACGCCGCCGAACAATAGAGTTTATACAATTTTTGTGAAAAGGAAAACAAAACAGCTATGTGAAAAAGTCCCACTGGGTTTCAACTCTGCTATCGCCTTTATGTCTTCAAGCGTCTCATCACTTTGCTGCTTAGTTGAAGATGAAGCTGATTGATCGATGTCGTCTGAAATTGATAGTTGATATCAGATTCTGGATGCAACGTGATCCAATGAGACATAGTATTACGCTTATCCCTAACTTTTGCCTGGACCGCCCTTTCGGGTTTTCAGTCCACCGGGATACCCATTTTTGCCCAAGCCGCCTTTTCAGGTTTTCGACTTGCCGGGTGTACAGATTTTTTCCATTTTTCATCCCTTATTTTTTCCCGAACCCTTTTGGTTCGCTGGGAAGCCCTTATTTTTGCCTAGGTGTGTCAACCTAGCGGGTCTTTTGTTCATGCGTAGTATCTTTTTACTATGTCTGCATTGGCGGGGTGAGGAAGGTCGTCACCATCCATGGTGGTTAGAATCATGGCTCCTCCTGAGAAGATATGTTTAACCACAAATGGCCCTTTGTATGTAGGGGTCCATTTGCCCCTGGGATCACTTTGAGGAAGGATGATGCGTTTGATTACCAGGTCTCCAACTTGATACTCTTGGCGTCTGACCTTCTTGTTAAATGCCCTGATCATTCGTTTTTGGTACGTTTGACCATGACAAATAGCAGTGAGTCTCTTTTCGTCGATTAGGTTTAATTGATCAAGTCGAGTCTGGATCCAGTCATCTTCGCTCAAACCTGCATCCTTCATTATCTGGAGAGAGGGTATCTGGACTTCAATCAGCAAGACTGCCTCCATGCCATAGACCAAGGAAAAGGGAGTTGCCCCTGTTGACGTCCTTGCTGAGGTACGGTACCCATGAAGAACAAACGGTAGCATCTCATGCCAATCTTTGTAGGTCACCGTCATCTTCTGCACAATCTTTTTGATATTCTTATTCACCGCTTCTACAGCCCCATTCATCTTCGGCTGGTAGGGGGAAGAGTTGTAGTGCTGTATCTTGAATTGCTTGCAGAGCTCAGTGATCATCTTGTTGTTAAGATTGGTACCATTGTCCGTAATGATCCTTTCCGGGACGCCGTATCGATAGATCAGGTTGTGTCGAATGAACCGTGTCACGACGTTCTTAGTTACGGTAGCGTAGGAAGCTGCTTCAACCCACTTTGTAAAGTAATCAATCACTACCAGGATGAAGCGATGCCCGTTGGATGCTGTAGGTCTGATCTCGCTGATCATATCAATGCCCCACATTGCAAAAGGCCAAGGTGCTGTCAAGACGTTCAGAGGTACCGGGGGAACGTGCACTTTATCTGCATAAATCTGGCATTTATGACACGTCCGAGAATGTTGGTAACAGTCAGCTTCCATTGTGGACCAGAAATATCCTGCCCGAAGGATTTTCTTTGCCATGGTATGCCCACTGGAATGCGTTTCGAAGGTACCTTCATGTAGTTCTGCCATGATCTTTTCTGCTTCAGTCTTATCCACACAGCGCAGTAAGGTTAAATCATGGTTTCGCTTGTAGAGAATGCCATTGCTGAGGAAGAACTTTGCTGCGAACCTTCTCAAAAACTTTTTGTCGTTGATGGATGCACCTTCAGGGTATTCTTGAGCTTCCAAGTACCTCTTCACTTCATGATACCAAGGTTTCTCAGTTACCTCTTCAGCCTCAAGATCACAGCAATGTGCAGGTTCATCCAGCTTCCAGATAATGATCCAGGGAGCCTCGTTGTCCCATTTGACTTTGAACATAGAAGACATCGTAGCCAGCGCGTCCGCCAACTGATTCTCTTCTCTTGGGAAGTGTTCGAAGGTTGTCTCCGTGAAATGGGGGATCAATGTCAACACTAACTCCTTGTAAGGAATAAGATTTGGGTGTTTCGTATCCCACTCGCCTTTGATCTGATTGATCACGAGAGCGGAATCTCCGAAGACACTCAGAAACTTGATCCTTAGGTCAATTGCAGCTTGGAGACCCATGATACATGCCTCATACTCCGCCATGTTGTTGGTGCAGTTGAAACATAGCCGGGCAGTAAGTGGAGTATGAGTGCCCTTTGGGGATATGATTACAGCGCCAATACCGTTACCCAAAGCGTTCGAGGCTCCGTCAAAGTGCATAGACCATCGGGATCCATCCTCAGGTCCTTCATCCGGTCCAGGTACTTCACAATCAGTCACTACCATGATATCCTCGTCTGGAAATTCAAAGTTCATAGATTGGTAGTCGTCCACTGCCTGATGTGCCAGGTGGTCTGCCAATATATTTCCCTTGATTGCTTTCTGAGTCGTGTACTGGATGTCATATTCGGTCAAGATCATCTGCCATCTTGCTATTCTTCCGGACAAGGCGGGCTTTTCGAATATGTACTTGATTGGATCCATTTTTGAAATCAATAGAGTAGTGTGAGTCAACATATACTGTCTCAGCCGGCGAGTAGCCCATACCAAAGCGCATCAAGTTTTCTCGAGCAATGAGTATCGGGTCTCACAGTCGGTAAACTTTTTGCTAAGGTAATAAATGGCATGCTCTTTTCGGCCAGACTCGTCATGCTGCCCCAGCACACACCCCATTGAGCTGTCAAGTACTGTCAAGTATAGTATTAGAGGTCTCCCTTCAACCGGTGGCATAAGAATGGTTCTTGGAGATACTCTTTGATTCTGTCGAAAGCAGCCTGACATTCATCGTTCCAACGTACTACTTGATCTTTCTTCAGTAGTTTGAAGATTGGTTCACAGGTAGCAGTTAGATGCGAGATGAATCGGGCAATGTAATTCAGACGTCCTAGAAAGCCTCTGACTTCTTTCTCTGTCTTGGGAGCTGGCATCTCTTGTATGGCTTTAACCTTGGCAGGGTCCACTTGAATACCTTTGTCGCTCACGACGAAGCCTAGCAATTTTCCAGATCTTACCCCAAATGTGCATTTGTTTGGATTCAATCTTAGCTTGTACAACTTCAGACGGTCAAACAGTTTCTGTAGATGGTCAAGGTGTTCCACCTCAGTCTGGGACCTTGCAATCATATTATCGACGTATACCTCAATCTCATGATGGATCATGTCATGAAATAAAGCAACCATGGCATGTTGGTAGGTTGCCCCAACATTTTTCAACCCGAATGGCATGACCTTGTAGCAGAATGTGCCCCACTGAGTAACAAAGGTAGTCTTTTCCATATCTTCAGGAGCCATTTTGATCTGATTATAACCTGAAAAACCATCCATGAAGGAGAACACCTTGTGCTGAGCAGTATTGTCAACCAGAACGTCGATGTGAGGCAGGGGGAAGTCATCCTTGGGGCTGGCCCTATTCAAATCCCTGTAATCAACACACATTCGGACCTTACCATCTTTCTTCGGCACTGGAACCACGTTGGCAACCCACTGAGGGTAAGAAGTCACTGCAAGAAAACCGGCGTCAAATTGCTTCATAACCTCAGCTTTGATTTTCTCGGACATCTCGGGGCGCATACGGCGGACCTTCTGTTTTACCGGAGGGCAATCTTCCTTGGTAGGCAGGCGATGAACCACAATGCCGGTATCCAACCCAGGCATGTCTTCGTAAGACCAGGCAAAGATTTCCACGTAGTCATGCAGCATCTGGATCAACCGTTGTTTCACGCTGAGCTCTAGATTGGCACCAATCTTGACTTCCTTTCTATCCGTCTCAGTACCCAGATTTATCGTTTCCACTGGCTCCTCATGTGGCTGAATGGCCCTCTCTTCATGGAGTAGCAGTCTTGCAAGCTCGCCAGGCACCTCGCAATCATCTTCACCTTCGTCTTCGGCTAAGTTGATCGGATTTTCGGTCATAACTGGCAGTAGCAGAGTCGTTACCAGTGAGATCCAGAGTGGATTGGAACATGTATGAGTGAGTGTGTGTAAATATAGCTGTTTTGCAATATATAATAAAGAAAGAAAGGGAGCGCAAGATTTGAAATATGAAAAATGTCTAATGCTTTTTATTCATGATATATGAAAGTGACAAACAAAAGCCCTCACAAATGACGCCACGGTGCCCCGGGTAAGACACCGGGCCATAGAGTTTAAAATTATTGTTCGTTACAACTTTAAAACAAAAGAGTTGATTACTGCGGGACAAAAGTAATAGGGTTAAAGTCTTTTGCAGTCCAGTTGCTAGGTCCACCGTTGGTCGTTGGGTAGATCCAGCTGTCAAATTCAGATTCGTCCGCTTCGTCCTCAATAACATTCACTCCCGGGTTGGTGATGAACACAGGAGGTCTTCCAATCCTTGCCTTGCGCACAACCTTCTGAGTTTCTGCAGTGAAACCCAGCCCAAACTTGTCAGTCTTTGGAGTAAAATCAGGAAGCCTGCCTCAGTTAGTGCACTCACCCTTCTTGATCACAGCCCGGGCGTCCTTTAAGGAGGCCATCTTCAAAGGAGAACCCTCTTCAGTCACTGTTTCTGCTGCTGCCAATGTTTGTGGCACCTCTTCAAAATGTTGAAAGGGGGTCTCAATGAACTCCCCATCTATTTCCACGTATCGGAACGAGTTGAGATGGCTGACCATGTATTCCTCTTCCCCTTGCACTGTTACGATCTTCCCCCTGACCGGGTACTTGAGCTTCTGATGCAACATGGAGGTCACAACTCCAGCCTTGTGGATCCAAGGACGACCCAGCAAACAAGAATAGGATGGACGAATATCCATCACATAGAATTTTGAATCAAAGACCTGTGAACCAACCCTGATTGGGATGTCAACCTCACCATGTACCATCCTTTTGGACCCGTCAAAGGCCCGGACAACGATGTTACTTGGTTTGAGCTCTAAACCCTCACAGTCCAGCCTGTCTAGAGCTTTCTTGGGCAGCACGTTTAATGAAGAACCAGTGTCAACCCGCACATGAGCAAGAGTAGTGCCCCTACATTCAATGGAGACATGCAGGGCATCATTATGGTTCTTCCCCTTGGCCGTCAAATCAGCGTCAGAGAAACCCAGACCATTATCAGCAGTTAGGTTGGCCACACAGTCGGTGAATTGATCAGCAGATGTTTCTTGTGGCACTTGGGCCGTTTTCAGGAAAGCAATCAGGGCCTTGGCATGGGCCTCTGAGCAAAACAATAGTGATAGCATGGAGATTTTAGAGGGGGTGTGCCCCAGCTTCTCAACGACGTTGAAATGACTTTTCTTAATAATCTTGAGGATCTCTTCCATCTCCTGCTTGGAAGCCTCAACAATGGTCTTCGGTGCCTCCGTCTGGGCAGGCACATCAGTAACAATCCCCTTGCCCCGAGCGTCAGATGACTCGGCAGCAGGGGTAGTAACTTGATCAGGGGGGGAAACAGGCACACTGGCAGGTGTGATGACAAGAGGCCTTCAGATGGCTGGAGGTGCAATGTCTGGTGAGAACAGTCTTCCACTACGAGTGACCTTAGCAGGCCCAGTGATGTTGGTGACACCGGGTACCAGTGTTGAACTCTTGTTTCACTCCCAGAACATAAACATCTGCCCCATAGTTCCATGGGACAGCTTTATCAGACTTGTAGGGGATGGGCCCTGGAACAGTAATGGTTATAGGAACAATCTTGTGAACAGGCAAAACTTGGACAGGCTTCTTTGAAGGAGCCTTGGAGGGGTTGTTGAAAATGGTCACAATTGAAACTTCTTCAACAGGGGCAGCAGGAACAACAGTCTTTTTGAACAAAATCTCCTTGCTATCCATCAGGTTTTGGACGCCTGATTTCAGCAAAGAACAACCAGCAGGGGAATCAATACACAGATGGCAACCTTTACTACATCCCAGAAATAAACCGGCTAGTAACAGGTTCCTCTTGACGGTTAACAGCGGAGTAGCAACATCATCCACAGAAGCTACATACAGATCCTCCTCAACAGCATTCACTCCATGCTGGGGCATGGGAGCGGTCACAACATTTGGCCTTTCGGGCGCCTCGAACTGTATTTCCTTGGCATCAATAAGGTCTTGAACCTTATTCCTTAGGGCCTAACAATCATCAGTAGAATGTCCCGGGCTATCAGAGTGATAAGCGCAGCGGGCGTTGGGGTTGTATTTCGGAGATGCTGTGTTTACCATCTTCGGAGCTTCCTTGACAGTTACCAGGCTAGTTGACAGCAGTTGCGGTAATATCTGAGAGAGTGTCATGCTGAGCCGAGTATACTGCCTCTTGGGCCTCTCAGCTCTTGGCTGGTTGTATTGTTGTGGAGCAGCAGCAGGCTTAGAAATAACCACCGCGTTGACAGCTTGGTGGTGTTCTGGTTTGTTCTGTCTCCTTGGACCATACATAGCACTGGCCTCCTTCTTGAAGGACTTCTTTTCAGTATTTGAGGAGGCACCCTTCTGTATCTTCCGCGATTTTATACCAGCTTCGATCCTCTCACCAGTCAGGATCAGGTCAGTAAACCCAACAGAGGAATTACCAATGAGATGGTTGAAGAATGGACCAGATAGGGTCCCCAAGAACATGTCCACTAGTTCACGATCCGTCAACGGTGGCTGCACCCTGCCAGCCAGGTCTCTCCATTTCTGTGCGTACTCCTTAAAACCTTCACCCGTTCCCAGTGACATACCCTGGAGTTGGGTACGCGTGGGAGCGAGGTCGGAATTATATTGATACTACTTGTAAAAAGCAGTGGCTAAATCCTCCCAGTTACGAATGTTGGTTCCATCCAGCTGATAGAACCATTCGAGATGAGTCCCTGAAAGACTCTCCTGAAAGAAATGGATCCATAAGTTCTTGTCTGTTGTGTAAGGCTGGATCTTCCTTACATAAGAACGGAGGTGCATCCTAGGGCAGGAAGCCCCGTTATACTTCACAAAGGTCGGCGCCTTGAACTTGTGTGGGATCACCACCCCAGAAGATAACCCCAAGTCTCTGAAATCCAACCCAGGCACACGTTGAATCTCTATAGCATTTAACCTGTCCTCCAGTTGTTTGTACCGGTCCTCAGCAGGAGGGTACTGTTCATTGTTGAAGTCTGTCTCGGTGTCAAAGACCACAGGACTAGGGACCTCTCTCCCTTGGTGACTGCCTTCCCCCACAGATGGAGTAGTCCTCTCAGCTTCATTCTGCAATGTATTCCCGAGTCTGCGCCCAGTGTTGAACAACACAATCCTCTTTTTCTTCTTCTTCTTCTTCAGGAGCAAGGCCTTCAGCTCTTGTTGTCCTTGAGCCAAGTTCATGACCATCTCCTGAAATTGGGCGTTCTGGGCCTGGAGGGCCTTGATAGCTTGCTCGGTAGTGAGTTCAGGATTCATGATACTTGAGTGCTGAAATAAACAGCGAAGAAGATTAAGCAACCCGTAGAAAAAGGGTACCTGTGATGCATATGATGAATGAAATGCGCATGAATTATGTTTTCAAAGACAATCGGGAATCAACTTTGTAAACAAAAGGAACACACTTTATTAGATTCAAACTTTAAATTGTTCAACAATTTGCCCTTAGGCGTTACAAGAATGAAAATACTGAAAAGGAAATAAAGCTGTAAAAGAAACATCCAAAGCCCATCAGTGCTCCCATGGCCTCCTCTTCTCAGTACGGATATAGTCATTCAGGGTTCGCTCGTTCTCCAATTGCTTGGTCAGCTTCTGGATCTTCTGTTCCTGTTCGTTGAACTTTTCCTGATAATAATCCCGCTCTTCCTGTAGTTGCGCCCAAGACCTCTTTAGGGTATCAACATCAGTGGGTATCTGAGGAGGGAGAACAGTTGGAGGAACCCCGTCTCCATCAGGACTTTCAAGAATGATAGGCCTGACGGCTTCATATGGCATACCTAACTTCTGAGCACGGATGCGGACCCATTTGTAATAGGGTTCCATTGGCAGAGAAGTCTTCGGTCCCAACTCATGTGGGTCAGCTTTGTGAATTCTGTCCCAAGCTTTGATGAATCTACGGCGCAGTTCGTCGCTATCTACCTGGAACTCAAAACTGATGTGAGGCACCAACATCTCATGAGGCCCTGCTCTTTTGGCTCTTCCAAATTGACGGAGAGCTAAACATGGATTATAAGAGATTCTGCCCTGAGTACCAATCAATGGAACATTAGGATATTCTCCGCAACGATCAATAACAGCCACCTCATCTAAACTTCTGAGAGTCCAAAGGATGTCATTATCAGTGAGAGACATTAACCTATGAGCCCAGCCTTTTCCTTCTTGGTTCTTCAGCACGAACTTGGGGAGGTGCGAAATAAACCACCTCACTAACAAAGGAGCACAACACCACAGAGTTCCTCGTCTTCGGGCAGTACGAGCATAGAGTTGTTGCAGGACATCACCCAAGAGAGTGGGTACAGGGTTCCGAGACATGAAGATCCTTATGGCATTGATATTGACAAAGTTATCAGGATTTAGAAACAATACTAGCCCATAGATTAAGAGAGCCAGAATGTCCTCGTACACCCTGAAGTCTAAGTCATTCCAGAAACTGTTAGCTTTACCAATCAGAAACTTAGCCAAAAAGCCCTTAACTCTACTTCTAGTCTCCCAGTTGTCCATTACCTCCTTGTTGGTCAAAGGAAGGGCTGCTGCAATCTCCTCAAGTCTAAGAGCCTTTTCCCAACCAGTGAAGGGAGTCTGATCCAAGATAGGGATGCCAAGCAAATCAGAGAATTCTTCCAGGGTAGGGACCAGCTGGAAGTCTTGAAAGGTGAAGCAACTGTACAAGGGATCATAAAACTGGGTCAGGACACTCATCAGTTGTTGGTCCCACTTTGAAGTGACTAAACCGAGAAGAGAACCGTGCCTCTGGATGAAGGAAGCAGTGTTTGGAATTCTGTCAACCAACTCTTTAAGCAAATCAGGTGGGTGAACAAAGTTGAGTCGGATAGTATTCCTTTGCACAGGCATCATGACGTCCTACAAAACAGAGCAAAGGTGAAACCCTCTTGTCTTTGAAATAGGTCAGTCCTTATGCAGGATGCATGCAATGGTATGATGGTATGATGTTATGATAAAGCACACCACAAATATTCATAAAGGCAAACATGATAAGGCACACCAATCACACCAGACAACCCCTTAAAGTTTAGGCCAGCATGAAGTTCAGGTACTACCCTCTTTCAGTTTGTTGGTTAAGACCTGTTCTATCAAAAGTAACCGGGTTCTAGAGGATCCCAATATCACTGACTACCCTCAATCGGTCATAACTCCAGCATCGCAATCTTCTCTTGCGGCCAAAACCATCGCGAGAGTTTAGCCTCAATGGGTGTAGCATACTGCTACTGTTCTATGGCCAAGTTGGGTCACATTAAGGTTCTAAGGTCGGTTGGTGCTTAATGACTCCTCAGAAGACCCATATTCTCCTCGTTGCAACACAAGGGATATCGGTACAGACTAAGGTGCCACACCAACGTAGCCACTGCTTCACCCGTGTCGGTCTATGCCGGACAGGTCCCTCACAGCTTATGCTACCTAAAAGGGTATTCCCCAGATCCGGGTTAGGATCTATGAAACTCCAAGACAAAGCCCATAATAATAAAGCAAACAAAACAAAGCAATTGAAAACATAAGTATGAGCTATCCTAAGGTACACCTCACTTTAATAATATCCCCAGCAGAGTCGCCAGTTCTGTGATCGGTGGGAATAGAACTGACTGTTTTTTAGCTGGTTTCGCGAAATGTCGCGGTAAGCAAGAGTCGCCACTGTCTTTTATTTTCTCCAACATGGAAAGGACAAAAGCACAGCAAAATTCCTTATGAGAATGTTTCTCGGTTCGGGAGGTAGATTTATAGAAAGGGAAGGTGTTAGCACCCTTTCTATCCGTGGTTATCCACGGGCTCTTAGGTACTTGCTCTTATGTTTTCAAAATTTGTTTGCTTTTCAAATGTGAGTGGGTTTGAAAAAGTTTCTTTGAAAGATTTCTGAATGACTCTTGTATCTGTCCTCAAGAGTGTTTGAAAAATTTGTTTTGAAAACTTTTTTGAAAGTGTAAGGTGTGAAAAGTATTTTGTTTGTTTTTGAAAAGAGCAAGTACCCATGAGTCGTCTACCTACTCTAAGGAATTAGGCTGCGTAAGAGTCCTTTAGATAGTGCTATCCCACCATTGAGAGGTAGGTAGCACCGTCGTTGGAGGTGTTCGGGTCAATTCGATTATCGGGACATGTGTGGTCACCGAAGCAACGGTAGGATATCTTAGAAGTAACCCTAACGTCCTAGATCCTTTTATCCGAGGCAACCGTTTCGAGGCAACTGGATCTTTTAGACAAAGGGTGACCTCTAAGACGTCCTATACTTGATGACCACGTTTCGAGGCAACGAGTGAAGCGTACCCTAAGAGTGGCATGTGCTTTGTGTGTTGTATTCAGTTAATGTTTGTCTTTGTGATTAGTGAGCTACGAGTTGTTTTTATTTACCATACATTCTTTCATGCATTTAACAGTTAGGGGGTGCGGAAAGTAAATTGCGGAAACATAAATCCTACGCTATTACAAGGCGCGGGTCTATACATCGCCAAAAATACAAAGACCCGTTTTTGGTAAATAAGTACGGAAAAAAATTAAATAAAGCGATAAAAACCTATTTAACTATTACATTCTTGGAGGCAAATACATAATAATCAAAATAAACCGCGCGCGAATAAAAGTTAATCGGGAATGTTCCAAGGGTGTTGACCCTTTTAAGAAAAGAAATTGATTTTTTTTGTCTTTTTGATGATTAAATGAAATTAAAAACTAATTGTTAAACTAATTAATTAATTTATTACAAGAAAATATATTTTTTGTGTTTTTTATGTTTTTTATGGAATAAAATAAAAGTAAAAGAAATTAAAATTCTAAGTCAACCTAATTCTAAGTTATTTTAGTTATTTTAAAAAAAAGAGTTAAAATGGCCTAATTAACACTAATTCAATTATTGTTTATTTACAAAATAAAATAATAATAATAATAATAATAATGTTAGTTCTATTTTTTGATTTTTTATGAAAATATGTTAATTGGTTAATTTGTTAATAATAATAAAAAATAAAATAAGGCAAATAAATAAAAAGGAAATGACAAAACAAAATAAATAAAAAGAGTAAACCCAAGGGGGGGTGTGGGCTGGAATAGGAGGTG
This sequence comes from Vicia faba, assembly GCA_948472305.1. NCBI lineage: Eukaryota > Viridiplantae > Streptophyta > Magnoliopsida > Fabales > Fabaceae > Vicia > Vicia faba. The sequence goes on along the minus strand of OX451740.1, from coordinate 1,307,892,470 downwards.
CATTGTTGAATCTTGGCCCATTTGAACCTTCAGTTCGTTTGACTTCTTGGATTGCCTATGCCCACGTTGACTCCAGAGCACCATGGTCCTCATGCTTTGGCCACTGGATCTGCACTGATGGACACTTGGCTGACTCTTGGATGAGGTGTAGGGTATGCTTCCTTTTGAATGCTGCACAAGAAAGTGTTGGAAAAAATAATATTGGAATATGGGGGGACCTGGGAATTGAACCCAGGTCCCAGAGATTACCAAACACATAGCCAGCCACTGAACCAAACGCGCTTGATTGTAAACATAATAGAAACAAAAGAATATATGAAATAAGTGCCCTATATGCTGAAACGCGCGCGCCAATTTGAATGGCCCACTCCCTGGTGGCCACGCCATCATCATCTTCGTTCTGAAACAAAAATCACAGGCAAATAACGGGGGTTTTAAACCCCCACTAATTTCAACAGTAAAAAATAGCGATTAGAAATTGGGACAACATAAAAAAGGCGTGAGGATCCCATTCAATTCGTCTCATCATGCTGAGTTCAACCATGCCTGTTTGGAGTTTTAATTTTACAGCATGAGAGAAACCCCAAATTCGAAGCTCTGAAAAACCTAGAAACCAACAATGGCACTTTGCGTTTTACAGCCTTATAATCAAATTAAAACATACAGAAAGTTTTGTAATGGTGTCAGCAATGCCTAATAATGTTCAAAATGAATTAATGAGGCATAAAAATGGAATTTCGTTTCTCAAAATTTTGAACAAACCGTGAGGGCGTGATGAGTGATTCCTTGAGGTTTTTGACTTGTTAATGATTGCAAATCGCTCCTGGGGATGTAAGGAACGTGTTTGGATTAAAAGGGAAGATTGAATTGCACTACAAAGTGGTTTTCAGTTTCACTTTTTTCTCTTAAAAATTTGAAATTGCTTATGCTGTATGGAGTGTTTCTAGGTCGTGAATTGTATTGTGAAGGCTTGCATATAAGGTTATGAATGAGTATCAATCAAAATAAAGGACCTTTAAGCCTTGCAATTATGTTCTTGATTTTGCCATAAACTCCATTGAAGAAAACTTGCCTTTTGTGTCCAATTTTGAATTTTGTACTTGAAATAAGCTTTACACGAATTTGGCATGTGAATAATGGTGTATCAAAGCTATTCAAACTCAAAGATATCCCTCCATTAATTTTCTTGATTTTTATTTGAATTTTAAAGATTTAAAATGAATTAAATCAAATAAAATTAAATAAAAATGGAAAAATTAATTTTTAGTCTTGAAATAAATTGTGGGACACGTGGGAGGCATGGCCAAGCTGAACCAAGTGGAAAAAGTGGGCCCTTTTTGTCAAAAATGAAATTTCAAGGATAGTTGACTTTGGCCATTTCACAAAAATTTCCCAACTTCTCCAATGCATATCTTGCTCAATTTTGATCATATGAACATGTTCTTGGACATTTTGGAAAGGTCTTGAAGTCCTCTAACCAATGCCTTTGGGTCCCATGTTATTTTGATTTACCAATCTCAAGTTATGGTCTTTGACTTAAAGTTCCTTTTTGTTGACTTTTGAAAATGACCTATAATGTTGAAATTGATAAGTTTTTATGAGAGCATTTATTGGACTTGTAGTATGAAGATGAGTTGTAGGAAATGCCTTCCCCTTCAAGATGAGCATTGGATGGGATTTTTCTGATGAACCATGAAAAAGTTATGCCTTGGTCAAGTTACAGTTGACTTTTCAATTGTCCAAAAATAGAAACTTTTACATCTTGATGATTTTTGAGCCATTCTTGTGGAATCATGATCAAGACTTGATCAAATGATGATTGTGGCTTCAAAATAAGATGTTGACCACAAATTTTGACTTTTGACTGCCAAATGACCATTTTTCCCCTGTAGTTGATTGTGAGGCAATTAGGGTTTTTGACTGTGCAACTTGACCTTGTGAGCCTTGAAACTTGACATGTAGGTGCTTGACAATGTATATGAGCATATGGGACTTGATTGAGCCCTTTAAAACCTCAACTTCCTTGCAAGAACCAAAACCCTAATTTGACTGGCTTAGGAGGATGCTTGACTGTGTAGTCCTTGAGTAGGCTTGAGCAATTTGAGGTGATGCTTGTCAAAACTTTGAAGAATATGGGAGGGAAAATTTTGGGGTACAAAAATATCAACTTTTATCTCTTCATACAGGCATCCATTGGCCACAATTTGTGAATAAACAATTAGACCTCATTGCTACGAAGCTGTACATGTATATATCTTGCATTTATTTGGCCTGAGTTGAGAGAATTTTGAAGTTCAAATTCCTGTAAAAATTAGGTTTAGATTTGGGACTTTTAAAATTCATCTTGATCTTTGATTGTTAGATTACATGATTTATATGGTTAGAATCATGAGAGAAAATGCTATAACATTCATGTTATGAGTTTTCATTTTCATGGAGAAATGAGAAAGTTACAGAGCATGCTAGAGGAAGAAGACGAAGTACAGAGCCATGGAAGCATTTCTTGTTATGTTATTTTTGTTTCACATTAATCAACGGATGTATGGCCACCCCAGTGGCAAGGTAGCGCGCTGGTGAGACCCATGTCCTGGGTTCGAACCTTGGCGCTACCTTTTGCTTTTTCCATATTTTTCCTTTTCCCTTTTTGGCTTGTTTTGCAGGATTGGGCCTCCACGTTGGGACTTCTTTTTTTTTTTTTCTAACTTTCACCACTTGATTGCTCAGGACACCTCCTGGCCCAACTATTTTTATATATTTTTTTATTTATTTGTTTTATTTTCATTTTTGTTTATTAAATATTTTCTTTAATGCATAAAAATCCTAAAAAATATAAATATGATAATATTGCATTTTATTTTATTTTATTTTTTCACATAAAAAATATATTTTATCTTAGTTATATATTAATTATTTTTCTTAATAAACTTGTAAACATAAATAAAATAGGGTTAGTTTAATTTGTTTTATTTTCTTTTCATTTCTTACTTGTAAATATTTATTTTGGTATATATAAAAAACTAAATATTTTTTATAAAATATTATTTATTATTTTAAATACAAAAATACACAAAAAATAATACATAAAAAATTTATTTTCTTTCAAACTAGAAATTAGGGTTAATCCTTCTTTTTTTAAGAATTAATTTCTTTTCCTTATATTTTAGGATTAGGTTAAAATTTCTTTTCACATAAAAAATAAAACAAAGTCTTTTCTTGCATGTACAGAATATTGCATATTTAAATATTGTATATAGTTTATTCTAATATTCATACAAATTCGATTTGGTTGTAATAATTTATTTAGATTTACATTCTTGCAAATCCCCATTCAAATTTGTATTCTCCCTGCCATAAATGGTTGTAATAGCTTAGTAATCTTTACACTACGCAATTTACCGCTTTACATGCCATGTTAGTGATTAGGTTTTGTATGGTAAGATAAAAATAAATCAAATAGAAAACCCTAAATTCAAAACAAAATCAAAGCATGAAAATAACACATTTGCACACAAGCACCCTTAGGGTTTCTCCACTTGGTTGCCTTATACAAAAATATCCATATTACGCATGCGAAGTATCTTGGAAAAACAAACAAATATAAGATCATAGTCCCTCGATGACGCTATTCAAAGTTGCCTTACAAAATGATCTTGGTCCCTCAAAATGCTAAGATACTTTGCAATATTGCTAATCATGGTTATACGATGACCCACGCCCATCTCGTTTACATCCAAAGATAGGGTTGCTTACCAAATCAATGGTAAAACAACAATGTCAAAGGAATAGAAAATGCACAAGAAAAACATTTGAGTAGGTAGATTACTTCTAGTTACTTGCTCTATTTCCAAACAACTATCCTTGCTATTTCCAAAACAAACACACACATTTCAAAAACATCTTACAAACATTGAAAATATTTTCAAAAGATAAACATCTTTGTATACATTCTTACAAACGAGAATCATTATAAAGATTGCCTAAACAATGGCCTCTTTTACAAAATACTTTCAAAACCACACCAAACACATTTTCAAACAACAAAAGCAAGTGATCTAGCAAGTAACTAAGAGCCCATGGAAAACCATGGATGAAAAGGGGGCTAATACCTTCACTTTTCATAATCTACCCCCTGAACTCAAGAAACAATCTCAAAGGTCTTTCCTGTGCTTTTTCACCTTTCCTTTTGGATAAAAGAAAAGTCGGTGGCGACTCTTGCTAACCGCAACATTTGCGATAAAACGCAAAACCCTCAAGTCAGTTCTTCTACCGTATCACAGAATTGGCGACTCTGCTGGGGAATTTAATAAAAGTGGGGTTACCTTAGGGCTAGATCACATTTATTTGCTTACATTGTTTGACTTGTTTTCTTTACATTATGGATTTGAATCCTCCACCTGGATTTGGGAAACATTATAGGTAAATATCAATACGTTATGGAAACTGTGTGGGGTATACCGACATGGTCTAAGCAATAAATATGTTAGTGTGACATATTTGTGGGTACCGGTAGCCTTTGAGTCAATCAAAGAGAATACAAGGCCGCTGAGTGATGTCATGGAGCACTAAGGAACTTCTAGAACCCTTTACTTGACCAACTTGGCCTTTAGGATGTAGTGAGATGACCGACTTTGGTGCAGTCCGAAGTTGGTAGATACTCGATACTACACTCATTGAGGGTTGGTTTCTTGGGATATTTCGGTCGCCATTAAAGAGGCTTGAGCTGAAACAATAACCAAGGAAGCAATCCAGTGATATTGAGCTCCTTAGAACCCGGTTACTATTACTAGGACAAGTTGAGCCAACTAAACTTCAAGAGGGTACTTACCTATAAATCCCCATGCAAGCCTAAACTAAGAACTTGTTTGTTTTTCTTGTATATACATACTTGTGTATAACATCATGGACATCATGAACATCATATGCATTCACTAACCATTTCAAGGATTTTGGAGATTCATCTTTGTTCTTGTTTTGTAGGATATGGATTCACTTCGCAGGAAAACTATCCAAGTCAACCTTGTAGGAATTCATCCACAACTTAAGGAGCTAGCTTCAAGGATACCTGATGTTTTACCCCAAAATTTTCCCTCCCATACTTCTCAAGACATGTCAAGAATCATCCCCAAGTTGTTCAAAATGGCTCAAGAATTGGACAGTCAAATCACCTCTTAAGGCAGTCAATTCAAAAATTAGGGTTTTGTGTTGCATTAAGGTCCTCACATCCAAATGGCCTCAAATTCTCCCCAATGTACTAATATTTTCTCAAGTTCACCCATGACAAATTTCAAGCCTTGCAGAGGAAGTTTGGTCAATCAATTGCTCAAGAAGCCCAAGAATCGATTGTGCTAAGGCAAAAGTCAACTGTGACCTACAAATAGTCAAACCTCAAGATTTTTTGTCAACATTCTAATTTTGAAGGATAATTCATCATTTTATCAAGGGTTGTGCATGATTCATCAAGGATTACTCAAGATTCATCAAGATTCATAAGTTGCTAAATTAGGGTTTTATAGGAAAAGTCAACTCAACTTTGACCAAGCATAACTTTCTAATACTTTATGAGAAATGACCCATCCAAAGCTAATTTTTAAGAGTATGCAATTTCCTACAATCCATCTTCACACCCCAAGATCAAGAAATGCACTCACAAAAAGTTATAAATTTGGACATTATAGGTCATTTTTGAAAGTTAACAAAAACACCTTTTTTTGCCAAAGCTTATAACTTGAGCATGGAAGATCAAAATGATATTAGAACAAAAGGGTTGATTAGAAGACATCTCAAGGTTTCTAAAAAGTACAAGAACACCTCCAAAAGTTCAAAATTGAAGAAGTTATTCATTGTTGAAATTGGGCATTTTTCCAAATTTGCCAAAAGTCAACTATCCTCAAAACTCCAATGTTTGACAAAAGGGCCCACTTTTTTCCACTTGATATAGTCTTATCATGCCACAAACGTGTCCCATATTTAATTTCATGGATATTCATCTATTTTTCTATTTTATTTCATTTTTATTGATTTAATTCATTATTATACAATATTAAATCAAATAAAATCTAAAATTTGATGTAATAAGATTCTTGTGGTCATTACAACTTGCAAATACCATATAACACTCAATCAAATTCGTGCCAAGTCAAAAAAAGCATTAAATCTCAGATTTGATGCAATTATGGAAAGCTTATCAATGGTGATCATATCAAATCCTCCACCTTGAATGCACTTGGATTATGGCCCATGTTTCGACCTAAATTCATTCTATTATATGCACACAAGCAAGCCAGACCAAGAGGACGCACAAAAACACTGCAGAAACGGCCAGAACAATTTTGGGAAAAAGCTTGGAAACTTGAATTCTGAAATCCACATTGGAGCTCGTTTCAGACAAAAAGCTCAACACTACTCCCTTGCCTGATATCCTGTGAAGCTGTAGTGATCAAAACCAGCCCTTGAGACCATCTGAAACTCACTATAAGTCATCACAAAACTAGCTCTGAACATGGATTCCAAATCTCCAATTCTTGCATCTTTTCTTTAAAATCTTGGCATATTTATGTTTGTTGTTTGATTTTGAACGTTTTGGTATTATTCAATTGTATTTTTAGGACCTGTATCATGATGCCCGAACCTAAGGTTCTTGTTCTTGTTTTTTAGGCGTTTCTTATGCAGGACAAATTGAGACAAACAATGGTTATATGAATGATCAGGAGGCAGAGATGAACACGTCTATGTTCTTGGATAGCATTTTCATGGCCTGGAGTGAGTTTTGGAAGCAAGCCACGGATCTTCCTGCGGATAAAAATCCGCAGGTAAATAACCAGGGTGTTTGAAGAAGACGATCACGTGTCCTAGCTTCATTGGACCATTCAAATTATTATCGCGTTTTTTCTTTTATTTCAGGCTTAGCATTTTATTTTGTATATAATATTTGTTTTCTATTTAACTAACGAATGAACACGCTGGTTGAGTTGGTGAGAGAGGCGTGGCAAAACCCCTTGGGACCTGGGTTCGAATCCCAGGTCCCCCAAAACTTTATTGCAATTTTATTTCAGGCGTTCATATGCAGCATTCCAAGTGTGGTGTACCATACGTCTCTAGATCTCAACTTCCAAGTGGCCCACTAGGCAGATCCATTGGCCAAAGTTGAAGGACCACCATACTCCCTGGTCAACAAGCACGCGTTGGATCCCAAAGGTCAAAGCAGGCTGGATGTTTTGGGCCTGGAAATTGCTCATCATACTCCTTCTTTAGGCCCATACCCCCTGAGTATTTCTTTACATTTTATTTCTTTTTTCTTATTTATTTATTTTATTATTATTATTATCTTAATTAAAAAATTAACCAATTAACTTTTATTTCATAAAATCAGAAAACAACAAAATAATATTTTTAGTTCCATTAATTTTATTATTTATTTTTGTAAATAACAATTAATTAATTTTATTTAGTTTAAATAGGTTTAACATTAATATCTTTTGCAATAAATTAAAATTAATTTAGAATTAGTTTTTTTTATATATTTTAATCATTCTTATTTTATTTCCTTAATTAAAATAAAACCCAAAAATATTTCCATTTAATTAATTAATTCAATTATTAATTTAGACTAATTTTTAATTCAAAAAATAACAAAATATGCTTTATTTAATAAAAAGGGTCAAAACCCTAAAAACACTTCGATTTAATTTTTCTCGCGCGCGAATTATTTTTGACCCATATTGTAACTGCTTCGGGAATGTAATAGTTTTTAACTTAGGACTTTATTTATTTATTTATCGCTTTTATTTACTTTTCGCAATTTAATTTTAAAGGGTTTGTCTTTGGCGATGTAAATACCCGACGCCTTATAATAGCTTAGATTTATTTTCCGCAATTTACATTCCACAACCATTAACTGTTAGATGTTTGAATAATAGGCAATGCATGACAAGATCAACTTTTAATTTAAAATAAACAGTAGCTCACCATTAACATGTACAAAGATAATATAACTGAAAAAACAATACACTCGCACATGCCACTCTTAGGGTACACCTCACTTGGTTGCCTCGAACGTGGTCATTGAGTATAGGAAGTTTTAGAGGTCTCCCTCTTGTCCAAAGATCAAAGTTGCCTCGAAACGGTTGCCTCGGATAAAAATAATCTAAGACATTAGGGTTACCGCTAAGGTGTCCTAACGTTGCTTTAGTGACCACACGTCCCTTAATCGAATTGACCCGAAAAATCCAACGACGGTGCTACCTACTCCTCCATAGTGGGATAGCATTGTCCAAAGGACACTTGTACATTTTAATTCCTTTTTGAGTAGGTAGATGGTTCTTAAGTACTTGCTCCTTTTAAAAACAAAACAAAACTTTTCGCACTTACACTCTCTTCAAAACAAAAACTCTTTTCAAACCCACAAACACAAAGAAAAGCAAACTTTTGAAAACATAATGAGCAAGTACCTAAGAGCCCGTGGATAACCACAGATAGAAAGGGTGGTAACACCTTCCCTTTCTATAATCTACCTCCCGAACCCGAGAAATATCTCAAAAAGGAATTTTTCTGTGCTTTTGTCCTTTCCTTGTTGGATAAAATAAAAGACAATGGCGACTCTTGCTTACCGTGACATTTTGTGAAAACAAATGCAAACGCGAACCAGCATTCCAAAACAGTCAGTTCTATTCCCACCGATCACAGAACTGGTGACTTTGCTGGGGAATATTTAATAAGTGAGGTGTACCTTAGGATTAGATCACTATGTTTTCAATTGTATGCTTTGTATGCTTTAATTTTGTGGGCTTGTATCAGAGTTCTATAGATCCTAACTTGGATCTGGGGATACCCTTTAGGTAAGTAGCAATAAACTGTGAGGGATCTGTCCGGCGTAGACCGACACGGATGAAGCAGTAGCTACGTTGGTGTGGCACCTTAGTCTGTACCGATATCCCTTGTGTTGGAACGAGGAGAATATGGGTCTTCTAAGGAGTCATTAAGCACCAACTGACCTTAGAACCTTAAATTGACCAACTTGGCCATAGAATAGTAGCAATATGCTACACTCATTGAGACTAAACTCTCGCGATGATTCCGGCTGCAAGAAAAGGTTGCTAAATTGGAATTATGACCAATTGAGGGTAGTCAATGATATTTAGATCCTCTAGAACCCGATTACTATTTTTTAGGACAGGTTTAAACCAACTGAACTGAAAGAGGGTAGTACCTAAGCTCCATGCCAGCCTGAAATCTAAGGGCTCTTAGTGTGACTTGTGTACCTTTACCATGTTTGCTTTTTGTGGATACTTGTGGTGTGCCTTTATCATGACATCATGACATCATAACATTGCATAAGGACTAATCTATTTCAAAGACAAGAGGGTTTCATCTTTGCTCTATTTTGTAGGTCATCATGATGCCCATGCGTAGGAATACTATCCGGATCAACTTTGTCCAAGTCCCTACCCTGCTTAAAGATTTAGTTGTCAGGATTCCAAACACTACTTCCTTCATCAGAAGGCATGGTTCTCTTCTCAGTTTGGTCACCTCAAAGTTGGACGAACAAATGATGAGTGTCCTGGTCCAGTTTTATGATCCACTGTACCATTGTTTTACTTTCCAAGACTTCCAGCTGGTGCCTACCCTAGAAGAGTTCTCTGAGCTACTCGGTATCTCCGTCCTGGAACAGACTCCATTTACTGGTTGGGAAAAGACTCTTAAGCCTGAAGAAATTGTTGCAGCCCTTCACTTGACTAAAGAAGAGGTAATGGCTAACTGGGAGACTAGAAGTGGAGCTAAGGGTTTTCTGGCTAAGTTTTTGGTTGACAAAGCTGATTACTTCTGGGACAGCTTAGACTTCAAGGCGTACGAGGACATTCTGGCTCTCTTGATTTATGGTCTGGTATTGTTTCCAAATCCTGACACTTTTGTTGATATTAATGCCATCAAGATCTTCATCTCTCAGAATCTGGTACCCACTCTCTTGGGTGATATCCTTCATCAGCTTTATGCTCGTATTGCCCGAAAGCGGGAAACTTTGATGTGTTGTGCTCCTTTATTATCGAGATGGTTTATTTCGCACCTCCCTAAGTCCGTACTGAAGAACAAAGAAGGAATGGGCTGGGCTTATAGGGTGATGTCTCTTTCTAATAATGACATTATCTGGACTCTCAAAGGTATGGATGAGGTGACTATCATTGATCGCTGCGGAGAGTATCCTAATGTTCCATTGATCGGAACCCATGGAGGGATCTCTTACAACCCATGCTTAGCTCTCCGTCAGTTTGGAAGAGCCAGAACAGAAGGGCCTCATGAGATGCTGATGCCCCATATCATCTTTGATTTTCAGGGAGATAGCGACGAGCTGGGTCGTAGATTCATAAGGGCTTGGGACAGAGTTCACCAATCTGACCCACATGCGTTGGGACCAAAGACTTCTCTGCCAATGGAGCCATATCTCAGATGGGTCCGCATCCGTTCCTAGAAGTTAGGTATGCCATATGAAGCTGTCAGGCCTGTTACTCTTGAAGTTGCTAATGAGGAGGGGGTTCTTCCAACTATTCTCCACCCTTATATGCCCACTGATATTGGGACACTGAAGAGGTCTTGGATGCAGTTGAGGGATGAACATGATTCTTATCGGGAGAGGTTCAATGAACAGGAGCAGAAGATCCAGAAGCTGACTAGGCAACTGGAGAATGAGCGGATTCTGAATGATTATGTCCGTACTGAGAAGAAGAGACCATGGGAGCATTAATGGACCTTTGATGATTTCTTTTACAATTTTTGTTTACTTTTTAGTATTTCCATCCTTGTAACGCCTAAGGGAAATTTGTTGAACAATTTAAATTTTGAAGTTTAAATCTAATAAAGTGTGTTTCCTCGTTGACAAATTTGAATCCCGATTGTCTTTGAAATCATAATCATACGCATTTCATCTCATGCAATTCATAAACAGGTACCCATTACAGGTCTCTTATCTTCTTCGTTGTTCATTTCAGTAATCATCATGTCTGTTGAACCTTCAATTGAGCAAGCTATCAAGGCCCTCCAGGCCCAGAATGCCCAGTTTCAAGAGCTGTTCATGAATCTGGCTAAGGGTCAACAAGACCTGAAGACCTTGATTCTGAAGGAGAAAAAGAAGAAGAAAAAGAGGACCATCCTGTTCAATACTGGACGCAGGTTTGGAAACGAGCTGCAGAATGAAGTTGATCTGACCACCTCATCTGGAGGGAAAGATAGTCCACAAGAAAGGAGGGCTCCTAGCCCTATGGACTCCGACAACGAGACGAACTATGATGAAGAATAGTATCCTCCTGCTGAGGATAAGTACAAACAGCTGGAAGACCGTTTAAGCGCTATGGAAATTCAGAAGGTGCCCGGTCTGGACTTCGGAGATCTGGGTCTATCATCTGGGGTGGGGATTCCCCATAAATTCAAGGCACCTGCCTTTGCCAAGTATGACGGAGTTTCCTGTCCAAAGCTGCATCTCCGGTCATATGTGAGGAAGATCCAACCTTACACTGCTGATAAGAACTTATGGATCCATTTCTTTTAAGACAGTCTCTCAGGGACTCAGCTTGAGTGGTTCTATCAGTTGGACGGAGCCAGTATCCGCAACTGGGAGGATTTGGCTACTGCATTATATAGGAAGTATCAGTACAACTCCGACCTTGCTCCTACGCGTACCCAACTCCAGGGTATGTCAATAGGAACGAGTGAAGGATTCAAAGAGTATGCTAAAAAATGGAGAGATCTTGCTGGAAGGGTGCAATCACCTTTGGATGATCATGAGCTTGTTGACATGTTTTTGGGGACCCTGTCTGGTCCATTCTTTAACCATCTGATTGGAAGCTCTTCAGCTGGGTTTACAGATCTTATTTTGACTGGTGAGAGGATTGAAGCTGGTATTAAGGCTGGGAAGATACAGAAGGGTGCCTCATCGAGCACCGAGAAGAAACCGTTTAAGAAAGAGTCCAGTGCTGTCTACAGTTCAAGAAGACAGAATAGACCTAAACACCGCCTGTTGGCTCCTAAATTCGACACCCTTGTTTGTTATCGTATAAACCATTAATTATGAGTCAGAAGAGTTTCCTACATAAGAAGGCTTCGACCAGCTGATCATGTCGAAGGCTCATCAAAGAATGACAAGATACTTAGAGAAATTCCTTTAAGTGGGAATCTTGTTGTCTTCGACGTCGAAGGAACCTCTCGACAAAGGTACCTGATGCCCAAGGTCGAACGGTTTGAGATTTGAATTGTTGGAGGGAAAACGGTTCCCAGCAGTTCCCAAGTGCAACGTGCCGAGAACAGAAGCGTCGAAGGCTGTGAGTGTTCCATGTGGCATCATCTCGAAGCAGCGTAACTGCCCGGTGGTTACTTAGGATTTGTTTTAGTATAAATACAAGTTATTCACGTAGTTTTCGCGTGTGTTCATCATCTTATACAACTCACTCATTTAGATTCAAGTACCCAGCGTGAAAGAAAGAATCATTGAGAATGTATGTGTGAAACACCATTTAAATTAATCAAAGTCTTTTATATTCAAGCAATTTATCGCTTTTCATTTACTTATCTCCGTCGAAGCCTTTTACTTAACGCTTTTATTTATTCTATCAAGCTTTTCTTCATGCAATTTACTTAAAGTTCTTTACTTTACTAGCATTAATCACCATTAGGATTAGTCAAACTCCAAAAAATCAACCATGTCTTAGGATCAATCTGATCGATCCTACTAGTCACCAAATAAGTAACCTTTTGGAAGATTAGCGGTTGTTTACCAATTTTCACGGTAAACAAATTGGCACACCCAGTGGGACTTTGTGTTGATTTTTACGATTAACCGTTTTATATAAAATATCCTCCTTTTTCGAGAGTATTGCATGTTATTGAGAAGTGGTATAATATACACCAACGAAACCAATACTAGGAGAAGAAGTGAAGAGATGGAGAATCCGCCAAACAATGGAGAAATCCCACAAACAAACGTGGGAGCAACGATTATCCCAACCGTAAGTGAAGTGGTAACCGCTGGTTCAACGCCAGCAGTAATGGTTACACAAACGAGGCCATTACCTCCATTTACAGGCCCCAGAATGCCTTTGGGAACTCCCCCACCAAGGGGAAACCAAGGAACTAGGCCATATGTTCCCCCAGGTTTTTCGACAGCCGGTTTAAATCGAGAACCACTCTATGGCATGCCAACTTCTGAATTGGCTAGCCTGACGAACGCTACGTCCACTTTTTCAGACCCTTTAGTGAGCGCCTCTTCGCCACTCCAAGGCTCTGGGGTTGGTATGGCGAACAGGGGTAGGACCCAACTCTTAGGAGGAACGTCCCAAGTAATACATGGCCTTACGAATTCCTCGACAGCAGTCTTGAGGCAGCAAATGGACGAAAGCAACCACGACATGGTTCAAATGTTGGCGTAAAATTTAAGCACAATGCTAATTCCTCTAATACAGAATACCACCCAGTCGCGTCTGGCTGACTTTTTTGGGGTACCCCAACCTATTCGACAGCCCCAAAGGGCACAGATAAAGGGAAACCAAGGTATACTTCTAGAGGAAGAAACCACTATTAACCAAGTCCAGCAGCCTATCGAAGAAAACCTTAGGGTACGAATGGAACAACCCAGGGTCGAAGAGCCTAGAGTCATAGCCCCGGAAGTAAGGATGGTTAATAGAAACCAAAACGCTGACGAAGTAGTTCAGTAGATCCAATACCAGAATATTGGTTTGGAAAATAACTTGACGGCCATGATTGAAAGAATCATGATGCAAAATGGGATGAATACGGGCTTCCGTAGGCCCAACTTTACATCCCCGCTATCAGAATATGTGTTACAAACGGACTTGCCTCCTAGATGCAAAGTCCCTAAGTTCACTAAGTTTTCAGGGGACACGACATAATCCACTGTCGAACATGTGGCAAGTTACTTGATCGAAGCAGGAGAGATTTCAAACAATGAGAACCTGAAGATTAAGTATTTCCCGAGTTCCCTAACAAAGAATGCGTTTACTTGGTTCACAACTCTCCCCCCCAATTCGATCCACCATTGGACCCAGTTGGAGAGATTATTCCATGAGCAATTCTACATGGGACAAACCAAGATAAGCCTGAAAGAGTTGGCCAGTGTGAATAGGTGATTCACTGAACCTATAGACGAATTTTAAATAGGTTTAGGTTGCTCAAGGCAAGATGCTTTACGCAAGTTCCAGAACATGAGTTAGTCGAAATAGCCGCAGGAGGTCTAGATTACTCCATTAGGAAGAAATTAGACACTCAATACCTGAGAGACATGGCCCAATTGGCCGATAGGGTTCGACAGGTAGAACGCCTTAAAGCTGAAAAAGCCAGGGCGACAAAAACTCATAAAAGAGAAAGGATAGCGTATGTCGAAATGGACGATGAAGATCCAGAAACATTCGACGAACCTATAACCGTCGAAGAAAGTGAGGTCGATTTAGCTGAATTAAAACAAGGGCCACCATACTCTTGCAAACTACTAGTCCCCTCAAGTGGAAAAAAACCCACTGGTCCTGAAAGGGCCAATGATAGGTTCCCTAAAAAGACTTACAGTTTTGATATTACAAAATGTGATGAAATTTTTGACTTACTTGTAAAAGATGGCCAAATGATAATACCCCCGGGGGTAAAAGTGCCTCCTCTTGATCAAAGAAAGAAAAGAGGCTTTTGTAAATATCATAATTTTCTGGGCCATAAAACATCTCAATGTTTTCTTTTCAGGGATCTCGTACAAAATGCTATCGAAGAAGGGAGGTTGAAGTTCGCTGATAAGACCCCCATGATTGTGGACTCTAACCCTTTGCAGGCGGAAGCCCATTATGCTGAACCTTCAGAGGTGAATGTGATCGAGGCTTCCAGGAGTCAGGTGAAAAGGCCAGAAATAACTATGGTCGAAGTCACCAAAGATCATATCAACATGCCAATCTTTGGCAGTTTTTCTGGGAATATTTCTAGAAAGACAATCGAAGCAGTCCAAAAGCTGCTGAAGGCCCAAAACGGGAGACAGGTGGAGCCTCAAAATTTGGAGCTAAACCCATCACTTACTTGGCTGCAGTGCAAGGCCATACAGAAGACCTGGAGGCCCAAATGAAGCAGATGACTCTTGCTACTAAAGACAACATGAACGTCAACATGGTCGAAATCTCTGAATCAAAAGTTTCAGAGGAGGCCATTAGGCAAGAGCAAGCAAACAGAACGGCTTTCCCTCGGGAAAACGAAAATCTGGCAGAATTTTTGCAACGATGCCAGAAGAAAAAATCATAAGTAATGCTGTGTCCTCGATGCAGCTCTATTTTTGACAAGAAAGCTGCTGAACACATCGAAGGTGTGAGAGCAGCAAACAAAAGAAGGGAAGGTCCTGATGTTCGACATGATCCCAGAAGAACCTACCAAAAGGGTTCAAATCAAGAAAAGAGGCCACTAACTTTCAGTCCTCCAACCAATGTGCCAGTTGATACGTGGCTCAAAACATCGAGTCAAAAGAGACCGAGCGAAGAAAGGTGGCATTCCTTCGAAGTGCCAAGAGGTTCATCTTTGACACTCAATAAAGAACCTCATGTTGTTGCCTCCAAAGTGACCCAAGTATCAAGTAACTACAAGGGAAAGAATCCAATGTCTCGATCCCAATGGAGAAGATACCAAAGGCGGCGTAAGGCTGAGAGGGAAGCCATCAACGAACCAAATCCAGAGTCAAGTTCAAATGTCCCCCAGCGAAAGCAAAGAAGGCCTTTGGAGAGAGAACCAGTGGCCAATAGACTGGTATGGCCTGACCAAGGCGAAGTTGGTGATGTAGATGGCTCTGAGTCTGATGACACCCTATATATCATGGTGAATATAGTCTCAGTTTTGCCAAGAGAGTTCAACCGCCAGATGGAGGTCGAATCGAACGACTGAGAAGTCGAACAAGAAATGGCCAAGCATAGGCCAGTATGCTACTTCATCATGGATAATGGTTGCACTGAAGAGAAAAATGGTTTCTTCGAACCACCTACTGAGGCGATGAAAAGTCACCTCAAGCCTTTATTCATAAGGGCAAAACTTGAAGAATCCACTGTAAACAAGATCTTGGTAGACTGTGGGGCAACCATCAACATAATCCCCCATTTCATGCTAAGAAAAATAAGCAAGAGTGATGAAAACATTAAGCCTCATAACATGGTCCTATCGAACTACGAAGGCGGAATAGGGACCACTATGGGTGTGATCCAACTAGACCTCAAAGTAGGATCCATCCTTCGACCAACTATGTTTATGGTCATATCGGCTAAACCAAATTATAATCTATTGTTGGGCCGAGAATGGATACATGGTGTTGGAGCAGTACCATCATCAATGCACCAAAGGTTAATATTATGGCGTCCTGATGGAATTGTCGAGAATATAGAAGCAGATCAGAGCTACTACTTGGGCGAAGTAAATCACCTAGGGAGAGATGACTTCGACAAAAATTTGGCTCACATTGGGCCATGCCCAGCACCTGACTTCGACATGGCGCCAGCGCCAAATGCTTTTTGTTCCTTGTACCCACCCTGATCATGGGTTTCAATGGGACAAAGAAGACTTGTCCCATATTGACTTCAGTGGGCTAACTGACATCCAACCAACTGGTTGGGGAAGTGAATTCAGTGATAATGACTGAGTCACAGGCACTACAGAGAATTTCGGCTTACGTAGCTGAAACAAGGATGATAGCGACTCTCAAGGCCGAAGTAAAATATATGGCCACCCAGGCCAACGACCAAGAGCTACCTTCTGCAGGTCCTGGAAAAGATTTCGACCCAGAACCACCAGATATAGGCCCTGGAAAAGATTTCGACCCAGAACCTCCTGATATCATGACAGAAGGAATGCAGGAGCAAAGGCTCGACGCCATCTATGACGATGAGCCTTTGGGATTCGAAAAGGACCCCCTGGCGAACAACCTCAAAATGTTAGCACATGATCCTTTATAAGAAATCAACTTGGGCGAAGGGTTAGAGAAAAGGCCCACTTACATCAGCGCCAAAATAGACCCAGAGCTCAGGTTTGAAGTGATCCAATTATTAAAGGAGTTCAAGGACTGCTTTGCATGGGATTACGACGAGATGCCTGGTCTCGATAGAGGATTGGTAGAACTTCAGTTTCCAATCAAACCTGGAAAAAAGCCAGTCAAGCAAAGTCCAAGACGCTTCGCTCGAGAAATACTGTCGAAGATTAAAATGGAAGTCGAAAGACTGCTGAAGATCAAATTCATACGAGCTACGAGGTATGTCGAATGGATTGCAAACATTGTGCCAGTAATTAAGAAAAATGGTACGTTGAGGGTATGCATAGATTTCAGAGATTTGAATGCTGCAACACCCAAAGATGAATATCTTATGCCTGTGGCGGAAATGCTAGTCGATTCTGCCGCTGGCCATGAGTACCTGAGCATGCTTGATGGTTACTCAGGATACAATCAAATTTTCATTGCTGAAGAAGATGTGTCGAAAACAGCTTTTCGATGCCCCGGGGCTTTAGGCACTTACGAATGGGTAGTGATGCCTTTTGGCCTAAAAAACGCTGGGGCAACATATCAGCGAGCGATGAACTCTATCTTCCATGATTTTATTAACACTTTTATGCAAGTATATATTGATGATATTGTTGTAAAATCTGTTTCCAGGAAGAACCATATAGACCACCTTCGACAATCATTTGAAAGAATGAGAGAACATGGTCTGAAAATGAACCCTTTGAAGTGTGCGTTCTGTGTGAATACTGGAGATTTCTTGGGCTTCGTCATCCATAAGAAAGGAATCAAAATCAACCAGAACAAGACAAAGGCAATCTTGGAAGCGAAAGCGCCAACGAACAAGAAGGAATTGCAATCTCTGTTGGGCAAGATAAATTTCTTAAGGAGATTTATATCTAACCTAAGTGGAAAAGCTCAAGCCTTCTCACCCTTACTTCAATTGAATAAGGAAGGATTCGAGTGGGGGAAAGAACAACAGGAAGCCTTCGACATGATCAAAGGGTACCTCACCAAGCCGCCTATTTTGGTGCCTCCTTGTAGCAATAGGAGTATGAGATTGTACATAGCTGCATCCGATAAAACTTTGGGAAGCATGTTAGCCCAAGAAGACGAAAATGGAGTCGAAAGACCCATTTACTACCTTAGCAAAGTTTTGAACGATGCAGAAACTAGATATAGCGAAGTTGAAAAATTATGTCTATGTCTTTATTTCTCTTGTACAAAGCTCAAACAATATATAAAACCAGTTGATGTGTATGTTTCGTCTCATTTTGATGTTTTCAAATACATGTTGTTGAAACCCATCTTGCACAACCGAATTGGCAAGTGGGCGCTAGCATTAACTGAGTATTCATTGACCTTTATGCCTCTTAAGGAAGTAAAAGGGCAAGTGGTAGCAGACTTTATAGTCGACCACTCAATTCAGGTTGAAAATATAAATTACGTGGAGATAGAACCCTGGAAATTCTACTTCGATGGTTTCAGCCATAAAGATGGAACAGGAGTAGGGGTCTTAATTATTTCTCCAGAAAAAATTCCAACAACATTCAAGTACAAGATAGAAGGTGCTTGTTCGAACAATGAGGCTGAGTACGAAGCTCTAATTACTGGCCTTGAGATATTGTTGGAATTGGGGGCAACTCGAGTCGAAATAATGGGAGATTCAGAGTTAGTCATTAAGCAAGTCACAAAAGAGTACAAATGCATAAGAGAAAATCTTATTATGTACTTTGTGATAGAAAATCGTTTATTGAAAAAATTCGAAGTGGTTAACATTCGACACATACCTAGATTGGAAAACCAAGTAGCCAATGATTTGGCACAAATTGCATCTGGGTACAAAATTTCAAAAACGAGATTACAAAGAGCAATCGAAGTTCGAGAAAAAAATAAAAGCCACCTGCCTGTCTCCAACAGATTTGGAATCGACAAGACTAGGGTATGCTGATCAAAGGAACTTTGAAATTTCGTTCATAGACAATTTGTCAGAGCAGGATTGGAGGAAACCCATTGTAGATTATCTATAAAATCCAGCAGCTTTGACAGAACGAAAAATAAAATATAGGGCGTTGAGTTACGTACTCATGGGTAATGAGTTGTTCAAAAAGACGCATGAAGGGGTATTGCTAAAGTGCTTAAGCGAAACTGAAGCATACATAGCCCTTTCGACTACGCATGCTGGAGCATGTGGGGCTCACCAAGTAGGCCATAAGATGAAATGGTTGTTGTTTCGACAAGGACTATACTGGCCCACTATCTTGAAAGATTGTGTTGAGTTCACGAAGGGTTGTCAAGAATGTCAAGTCCATACGGGCATCCAACATGTACCAGCAAGCGAACTTCACTCAATAGTGAAACCTTGGCCTTTTAGAGGATGGGCGTTGGATCTTATTGGAGAGATTCGACCAGCATCATCAAAGATCCAGAAGTATATACTGGTAGGCATTAATTATTTCACTAAATGGATTGAAGCTATCCCTTTAGTCAATGCAGACCAAGAAAATGTCATTGAATTTATTCAAAAGAACATTATCTACAGATTTGGAATCCCTGAGACTATAACAACTGATCAAGGGTCAGTGTTTACTGGTCGAAAGATGCAGGAATTCACTCAAGAAACAGGCTTTAGACTCCTAACATCAACACCTTATTATGCACAGGCAAATGGTCAAGTCGAAGCAGCAAATAAAATAGTGATTGGCCTGATAAAAAAGCATGTAGGAAAGAAGCCAAAAAATTGGCATAAAACGTTAGACCAGATCTTGTGGGCCTGTCGAACGTCCCCAAAAGAAGCCATAGGTACAACACCATATCGGCTAACTTTCGGTCATACGCAGTACTGCCAACATAAATTTGTCTTCAATCAGCAAGGGTTCAGAGACATTAAGATATTCCCTCTGAGGTTTATTGGGATATGATGTTAGACGAACTAGTAGATTTAGACGAGGAAAGACTACGAGCTCTCGACCTACTGAGAATTCAGAAGAAAAGAGTGGAAGACTCTTACAATAAGAAAGTAAAACCTAAGGCATTCTTGCCTGGAGAATTAGTTTGGAAGTTGATTCTCCCCATGGATCGAAGAGATCGAAGCATGGGAAAATGGTCACCCAAGTGGGAAGGACCGTTCAGAATTATTCAAATTTTTTCTGGTGGAGCTTATGAGGTCGAAGAGTTAAGCGAAGATAAAAGACTCTTGAGGGTAAACGGAAAATATTTAAAAAAATATAAACCTCTGCTCCAAGAGATCAAAATAAATAACAGTCAATGACTAAGTTAACCATAAGAGCCAAAATGGAAAACGATATATTGATTAACCAAAATGGCTGCATTGTATTACAAAAATTACAGTACATGGTCAATGAGGTGCTGAGCAAATTAGAAAGGGATGGAAGCTTTAAGTCGAAGATATTTGGCTTGCTGCAACTCCAGCCGTTTGTTACACAAGGCATTCGCCTGAGAAAGTTTGGCAATCTGGTCATCTAGGGCTTGGGCCCTTCCAGCGAACTCTAGGCCTCGAGTAACTTCATCTTGGCTCTCTGCGTACGAAACGGTCGAAAGGAGTTCCTCTTTGCGCTTAGTGTTAGCATTTAACCTGGCCTCCAACTCCTCGATCTGCGCCTTTATAGAGGCGTTATCCTGATCTATGGCTTCGATTTCCTGCTGCTTGGACGTCTTCTGTTTCGAAAATTCTGCAATTCGAGAAGTCGATTCAGCTACTTCAGTCCAAGCAGAAGAACTCTTGCCATGTAGTGTTTCGAGTTGGCTGTTGAACCCCCTTCGACGATTATAGTCCGCAGAGACTTGGTCAATAATGGAGTATAACTCCAAGATGAAGCTGGAAATCTCTGGAGAAACAACAAGCAAATCAACTGCACCCAGGACAACTCCCAAACAAGACTCGGCAGTAGGATCCCCCTCCAAAGCCTTCATTAGATCCTTCTTGAAGAATTGAGCCTTGACTTTCTTCAAGACCTCATCGAGAGGAGAAGTCGAAGTAGACTTCCCTGATGCAGTAGAAGCATCATGGCTAGGGTCAGATGAATTTTCCCTGCTCTCAATGATGGCATTCAGGTAGCCAATTGGATCATTTTGCTTCAAAAGGGCCAAGTCTTCTTTAGACCTGGGCTTTGTCGAGGTGATCGTTTCTGCAGCAGTGGTGGCTTGGGGCTGATTATGTTCAGCAGCGTCAGCATCAACATGGCCCTCTTCATCATGTTGCTCTTCTGTCTCATTGACCATTTGAGCTTCCTCCTGGTGGTGTTCCTCTGTTTCAGCAAGGACTTCATCATCCACCAATTCCTCCTCTCGTTGTCTCCTGTGGTCAGCAGAGTCTTCTGGCTCTAAAGTTTGATTTACTTCGTTACCAGAACTGACGAAAGAAGAAGGATGGTGAATGGGTTCCCCTGCGCTGTTTACAAAGGAATCAGAACCTTCAACAGGATGGCCAGTTGGTGCTGAACTTCCAGCGGTCTCCTGAAAATAGAAGAGGAAAAATATTCTGATTTAAAGAGATACACAATCGAATGTGATCATCGACACCTAAGTTAAAAGTGGTCGAAGGCACTACCTGTAGAGGAACTTCAGCCCTAGGGTTAGAGTTGTCACTCCCAACGGGTTTGCTGAGCAAGACGTTTAGCTCCTCCTCCGTGGGCTCTTCGATGATCACAGGAGGTGGCCTGGGTTTATTCCCTGCGTCCTTGATTCTTATCGCATGTCGAGGCTCAGGAGCGGGGGCAGCCTTCTTCACCTTTCTCCGTTTGAGAGGAACAGGGGGAGATTCATCCTCGTCGCCACTCGAAGATTCGACCGTTAATGCAGGTCGCTTCTTAGGCGCAGGTTCCTGAAAGCCCCAAATGGAGTTGGTTTAGAACGCAACATTGAAAACCAGGATGTTTAAAACCAGCAGGAAACAAGAAAAATTTTGTTACCTGTGCTGGAGGTTTTGTAGAGGGACCTCCACCCTGATGGCTGTCTGTGGCTTTCTTTGCCATAGGTTTTCGAACAACTGAAAGAAGACACGTTCACAGGTTATAATTGACAGTTATGGGTCGAAATGGAAAGACAAATATAATTTGAAGAGGGAACGTACATTTCTTTATTTTGTCGAGAACCAAGACGAAGGACTTCTGGAGTTCGTCTGTAAAATCCTTTTCATCGAAGAACTCTTCGACATAATATCTCTTCCACCAGTCTTCAAAAGATGGTGAATAGAGGAAGTTGAGTTGGTAGTCGAACAATGATAGTACGGTCTAACCAACGTACCTACTAATATGCTTAGTAGCATCATCCTCAAAGTTGTCATTACAAAAGTACAACACTGATTTCTCCCTAGGGTAAATGGGAGAGGGAAGCGATTGGATAATGCCAAATTGTCGAGAGACAAGATTCGGCTGGTAAGCAATCAGGCTCAGATGATTCTTTGAACTCTTGAAGCGCAATGGCATTATCCTTGGAGTGAGAAACGCTTCCCACATTATTGTGTGCTCTTCGAGGTGAGGATCCTCTGATGACTTAGGATGGGGCCTGGTGAACCACCCTGGACCAAACTTTCGATTGGCGAAAGGAGCCATGGTCGAGGTAAATTCCTTCCTCCCTGCAAACATCTGAACGAAGTTTGCAAAGGTCTTTTGGAGTTCCGGCCCATCCTCCGTGGGAGTCAATAAGGCAAGCCCGGTGCCTTCGACACGCCTTCTGGCTATCTCAGGAGCCCTTTCGTTTATTTGAGTCTTCTGGGGTAGAAAAGACTCAAAAGTGGCGTTTAGCCATAGTTGAAGTAGCCAGAAGGGTCCAACAAGCAGCAAGCTGGCTCCATTTTCTATTATTTTTAATTGAGTCACTCCACTGCTTATTGACTCATACAGGTTTGCCAGTATTAATTCAGCCAAACAGATGTTTTGACCGTGATGAAGCTGAGTAGCAAGGGTGACCATTTTCTTCGTCACCTGTAGGGACTTCGTGCAGAACACGAAGCGTGATAGCCAGAGGGCTAGAAACGCGATGTGCTCCACATCAGTCACCACAACCGTCGATTTGTCATGGTAGTGGTTGGTGTAGGTGGAATAAGTGGGTCTAGTAGCTGAAAACCCAATATGGTCTTCAGACATTTCCTCTGGGTGGAAGTAGTCCCCAGTTGGTCGAAGACCAGTAATAGCAGCCACGTCGAAGAGAGTGGGTGTTACCATTCCACAAGGCAGGTGGAAGGTATAATGAGTATAATCCCAAAAAAGCAAAGAAGCTACCAGCATTTCAGGACAATAGTTGAGACCAGTTTTGGACAGCATGACTAGGTCATAAATCCCCATGCCCTTCCAAATCGAAGCCTGGAACTTCTCCATCTTGTTGAGCCAAGCGTTGTATTCTGGTGTAAGGGTAAGACTAGACCTAAAAGCCCTAACCCCCCTGTTAAAGAACCGAAGATCTATTTTCTCTTTTGCAGGATCTTCGGTATCGTCTGTCGCTTTCTTGGAGCACCCAATGGGCTTGAGTGCCTCATGCACGGGGAAGAAACCCTCGATTTTCGTTAGGTCAGCAATGCATGTAGATAGAGGACCGGACATGGCGAAAACCTGATTGGAATATCCAACAGGAATCAGTAGTTGAGAAGAATAAGTTTCACCCTTAGCATCTCCCATGGGTTCAGGAACCCTTCGCATTCCCATGGAGTTAACTATCCGAGCGGTCGAAAAGATTTCCGGTTGAGTAGTTTTAGAGGGAGTGCTAGATCTGGGGACATTGGAAGAATGAGAACGTGAAGCCATTTTTTTGGTTTGAGATGAAGATGGATGAAGAACAAAGGTTTCTGGGTTTGGAGAGGAAGAAGCAAAGGTTTGCTTGCAGGAAATTTTGTTCGACTTAAGGCTTGGATGAAGGAAAGCGTAAAGAGTCCAACAAGGGGCACTTAGTGCTATTTATAGTGATTGAAAAATCACAAGACTCGAGGTCATTTAATGTCTCAGACAAGAGTGGGGCACGTGGCGCTCATTTGGTGAGGTAGCCGTTCTGAAGAACGGAAACGGTGCAGCGTGCGTCCTCGATTTCGGGAAATAGTAATGATGACAATATTTGAAAGGACATCGGGCGTGCCAAATGCCTTACTGAAGTGACGTCTTGGGAACAGGTGAAATGATGACTTTTTGAGATTGTCAGTTGGTTGGTAGGAGACGAAAAGCACACAAACTAATTTGTGGCTGAGAGTGAAGGACAGGTGTCGAATGGAATCTCAAAGAATGCCTTTTTATTTTCAGCGTCGAAATAAGACATTCTTGGGGGGAAATTTGTTGGCTCCTAAAATTGACACCCTTGTTTGTTATAATATAGACCATTAATTATGAGTCAGAAGAGTTTCCTACATAAGAAGGCTTCGACCAGCTGATCATGTCGAAGGCTCATCAAAGAATGACAAGATACTTAGAGAAATTCCTTTATGTGGGAATCTTGTTGTCTTCGACGTCGAAGGAACCTCTCGACAAAGGTACCTGATGCCCATAGTCGAACGGTTTGAGATTTGAATTGTTAGAGGGAAAACGGTTCCCAGCAGTTACCAAGTGCAACGTGTCGAGAACAGAAGCGTCGAAGGATGTGAGCGTGCCATGTGGCGTCATCTCGAAGCAGCGTAACTGCCCAGCGGTTACTTAGGATTTGTTTTAGTATAAATACTAGTTGTTCACGTAGTTTTCGCGTGTGTTCATCATCTTATACAAGTCACTCATTTAGATTCAAGTACCCAGCGTGAGAGAAAGAATCATTGAGAATGTATGTGTGAAACACCATTTAAATTAATCAAAGTCTTTTATATTCAAGCAATTTATCGCTTTTCATTTACTTATCTCCGTCGAAGCCTTTTACTTAACGCTTTTATTTATTCTATCAAGCTTTTCTTCATGCAATTTACTTAAAGTTATTTACTTTACTGGCATTAATCACCATTAGGATTAGTCAAACTCCAAAAAATCAACCATGTCTTAGGATCAATCTGATCGATCCTGCTAGTCACCAAATAAGTAACCTTTTGGAAGATCAGCGGTTGTTTACCAATTTTCACAGTAAACACCACCAAGCTGTCAACGCAATTGTTATTTCAAAACCTGTTGGTGCTCCTCAGCATCACAATCAACAGAAGGAGGAGAGACCTCGAAGGTAATTCACTCGTCTCAGCATGACTTTGTCTCAGATTCTACCACAACTGCTGAAGACCAATCTGGTGACTCTAAAAGAAGCTCCAAAGAATCCAAGTACCATATCACCAAAGTACAACCCTAATGCCCGCTGCGCTTTTCACTCTGATAGCCCGGGGTATAATACAAATGATTGTTGGGTTTTAAGGAACAGGGTGCAAGACCTAATTGATGCAAAGGAGATTGAGTTTGAGGCTCCCGAGAGGCCTAATGTTGTGACTACTCCCATGCCCAAACATGGAGTAAATGATGTAGAGGAAGACTTGTTTGTAGTTTCCGTGGATGATATTGTTACCCCTCTGATGACTGTCAAGAAGAACCTGTTGCTAGCCGGTTTATTTCCGGGTAGTGGTGAAGGTTGCCATATGTGTTCTGTTTTACCTATTGGTTGCCCATTTCTGAAGTCAGGTATCCAAAACATGATGGATGATAAGGAGATCCTGTTTGAAAAGACTGTTGTTCCTTCCGTTCCTACTGAAGAATTTGCCATCATTACCATTTTCGACAATTCTTCCAAGGTTCCCTCGAGGAATCCTGTTAGAATTACATCTGTTCCGAAGATCGCGCCTGTAATCATCACCGTTCCGGGTCCCATCCCCTATACCTCTGACAAAACTGTCCCTTGGCACTATGGGGCAGATTTTTATGTTCTTGGAGTTAAGCAAGAGTTGGATGCTGATACCGGCGTCATCAACATTACTGGGCCTGCTAAAGTCACCCGCAGGGGTAGACTTTTCTCACCTGATATTTCTCCACCAACTGTCCGAAGACCTGTTGTCATTACACCTGCAAGTGTACCTATTTCCATTCCTGATCAAGTCCTTAGTCCTACCCCTGTCGCCGAGTCATCTAACGCTCGGGGCAAAGGGATCACCACTGATGTGCCTGCCCAAACGGAGGCACCGAAGACAATTACTATTGAAGCTTCCAAACAGGAGATGGAAGAAATTTTGAAGATTATTAAGAAGAGTGATTATAATGTAGTTGAGCAACTGGGGCAAACCCCATCCAAGATTTCTATGTTGTCACTATTGTTGTGTTCAGAGGCCCATGCTAAGGCTCTGGTTACCTTCCTGAAAACTGCCCACGTGCCACAAGAGACATCAGCTGATCACTTTACCGATTATATGGCTAATTTAACTGCTGTTAATGGTTTGGGTTTCTCCGTCGCCGATTTGACTGTTAAAGGGAAGAACCACAATGATGCCCTGCATGTCTCCATTGAATGCATGGGCACTACTCTTGCACATGTATTGGTTGAAACTGGTTCCTCGTTGAACGTCTTGCCCAAGAAAGCTCTAGACCGGTTGGATTGCGAAGGGTTGGAGCTAAAGCCAAGTAACAACATTGTCAGGGCCTTTGACGAGTCTAAAAGGATGGTGCACGGTGAAGTTGATATTCCAATTAAAGTTGGTTCTCAGGTCTTCAATTCTACATTCTACGTGATGGATATTCGGCCATCCTATTCTTGTTTGCTGGGTCGTTCATGGATCCACAAAGCTGGAGCTGTGACCTCAACGCTCCACCAGAAGCTGAAGTACCCAGTCAGAGGGAAGATTGTGACAGTTCAAGGGGAGGAAGAGTACATGGTCAGCCACCTCAACTCGTTCAGATACGTAGAGATGGATGGGGAGTTCATTGAGACCCCATTTCAGCACTTTGAAGAGGTTCCTCAGACACTGGCATCAGCTGAGACTGTGGTTGAAGATCCTCCTATGAAGATGGCTTCCTTAAAGGATGCCCGGGCTGTTATTGAGAAGGGTGAGTGTGCAAATTAGGGCCGACTTCCTGATTTCACTCAGAAGACTAACAAGTTTGGTTTGGGTTTCACTGCAGAAGCTCAAAGGGTTGTTCGAAGTGCAAGGATTGGAAGACCTCCTGTGTTCATCAGCAACTCGGGAGTAAATGCCATTGAAGATAATGTGGAGGAGTCTGAATTCGACAGCTGGATCTATCTTATGACCAACGGTGGACCAAGCAACTGGACAGCAAAGGACTTCATCCCTATTACTTTTGTTACCCAGTAATGAACTCTTTGTTTTGAACTTGTAATAGACAATGTTTTAAACTTTATGGCCCAGTGTCTTACCCGGGGCACTGTGGCTTCATTTGTGAGGGCTTTTATGTGTCATTTTCATATATCATTAATAAAAGCATTGGACGTTTCTTGCATTTCAAATTTTGTGCTCCTTGTTTTTCTTTATTATATATTGCAAAACAGCTATTTTACACACACTCACATATACAGGTCCACATCCACTCTGGATCCCACTGGTAACTACACTGCTACTGCCAGTTATGACTTCGAAAATCCGATCAACTTAGCCGAAGACGAAGGTGAAGATGATTGCGAAGTGCCTGGTGAACTTGCAAGACTGCTACTCCAGGAAGAAAGGGCCATTCATCCACATGAAGAGCCAGTGGAAACAATGAATCTGGGTACTAAGACAGACAAGAAGGAAGTCAAGATTGGTGCAAATCTGGAGCTTAGTGTGAAGCAGCGGTTGATTCAGATGCTGCATGACTATGTTGAGATCTTTGCCTGGTCTTACGAAGATATGTCTGGGTTGGATACTGACATTGTGGTTCATCGCCTGCCTACCAAGGAAGACTGCCCTCCGGTAAAACAGAAGGTTCTCCGTATGCGCCCAAAGATGTCTGAGAAAATCAAGGCCGAAGTTATGAAACAGTTTGACGCCGGTTTTCTAGCAGTGACTTCTTACCCTCAGTGGGTTACCAATGTGGTTCCGGTACCGAAGAAGGATGGTAAGGTCCGAATGTGTGTTGACTACAGGGATCTGAACAGGGCCAGTCCCAAGGATGACTTCCCTCTGCCTCATATTGACGTTCTGGTTGACAATACTGCTCAGCACAAGGTGTTATCCTTTATGGATGGTTTCTCCGGATATAATCAAATTAAGATGGCTCCTGAAGACATGGAGAAGACCACCTTTGTTACTCAGTGGGGTACCTTTTTCTACAAGGTCATGCCTTTTGGGTTGAAAAATGTTGGGGCAACATATCAGCGTGCCATGGTTGCTTTGTTTCATGACATGATCCATCATGAGATCGAAGTATACGTCGATGACATGATTGCAAGGTCCCAGACTAAGGAAGAACACCTTGACCATCTACAGAAGCTGTTTGACAGGTTGAAGTTGTACAAGCTGAGATTGAACCCGAACAAGTGCACCTTCGGGGTAAGGTCTGGTAAGCTGCTGGGTTTCATTGTAAGCGACAAAGGTATTCAAGTAGACCCTGCCAAGGTGAAAGCCATACAAGAGATGCCAGCTCCCAAGACAGAGAAGGAGGTCAGAGGCTTTCTGGGAAGACTGAATTACATAGCCCGATTCATCTCACACCTAACCGCTACTTGTGAGCCAATCTTCAAGTTGCTAAAGAAAGATCAAGTGGTACGTTGGAATGATGAATGTCAGGCCGCTTTCGAAAGAATCAAAGAGTATCTCCAGGAGCCACCTATTCTGATGCCACCGGTTGAAGGGAGACCTCTGATCTTGTACTTGACAGTACTTGAAAACTCAATAGGGTGTGTGTTGGGGCAGCATGACGAGTCTGGCCGAAAAGAGCATGCTATTCATTACCTTAGCAAAAAGTTTACCGACTGTGAGACCCGATACTCACTGCTTGAGAAAACTTGTTGCGCTTTGGCATGGGCTGCTCGCCGGCTAAGACAGTATATGCTGAGTCACACTACTCTGTTTATTTCAAATATGGATCCAATCAAGTATATCTTCGAAAAGCCTGCCTTGTCCGGAAGAATACCAAGATGGAAGATGATCTTGACTGAGTATGACATCCAGTACACGACTCAAAAAGCAATTAAGGGAAGTTTATTGGCAAACCATTTGGCACATCAGGCAGTGGATGATTACCAGTCTATGAACTTTGAATTCCCGGACGAGAATATCATGTTGATAACTGATTGTGAGACACCTGGACCGGATGAAGGACCTGAGGAAGGATCCTGATGGTCTATGTACTTTGATGGAGCTTCAAACGCTTTGGGTAATGGCATTGGCGCTGTGATCATATCTCCTAAAGGCTCCCATACTTCGTTCACCGCCCGACTATGTTTCAACTGCACCAACAATATGGCGGAGTATGAAGCATGCATTATGGGTCTTCGAGCAGCAATTGACCTAAGGATTAAGTTTCTGAGTGTCTTCGGAGATTCCTCTCTCGTGATCAGTCAGATCAAAGGCGAGTGGGATACGAAACACCCAAATCTTATTCCTTACAAGGAGTATGTGTTGACATTGCTTCCCCATTTTGAGGAGATAACCTTTGAACACTTCCCTAGAGAGGAGAATCAGTTGGCGGACGCGCTAGCTACAATGTCTTCTATGTTCAAAGTCAATTGGGACAACGAGGCTCCCCGGATCATTATTGAAAGATTGGACGAACCTGCACATTGCTGTGATCTTGAGACTGAAGAGGTAACAGAAAATCCCTGGTATCATAAGGTGAAGAGGTACCTTGAAGCTCAAGAATACCCCGAGGGTGCATCTGCTAATGACAAGAAGTTTTTGAGGAGGTTTGCGGCAAAGTTCTTCATCAACAATGGCATTCTTTACAAGCGTAACCATGATTCGACCCTACTGCGTTGTGTGGATAAGAATGAAGTAGAAAGGATCATGGAAGATCTACATGAAGGTACTTTCGGGACTCATTCCAGTGGACACACCATGGCAAAGAAAACCCTTCGGGCGGGATACTACTGGTCCATAATGGAAGCTGACTGTTATCAGCATTCTCGGACATGTCACAAGTGCCAAGTCTATGCTGATAAGGTGCACATTCCTCCAGTTCCTATGAATGTTCTGACAGCGCCTTGGCCTTTTGCAATGTGGGGCCTTGATATGATCGGCGAGATCAGACCTACGGCATCCAACGGGCATCGTTTCATCCTTGTAGCTATTGATTACTTTACGAAGTGGGTTGAAGCAGCTTCCTTTGCTACGGTAACCAAGAACGTCGTGGCACGGTTCATTCGGCATAATCTGATCTGTCAATACGGTGTACCACAGAGGATCATTACGGACAATGGTACCAATCTTAATAACAAAATAATCACTGAGCTCTGCGAGCAATTCAAGATACAACATCATAACTCTTCTCCCTACCGGCCGAAGATGAATGGGGCTGTCGAAGCGGCCAATAAGAACATTAAGAAGATTGTGCAGAAGATGACAGTGACATACAAAGACTGGCACGAGATGTTACCATTTGCTCTTCATGGATACCGTACCTCAGCACGGACGTCAACAGGGGCAACACCCTATTCCTTGGTTTATGGCATGGAGGCAGTCTTGCCTATTGAAGTTACCCTCTCTTAGAATCATGAAGGATGCAGGTTTGAGCAAAGATGACTGGATTCAGACCCGACTTGATCAACTGAATCTAATCGACGAAAAAATACTTACTGCTGTTTGTCATGGTCAGACGTACCAAAAACGGATGATCAAGGCATTTAACAAGAAAGTCAGACGACAAGAGTATCAAGTTGGGGACCTGGTAATCAAGCGCATTATCTTACCTCAAGGTGATCCCAGGGGCAAATGGACCCCTACTTATGAAGGGCCATTTGTGGTTAAGAACATCTTCTCAGGAGGAGCGATGATTCTAACCACCATGGATGGTGACGACCTTCCCCACCCCGTCAATGCAGACATAGTAAAAAGATACTACGCATAATCAAAAACCCACTAGGTTGACTGGCCTAGGCAAAAATAAGGGCTTCCCGGCAAACCAAAAGGGTTCGGGCAAAAATAAGGGATGAAAATGAAAAAATCTGTACACCCGGCAAGTCGAAAACCTGAAAAGGCGGCTTGGGCAAAAATGGGTATCCCGGTGGACTGAAAACCCGAAAGGGCGATCTAGGTAAAAGTTAGGGATCAAAGTGTAACACTATGTCTCATTGGATCACCTCGCATCTAGACTTTGGTATCAACTATCAAGCTCAGACAGCACTAATCAATCTGATTCATCTTCAACCAGTAGCAAAGTGATGAGATGCTCGAGGATATAAAGGCAATAGCAGAGTTGGAATCCAGTGGGATTATTCACATAGTTGTTTTGTTTTTCTTTTCACAAACTGTATAAATTCTATTTGTTCAGAGGCGTTCTCTTACTAGGACGTCAACCTCTTGTACAAAAGCGCCTATTTACAGGCAAACTTCAAAATCAATACAAATTCATTTTCAGACAAATTTCAAATTGTTTTTCCTTTATCTGTTTTATTTTGCAAAGAACGTCCAATGTTCATTTTTGATATATGCATTTGACATTAACTGCTGATCATAAATATTTACATGCGAAACAAAGGACGAATTATCGGTAATATCAGAAGCAGGGGCAATAAGAATCGTCCGAGCTGTCTGGTTGTTCTGTCCACCAAGGTACCAAGGTAGGTTCAGCTGAAGAATATGACCAAGATACCATTACTCCCCGCAGAGTAAAACAGTAATGGTAACACTCCCCACTGAGACTGGCAACTATGAACGAATCAACAATACTCTCCCCAAGCAGAGTTAATCTACCACCAACCCTAAAAAGTTTGGGTATCCCCAGAAGATCTTAATATTCCCCAGCGGAGTATAAAGATATTCCCCAGCAGAGTATAAAGATATTCCCCAGCAAGCATAAGAGTATCCCCGAAAGTCTTAATATTCCTCAATAGAATACAAGAATGTTCCCCGGTGGAATACAAGATACCCCCAGTGGAGTCATTTCCCCAGTGTAGTCTAAAAAAGGCTTCCCCGCCAGAGTTGAATCATCTTACCCAGGAGATTCTGGAAGCTTATCCTCTGCAGAGCACAAATAAATCTCCCCAGCCAAATTTAGAAGCTTATCCTCACAAGAGTCTAATTGGGTTATCCTCAGCAAGTTGCAACTGAAAGATCATCCCCAGCAAAGTTCTTTCTGTCCCCAGCAGAGTTCATCATTAAAATCCCCAACAGAGCTTATCAACAGAATCCCCAGCGGAGTTTATCATCAAAATCTTCAGCAGAACATCTCTTCCCCACAGAGTAATTCCCCTCAGAGTAATTTCTTCATCAGTTTATTCCCCAACGAAGTTCTTTTCTCCTACAGGTTTACCATCTTCGTTCATCATCCCCGGCGGAAACGAAGAACTCAACTCTATTCTCCAGCAGCTCCGGGATTTATTTTCCCCAGCTAAAGCATCATATTCCCATACATCATGATACATGCATATACGCATCATACGAATACAATCTCATTTATTTTGAGAACATCATTTCCTGATCCATATCATGCATTGCATATGTCTGACCTTTACCTTTCAGGAAAGATAAAGTTAAAGTTCTCAATTACGTCGAAGACCTGACCGGTTCTTAAATCTCAATTGAATTATCCTCGGTTGAATTTCAGATAAGGTTCTCAATCTCGACAGTTTCCCTATGTCATAGTATGGACGAGTACTATAACCTCAACGGTATACTCCATTGAGCACGAGTCGGTTCCTAGATCTTGATGTTTTCCTCTATCATAGTGTGGACAAGTTCTATAACCTCAGCGGTATACTACGTTGAGCACGAGACAGTTCCTAGATCTTGATGAAGATGTTTCCCTATGTCATAGTGTGGACAAGTACTATAACCTCAACGGTATACTCCATTGAGCACGAGTCGGTTCCTAGATCTTGATGTTTTCCTCCGTCATTAGTGTGGACAAGTTCTATAACCTCAACGGTATACTACGTTGAGCACGAGACAGTTCCTAGATCTTGATGAAGATGTTTCCCTACGTCATAGTGTGGACGAGTACTATAAACTCAACGGTATACTCCATTGAGCACGAGTCGGTTCCTAGATCTTGATGTTTTCCTCCGTCATAGTGTGGACAAGTTCTATAACCTCAACGATATACTCCATTGAGCACAAGACAGTTCCTAGATCTTGATGAAGATGTTTCCCTACATCATAGTATGGACAAGTACTATAACCTCAATGGTATACTCCATTGAGCACGAGTTGATTCCTAGATCTTGATGTTTTACTCCGTCATTAGTGTGGACAAGTTCTATAACCTCAGCGGTATACTACGTTGAGCACGAGATAGTTCCTAGATCTTGATGAAGATGTTTCCCTATGTCATAGTGTGGACAAGTACTATAACCTCAACGGAATACTCCATTGAGCACGAGTCGGTTCCTAGATCTTGATGTTTTCCTCCGTCATAGTGTGGACAAGTTCTATAACCTCAACGGTATACTCCATTGAGCACGAGACAGTTCCTAGATCTTGATGAAGATGTTTCCCTACGTCATAGCATGGACGAGTACTATAACCTCAACGGTATACTCCATTGAGCACGAGTCAGTTCCTAGATCTTGATGTTTTCCTCCGTCATAGTGTGGACAAGTTCTATAACCTCAGTGGTATACTACATTGAGAACGAGATAGTTCCTAGATCTTGATGAAGATGTTTCCCCCCCAGTTGAATTATG
Organism: Vicia faba; assembly: GCA_948472305.1. NCBI lineage: Eukaryota > Viridiplantae > Streptophyta > Magnoliopsida > Fabales > Fabaceae > Vicia > Vicia faba. The sequence continues at coordinate 1,307,858,806 of OX451740.1, read as the reverse complement.
GACAGGTTCTTAAGACTTATCCGAGGCGTTCTCTCAGTTGAAGTACAAGCAAGTTCCTAAATCTCAACAAAAGTTAGACTTCCCCAGCGGAATCTTTTACAACAACAGGTATGCAAGTTCTCGCTAAGGAATCTCTTATGTGATCGACACTCCTGCAGATGGCATATGTAAGCCCATCCTCCTACCAACAATCTCCAAATGGCATCTGTAAGCCCATTCCCGACATCACAATGCTGATACTACACCATGCGAGTGCAAATTTTTGGGCACTCTAGTGTTCAATTATCTTCCACCTTCGGATCACGAAAGGCTCGAAAGCCAATCTACATCCTCAGGTTTAAGAAAATTGAACAGGGGCAACTGTTGTACCCCAAAATTTTCCCTCCCATATTTCTCAAGACATGTCAAGAATCATCCCCAAGTTGTTCAAAATGGCTCAAGAATTGGACAGTCAAATCACCTCCTAAGGCAGTCAATTCAAAAATTAGGGTTTTGTGTTGCATTAAGGTCCTCACCTCAAAATGGACTCAAATTCTCCCCAATGTCCTAATATGTTCTCAAGTTCATCCATGACAAATTTCAAGCCTTGCAGAGGAAGTTTGGTCAGTCAATTGCTCAAGAAGCCCAAGAATCGACTGTGCTAGGGGAAAAGTCAACTGTGACCTACAAATAGTCAAACCTCAAGATTTTTTGTCAAAATTATCATTTTGAAGGATAATTCATCATTTTATCAAGGGTTAAGCATGATTAATCAAGGATTACTCAAGATTCATCAAGATTCAAAAGTTGCTAAATTAGGGTTTTGTAGGAAAAGTCAACTCAACTTTGACCAAGCATAACTTTCTCATACTTTATGATAAAAGAACCATCCAAAGCTAATTTTGAAGAGGATGAAATTTCCTACAATCCATCTTCACACCCCAAGATCAAGAAATGCACTCACAAAAAGTTACAAATTTGGACATTATAGGTCATTTTTGAAAGTCAACAAAAACACCTTTTTTGCCAAAGCTTATAACTTTAGAATGGAAGATCAAAATGAGATTCTACAAAAAGGGTTGATTATAAGACATCTCAAGATTTCTAAAAAGTACAATAAAACCTCCAAAAGTTCAAAATTGAAGAAGTTATGCATTGTTGAAGTTGGGCATTTTTCCAAATTTGCCAAAAGTTAACTATCCTCAAAACTCCAATTTTTGACAAAAGGGCCCACTTTTTTCCACTTGATATAGTCTTGTCATGCCACACACGTGTCCCATATATAATTTCATGGACATTCATCTATTTTTCTATTTTATTTCATTTTTATTGATTTAATTCATTATTAATCAATATTAAATCAAATAAAATCTAAAATTTGATGTAATAAGATTCTTGTGATCATTACAGCTTGCAAATACCATATAACACTCAATCAAATTCATGCCAAGTCAAAACAAGCACAAAATCTCAGATTTGATGCAATTATGGAAAGCTTATCAATGGTGATCATATCAAATCCTCCACCTTGAATGCACTTAGATTATGGCCCATGTTTTGACCTAAATTCATTCTATTATATGCACACAAGCAAGCCAGACCAAGAGGACGCACAAAAACACTGCAGAAACGGCCAGAACGATTTTGGGAAAAAGCTTGGAAACTTGAATTCTGAAATCCACATTGGAGCTCGTTTCAGACAAAAAGCTCAACACTACTCCCTTGCCTGATATCCTGTGAAGCTGTAGCGATCAAAACTATCCCTTGAGACCATCTAAAACTCACTATAAGTCATCATGAAGCTAGCTCTGAACATGGATTCCAAATCTCCAATTCTTGCATCTTTTCTTTAAAATCTTGGCATATTTATGTTTGTTGTTTGATTTTGAACGTTTTGGTATTATTCAATTGTATTTTTAGGACCTGTATCATGATGCCCGAACCTAGGGTTCTTGTTCTTGTTTTTTAGGCGTTTCTTATGCAGGACAAATTGAGACAAACAATGGTTATAGGAATGATCAAGAGGCAGAGACGAACACGTTTATGTTCTTGGATAGCATTTTCATGGCCTGGAGTGAGTTTTAGAAGCAAGCCACGGATCTTCCCGCGGATAAAAATCCGCAGGTAAATAACCAGGGTGTTTGAGGAAGACGATCACGTGTCCTAGATTCATTGGACAATTCAAATTATTAGCGCGTTTTTTCTTTTATTTCAGGCTTAGCATTTTATTTTGTATATAATATTTGTTTTCTATTTAACTAACGAATGAACACGCTGGTTGAGTTGGTGAGAGAGGCGTGGCAAAACCCCTTGGGACCTGGGTTCGAATCCCAGGTCCCCCAAAACTTTATTGCAATTTTATTTCAGGCGTTCATATGCAGCATTCCAAGTGTGGTGTACCATACGTCTCTAGATCTCAGCTGCCAAGTGGCCCACTAGGCAGATCCATTGGCCAAAGTTGAAGGACCACCATACTCCCTGGTCAACAAGCACGTGTTGGATCCCAAAGGTCAAAGCAGGCTGGATGTTTTGGGCCTGGAAATTGCTCATCATACTCCTTCTTCAGGCCCACACCCCCCTGAGTATTTCTTTACATTTTATTTCTTTTTTCTTATTTATTTATTTTATTATTATTATTATCTTAATTAAAAAATTAACCAATTAACTTTTATTTCATAAAATCAGAAAACAACAAAATAATATTTTTAATTCCATTAATTTTATTATTTATTTTTGTAAATAACAATTAATTAATTTTATTTAGTTTAAATAGGTTTAACATTAATATCTTTTGCAATAAATTAAAATTAATTTAGAATTAGTTTTTTATATATATTTTAATCATTCTTATTTTATTTCCTTAATTAAAATAAAACCCAAAAATATTTCCATTTAATTAATTAATTCAATTATTAATTTAGACTAATTTTTAATTCAAAAAATAACAAAAATATGCTTTATTTAATAAAAGGGGTCAAAACCCTAAAAACACTTCGATTTAATTTTTCTCGCGCGCGAATTATTTTTGACCCATATTGTAACTACTTCGGGAATGTAATAGTTTTTAACTTAGGACTTTATTTATTTATTTATTTATCGCTTTTATTTACTTTTCGCAATTTAATTTTAAAGGGTTTGTCTTTGGCGATGTAAATACCCGACGCCTTGTAATAGCTTAGATTTATTTTCCGCAATTTACATTCCGCAACCATTAACTGTTAGATGTTTGAATAATAGGCAATGCATGACAAGATCAACTTTTAATTTAAAATCAACAGTAGTTCACCATTAACATGTACAAAGATAATATAACTGAAAAAACAATACACTCGCACATGCCACTCTTAGGGTACACCTCACTTGGTTGCCTCGAACGTGGTCATTGAGTATAGGAAGTTTCAGAGGTCTCCCTCTTGTCCAAAGATCAAAGTTGCCTCAAAACGGTTGCCTCGGATAAAAATGATCTAAGACATTAGGGTTACCACTAAGGCGTCCTAAGGTTGCTTTAGTGACCACGCGTCCCTTAATCGAATTGACCCGAAAAATCCAACGACGGTGCTACCTACTCCTCCATAGTGGGATAGCATTGTCCAAAGGACACTTGTACAGTTTAATTACTTTTTGAGTAGGTAGATGGTTCTTAAGTACTTGCTCCTTTTAAAAACAAAACAAAACTTTTCGCACTTACACTCTCTTCAAAACAAAAACTCTTTTTAAACCCACAAACACAAAGAAAAGCAAACTTTTGAAAACATAATGAGCAAGTACCTAAGAGCCTGTGGATAACCACAGATAGAAAGGGTGCTAACACCTTCCCTTTCTATAATCTACCTCCCGAACCCGAGAAATATCTCAAAAAGGAATTTTTCTGTGCTTTTGTCCTTTCCTTGTTGGATAAAATAAAAGACGGTGGCGACTCTTGCTTACCGCGACATTTTGCGAAAACAAACGCAAACGCGAACCAGCATTCCAAAACAGTCAGTTCTATTCCCACCGATCACACCTGAGAACTCTCCATTCACCGAGAGGCATGGTCGTCTACTCAACTTGGTCACCTACAACACAGAGGAGGATATGATAAAGGTGCTTTTTCAGTTCTTTGACCCTTTGCACCATTGCTTCACATTTCCTGATTATCAGCTGGTGCCTACTTTGGAAGAATTCTCTCAAATCTTGAGGATTCCCATTCTCAATCAACTACCTTTCAACGGTACGAAAAGAGACCCAAAGCCATAAGAGATTGCTCAAGCTCTACACTTGCACTCATCTGATGTCACAACTCATTGGGAAACTAGAAGTGGTGTCAAAGGCTTCTTAGCAAAGTTTCTGTTTGAGAAAGCCCAAAGTTGTTGGAATTCCTTAGACTTGCAAGCTTTTGAGGAAATTGTGGCTCTTCTTATCTATGGGATGGTCTTGTTTCCCAATCCTGACCAACTCATAGATGTGAGTGCCGTCAAAATCTTCATGTCACGCAATCCAGTGCCTACATTGCTAGGGGATATCCTACACCCTTTTCACACTCGTACAATGAGGAAAAGAGGTGTCCTTATGTGTTGCACTCCTCTCCTGGAAAGATAGTTTATTTCTCATCTTCCCCAATTAGTCTTAAAGAATGAGAAAGGATTAAGGTGGTCACAAAGGTTAATGACGCTCAAACATTCAGATATTCATAGGTGCTCCCGATCCAAAGAGAATGTTATCATTGTTGACCGTTCTGGGGAATTCCCTGACGCCCCTCTACTTGGAATTAGGGGAGGCATCACCTACAACCCATGCTTAGCTCTAATACAATTTGGTTACACCCGAAGGGATGGCCCGCACGAGATACTGATTCAAGGCTTGGTATTCGACTACGACAATGACGTTCAAGGTCTTTGCCAGAGATTCATCCGAGCATGGAGGATGCTAAACAAGGTGGATAGCAAGACTTTGGGACACAAGAATTCCATCCCTCTTGAGCCTTACCTCAAGTGGGTACGAACTTGCGCTCAAAGTCTTATGATGCCTTATCCTTCCATTCTCCCGGTGATCATTGAGCCTGTTAAGAAAGGTGAAGTTCCATACACTATCCTACATCCTGACATGCCCACATCTCTTGAATACCTACAAAGGGATTGGATACAGCTCAAAGGAGAGCGAGATACTTTCGAAGCCCAATTCTATGCAAGCTATAAGAAGGTTTTGGAATTCACTAGGCTACTTCATGAGGAGCAGACTCTAAATGCCTACATCGCACCAAAGAGGATGCACACTACTTTTTATCTTAGAGTGTTTTATTATTTTGCCCAAGGGGCATTGATGTACTCAAACTCTATCTTATTAATATAACGTGTGTTTCTTTTTGTCTAAAACGAACTTGAATCTTTTAAAATCCTTGAAAACATTACATATGCACATATCATTCATCATGACATAAACATGTCTTTTGCAACGAGTTTCCTCATCTCTCTATTGTTTATTTCAGTAAGATGGATCTCGAACAGACAGTCAAAGATCTTCAAGCTCAAAACACGCAGTTTCAACAGTTACTCATGACCCTGGCCAAGGGGCAAGATGAGTTGAAGACTCTGTTAGCTGAAGAAAGAAAGAAGAAAACAAAGAAGGCCACTGGAGTCTTGAACACGGGGAGAAGGTTTCAGGGACAGACTAGAAGAACCTTGAATTTTGCAACCACTTCTAGGGAAGGAGAAGGGAAAGGAAAAGAAACAGCGGTTCCGTCATAATATGAAGAGGAGGAAGAAGAGGAAGACTACTCCGAGGAACAGTATCCTCCAGCAGATGATAAGTACAGACATCTTGAAGAGCGTTTGAGCGCTATGGAAATACAAAAGGTACCAGGTCTAGATTTTGAAGAATTTGGACTAGTATCGGGAATTGTGATCCCACAAAAATTCAAAGTGCCGTTATTTGCAAAATATGATGGGGTGTCATGTCCTAAGATGCACCTCTGATCATATGTGAGAAAGATTCAGCCACACTCCGCCAATAAAGACCTGTGGGTGCATTTTTTCTAAGATAGCTTATCTGGAACACAACTCAATTGGTTTTACCAATTGGAAAGGGCCGACGTCCGCAACTGGGAAGACCTTGCCGCAACTTTCTATAAGCAATACCAATATAATGCAGATTTTGCGCCTACCCGTACTCAACTTCAGAGTATGGCTATGGCTTCAAATGAGGGTTTCAAGGATTACGCGTAGAAATGGAGAGATCTAGCTGGGAGAGTGCAACCCCCTCTGTCTGAAAGGGAGTTGATGAATATGTTCTTAGGCACTCTATCAGGACCTTTCTTCAACCATCTGATTGGAAGCTCATCTGCAGGATTTACTGATTTAATACTAACCGGAGAGAGGGTGGAAGCGGGCATAAAAAGTGGAAAGATTCAAAAGGATTCATCTGCCTCTACGGCTGTAAGAAAGCCTTTTGTTGGGAAGAAAGAGGTATCTGCTGTTTATCCATAAAGGAACCAGGGGAGAGCTGAACGCCGACCAATGGTAGGAGCTATTATAATCCCAAAGCCTACATCTGATCAACCAAGAAGTAACAAACCAAGTGTGGAGAGGCCAGTCCGGAAATTCACCAGAATTAATATGACTCTAGCCTAGGTTTTACCACATCTTCTGAAATCTAATTTGGAAACTTTGAAAGAGGCTCCAAAGAACCCCAACACGGCGTCCCCTCATTATCACCCAAATGTCAGTTGCGCATATCATTCCGAAAGTAAGGGTCACGACACTAACAACTGTTGGGCCCTGAAAAACAAAATTCAAGACCTTATAGATGCAAAAGAGATTGAGTTTGATGCACCTGAGAAGCCAAACGTCATTTCTGCTCCTATGCCTAGGCATGGTCACAACACCAATGCTATCGAAGAATATTTGTTTGCTACCACAATGGATGAGCTCTTGACTCCACTCCCAATCATTAAGATAAACTTGTTGAAAGCTGATGTATTCCCGAGTTGTAATAAAGACTGCGATCTTTGCTTATCCTCCCCAACTGATTGTCTTTTGTTGAAGACAGGCATTCAACGCTTGATAGACAACCAAGAGATTCTGTTTGAAAGTGCTCCTGTTTCACCCGTTCCTGTTGAAGACGTTTCAATCATAACCATCTCCGCCAATCCTTCCAGGGTCCCCAAAAGACCCGTTAGGTTACATCGGTTCTAAAAACTACTCCTCTTATAATCACAAAGACCAAGTCGGTCCCGTATGAATCAGACAAAACAGTGCCGTGGAATTACGGTGGAGACATTTACTACCATGGTATCAAACAAGATGGGCTAGCCGCCGAAGAGATATGCTCCGAAGAAGAAGACTCCGACATTAGCAATATTGCCGGAACCAGTAAGATTACCCGTAGCGGTAAAATCTCCTCTCCAGAAATTGCCCCTCCAAAGGCAGTTTTTGGACCCGTGATTGCTCCAAAGGTTACCTCCGTACCAATAATCATATATGCAAGTGCTCCTATTGACAAAGATGACACAACCTCTGCTGTTATCCCTACCAACACTTCTACTGCTGAAACTCGAGGAAAAAGCATTCAAGAAGAGCCTGTCCGGATGAAGGCTCAACCACTGACTATCCCCGAAACCTCCAAGAAGGAAATGGAGGAGATCCTGAGAATAATAAAGAAGAGCGGCTACGATGTGGTTGAACAGTTGGGGAAAAATCCTTCCAAAATCTCCATGCTGGCATTGTTGCTGTGTTCTGAGGCACATGCAAAAGATCTGGTAAAGTTTATGAAGACAGCCCATGTGCCTCAAGAGACGTCTGCTGACCAATTTCAAGATTGTGTGGCCAGCTTGACAGCTGATAACGGCCAAGGCTTCTCGGATGCTGATCTAACACCAAGGGGAAGAAGGAATAACGAGGCATTGCATGTCTCTGTGGAATATAGAGGAACAACTCTGGACCATGTCTTGGTGGACACCGGCTCATCTTTGAATGTTTTACCGAAGAAAGCTCTCGACAGACTAGGCTGCGAAGGACTGACGTTGAAACCCAGTAACATAGCCGTAAGAGCATTTGATGGCTCAAAGAGGATAGTCCACGGGGAGGTGAACATCCCCATAAAGGTTGGGACTCAGACTTTTAACTCAACCTTCTATGTAATGGACATTCGCCCCTGTTACTCCTGTCTGTTAGGACGACCGTGGATCCATAATGCCGGTGCTGTCACCTCTACACTGCACCTGATGCTGAAATACCCGGTCCATGGAAATATTATCACAGTCCACGGAGAGGAAGAGTATATGATTAGCCACCTCAATTCTTTCCGGTATGTGGAATTGGATGGCGAGTTCATCAAAACTCCTTTTCAACATTTAGAAGAAGTCTCTCAAGAGGTAGCAGTAAGCAAGACGGTGTCCCAGATCCCCAATATCACAAGACCTCTGCTCCAGATGTCATCTCTGAAGGATGCCAAGGCAGTAGTAGAGGAGGGTGGATGCACCATCTGGGGGCAACTTCCGGATATTCCGTATAAATCTGACAAGTTTGGCTTAGGGTTTACTTCAAGTGCTCAGAAGGCTGTGCGCCATGCCCATGCTGGAGGGCCACCCCTGAAGATTAGAAACTGATAGGTCAATGCAGTGGAAGATGGTGAAGAGGATTGCAGCTTGGAGGATTGGATATTTCGTACTGTCAATGGAGGACTTCGCAATTGGGAAGCCAGAGACTTTGTCCCAATAACTTTCATCCCTCAGTAATTTATCTTTTACATTTCTGTTGGACTTGTAATATTCACAAACAATTCGCACATTTAAAACCTTGTGTTTTGCCCGAGGCACAATGGTCCATTTGTAAGGGTTTTTATTTCATCTTCATATGACATTTAATGAATCATGGACTTTTTTCACATACACACTTTTATACTCATTTTCTTTCTTTTACATTTTATTCTTTAAGGATGGTCATAACCTTACACACACCCACACTCACAAATGCAGGTACCCCTCCATTCCGGATCCCATGGGTAGAGATACTGCTATGGCCTTTTGTGACTCTAAGGATCTAATCTACCAAGTCGAAGACGAAGATGAGGAAGATTGTGAAGTACCAGGGGAATTGGCCAGACTACTACAACAAGAGGAAAAAGCTATTCAACCTCATGAGGAACCGGTGGATACAATCAACTTGGGTACCGAGGAGGATAAAAAAGAAATCAAGGTGGGTGCCAATCTAGAGCCGAGTGTCAAGGAGCATCTGATTCAACTGTTGCATGATTATGTTGAGATCTTTGCCTGGTCATATGAAGACATGCCAGGACTTGATGCAAACATCATGGTACATCGTCTGCCAACAAGAGAAGACTGTCCACCAGTAAAACAAAAAGTCCGCCGCATGAGACCTGACATGTCTGAGAAGATCAAAGAGGAAGTCATGAAACAATTCAATGCCGGATTCTTGGCTGTCACTTCCTATCCCCAGTGGGTTGCCAACATTGTTCCCGTGCCTAAAAAGGACGGCAAAGTACGAATGTGCGTGGATTATAGAGACTTGAATAGGGCCATCCCTAAAGATGATTTTCCACTTCCCCACATAGACATCCTGGTTGACAATACGGCCCAGCACAAAGTGTTTTCCTTCATGGAAGGATTCTCAGGTTATAACCAAATTAAAATGGCGCATGAGGACATGGAGAAAACTACATTTGTCACGCAGAGGGGAACATTCTGCTACAAAGTGATGCCATTCAGACTGAAGAATGTTGTATCAGCGCACCATGGTAGCTTTGTTTCATGACATGATACATCTTGAAATATAGGTCTACATAGATGATATGATAGCCCGATCACAAACATAAGAAGAGCACCTTGATCACTTGCAAAAGTTGTTTGAGAGGTTGAAGAAGTATAAACTAAGGTTGAACCCAAACAAGTGCACGTTCGGAGTACGGTCCGGTAAACTCTTAGGTTTCATCGTCAGTAACAAAGGCATTGAGGTCGATCCTGCCAAGGTTAAAGCGATACAGGAAATGCCTACTCCTCGTACTGAGAAGGAAGTTAGAGGATTCTTGGGACGCCTGAACTATATTGCTAGATTCATTTCTCACCTAACAACTACTTGTGAGCCAATCTTCAAACTATTGAAGAAAGATCAAGTAGTCAGATGGAATGATGAATGCCAGTCTGCTTTCGACAAAATCAAAGAGTATTTACAAGAGCCTCCTGTTTTGATGCCACCAGTTGAGGGAAGACCACTGATCATGTATCTGATCGTTTTAGAGAATTCAATGGGGTGTGTATCGGGGCAGTATGACGAGTCTGGCCGAAAAGAGCATGCTATTTATTACCTGAGCAAAAAGTTTACCGACTGTGAAACTAGATATTCACTGCTCGAGAAAACTTGTTGCGCTCTGGCATGGGCTGCTCGCCGGCTAAGACAATATATGCTGACTCATACTACCTTGTTGATATCTAATATGGAGCCGATAAAGTACATCTTCGAAAAGCCTGCTCTGTCTGGGAGGATAGCTAGATGGCAGATGATCCTAACAGAATATGACATACAATATACTACCCAGAAAGCTATAAAGAACAGTGCATTGGCTGATCACCTTGCTCACCAAGCTGTATAAGATTATCAGTCCATAAAGTTTGAATTCCCAGATGAAGACATCATGACATTAGACAACTGTGAAGAAATCAGGCCATATGACGGACCTGAACAAGGATCCCGATGGACCCTGTTCTTTGATGGGGCATCCAATGCACTTGGTAACGGTATCGACACTGTACTCATATCTCCATAAGGGTGTCATACTCCATTTATTGCCAGACTTTGCTTCAATTGTACAAACAACATGCGGAGTACGAAGCATGCATCTTTGGTCTCAGAGCTGCCATAGACTTGGGAATCAAATCTTTAGATGTGTTTGGAGATTCAGCTTTGGTCATAAGTCAGATCAAAGGGGAATGAGACACTAAGCACCCAAATCTTATCCCTTACAAAGAACATGTTTTGAAATTGCTACCACATTTTGAGAAAATTACCTTCGAGCATTTCCCGCGAGAAGAAAATCAGCTAGCAGACGTTCTAGCCACAATGTCATCTATGTTTAAACTTAATTGGGATAATGAATCTCCCCATATCACCATTGAACGAATGGATGAACCAGCACACTATCATGAGATTAACACTGAAGAGGTAGTGGACCAGCCTTGGTTTCATGAAGTAAAAAGGTATCTCGAGGCTCAAGAATATCCAGAAGGAGCTTCAATCAATGATAAAAAAGTTCTTAAGGAGATTCTATGCTAAGTTCTTCCTGAGTAATGGCATCCTGTACAAGCGCAATCATGACTCCATTCTACTTCGGTGTATGGATAAGGTTGAAGCAGAAAAGATCATGGTTGAATTACACGAAGGTACTTTTGGCACTCACTCCAGTGGGCATACGATGGCAAAGAAAATTCTACGGGCAGACTATTATTGGTCTACCATGGAACCAGATTGCTATCAGCACTCTCAGATCTGTCATAAGTGTCAAATTTATGCTGACAAGGTGCACGTACCTCCGGTTCCTCCGAATTTCTAAACGGCTCCTTTGCCCTTTGCTATGTGGGGAATTGACATGATTGGGGAGATCAAACCTACGGCCTCTAATGGACACCATTTCATCCTAGTAGCCATTGACTATTTTACCAAGTGGGTTGAAGCAACTTCCTTCTCATCCGTTACCAAGAATGTTGTTGCCCGCTTCATCAAGAAAAATCTCATTTGCCGGTACGGTATCCCCGAAAGGATCATCACTGACAATGGTACAAATCTTAACAACACTATGATCACCGCTTTGTGTGAGCAATTCAAGATTCAGCATCACAATTCTTCTCCCTATCGGCCAAAGATGAATGGTGTTGTCGAAGCTATGAATAAGAACATAAAAAAGATCATACAAAAGATGACAGTCACGTACAAAGACTGGCATGAGAGGCTACCATTCTCTCTCAACGGGTATCGTACCACGGCTCGCATATCAATTGGGGCAACACCCTATTCTTTGGTTTACAGCATGGAAGCTGTCTTGCCTATTGAGGTTCAGATCCCATCCCTAAGGATTATGAAGGATGTAGGTTTGAGTGAAGACGATTGGATCCAGACTCGACTTGATCAACTGAACTTGATTTATGAAAAGAGACTTACTGTTGTTTGCCATGGTAAAATGTACCAAAAATGGATGATCAAGGCTTTCAACAAGAAAGTCAGACGCCAAGTATATCAAGTTGGAGATCTAGTGATCAAACGTATCATCTTGCCACAAAGTGATTCCAGGGGCAAATGGACTCCTACCTATGAAGGACCATTTGTAATCAAGAACATATTCTATGGTGGGGCAATGATCTTGACCACCATGGATGGTGACGACTTGCCACACCCTGTGAACACGGACATAGCCAAAAGATACTACGCATAAGAGACCCGCTATGTTGACACACCTAGGCAAAACAAGGGCATCCCGACGAACCAAAAAGGTTCAGGAAAAAATTAGGGATAAAAAAAAAATATGTACACCCGACAATTTGAAAACCTGAAAGGGCGACTTGGGCAAAAAAGGGTTTCCCGGTGGACTAAAAACCCGAAAGGGCGGTCCAGGTAAAAGTTAGAGAATTAAAGCGTATGACTATGTCCCGTCGGATCACTTTACGGACAACCTTTGACTTCCACTGACAAACTCAGAGTTTCTGATCAATTCAATCATCTTCGGACAAAGCAACAAGTAGACAAGATATTTGTAAATACGAAGGCTATAGCAGAATGGGAACCCCATGAGATTATTACACATAGCTATCTTTCTTTGTATAAATTTTTCTTGTTTTTATGGCACCATTCTCTTACTAGAATGTTTGTCTCCCTTGTACAAAATACTTATTCAAAGTCAAATACAAAGATATCTCTTTGAAAGTACGGGAAACTATTTGTATTTTTATTTACACTTGTGTTTTATTTGCAAAAACGTCCAATGATTCTTTAATGAACATATGCATTTGAACCTAATTACTGTTTACAAATAAACAAAATGAGTAAGACAATTACTGATAGATTGAAAGGACCGGAAAACGTCTCTAGGCTATTCCATAAGAAATCCCCACATTACATCATTTAAATCCCCAGCGGAACAAATTTCAAACTATTAATCCCCGGTAAGAAATCATTAAATTTCTCAGGATTCTCCAAACAGATTTTACAAACAGTACATGGCATTGAATTTACCTCTCTCAACAAGAGTTCTTCAGTACTTCAACTTCAAGACATGGAAATTTCAATATATCTTCAGCAACATTCAGGGATTTATTTCCCTCAATCGCACGACAATACAACAAATCAGCTTACATACGCATACATTGCATCCATATATCATAAACATTGATAAAGCAAATACATTACATCATACATTTCATGCAACATAACTTTGTGTTTCAGCTAACATTTTTCCCTTTTCAGGATAAGATTAACAGCTACCATTAACAATATGCAATCATGATGCAGTACAAATACGCTCCAGACACAGATGTCATTCTGATACTCATTCAGATTCAACCTTTAGATACAGTTCAGATACGCTCCAGACACAGATGCCATCCTGATACTCATTCAAACTTCAACTTTAGATACAGTACAGATGCGCTCCAGACACAGATGCCATCCTGATACTCATTCAGACTTCAACTTCAGATACAGTACGGATGCGCTCCAGACACAGATGCCATTCTGATACTCATTCAGATTTCAAGTTCAGATACAGTTCAGATACGCTCCATACACGGATGCCATTCTGATACTTAATCAAAATCAACTTTCAGATATAGTTCAGACACGCTCCAGACACGGACTCCGTTCTGATACTCATTCTTTCAGCTTACAACTTATAATTCCACAAACATTTTTGGATGGCATCTACAAGCCCATCTCCAACAAGATTCTATCATTTCTCCAAATGGCATCTTTAAGACCATTCCCTCAACTACACATCTCCGAGTGCAAATTTATGGGCACTCTAGTGTCCAATCATCTTTCACCTTCGAGTCACGAATGGAAAAACTCGCCAATCTAACTCTTCAGATTTAAGAAGATTGAACAGGGGCAGCTGTTGTACCCCAAAATTTTCCCTCTCATTTATCCAGATTATTCTCACAAGATTTCTTTGACTCAAGACTGGATTAGGGTTTGGTCAGCTCAAGACATCTCATCTTACACTGTTGACCCAAAATTAGGGTTTGAGTTTGCACAAGGACTCTTGGAATATCAATGCTTCATATGACTTTCAAACATCATTATGGATCCCCAAGATTACTATTTAAAAGTTTCAAGCCTTGAACCACATTTTTGATCTGTCAATTGGACAGTTGACCTAAAATCAGTTGTATTGGGGAAAAAGTCAACAATGGCCAATTTACAGTCAAACTTCATAATTTTTTATCAACATCAACATTTTAGATTCATGTGTATCATTTGATCAAGTTTGGACCATAATTCCTCAAGAAATTTGATCAAATCATCAAAAGGGCAAAATGGTCAAAATCAGGGTTTTGACTGAGGAAGGGCAATTTCTGATTTTTGACCTAGAAAATGACCAATTGAGTTAAAGAAATATTCCAAGGATTAAATTACATCATCTTGACCTAATTACATGGTTCAAAACATTTCAATTTCATTGATAAACAGATGAAATTTACAGTCAACTGATCAAAAGTCAACTGTACATTGAAAAGTCAAACTTTGACTTTTGGGTCAAAATTAAGTGCCAAGGGTCACAATTCATCAAAACATGTCAAAATGTGAAACTTTTTCATCAAGAAATCAAGGATTGAAGTTTAGGGTTTAAAATAGGAAATTTTCTTAACTTAGAAATTTTTCTAAGTATAGAAAATTTCTTATTTTTTCTCAACTTTTAGGCCATTTTTTCACCATGATACAAGATGTTTCAAAGGAAGTTACCAACATGAAAGTTGTAGACCTCCATGAAATATACAACTTTGCTTCACACACTTTTCCCTAAAGATGCTTGGATCTCAATATATAATTTTGTGAATTCATGCTCATGAACTAGATAACTTAGTGAAATTTTGCCCTAATTTAGGCAGGTTTTGGACCCAACTTCATGACAATTTTTCACATAGTTCCAAGAGGAGTCTTGAAATTTATTTCAAATATGAGTTATATAGAACATTGCAAACTTTCCAAAATGTCCAATAACTCCTCCAGATCATTTTTTAGTAGGGAGAATCGAAGAGATGAAGTTGGCAATTTCTCACTTTTGATTCAAGCCATTTCATGAAAAACAATTTTCAAATTAGTACCTATGCTGCCTAATCCATTTACAGGTCCCAAACTTGTTTCTTACTCCATAATTTAATGCTTAATCAGTTGACAAAGCTTTAATCCAAGCCCTAGAGCCATTGTCCAAGTTGTAATTCCATAAATGGCATAAAGTGGCCGTTGCCATTTTGAAAAAGCTTCACTTTTGCAATTTTCTAATTCTTGAGCATTGGACCTGTCTCCTTTGCACATACAAGTCTTACAGGCCTAAAGAAAATTGTACAAAGCATATACCAACCCTAAGCAAGCCAGTACAAGCATGTAAAGCCTTGTCCCTTCACTTTACTTCAAAAGCAAGGAAGTGTGCAAAAAGGCTAGGATTGAAAAACCTGTGGAAGAGCTGAGTTGAAACTTATCCCATACTAATACACAAAGAGATTACAACAGAAAACACGATTGCTAGAGGCCTGAAACACTCCCAAACTCCCTTTCACAAAAAAATTCAAAACTTGCAGTTTTTGCATAAGCATAACAATCCTTCATTTGGCTCGTGCGTTTCAAGTTTCCATCATCAAAACACTTTACCTACTTGATATCTAACTGACCCAGACCCTCATCCCTGTACTGTAAGTCCTTATCCATCATCTGCCATTTTTGTTTTCAAAGCTTGCAGGTTGACTTGGATAGAGAGTTCCAGGCACTTCCAAAGCAAGGTAAGGATTGGAACACATCAGGGAGGTTCAAGCAAGCTCAAGCAATCATCAGGCCTTCATAAAACTCACTCCAACTCCATCCACGATTTCAACTGAAAGAGGTAAAAATCTCAACTTCTATCTCTTCATACAAGCATCCATTGACCACGATTTGTGAATAAACAATGTAGACCTCATTGCTACGAAGCTGTACATGTATATATCTTGCATTTATTTGGCCTGAGTTGAGAGAATTTTGAAGTTCAAATTCCTGTAAAAATTAGATTTAGATTTGGGGCTTTTAAAATTCATCTTGATCTTTGATTGTTAGCTTACATGATTTATATAGTTAGAATCGTGAGACAAAATGCTACAACATTCATATTATGAGTTTTCATTTTCATGGAGAAATGAGAAAGTTACAGAGCATCTGGCTGGCTAAAGGAAGAAGACGAAGTACAGGGCCATGGAAGCATTTCTTGTTATGTTATTTTTGTTTCACATTAATCAACAGATGTATGGCCACCCCATTGGCAAGGTAGCGCGCTGGTGAGACCCATGTCCTGGGTTCGAACCTTGGCGCTACCTTTTGCTTTTTCCATATTTTTCCTTTTCCCCTTTTGGCTTGTTTTGCAGGATTGGGCCTCCACGCCGGGCCTTATTTTTTTCTAACTTTCACCACTTGATTGCTCAGAACACCCCCTGGCCCAACTATTTTTATATTATTTATTTATTTATTTATTTTATTTTCATTTTTGTTTATTAAATATTTTCTTTAATGCATAAAAATCCTAAAAAAATATAAATATGAAGATATTGCATTTTATTTTATTTTATTTTATTTTTTCACATAAAAAATATATTTTATCTTAGTTATATATTAATTATTTTTCTTAATAAACTTGTAAACATAAATAAAATAGGTTCAGTTTAATTTGTTTTATTTTCTTTTCATTTCTTACTTGTAAATATTTATTTTGGTATATATAAAAAACTAAATATTTTTTATAAAATATTATTTATTATTTTAAATACAAAAATACACAAAAAATAATATATAAGAAATTTATTTTCTTTCAAACTAGAAATTAGGGTTAATCCTTCTTTTTTAAGAATTAATTTCTTTTCCTTATATTTTAGGATTAGGTTAAAATTTCTTTTCACATAAAAAATAAAACAAAATCTTTTCTTGCATGTACATAATGTTGCATATTTAAATATTGTATATAGTTTATTCTAATATTCGTACAAATTCGATTTGGTTGTAATAATTTATTTAGATTTACATTCTTGCAAATCCCCATTCAAATTTGTATTCCCCCCTCCCATAAATTGTTGTAATAGCTTAGTAATCTTTACATTATGCAATTTACCGCTTTACATGCCATGTTAGTGATTAGGTTTTGTATGGTAAGATAAAAATATATCAAATAGAAAACACTAAATTCAAAACAAAATCAAAGCATGAAAATAACACATTTGCACACAAGCACCCTTAGGGTTTCTCCACTTGGTTGCCTTATACAAAAATATCCATATTACGCATGCGAAGTATCTTGGCAAAACAAACAAATATAAGATCATAGTCCCTCGATGATGCTATTCAAAGTTGCCTTACAAAATGATCTTGGTCCCTCAAAATGCTAAGATACTTTACAATATTGCTAATCATGGTTATACGATGACCCACGCCCGTCCCGTTTACATCTAAAGATAGGGTTACTTACCAAATCAATGGTAAAACAAAATGTCAAAGGAATAGAAAATTCACAAGAAAAACATTTGAGTAGGTAGATTACTTCTAGTTACTTGCTCTATTTCCAAACAACTATCCTTGCTATTTCTAAAACAAACACACACACATTTCAAAAACATCTTACAAATATTGAAAACATTTTTAAAAGATAAACATCTTTGTATACATTCTTACGAACGAGAATCATTACAAAGATTGCCTAAACAATGGCCTCTTTTACAAAATACTTTCAAAACCACACCAAACACATTTTCAAAAAACAAAAGCAAGTGATCTAGCAAGTAACTAAGAGACCATGGAAAACCATGGATGAAAAGGATGCTAATACCTTCCCTTTTCATAATCTACCCCCCCGAACTCAAGAAACATTCTCAAAGGTCTTTCCTGTGCTTTTTCACCTTTCCTTTTGGATAAAAGAAAAGTCGATAGCGACTCTTGCTAATCGTAACATTTGCGATAAAATGCAAAGACCTCAAGTCAGTTCTCCCACCGTATCACACTTCTCATCAGCAGAAGGATATTGTTCATCCAAATAATCCTCTTCTTCTTCATCAGAATATCTGTCAGAACCATTATTGCTTTTTTCGGTTTTAACACTCTTACCATCTTTATCCTATTCATCATCTTCGTCCAATGGGATATCAAGATCTCGAGCTCGCTTGACTGGACATCTGAACCTTCTCCCCATATTAAGGATGCCGATTGGTTTCTTTGTCTTCTTCTTCTTCCCGTTGTCGATGAGTGCCTTCAATTCTTCTTGCCCCTTGGCTAAGTTTAGGAATATCTCTTGGAACTGAGCATTATGAGCCTGGAGTTTTTTAAATGTCTGTTCGAGAGCCATTTTTGCTGAAATAAATAGCAAGAAGATGAGAAATCCGTCTTGGAAACTTGTTATGCAATGATATGTATGGCATGTAGATGTATATGCAATGTTTTCAAGGATCTCGTGGGATTTAAATTTGTTAATAAAAAAGGAAACATAAACAAAGATTATTATTAGTAATTTCAAATTATAACTTTACAATGAAAACAAAAAGAGTTACAAGGAAACAAATTATGAACTCCTAAGACTCAAGACTCAAGTCTCCCATGGACGCTTCCTCTTTATGTTGACATATGCATTAAGGCTCCGCTCTTCATGAATTTATTTTGTCGGCTCTAACACTTTCTTCTCACTAGCATAGAACTGGGTCTCAAAGGTGTCCCTTTCTTCTTTTAGTTGAATCTAAGACTTCTGTAGCTCTTCAAGGTCAGTGGGTATATCTAGATGAAAAATGGTATGAGGAATATCTCCTTCAACAATAGGCTCCTCAATGACTGGTAGGACAGTAGGATATGGAATTATAAGGTTTTGAGTGCGAGATCGCACCCATTTGAGATAGGGCTCCAAAGGGATGGAGTTTTTGTGTCCCAAAGTCTTTCTATCAATTTTATTCACCATGCCCCAAGCACGTATACACTTTAGAAGGTAACCTTGAGGATCATTCTCGTAATCGAATACAGTACCCTGGATAAGCACATCATGTGGACCGTCTCTTTGAGCATAAACAAACTGACGTAGGGCTAGATAAGGATTGTAAGTAATACCTCCCCTTATGCCAAGGAGCGACACATTAGAGAATTCCTTACAGCGGTCAATAATAGGGATGTCCTCTTGAGAACGGGAACACCAATAGGTATTTGAATGAGAGAGTGATATCATCCTTCGAGACCACCTCAAACCTTGTTCATTCTTTATAATTGATTGGGGAAGGTGCGAAATAAACCACCTGGATAGTAAAGGTATACAACACATTAGAATCCCTCGCTTCCTCATAGTATGAGTGTGAAGAGGGTGCAAAATATCTCCGAGCAAAGTAGGCACATGATTATGAGTAAGAAATATTTTGATGGTGTTCACATCTATGAGTTGGTCTGGATTAGGGAATAGTACCAAATCATAGATCAATAAAGTCAATATTTACTCAAAAGCATGAAAACTCATAGAGTCTAGAAACAATTGAGCCTTCTCTATCATAAATTTAGAAAGAAGACCTTTAACTCCACTTCTCATTTCCCAATTAGACACAATGTCTGATTGTTTTAGATGTAAGGTTGTTGCAATAACTTCAGGTTTTGGAACTTTCTCTAAACTGGTGAAAGGAGTCTGATCAAGAATAGGTACTCCAAGTAGCTTAGATAACTCTTCCATTATGGGTACCAACTGATAATCTAGGAAGGTAAAGCAGTGATCCTTATGATCAAAGAACTAGAACAGAATACTCATCATGTTATCTTCAAAACCCGGGGTGACCAAACTGAGTAGATAAGCATGCCTCTTGATGAATTGATATTTTTCGGGAACCTTTGAGATTACCTCCTTAATCTTGGAAGGTATCCTCACAAAGTTGATTCGAATAGTATTTCTGCGAGCGGAGGCCATAACCTGCAATAAAGAATTAAGATAAATCCTTAGGTCCTTGAAATGGTTAGTGAAAATGTTATGTTATAATGATATGATGTTATGATGTTATATTCATGTTAAATAAGTAGAAAACACATACAAGTCACACAAGAGCCTTAGGTTTAAAGGCTTGCATGAAGCCCATAGGTAAATACCCTTCCCATTGAAGTTAAGTTGGCTCAACCTGTCTTAAAATAGTAACCGGGTTTTAAGGATCTCATATCAGGGATCTTTCTTGCAAGATTTATTTTAGCACGACAACTGGCTTACCACCAAGACATCCCGAGAGTCGAATCTCAATGAGCGTAGCCTCGAGTATAAACCAACTTTGGACTGCACAAAAGTCGGCTATCTCACTACTTTCTAATGGCCAAGATGGGTAAATTAAGGTTCTAAAAGTAAGTTAATGTTAACGATACCACACAGAAGCCTAATGTTAGCCTTGAATGACTCAAGGAACATTAGTATAAACTAAAGTGTCACACTAACTGTAGCCATTATGTTGACCATATTGGTCTACGCCGTACAGTCTTTATGATTTATTGCTACTTACCTAAGGAATTCCTAGATCCGTGTGTAGGATCTTTCATACAAGCAATAATACCCAAGAAAGCCCTTAAATTTAAAGTAAACAAGTCAAACAATTAAAGCAAGTAAAAGTGATCTAAACTCTAAGGAAACCCCTCTTTTTTAAGTACTCCCCAGCAGAGTCGCCAGTTCTGTAATACAGTGGGAGAACTGACTTTTTTAGTTTTATCCAAATGTGTGGATAGTAAGAGTCGCCACCGAATTTTCTTTTATCCAATATTTAGGAAAGGTGAAAAGAACAGGAAAGACCTTTGATATATTTTTATTTCGGGGGGTAAGTTATGAAAAGGGAAGGTGTTAACACCCTTTTCATCCGTTGTTATCTATGGGCACTTAATTGCTTAGCTCACTTTAAACTTGCTTTGTGTTTGTGTGATTTGAAAATATTTTGAAATGCCAATGTAAGGCTAACTCTGTAATGATTCTTGTATCAGTCCTCAAGATTGTATACAGAGTGTTTTTTTTGAAAATATTTGTTTGAAAGTGTAGTATGAAAAAATGTATTTGTTTGTGAGCAAGCATTCAAGAGTTCTTACCCACTAAAGGCCTTTTGTGTTATTTTGCTTCTCCTTGGGAGTTGGTACTATTCATACCATCAGTTGGTAGGTAGCCCTATCTATTGGATATGAAGGAACAAGCGTAGGGTCATCGTATGGTCATCGAAGGCAACATGTAAGGATACTTTATAAATTACATTGGAGGGACTATCATCACTTTGTAGGAAACTCAGAGGGTCATCGATGGACTGCGATCTTTATTCGATGGGACTATGATGATTTGATCGAGGGTCTTTTGCTAAAGTGTTCCCACTTTTAAGGGACATGACCAATATTATCGTAAGGCAACAAGAGAGGTTACCCTAGAGGTGCAAGTGTGAAAAGTGTGTTAATTTCAGTTATTTAGTCTTGGAATTAGGGTTTTCTATTATTGCTTTTAGTCTTGCCATACAAACCCTAGTTACTAAGAGTTAAATATGTACAGGAAATTAAAGTGTGGAATGTAAAGTGCAAAAAATTAACCTAAGCTTTTACATCCCGTGAGCAGTTACATAATGAAAAAAAATCCGAGAAAAGATAAATCTACTCTATTACATTAATAGTGTGACCTATACACTCGTTCTAGGAATTTTAAATAGCAAAAATATGAGAAAAAGAATGTTAAAATGTTAAAATGTTTTTGTGTTTTTTTTAGAAAATAATTAAGTGTTAATAATTAATTAAACCTAAATTCTAATTGATTTTAATATTAAGAAAAAAGTTTATTTAATTAATTAGTAAATAAAAAAAATTAATTACTAATTAAAAACCCTAATCCTAATTTGTTATTAATTTTGAAAAAAAGATTAGTTTAGTTAATGGTTAATTAAAAGATAATTAATGATGAAAATATGGTGAAAAATAGGGTTAGAAAAATAAGAAAAAAACAATTGCATGGGGAGCGTGTTGAACCCACACCCATGGCTTTAAAGAATACTCCCTTCACCACTGCGCCATGCTGTTGTTGGTGTATAGGAATAGGAAGCATTCAATATATTATAAACATGCGCGTTAATTTGAAAAAAAAACAAAATAATTGCAAAACGTAGGGATCGAACCCACACCTCTATGGTTAATAGTCACGCTTCTCACCACCCGCGCTATGCTGGCTTTGTGTTCATATAATACAAACAAATAAATATATTATAAAAACCAGATTAGAGAAGCGTTAGAGCCCTATCTCCGGTCGTCTTATCTGACAAGGCAAAAATCCAACCTGCAAAAATAGCAAGATTTAAAGATCAAGAGGGGACGTGTCCCCCTAATTTGGACCTCCTAAATCCAATGGTGGTGTTAGTTTGGCCTGAAAATGCTTGTAAACAAAGTTTCAAAGAAAATACTCCAAATTGCCCTAACAATGGAAACTCATCATCCAGGCATCAAATCTTGCAAGTAATTGATCAAAACCGTTCTAAACATGATTATGAACATGTATATATCCATCGAATCATTCAACAACGCGTGTATTAAAAGTTTGAAGTTAAAGAATTTCACCAAACCAGTGCAATCGAGGGAGGGTGCTCTGGCGTGTTTCAGGCTTCAAGGATGGTTGGGATGGACTCCTAGGAACTTTAGGAAGATGATTTGATTCTTGGAATTGGTTGAGAACGGCTGCACAAGAGGGTTTGAGTTTGCCCTGGTTTTGAGAATTTTTGAGATTTTGAGAGTGTGTTCTTGAGGCAATTTTCGTGTCCCTTGATGTCTGAAGGTGTTGAGTATTTATGATGAGAAGATTAGGTCAACAAAAGTGAGATCAATCTTTTGTATTTAATGATCGAATCTTTGATTAGAATTTTTCATGAAATCTTTCTTTTTTAAGCCAATCTCATGTCAATCAATCTCACACGTTTTTGCTAGCTGGTGTTGGCTAGAAATTTCGACTAAGTCAAAATTGAGCTGAGTCAATGGTACTGAATATACTTGGAGATTTGTTTGGTTATTTTATTTTTTGGAACCCATGAAGATTCAAATTCTAAATTGATAGTTTATGAAATACGAATTGTGAAATAAGGTATCATTCGAAATTCGAATTCAAATTAAGGTATTATTCGAGATAAGGTTCAAAATGTTATACTTCGAACGTTATCAGCTTTTGGCGCTCAAGACGAATAATCGAAGGGTTTTGAATTCAAATGTTTATTCTTATCCAGATGGACGCGTGGAATCTTTAGGATCATCGAAGACATGCCAGCAGGAAATATGGTATTAGTTTGTTAGGAGACCGTTAGGGTCGAAATTCTATAAATTGTAGCTTTTGTGTTTCAATTTAGTGTGCTCACATCTTTGTACAAAATACTCAAATATACTCAAAGTACTAGTTTTAGAGAAACGAGTTAGCGAGAATGTACGTATGATGCACCATATTTTACAATTAAATGTCATTTACATTCAATGAAGTCTCTTCATGTTATTTATGTTCTTTATAATTTCCAGTCTACACTAGTTTCTGTTTCATTACTTTCATAAAGAAGTTCCACTTCGACATATGAAGTGTTTCCTTTTGTTTAAAAGAGATTATAAAAAAAACACATTTTCTAAATACTAGAACACAATAGTCCTGAGATCAATCTGATCGATCTCGCGAGTAATTGAATTTGTTAGAGGATTTAGAGGATCAGCAGTTGTTTACCAAATTCCAAGGTAAACAAATTGGCACGCCCAGTGGGACGTTATGTCTAGTTTTTTTTAATAATCTGTGTTTACCAACTTGTTTCGCTGCATGAGATTAAGAAGTGGAAAATTAGCCAATACCACAGATCCTAGACCAAAAAGGCAATACAATAGGAAAATGGCTAACCCACCCATTAGTGATGCACAACAAGTTCCTCATCCCACAGGAGGGAATATGAGCGCTTCGAATACAATCGAAGCCATGGTGACAAGTCAAGCGACTATGATCATCCCTTCGATTGCAAATACTACGGTCATACCCCAAAATACAAACGCTTCAAACATATTATCAAACATACAAAATGAACCTTTTATAATGTATGTGGCCAGTCAAATTCCACCCATAACCCCCAGACTATCGATAAATGGTATCTATAGAATATATGCACCAGGGTTCACAATCCCAACATCAGATCCAATATATGGCATGCAAACTTTGTTCATGGTAGGACTTCAACATATACACGTCTTGTAACATCTGCGTTTTCGCCATTACAAGGATCAGGTTCAGGGGTAAACCATATGGCACGAAATAATTCGTAAGCGGGATATGTTGCTCAATTGCCTCCTATTACGACAAATACGCAGGAAGTTTTGAGGAAACAGATGAATGATAGTAACCATGAAATGGTGGGAGTACTCGCCCAACAAATGAGTACGATTTTTAACCCTTTAATCCAAAGCACCACACAGACAGACTTGTAGAATGCCCAAGCAAACCAACAAATGGCAGCACAAATTGGGCGCCTTGCAGATTTCTTCAGTGCACCCATAGAACCAATTCGACAACCACAACCTACATTGGTAAGGGAAAATCAAGGCATTGTGTTTAAAGAAGAACCAACCATTGACCAGGGCCAACCAGTGATACACCCATAAATCGAAATTCAACAACCAGTTCAAAGGGAAGAACCACCCAGATTTCAATAGGCTATTCCTAGGGAGTAACCGCGAAGGAGGGTAGTCATGGTGAAATGAAACCAAGATGCTAACGAAGTCCTCCAAGGATATCGCCAAGATAATATGGTAGGAAATAATAATCTAGCAACCATAGTCAAAAGAATCATGGCACGAAATGGAGTAAATATTGGCATGCGAAGGCCAAATTATACATCCTATTTGTCTGAATACATTCAGCAAACCGAGTTTCCTAGGGGATGGAAAGTGCCAAAATTTACAAAGTTTTCTGGTGACACCAGTGAGTCAACCATAGAACATGTTACTAGATATTTTACAGAAGCAGGGGATATAGCAAACAATGAGAATCTAAGGATTAAGTATTTCCCTAGTTCACTAACCAAAAACGCTTTTACTTGGTTTACTACTCTTGCAGCAAACTCCATCCCTGATTGGACTCGCTTGGAGAGATTATTTCATGAACAATTTTAAGTAGGTCAATCCAAAATTAGTCTGAGCGAATTGGCAAATGTTAAGTGCAAATTCAGCGAGCCTATAGACGATTATCTTAACAGGTTCCATCTGTTAAAGGCAAGATGTTTCACAGAAGTTCCTGAACACGAGTTGGTCGAAATGGAAGTAAGAGGACTGGACTTCTCTATAATAAAGAAGTTATATCCCCAATATCTGAAAGATATGGCACAACTGGATGACAGAGTTCGGCAGGTGGAGCGTCTGAAAATCGAAAAAGAAAGGGCTAACAAAAGCCACAGGATGGAAAGAGTGGCTTATATCGAAGCTTGCTCAGACGAAAGAGATGTTGAAGATGATTTTTCAGAGGTTGAAGAACACGAGATAGATCTTACAGAGTTAAAGCAAGGATATCCATATCCTTGCAAAGTGCTAACGCCTGCGAACAGGAAAAATCCCGTCGAACCAGAAAGGAATGACAAATTCCCAAAGAAAACCTATACTTTCGACATCACCAAGTGTGATGAAATATTTGATTTATTAGTAAAATATGGCCATATTATAGTGCCCCCTGGTGCTAAAATTCCTCCGTTAGAACAACAGAAGAAAAGGGGCTTTTGTAAGTATCATAATTTCTTAGGCCATAAAACCTCACAATGCTATCTTTTCAGGGATTTGTTACAGAATGCTATCAAGGAAGGGAGGCTAAAGTTAAGAGAGAATCCCAAGAACCTGCTGAAGGTCGATACAGATCCTCTTCAGATTGCTGAGACAAATTTTGCAGAGCCTGTAGATATCAACATGGTTGATGCTGTCGAAGTCGAAGGAGGTCAACTCGATGCAGACAATATATCTGAAGATACTTAGGGGCCAAAGACTGTTGAGGGTCTCATGGGCCAGGAAGAAGGAAATGCTGCTGATGGCAATGCCAAAGTTACTGGCTAAGTAAATACTACTGAGGGTCTCATGGCCCAGGAAGAAGGCAATACTACTGATGGCAATGCCAAAGTTGCTGGCAAAGTAAAGACTTCTGAGGGTCTCATGGGCCAGGAAGAAGGCAATGTTGCAGATGGAAATGTCAAAGTTGCTGGTGAAGTAAAGACTGTTGAGGGTCTCATGGGCCAGGAAGAAGGAAATGCTGCTGATGGTAATGCCAAAATTGCTGGCAAGGCTAAGACTACTGAGGTTCTTAGAGTCAGATTCGAAGAGCTTGAGATTGCTGAAAGTCCCAAGTTCGAAATAAACATGGTGAATCTGAACCAGTTGTCCCCATAAATGGAGGAGATCGAAAGACATTTGAAGATGGAGAATGATAGGATGCGAACTGGGAACCAAAAATTAAGCATGGTCGAATATCTTTTTCATTTCCATACGAAGAATCCTGAGGGACTAGTGTGCCCTAGGTGCAACATAATGAATGATCGAGGCGCTGCGAAAACATACCATAAAGTGTACCAAGAGAGGGCTGGAAACAACTGGAGGAATGAGAAAGAGTTGCTGCCATACCCAAAAATGGGAGAAAGCTTGATGGGTTTTCTGGTTCACTTTCATAAGGCAGGATCAGAAGACTTAATGTGCCCATGGTGTAGTGCTGTTTATGATAGAAAGGCAGCTGAAGAATTTGAGAAAATTCCATATGCTCAATGCTGGAACAATCAAAGATATAGCAGGGGAAGGTATGTAACCAATGCAAAAGGAATTCTAAAAAGGGAAGATAGCCCACACCCTAAGGTGAATCGACAAGTCACATTCAAGCCACCTGCCAACATCCCAACAGATAAGTGGTTGAAGTCTAGTTAAAGAAAGAAGGGAGGGAAAGGAAAAGGGAAATGGAAGAGTTTCGAGGAAGGTGGCAGAACATCATGGGCATATTGAAGGCAGTTCCAGTCAATGAAGCAATGAGCCTATGTGTCTAAAAACTATAAGGGAAAAAATCCAATGACAAGGTCCCAATGGCGAAGATTCTAGAGGACCAAGAAGGCTCAAAGAGAACTTATAAGCAACGAAGTAGGGGAATCAAGTACGAATCAGACTTCATTTGCTGCACCTTTCGAAGAGAAGTACCCAACACAAATGAGGCTTTTTCTCCCAAAAAGACAGAGGTGTCCGTCGAAAGGACTATAGAGGAATCAAATTGTAATGAAGAGCCAACCAATGATGAGGACATGCTTACTGACAACTTTGACTTAGATGGGGAATCTTCTCTGAATATCATTTGCAATGTAGTTTCTGTACTACCACATGAATATGACCAAGTGACAGAGATAGAAGGTTCTGAAAAAGCAGACGAATTAGAAATGGCGAAGCACAAGCCTATGTGCTATTATGTTATGAATAATGGAGCAGTCGAAGAACATAATGCATTCTTTGAATGACTAGACCAAGGTATGAAAAATCACCTGAAGCCTCTATTTATCAGAGGAAAGATTGAACAAGTGGGGATCAACAAAGTGATGGTAGATGGGGGTGTTACTGTCAACCTAATGCCTCAGTTCTTGCTGAAGAGGATAGGTATGTATGATACAGATATAAAACCCCATAATATGGTATTATCTAACTACGAAGGGAAAAATGGTCATACTCTAGGCGTAGTTCAAGTTGATCTCACTGTAGGAACCATTACAAGATCAATTATGTTCATGGTCATAACGACCAAGACAAATTACAACTTACTCTTGGGCCGTGAGTGGATTCACAAAATAGGCACAATTCCCTCCTTAATGCACCAACGTGTGGCAATTTAGAGAGAAGATGGAATTGTAGAAAACATAGAAGCTGACCAAAGCTATTATATGGTGGAGGTTAACCAAGTTGATCAGAGAAATTTTGATCGAAACCTGGATAACATAGGGCCTTGCAGTGCTGCAGATGGCGCATATGCGCCAAACAACAATGCTATGTATTTTCTGACCCTACATCCAAGGCATGGATTTTGCTGGGATAGGGAGATTTTGGGGAAATAAGATGATGCACCTGGACTTCCGGGAATATGTCCCACATGCTGGGATGACGAAGACAACTATCATGTCTGAGTCCTCCTTCTTCGAAAGGATTTCAGCCTATTTGGCTGAAAACAAATTAAAATCGACTTTGGAAGCCGAATTGAAGATTATGGCTATAGAGGCCAATGAAGAAACAAATCATACAAAAGGACCTAGGGTGTTCTCAAGCCAAACCCCCCTGACAAAGACAAGTCCGTCGAAGAAAAAGACCAAAGGTTGGACGCTATATACGATGATGGGCCTTTGGGATTTGAGAAGGATCCAGTGGCGTTGAGCGCAAAGATGCTAGCACAGGACCCTCTTAAAGAAGTGGATATAGGAGATGGGACTGTAAAAAGACCCACGTATGTCATTTCAAAGCTTAGTCCAGGAGTAAAAGAAGAAGTGATCTGGTTTCTTAAGGAGTACAAAGATTGTTTTGCCTGGGACTATGACGAAATGCCTGGTTTGAGCAGGGACCTGGTCGAACTGAAGTTGCCCATAAAGGATGGTAAGAAGCCCATCAAGCAGACACCAAGAATATTCGCACCAGGTATTATCTCAAAGATAAAATAATAAGTCGAAAGATTTTTGCACTACAAATTCATCCGGACCACAAGGTATGTCGAATGGATTGCAAATATAATACCAGTGATTAAGAAAAATGGATCTCTTAGAGTATGCATAGATTTTCGTGATTTAAATTCTGCAACTCCTAAGGATGAATATCCAATGCCTGTGGCTGAAATGTTAGTAGATTTTGCTGCTAGTTTCGAATATCTTAGTATACTTGATGGATATTCAGGATACAATCAGATTTTTATTGTAGAAGAAGATGTACCAAAGACAGCATTTCGATGCCCTAGGGCAATAGGCACCTATGAATGGGTTGTTATGCCATTTGGTTTAAAAAATGTTGGGGCAACTTATCAAAGAGAAATGAACTCTATATTCCATGATTTCATTGAGACTTTCATGCAGGTCTATATTGATGATATAGTAGTAAAATCTATATCAGGATCTAGTCATTTGGATCACCTTCGCCAATCATTCGAGAGAATGAGAAAACATGGCCTAAAAATGAATCCCCTTAAATGGGCATTCTTTGTGCAGGCTGGTGACTTTCTTTGCTTTGTGGTCCAAAAGAAAGGCATAGAAATCAACCAAAACAAAACAAAAGCAATAATGGAAGCGAAAGCGCCATCGACGAATAAAGAGTTACAATCGATGTTGGGAAAGGTAAACTTCTTGTGAAGATTTATATCAAACCTAAGTGGTCAAACTCAAGCATTCTCTCTACTCTTGCGGCTGAAGCAATGAGACTTCGCATGGAATGCAGAACATCAAGAGGCGTTCAAGAAAATCAAACAGTACCTGGTGCATCCACCTATTCTGTCGCCTCCTCGAAGAGACAAGTGCATGAGGTTATACATATATGCGTCAGATAAAACTATAGGAAGCATGTTGGCTCAAGAAGATGAAAATGGCGTCGAAAGGGCCATTTGCTACTGAAATAGAGTACTGAATAAGGCAGAAACTAGATATAGTACAATAGAAAAACATGTCTTTGCTCGTACTTATCATGTACCTAATTTAAATATTATATAAAGCCAGCCGATGTTTATGTTTCTTCACATTTTGATGTTATTAAGCATATGTTGTCTAAACCAATTTTACATAGTTGAATTGGTAAATGGGCATTGGCTCTAACAGAGTACTCTTTGACTTTCATGCCTTTAAAAGCAAAAAAGGGGCAAGTGGTCTCTGATTTCATTGTCGATCATGCATTGTTCGAAGTATCTCAGAATCTCGTGGAGTTAGAACCTTAAATGTTGTTCTTTGATGGTTCTACACATAAGGAAGGAAGTTGAATTGGAATTCTGATTATTTCTCTAGATAAAATTCCAACAAAGCTTAAGTACAAAATATAAGGACCCCCTTGTTCGAACAACGAGGCAGAATATGAAGCATTGATAGCAGGACTTGATGCCTTATTGGAATTGGGGGCAACTAGAGTCAAAATAATGGGCGACTCT
This sequence comes from Vicia faba, assembly GCA_948472305.1. Taxonomy (NCBI): domain Eukaryota; kingdom Viridiplantae; phylum Streptophyta; class Magnoliopsida; order Fabales; family Fabaceae; genus Vicia; species Vicia faba. Next base: position 1,307,828,500 of record OX451740.1, on the reverse strand, counting down.
GAATTAGTAATCAAACAAATTACTAAAGAATACAAGTGCATAAAAGAAAACTTGATATTTTACTTCATGATAAAAAACAGGTTGCTTGGAAATTTTGAGTATGGAGATATCAAGCACATCCCCAGGTTGAAGAATCAAGAATCAAATGATTTGGCTCAGATCGCCTCAGGATATAAAGTATCAAAAGAAAGATTGGAAGAGTTGATCGAAGTACGTGGCAAGGTACTAACTACTAAACTTTCTCCAGCAGATTTAAAAAAATTCAAGTCTAGGTTATGAAAATGAAGTACATTTATAAATGTTAGCCATAGATAGACTAGCAGATACAAATTGGAGAAGTCCAATAATAAATTATTTGAAAGATCCAACAACAAATACTGAAAGAAAGGTAAAATATCGTGCCTTAAGTTATGTGCTAATAGGAAACAAATTGTTTAAGAAAACTCCAGAAGGAGTCTTATTGAAATTCTTAGGAGAAAGTGAAGCTTATTTAGCGCTAGCAAACGTGCATAGTGGGGCATGTGGAGCACATCAAGCAGGTCACAAGATGAAGTGGCTTTTGTTTTAATATGGCATGTATTGGCCTACAATTTTGAAAGATTGTATAGATTTTGCCAAAGGATGCCAAGAGTGCCAGATTCATGTAGGAATTCAGTGTGCTGCTACAAGTGAACTACATTCAATTGTCAAGCCATGGCCTTTTAGAGAGTGGGAATTGGATTTGATTGGCGAAATTAGACCATCATCTTCAAAGAATCAGAAATAAATTTTAGTGGGAATAGATTATTTCACAAAATGGATAGAAGCGATACCTTTGGTGAATGTTGATCAAGAAAGCATTATCGAATTCATCCAGAGGCATATTGTTTATAGATTTGTGTTGTAACCCAAAATTTTCCCTCCCATTTTTTACTCAAGATATGCTCATTGAGGTCTTCAATTGCTCAAGGTTGATCAAAGAATTGATCAGACAAATTCTCCTCCCAAGCAATGAACCTCTAATTAGGGTTTCACTTTTCACCAAGATGTTTAAGCTTCAAAGGTCTCAAATGTTTTCCATGGTCCTAATATGTCTTCAAGATTGTCCATGACAAGTTTCATGCCTTACACTATAAGTTTGCTCAGTCAACTGCTCAAATGCTTGAAAATCAACTATACTAGGTCAAAAGTCATATGTGGCCCTTATACAGTCAAACTTCATGATTTTTGGTCAACATCAACAATTTGAAGTGATACCCATCATTTCATCAAGTATTTGTCATGATTCCACAAGAAATGCTTCTAATCTATCAAAAGTCAATAATTGCTAAATTAGGGTTTCTATAGGAAAAGTCAACTAAACTTTGACCAAGCATAACTTTCACATACTTCATCCATTTTTCTCCAACTAAAGCTCATTTTGAATAAAATCTCATTCCCTAAAACTTATCTTTTTTCCTTAAGATCAAGAGATGCACGATTTGAAAGATACAAGCTCAGACATTACAGGTCATTTTCAGAACGGCAACAAAAGCCACTTTTTTCCAAGACCTTTTACATTAATATAATATCTTCAAATGCAAATTTGATAAAAAGAGGGATTGAATTAGACATCTTGGGCTTTCCAAAAAGTCCAAGATCATCATCATGAGATAAAAATTGAGCAAGTTATGGCTTTCCCAAGATGGGAAGATTTGAAAAATTTGAAGAAATGTGCATTGAGCAAATTTGAACTTTTAAGGCAATGACATAACCTTTTGGATTTCAAACACTTTCATGACCTCATGAAGAGCCCCTAATCTAATTTTTACAATGCCTTACATTTTTTTACTTATTTTGCACATATTTATTTTAATTTATTTTAAATAAATATAAAATAAAATGTATAAAATATTTAGAGGTGGGTCTTGGCATTTGGGTTGGTGTTTCGGCTTGCCTAGAAGCCCAAGAATTCATGAAAATGTCTAGGTACATTTCAAATTTGAAAAAAAGACAAGATTCCACATCTTTGGCCAACTTTCAAAATGACATTCATGGCTTTGAAAACACATGTTTAAGGCTGTTTAAACTTTTGGTCTCTTATCCCCTCCATCTCCACTATATATACATCACACTTGCAAGTTAAACGGACGGAACATATAGCCTGAAAGAGCTTGACAAAAATTCCAAAATTTCAACCAAAGTTGTCAAAACTAAAAAATGATTTATAGGTACTCTCAATTCAAACTAGTGATCATACGTTGCTTATGAGGTTCCCAGGGACTTGCTCCAATCATTCTCAAAGCTTGCAACGTCCCAGATCATCAAATCCTGATCTCACCATTTGGTAAAACTTCCTTGATCTCAAACTCATAAAATACTTAATTTAAATTCATACTGATCATATATATATATATATATATATATATATATATATATATATATATATATATATATATATATATATATATATATATATATATATATATATATGTTGCTGCTGATGTTTATGTGTGTTTGAACATATTGCATGAGAAGCTAGGGTCTGCAATCGTGCTATGCCATGGTTGACCGTCATTAGGGTTTCAGGTTCGAACCCTACGATGCGTGAGAATTTAGCATTTTTAGAGGCCATAATCGTGATCAGGGGACTTTTTTAAGGCAGGATGTACTGTTTGTTTCTTTGTTTGATCGTATTTGCAGGGGAGCCCACCAGAGAAGACGGTGGAAGCCACTAGCTCCGGTGGTTGGACTTACCAGACTCAGGTCGAAGGCTGGCGTGGCCTAACATGATGTTTTGATTGGCTTATTAAAAATATTTAGACCCCACTAAACGCGTGCGTGTTTGCTGACTCAGATTTTACTTCCGTTCATATTATATTATTTTGCTTTATTTAATCTCACGAATGAGTTAACTGGCCCAGTGGTAGAGCGCATGTGTTGGATAGTCTAAGAGTCTGGGTTCAATCCCAGGTTTTGCATTTGTGTTATTTTTCTAAAAATTTCTTGAAAAATCTAGTGTGTTGCATTCTAGCGCGCCTACCGTGTGCATTCAATCTTCAGCCATCAGATGCCAATGCAAGCAGACCCAACTTCTCAAGCATGCGTCCCCATCATGGACCTACCAGAGTTATTCACACCAGATCAGGCGCAACTATTAGGTTCAACCACTATTGGGCCTAACATTTTCTGATTTCCAGCCCCCCTATTTGCTTGCACCAGCTTGGCCCATTACTTTTTTTTTCTTATTTATTTGTTTTGTTTTAATCAATTCTTTTTTTAATCAGTTTTTTTAAATTTAATCATAAAAAATCAACAAAAATTAGGATTAGTTTTTTTAATTAAATAATTAATTTATGAAATTAATTAGTTAATTAACTTTAACATTTTTTAAATTAATTAAAATAAGTTAGAACTTAGGGTTTAATTTATGTTTAAATTATTTTCTCAAATAAAAATACAAAAATATTAGAATTAGGATTTAAATTCATTTAACAATTATCTTTTAAATCAAAATTAGATTTAAGGTAGTTTAATTATTTTCTTAAAATAAACAAAAATAAAAAAAGATTTTCTTATTAGGTTTTTAGACGAATTTTCAACCTTCGCGCGCATTTATTTTATTTTCACATTTTTATAATAATGTAACTGCTTATAAGATGTAATAGTAATTAGGCTTTATTTTCTGCTTTTAATTTCTGCACTCCCTACGTTTTGTACATTGTAAATATCCCCTCCCCACAACCATGTAATAGCGTAGGGTTTATTTTCGCAATTTACATTCTTCTGTACAATACATCTGTTAGTAACTAGGCTTGTATGGAAAGACTATTAACAAAACGTTAGCAAACCTAACACAAAAGACTAAAATAACTGAACGTAACACACCATGCATATACATACCTCTAGAGTACCCCACTTCAGTTGCCTTCAGAAAACGATCACAATTCTGAAAACGTGAGGAGTTTTAGTGACTGTCCTCTAGTTTGAAAGATCACAAGTCCCTCGATGACCCTCTCAATGTTGCCTCGGTTAAAAGTGATCATAAAAATTTAGGACAATTACTAAAATTCCTTTCCAAGTTTACTTCGTGACCGTGACATCTCTTCGATTGTCCCTCATACATCCGACGACAAGGCTACCTACTCACTAATAGTAGGATAACACTGTCTAAAGGATAGGAGGAAAAGAACTACCTTTTAGAGTACAAGTAGATAGTCGTTAGATGCTATGCTCAAATAAAACAAACTTTTTACACTTACACACTTCAAAAACACTTTCAAAAACATTTGCTTTGTCAACACTCTTAAGGACTGATACAAGAGTTAACGCAAAGCGAATAGCCGCACTAAGGCATTTTCAAACTACTTTTCAAAACCAAAGCACAAGCAATTTTCAAAACATGAGCTGACATCTAATAGCCCGTAGAAAACTATGGATGGAAAGGGTGCTAACACCTTCCCTTTCAATAATCTACCCCCTTACTCAGAAAATTCTCGAAAAGGTCTTTTTCTGTTCTTTTCACCCTTTCCTTTGTTGGATAAAAGAAAAGTCGGTGGCGACTCTTTCTTATCCCAACATTTGCAAACACAAACACAAAAACCAGTATTAACAGTCGGTTCTTCCACCGTATCGCAGAACTGGCGACTCTGTTGGAGAAGCTAAAAAAGTGGGGTTACCTTAAAGTCTAGTTCATTTTAAACTGCTTTACGTTGTATGCTTTGTCTGCTTTACTTTTGAGGGTTTGTTTGGGTTGTTACTATAGATCCTACACATGGATCTGGGGAACCTTTTAGGTAAGTAGCAATAGATCATGGAAACTGTGCGGGGTATACCGACACGGTTGAAGCGATAGCTACATTGATGTGACACTTTGGTTGGTACCAGTAGCCCTTGAGTAGTCAAGGAGAATACGGGGTCGTTGTGTGGTGTCATGAGGCATCAACTAACCTTAGAACCTTTAATTGAACAACTTGGCCATTAGGAAGTAGTGAGATAGTCGTCTTTGGTGTAGCCCAAAGTCGGTTGATACTCGATACTACACTCATTGAGATTTAACTCCTGAGTTTTGTCTGGTGGCAAGTCAGTTGTCAATCAGAATGAAACTTGTGGGAAAGATCAGTGACATTGAGATCCCTTAGAACCCAGTTAATATTGATAGGACAGGTAAATCCAACTAAACTTTAAAAGGGTACTTACCTTAAAACCCATGCAAGCCTTAAACCTAAGGTCTTTGTGTGATTTGCTTGTGCTTGCTATATTTATGTTTTCTTAGCATAATCATGATATCATAACATCATAACATGGCATATCATACTAACCATTTCAAGGATTTTTAGGGCTTATCTCTGTGTTGTTTTGTAGGACATGGCATCCACTCACATGAATACTATCCAAGTCAACCTCATAAGGGTGCCTCCTCGACTCAAGGAATTAGCATCAAGGGTTCCTGAGAGCTCCCTATTCACAGAAAGACATGGTCGACTTCTCAATCTAGTCACCTCAAGCCCTAATGAAGAAATTTAGAAGGTGCTCTTTCAGTTCTTCGACCCTTTACATCACTGCTTCACCTTTCCTAACTACCAATTGGATCCTACCATGGAGGAGTTTTCTCATTTATTGGAGATGCCCATTCTTGATCAGTTACCCTTCAATGGTATGGAAAGAGGCCCAAAACCTTAAGAAATTGCTCATGCTCTGTCTTTACAATGGTCCGATGTAGTGGTAAATTGGGAAACAAGAAGAGGCGTCAAAGGGTTTCTAGCTAAGTTTCTATTTGAGAAGCCTCATCATTTTTGGGATACCCTGGATTTACAAGCTTTTGAAGAAGTGTTGGCCCTTCTCATCTATGGGATGGTACTATTTCCTAATCCGGACTAACTCATAGATGTGAATGCAGTCAAGGTTTTTCTGTCTCATAATCTAGTGCCTACTTTACTTGGAGACATCCTACACTCTCTACATACCCGCACCGTAAAGAAAAGAGGGACCCTTCTATGTTGCACTCCTCTGTTGGATATGTGGTTTATTTCGCACCTGCCTCGATCTGTGTTGAAGAATGATCAAGGCTTGTGATGGTCTAATTAGTTGATATCCCTCATACATTCCGATATTTCATTGGTGTCCTTGATCTTTGGGGAATGTTACCATCATTGACCATTGTGGAGAATTCCCTAATGTCCCTCCCTTGGGCATTAGGGGAGGAATCACTTATAATCCTTGTTTGGCGTTGCGAAAGTTTGGCTATGCTAGGAGGGATGGTCACCATGATACACTTGTACAAGGAATCATATTCGACTATGAGAATGATGTTCAGGGTTATCGTTAGAGGTTCATAAGAGCTTGGGGCATGGTGAACAAAGTTGATAGCAAAACACTAGGGCATAAGAACTCCATTTCTTTGGAGCCTTATCTTAAGTGGGTACGAGCCCGTGCTCAAAGTATCAGGATGCCTTATGAGGCCATTCTACCCATCATCATGGAGCCCGTTGCTGAGGGAGACACTCCTTACATTATTCTTCATCCTGACATGCCGACTAATTTTGAGGAGTTACAAAAATCCTGGATTCAACTCAATGAGGAACAAGATACCTTTGAAACCTAATTCTACGGCATCGAGAAGAAAGTTTTAGAGCTCACCAGGTTACTTCACAAAGAGAAGAGTATAAATGCCTACATTGCACCAAAGAGGATGCGCCCGTGGGAAGCTTGAGTCCTTTTTTTCTTTGAGAGTTCATTTTTTCTTTGTTACTTCCTTTGTAAGCCCAAGAGGCATCGTTGTAACTGCTTAAACTTCTTAATGAAATTAACGTTTGTTTCCCCTTTGGCTAAGCAAATTTAAGTCTTAGAAATCCTTAAAAACATTGCATACATATATCATACATATCATTGCATAAACAGGTTTCAGTGCTGCTTATGGCCAAAGAAATCTTAACAAAACTGAGCGCTGTTCGACGTAGGGGCTGTTATGATTTCCAATCCTGCATCACACCAGCAACAAAATAATCAGTCCAGAATAGATAAGCCTATAAGTCAATTTACCCGGATTAATATGACCTTGTCTCAAGTTTTGCCACATTTGCTAAAATCCAATCTGGTTACCCTGAGAGAGGCTCCCAAAAATCCCAACACTACATCTCCTCACTACAATTCAAATGCTCGATGTGCTTACCATTCTGAAAGTCCAGGCCATGATACAAACGGCTGTTGGGCTTTGAAGAACAAGGTGCATGATTTGATTGAGGCAAAGGAGATTGAATTTGACGCTCCTGAGACCCCTAATGTTATAACTTCCCCTATGCCCAAGCACGACCGTGGTGTTAATTCTATTGATGATTACATGTTTGTTTCTTCTGTTGATGAACTAACTACTCCACTCCTGACTATTAAAAATAATCTCTTGCATGCCGGTTTATTTTCGGGTTGTGGTGAAGGTTGCCACTTATGTTTGTCCCTACCTATTGGTTGCCATTTGTTGAAGGAAGGAGTTCAACGCCTGATGGATGATAAAGAAATTCTGTTTAAGAAGACTCCAGTTACAAGTGCTTCGTGTGAAGATGTTTCTATCATTACCATTTCCACCAATCCTCCCAAAGTCTCCTCCAAAAGACCTGTCAGGATTACATTTGTTCCTAAAGTTGCTCCGTTGATAATTACTTTTCCTGGACCTATGCCATATTCCTCGGATAAAGTTGTTCCTTGGAATTATGGGGATGGCGTCTATTACCATGGCATCAAGCAAGATTTGCTGGTTGTTAAAGACAAAGATGCTAAAGACATTGATCCTGACATTAGTAACATTGTTAGGACCAACAAAATCGCCAGAAGCGGAAGGATTTCCTCTCCCAATATCTCTCCTCCTAAAACTGTTGCTACTCCTATGATCATCCCTGTTGCTGCTGTCAATATTCCCATAGGTACTCCTACTGTTAGTCCTACTGTTATCCATGCTATCGGGTTAGCCGAGACTCAGGGTAAAGAGGTATTGGTTGAGCCTTTCCGAATGAAGGCACATCCAGAAGCCATTCCCGAGGCTTCTAAAAAGGAGATGGAAGAGATATTAAAAATAATCAAGAAAAGTGATTACAATGTCATAGAACAATTGGGGCAGGCCCTTTCAAAAATCTCAATGATGGCCATACTACTGTGCTCTGAAGCCCATGCCAAGGCTTTAATAAAATTCCTGAAGTCTTCCCACATGCCTAAAGAGACCTCCGCTGATCAATTCGAGAATTGTGTGGCTAGTTTGACAACTGACAATGGTCTGGGATTCTCTGATGCAAACATAACTCCTAAGGGAAGGAAACACAATGATTCCCTACATGTCTCCATTGAGTGTAGGGGTACTACATTAGCCCATGTTCTTGTAGACACAGGTTCATCACTGAATGTATTACCCAAGAATGCTCTAGATAGGTTAGATTACGAAGGGATCAAGCTAAAGCCTAGTAACATTGTGGTGAGGGCCTTCGACGATTCTAAAATAATGGTGCATGGGGAGGTGGACATCCCTATCAAAGTGGGTACTCAGACTTTTAATTCCACTTTCTATGTGATGAACATCCTCCCATCTTACTCATGTTTATTGGGTCGACCCTGGATCTATGGGGCTGGTGCTGTGACTTCCACCCTACATCAGATGCTGAAGTACCCAGTCAATGGGAAGATTATCACAGTTCATGGGGATGATGAGTACATGATGAGCCACCTGAACTCTTTCAGGTATGTTGAAATGGACGGCGAGTTCATTGAGACCCCCTGTCAGAACTTTGACGAGGTTCCACAGACCTTTGTTGCGACCAAGTGCACTGCCAATATTCCAAAGATGCCAAGGCAACCGTTGAAGAAGGTGGGTGTATAATTTGGGGCCAACTTCTGGATATTCCCGATAAATCTGACAAATTTGGTTTGGGTTTTACTCCAGGAGCCCATAGAGCTATTCGTCGTGCTCGCACCGGGGAACCACCTTTACGGATTAGGAACCATGGAGTAAATTCCCTAGAAGATAGCGATAGTGATTATGACCTGGACAAGTGGATCTTCCCAACCATCAGCGATGGACTCAGCAATTGGGAGGCTAAAGACTTTGTGCCCATTATTTTTATTCAAGAGTAATTTTTCTTTTTGTTTTGAGGAAATGTAATATTTGAACAATTGAAACATTAAAGCCTTGTATCTTACCCGAGGCACAATGGTCTATTTGTGTGGGTCATTACTTCATTTTCATATGTCATCAATAAAACATTGGACGTTTCACATATAAATTTTACGCTCTTTGTTTTTCTTTTCTGCCTCTTTACTTTATCAAAAATATACAGCTATGCTTTTACACACACTCACATATCAAACTTCAGATCCACATCCACTCTGGATCCCATTGATAACGGTTCTGTTATTGTTCATTATGACTTTGAAAATCCAATTAACTAAACCGAGGACGAAGGTGAGGAAGATAATGAGGTTCCAGGAGAGCTTTCCAGACTGTTACAACAGGAAAAAATGGCAATACAGCCTCATGAGGAGCCAGTTGATACAGTGAACTTGGGTAGTGAAGAGGACAAGAAAGAAGTCAAGATAGGTGCCGATCTGGAGCATAGTGTCAAAAAGCGATTAATACAGATGCTACATGACTATGTTGAGGTTTTTGCTTGGTCATACAAAGACATGCCGGGACTTAACACCAATATTATGGTTTATTGCCTACCTACGAAAGAGGATTTCCCTCTAGTGAAACAAAAGGTTCGTCGTATGCGGCCGGATATGTCAGAAAAGGTCAAGGTTGAAGTCATGAAACAGTTCAATGTCAGTTCCTTAGCTATCACGTCCTATCCATAATGGGTCGCCAATGTTGTTCCAGTACCTAAGAAGGACAGTAAGTGTTGTACCTCAAAATTTTCCCTCTCACTTATCAAGAATTTGCTCACAAGATCTCCTTGGGCTCAAGACTGCACTAGGGTTTGATCAGCTTAAGACACCTCCTTATGCACTGATGACTAAAATTAGGGTTTGAGTATGCACAAGGATTTTTGGACTATAAATGCTTCATATTACTTTCATGGACCATTATGAACTCCCAAGATTACTCATGTCAAGTTTCAAGCCTTGGATCACACTTTTGATCAGTCAATTGAGCAGTTGACCTAAAAATCAGTTGTATTGAGGAAAAAGTCAACTATGGCCAATTTACAATCAATTTTTCATAATTTTTAATCCACATCAACATTTTAAACCCATATGTATCTTTGATCAAGTTTGGACCATAATTCCTCAAGAAATTTGATCAAATCTCCAAAAGGGCAAAATGGTCAAAATTAGGGTTTTGACTAGGAAAGGGGAATTTCTGATTTTTGACCTAGAAAATGGTCAATTGGTTTAAGGCATTATCTCAAGAGTCCAATTGCATCATTTTAACCTAATGACATGATTCAAAACATTGCAAATCCATTGGATTGACAGATGAATTTTACAGTCAACTGATCAAAAGTCAATTGTATAATGAAAAGTCAAACTTTGACTTTTTGGTCAAATTCAAGTGGCAAAGACCATAATTCATCAAAACATGTCAAAATATGAAACTTATTCATCAAGAAATCAAAAAGTTAGAAAATTTTCTAAGTATTGGAAATTTCATGTTTTTTATAACTTTGAGCCGAATTTTCATCATGATGCAAGATGATTCAAGAGAAACTTCCAACATGAGAGTTGTATATCTCCATGAAATTTACAAATTTTCTTCACATAACTTCTTCCAAAAGTGCTTGGATCTCAAGTTATAATTTTATGAATACATGCTCATGAACTAAAAAAGACTTAGTGAAATTTTGCCCTAGTTAGGCAGATTTTTGACCTAACTTCGTGGCAAATTTTCACATAGTTCCAAGGAGAACCTTTAAAAGAAATTCAAAGATGAGTTGAAGAGCACATTTCAAGATTTACAAAATGTCCAAGAACTCCTTGAGATCATTCTTGAGTACAGATAATCGAAGAGATGAAATTGGTGTTTTGTCACTTGAATTATAGGTCATTTTCATGATGATCACAAATGCAAATCAATGTTAGGCTGCATAATCTTTGATTTGAAGGACTCAAACTTATTTTCCACTCCATAATTAATGGATTACACAAACATTTGAGCTATAATCCAAGTGATTTAAGCTTTATCCAATTCACATTGCCATTTTGGGAAGAAAGTTAACAATACCATTCTTGAAAAGCAATCTTTATGCATAAAGTCCACTCTTGAGCCTCTAACTTGTTCCCTCTGATCACACTTCATCTACAAAGTCAGAAGCCATTGTTTTTAAAGCATAACCACTCTATCTTAGCAAGTACACAAGGCATTGAAACTTATTTTCTCAAAAATCACATGTTATGCATAAACATGTAATTTCAAATTCTGATTAACAACAAGTCTCCAAACTTGTTTCTTATAAATAGAAGCACTATTTGTGAGCTAACGGAGGAGCTTAAAGACCCTTAAACTCACTCAAACTCCCTCTAGCCAGGAATTTCCTCAAAACACCATTGTTATGCAAGTTCTGACTTTACATACCAAACTCCAAATCCCCTTGTGCGAACTTTGGCCTTTCACTTCAAAAAGCTTTTAAACATCAAATACAAACCATCCAAAGTCAATTTGCTCAACTGTAACACCTCCATCATCAATTTCCATTTCAAAAATAGGGGTCTGCAACTTGACTTCTCTAGAGCTCCTCAGCCACTTTCAGCTCAAGCTAATCATTGCATTAGCTTCATGGGACCTCAAGGAAGCTAACCTGATCCTTGCAGCACTTTGAATCAAGCTCATTTGCATTTCATGATTTCCAGTTTTGAGGTATTTTTATTGAACTTCTATCTCATTACTTAGGCATTGTTAGGCTTGCATTTGTGAAGATATAATGTAGACCTCATTGCCACGAAGCTGTACATATCCATAGTTTGCATTTACATGGCCTGAGCTTAGAGAATTTTAGAGTTGAAGTTTCTGAAATTTTTAGGGTTCAAATTAGGGCCAGAGAAATTCTCATTTATCTTTGACTTTTAGCTTTATTTATTTACATGGTTATATTCGTGAGGAAGAATGCAACAACTTTCATTTTGTCATCTTCCATTTTTGTTGAGAAATGAAGAAGTTACAGGTACACCGACTGGAGGTTGAAGATGAAGTCATCAGGACTTGATTTGCTTTACATATTTATTGTTTTGTTTATATAAACGGATGTATAGCCACCCCAGTGGTAAGGCGCGCGCCTGTTAACCTATGGGACCTGGATTCGAGCCCCCAGTGGTACCCTTTTTTTCATTTTTTTCTCATATTTTTTGACATTTTCTGATTTTGTTTGTTTGCAGGCGCTGGGCCCTTTGGGCCTGGCTCTTTTATTTTTATTTTTATTGATTAACTCCCTGCCTACTTCATGCATCCCCCTGGCCCATTTGTATTTATTTATTTATTTATTGCATTTTTATTTTTAAATATATTTTTTAAAATACTAAAAAATCATAAAAAATACTAAAAAATGATATATTTTATATTTTGACTTATTTTATTTTATTTGTCCATAAACAAAAAATATTTTATTTACTATACTTTATTTATTTTTATTAACTAAATCTTATAGACTTAATTAATATTATATTATTTATTTTTCTTCATACCATTTAAAAATATATTATTTAAATACCAAAAAAAAGACTAAAAATATTTTGTGATGCCATAAATATTTTCAAGAAAAAAATACCAAAAAAAATACTTTTTTCTTAAACTTATTTTCTTTTGATTGATTAATAGAATTAGGGTTTTCTTTTAAAATCTTTTTTTAATAAATTCAAATTTAATTAACTATCTTATTTATTTAAATTAGGTTAAGGCAAAAATCTTTTTTTATAAAAGAAAACAAACAAAATTCATTTCCTTTACATTTTGTGTCCTTGTACATTTATTCATTTTTTATAGTTGTATATTATATTCATTTCATTCCTTGTATATTTATGCAATTCAATATGGTTGTAATAGATAAATATATTTGTTTTATTGCAAATCCCCATTCAATTTGGACACCCCCTTCCCACAAATCATGTAATAGCTTAATATTTTTATTTTCCGCAATTTAAATGTTTTATATTCACATGCTAGTAATTAGGGTTTTGTGTGGTAATATTAAAACCAATCAAATAGAAAACCCTAATCAAAGACAAATCAATGCATGTAAATCAATACACTTTGCACACAAGCACCCCTAGGGTTATCCCACTTTGTTGCCTTACAAAAATTACCATGTTACGCATGTAAGGTATCTTAGCAAAAACAAGCAAATACAAGATCATAGTCCATCGATGACGCTATCTAAGTTGCCTTACAAATGATCTTAGTTCCTAAAAAATAATGCTAAGATACCTTACAACATTGCTAATCATGGTTATACGATGACCCACGCCCGTCCCATTAACATCCAAAGATAGTGTTGCTTACCAAATCAATGGTAAGATAACAATGTCAAAGGAAAAGCAAATGTACAAGAAATACTTTTGAGTGGGTAGAATGCTCCTAATTACTTGCTCAATTTCAAACAAACATCCTTGCTATTTTCAAAACAAACACCTACACATTTCAAAACATCTTACAAAACTTGAAAACATTTTTCAAAAGATCAACATATTTGTATACATTCTTATGAACGAGAATCATTACAAAGATTGCCTAAACAATAGCCTCTTTACAAAATACTTTCAAAAACCACACAAAGCACAATTCAAACAAAAGCAAGTGATCTAGAAAGTAACTAAGAGCCCATGGAAAACCATGGATGAAAAGGGTGTTAATACCTTCCCTTTTCATAATCTACCCCCCGAACTCAAGAAACAATCTCAAAGGTCTTTCCTGTGCTTTTTCACCTTCCTTTTGGATAAAAGAAAAGTCGGTGGCGACTCTTGCTAACCGAAACATTTGCGATCAAATGCAAAACCCTCAAGTCAGTTCTCTCATCGTATGACAGAACTGGCGACTCTGCTGGGCATAATTCTAAAAGTGGGGTTACCTTAGGGATAGATCACATTTATTTTCTTCCATTTGTTTGACTTGTATGCTTTACATTATGGTTCTTTGTTTGGGTTTGAATCCTCTAACCGAATTTGGGATATATTATAGGTAAGTAGAAATACATTGTGGAAACTGTGCGGGGTATACTGACATGGTCTAAGCAATAGCTATGTTAGTGCAACATATTTGTGGGTACCGGTAGCCTTTGAGTTAATAAAAGAGAATACGGGGCCGCTGAGTGATGTCATGAAGCACTAATGAAATCTTAGAACCTTTACTTGACCAACTTGGCCTTTAGGATGTAGTGAGATGACTGACTTTGGTGTAGTCTGAAGTTGGAGATACTCGATACTACACTCATTGAGGTTTGGTTTCTTGGGATATTTCGGTCGCCATTAAAGAAGCTTGTTCTGAAACAATGACCAAGGAAATAAACCGGTGATATTGAGCTCCTTAGAACCCGGTTACTATTACTAGGACAAGTTTAAGCCAACTAAACTTCAAGAGGGTACTTACCTATAAAACTCCATGCAAGCCTAAACCTAAGGATTTGTTTGCTTTGTTTGTATATGCATACTTGTACATAACATCATGAACATCATGAACATCATATACATCCACTAACCATTTCAAGGATTTTGGGATTCATCTTTGTTCTTGTTTTGTAGTATATGGATTCACTTCGCAGGAAAACTATTCAAGTCAATCTTGTAAGGATCCCTCCACAAATCAAGGAGCTAGATTCAAGGATTCCTGAAAATTCTCCATTTACCGAGAGACATGGTCGCCTACTCAACTTGGTCACCTCTAACACAGATGAGGACATGATGAAAGTGCTCTCTCAATTCTTTGATCCTTTACACCATTACTTCACATTTCCCGACTATCAACTTGTGCCTACTTTGGAAGAATTCTCCCAACTCTTGAGGATTCCCCTTCTCAATCAACTACCTTTCAATGGTACAGAAAGAGACCCAAAGCTGGAAGATATTTCTCAAGCTCTACACTTGCAATCATCTGACATCACAACTCATTGGGAAACAAGGAGTGGTGTCAAAGGTTTATTAGCAAAGTTCTTGTTCGAGAAAGCCCAAAGTTGTTGGAACTCCTTGGACTTGCAAGCCTTTGAGGAAATTATGGCTCTCCTCATTTATGGGATGGTTTTGTTTCCAAATTCTGACCAACTCATAAATGTCAATACCGTCAAAATCTTCATATCCCGCAACCCGATGCCTACATTACTAGGGGATATCCTACACTCTTTTCACACTCGCACAATGAGGAAAAGATGTGTCCTTATGTGTTGCACTCCTCTCTTGGCAAGATGGTTTATTTCGCATCTTCCCCAATTTGTATTAAAAAATGAGCAAGGTTCAAGGTTATCACAAAGGTTGATGACGCTCAAACATTCGGACATTCATTGGTGCTCCCGATCCAAAGAGAATGTTATCATTGTCGATCGTTGTGGAGAATTCTCTAATGTCCCTTTACTTGGCATTAGGGGAGGTATCACCTACAACCCATGTTTATCCTTAAGACAGTTTGGTTACTCCCGAAGGGATGGCCCGCACGAGATGTTGATTCAAAGTTTGGTATTTGATTACGAAAACGATGATCAAGGTCTTCTCCAGAGATTTATCCGAGCTTAGAGGATGTTGAATAAGGTGGATAGCAAGTTTTTAGAGCACAAGAATTCCATCCCTCTTGAGCCTTACCTCAAATGAGTACGAACTTGTGCTCAATCTTATGATGCCTTACCCCGCCATTCTCCCAGTAATCATTGAGCCTGCCATGGAGGGAGATGTTCCATACACTATCCTACATCCTGACATGCCTACCTCTCTTGAAGATCTACAAAGGGATTGGATACAACTCAAGGGAGAGTGAGATACTTTCGAAGCCCAATTCTACGCAAGCGAGAAGAAGGTTTTGGAACTCACTAGGTGTTGTACCCTAAAATTTGCCCTCCCATATTCTTCAAGATTTGCAAAGAGCATGCTTCAAAATCTCCCAAGGGTTGCATAGTCCAATTGCCTCCTAACAGTCAAAAATTAGGGTTTTGGTTATGGCAAAGAAATTGAAGTTTTCAAGGGTCCAAACAAGTCCCACATGCCCATAAACATTGTCAAGCATCCTTATGCCAAGTTTCAAGACTTACAGCATAAAATTGCACAATCAAAAACCCTAATTGCATCACAGTCAACTGCAGGGGCAAAATGGTCATTTGACAGTCAAAAGTCAAAATTTTTGGTCAACATCTTATTTTGAAGCCACAAACATCATTTGATCAATTCTTGATCATGATTCTCAAGGCATGGCTCAAAAAGTCTCAAGATGCAAAAGTTTTATTTTTGGACAGCTGAAAAAGTCAACTGCAAATTGACCAAGGCATAACTTCCACATGGTTTATCAGAAAAATTCCATCCAAAGCTCATTTTGAATAGAATGACATTTCCTACAACTCATCTTCACACTTCAAGTCCAAGAAATGCTCTCACAAAAAGTTATCAATCTCAACATTATAGGTCATTTTCAAAAGTCAACAAAAAGGCACTTTAAGTCAAAGACCATAACTTGAGATTGGTAAATCAAAATGACATGGGACCAAAGGAATTGGTTAGAGGACTTCAAGACCTTTCCAAAATATCCAAGAACATGATCAAAGCTTAAAAATTGAGCAAGATATGCCTTGTGGAAGTTGGGAAATTTTTGGGAATTTTGAAAAGTCAACTTTGCTTCAAATGCCTCAAAATTGCTAATGGGCCTCAATTTCTTCCAAGAATCATCACCCAAAAGCTATGCACTACCCATTGACCCAAAGGGGAGTTATTTTCTTATTTTTAATTAATTAATTGAGTTTTTAATCCTATTAATTCATTTAATTAAAATTAAATATAAGAAAAATACTAAAACATGTTTTCCAAATCTTTTTATGCAGCATATGCACTCTTTATTCACTCAAGATTTCGTGCACATCCAAAAGGGAAAGAATCTCCCATGATTGGCAATGTTTTGATGGAAAAAAGATTGAAAAAGATGCTTGAAAATCACAAATTCAAAGGCATTGAATACATGGATGTTGGGCCAGTTTTTCTAACCTAAATCATTCCTCATACATATACAAACAAACCCTAATGCTAAACAACAAGAGGGCTGCACAGAAGCATCAAGAAAAAACATGCATTTTTTCACAAAAATCTAAAATCTGTTTTCAGAGTTGCAGTGTGATTCAAGGTCTCAAAGGCATTCCAATAGACTCCTAACACTACCAGGAATCTTCTCCAACCAAAGCCAAGCCTCCATACTCGAAGAAGTGGTAGAACATGGTCGCCCTGTTCATGAAATTTTTCTTAATCGTAAGTGAATTTACATGCCATATCAATGCATTTTAATGTTTAATTTGTACTAACATGATCATTCCAAAGCTAATGGTACCATTCAATTGAAGAATGGCTGCCTGTACAAGAATACGCCATTGATGCTTGCTAGGGTTTCAGAAACCTCAAAAGAGGGGTTCATGTATCTGGAAAAATCAGGCCATGAAACTAGGACCAATGAATTCGTGACATTCCCATGAAGCCAAATCACTCATCGCGCCTTTTTTATGATTGCTCAATTTCTATTCGCTATTATTCGTTGTTTCAGGTTGTGGGGGTTTAAAACCCCCGCTATCTAGTTTTATTTTTTTCAGGCAAAACAAATAACAATTGAAGAAGATGATGCGTGGAGGAACGTGAGTGGTGCGTTCAAATCATTGGCGCGTTTTTTCGTTGGTTCCAGAATAATTGCACGTTTTGCATATATTGATCAGTGTCCATTAACTTAACAAACAAACGCACTAGCTCACTTGGTTAGCACGCTGGCATGCAGGTATTGGGACCTGGGTTCGATTCCCAGGTCCCCCATATTTTTCCATATTTTTTATGTTTACATGTTCAGGTGATTATCACACTCAAGGGAGTACCATATGCCTTCACCATCTGGCTTGCCACGCGCCCAGAGGCTCCATCCAATGGCCAGGACGTGCAGATCACCATGGACGCTAGTCAATCATTCTACACGTGACCACTGAAAAGTCAAAAAGGCCTCATTCAATGGGCCTAATTGCTGCAAATTAACCTCCAAAACTGGGTCCACCACCCCCCATGTTTGCATTTTCTTTCTCTCTTTTTATTCTTTTCTTTTATTTATTTTAATCATGTTAATTGTTTTATTTAATTCCATAAAATTAATTTTCATAAAAAAAATAAAAATCAGAAAAGTCAAAAAAATAAAATATGTTTATTTAATTTTTTAATTCATAAATAGTTTTTGTAAATAAATTTAATAATCCATCTAGGTTAATTTAGGCTTTTTAACTTTAACATTTTTCTTAAATAAACTAAAAAACATAAAAATTAGGTCTTAGCATTGTTATTCTTTCTTCTTAATAAATAATTTATTTCCTTATCATCATTATTATTAATAACTAATTATTTTTGTGAATAAACTTGTAATTAAATAATTAATGTAAATTAGGTCAAAACTTAAACATTTTTTTATATAATTAAAAACAAACTAGAATTAGGGTTTTATTTAATTTTTAATTTTAATCAATTTTCTTTATTTTCATTAAATACCAAAAACCAAAAAATAACTTCTTTTTCTTTAATCATTAATTCACTTCCAATTTCAATTTAATTTCGTTAAAGGGTCCAACGCCCCCGCACCTTCGATTATATTTCCTTTTCGCACGTTTGCTTTTATTTTTCTTTTTTTAATCTTATGTAATTGCCCCAAAGCCTTGTAATAGATAATTAGGACATTTATTTTCCGCATTTTATTTATTCAAATCGGGTCTTTGTTTAATTTGGCGATGTATAGACCCGCGCCTTGTAATAGCGTAGGACTTTTACTTTCCGCACTTTAAATTCCGCACCTTTAAACTGTTAATCACATGAAAGAATGTATGCCCAAATAAAATCAAAGCGTAGACCACCAATGCATGACAAGACAAATATTATCCGAAAATGACACACAATTCACACACCACTCTTAGGGTACGCCTCACTGTTGTCTTGCCCCTCGAAACGTGGTCGTCGAGTATAGGACGTTTTAGTAAGTCCTCATGTCCATGAACATGGCATGGGGGTAGCTTCTAAGGTGTCCTACTATTGCTCTGGTGACCACACTGTCCCTAATCCTCAAATTGACCTGAACACCTCCAACGGTGGTGCTACCTACCCCTCAATGGTGGGATGGCACTACCTTAAGGACATTTACACAGACTAATTCCTTAGGGTAGGTAGATGACTCGTAGATACTTGCTCTAATTCAAAACAAACCAAAAACTTCTTTTCACACCGACACTTTTCAAAAAGCTTTCAAAAACAATTTTTTAAACACTCTTGAGGACCGATACAAGAGTCGATCTGAAACTTTAAACGAAACTTTTTTCAAACCCACTCACCTTGAAAAGCAAACAAACATTTTGAAAACACAATGAGTAAGTATCTAAGAGCCCATGGATAACCATGGATAGAAAGGGTGCTAACACCTTCCCTTTCTATAAATCTACCTCCCGAACCGAGAACTAATCTCAATAAGGAATTTTTCTGTGCTTTTGTCCTTTCCATGTTGGAGAACATAAAAGACGGTGGCGACTCTTGCTTATCGCGACATTTCGCGAACCAGCGTTAAACAGTCAGTTCCAGATCCACCGATCACAGAACTGGCGACTCTGCTGGGGATTCTTATAAAGTGAGGTGTACCTTAGGACTAAGATCACTTGTGTTTTCAATTGTCTGAATTGTTTGCTTTAATATTGTGGGCCTGTCTCGGGAGTTACATAGATCCTAACCCGGATCTGGGGATACCCTGTTTAGGTAGCATAAGCTGTGAGGGACCTGTCCGGCGTAGACCGACATGGGTGAAGCAGTGGCTACGTTGGTGTGGCGCCTTGGTCTGTACCGATATCCCTTGTGTTGCAACGAGGAGAATATGGGTCTTCTGAGGAGTCATTAAGCATCAACAAACTTTAGAACCTTAAATGACACAACTTGGCCAATAGAACAGTAGCAGTATGCTACGCCCATTGAGGCTAAACTCTCGTGATGGTTCTGGCCGCAAGAAAAGATTGCGATGCTGGAGTTATGACCGATTGAGGGTAGTCAGTGATATTGGGATCCTCTAAGAACCCTGTTACTTTTGATAGGACAGGTATGAACCAACAAACTGAAAGAGGGTAATACCTAAACCTCATGCTGGCCTAAACTTTAAGGGCTTGTCTTGTATGACTTGTGTGCCTTATCATGTTTGCCTTTGTAAATATTTGTGGTGTGCTTTATCATAACATCATAACATCATGAGCATTGCATGCATCCTGCATAAGGACTGACCATTTCAAAGACAAGAGGGTTTCACCTTTGCTCTGTTTTGTAGGACATCATGATGCCTATGCGAAGGAATACTATCCGGTTCAACTTTGTTCACCCACCTGAGTTACTTGAAGAATTGGTTAGCAGAATTCCAAACACCACTTCCTTCATCCAGAGGCATGGTTCTCTTCTCAGTTTAGTCACTGCAAAGCGGGATCAACAATTGATGAGTGTCCTGACCTAGTTCTATGACCCTCTGTACCAGTGCTTCACCTTTCAAGACTTCCAGCTGGTCCCTACCCTGGAAGAGTTCTCTGATTTGCTTAGTATCCCTATCTTGGATCAGACTCCCTTCACTGGTTGGGAAAAGACTCTTAGGCTTGAGGAGGTTGCTGCAGCTCTTCCCTTGACCCATCAAGAAGTAATGGACAACTGGGTAACTAGAAGCGGAGTTAAGGGTTTCTTGGCCAAGTTTCTGATTGGTAAAGCTAACAGTTTCTGGAATGACTTGGACTTTAGGGCATATGAAGACATCTTGGCTCTCTTAATCTATGGGCTAGTCTTGTTTCCTAATCCTGACAACTTCATCAATGTCACTGCCATAAGGATCTTCATGTCTCAGAATCCTGTGCCCACTCTCTTGGGTGACATCCTGCAACAACTTTATGCTCGTACTGCCCGAAGACGAGGAACTCTGTGGTGTTGTATCCCTTTGTTGGTGAGGTGGTTTATTTCACACCTCCCTAAGTTCGTACTGAAGAACCAAGAAGGAAGAGGTTGGGCTCATAGGTTAATGTCTCTCACTGATAAAGACATCATTTGGACTTTCAGAGGTTTGGATGAGATAGTTGTTATTGATCGTTGCGGAGAATACCCTAATGTTCCTTTGATTGGTACTCAAGGAGGAATCTCTTACAATCCATGTCTAGCGCTCCGTCAGTTTGGAAGGGCCAGAAGAGCAGGGCCTCATGAGATGTTGGTGCCTCACATCAGTTTTGAGTTTCAGGTGGATAGTGACGAGCTGCGTCGTAGGTTCATCAAGGCTTGGGACAGAGTTCATAAAGCTGACCCACAAGAGTTGGGGCCAAAGACTTCTCTACCTATGGAAGCCTACTACCAATGGGTTCGCATCCGTGCTCAGAAGTTAGGTATGCCATACGAAGCTGTCAGACCCGTCATTCTTGAGTATCCTGACAAAGATGGGGCTCCTCCAACTGTCCTCCCTCCTCATATACCTACTGATTATGAGACATTAAAGAGGTCTTGGTCGCAACTGCGAGAAGAACGGGATTCTTATCGGGAAAAGTTCAACGAGCAGGAATTAAAGATCCAGAAGCTGACAAAGCAGTTGGAGAATGAGCGAGCTCTGAATGACTATATTCGTACTGAGAAGAGGAGACCCTGGGATCAATGATGAACTTTGGATGTTCTTTTACAGTTTTATTTCCCTTTTCAATATTTCCATTTTATGTAACGCCTAAGGGCAACCTGTTGAGCAATTTAAATTTCAAAGTTGAATCTAATGAAGTGTGTTCCTTTTTGTTTACAAAGTTGATTCCCGATTGTCTTTGAAAACATAAATCATACGCATTCCATTCATTATGTGCATAGCAGGTATTCGTCTTTTCAGGTTGCTTACTGTTCTTCGCTGTTTATTTCAGCATCATGAACCCTGAATCATCAACCGAGATGTCTATCAAGGCCCTTCAGGCGCAGAACGCACAATTTCAAGAGCTGATCATGGGTTTGGCTCAAGGCCAAGAAGAGCTGAAGGCTTTGCTCCTGAAGAAGGAGAAGAAGAAGAAGAGAACTGTTCTTTTCAACTCGGGCCGGAGGTTTGGTAATACTCTGCAGAATGAGGAAGCTGGTTCTTCTGTAGGCAAAGACAGTCCCCAGGGGGGAAAGGCTCCTAGTCCAGTAGTCTCTGACAACGAGACTGATTTTAATGAGGAACAGTATCTTCCTGCTGAAGACCGGTACAAGCAGTTGGAAGACAGACTGAATGCCATGGAGATCCAACAAGTGCCTGGGCTGGATTTCGGAGACTTGGGCTTATCTACTGGTGTGGTCATTCCTCACAAGTTTAAGGCACCATCTTTCACCAAGTATGACGGGGCGTCTTGCCCTAGGCTACACCTCAGATCTTATATGCGGAAGATTCAGCCGTACACTGTGGATAAGAACTTGTGGATCCACTTCTTCCAGGAGAGTCTTTCAGGGACTCATCTCGAATGGTTCTATCAGCTGGATGGAACCAAAGTTCGTAACTGGGAGGAGTTGGCTACTGCTTTTTACAAGCAGTATCAATATAATGCCGACCTTGCTCCTACACGTACCCAACTCCAGGGTATGTCGCTAGGATCAGGCGAAGGTTTTAAAGAGTATGCATAGAAGTGGAGGGACCTGGCTGGCAGGGTGCAGCCACCATTAACTGACCGTGAGCTGGTGGATATGTTCTTGGGGACCCTCTCCGGACCATTCTTCAATCATCTCATCGGTAATTCGTCTGCAGGGTTCACTGACCTTATTCTGACTGGGGAGAGGATAGAGGCTGGAATGAAGTCCGGTAAAATTCAGAAAGGTGCGTCTTCGAGTTCTGAGAAGAAACCTTTTAAGAAGGAGGCCAGTGCTGTGTATGGGCCTAGAAGGCAAGATAAACCAGAGCGCCGCCAGTCTGTCAACGCGGTGGTTATTGCTAAGCCTGCTGTCGCTCCTCGGCAAACTAATCAACAAAGGGCTGAAAGACCCAGAAGAGAGTTTACCCGACTGAGTATGACCTTGTCACAAATCTTGCCGCAGCTGCTATCAACCAACTTGGTGACTGTCAGGGAGGCCCCGAAGGTTGTGAATACTGCCTCTCCCAAGTATAATCCAAATGCCCGCTGTGCTTATCACTCCGATAGCCCGGGGCATTCTACTGATGACTGTTGGGCCTTAAGGAGTAAGGTGCAAGACCTTATTGATGCAAAGGAGATACAATTTGAGGCGCCTGAGAGGCCAAATATGGTGACTGCTCTTATTCCCCAGCATGGAGTGAATGTCGTTGATGAAGATGTGTATGCCGTTTCTGTGAATGATGTAGCTACTCCTCTGTTGACTGTTAAGAGGAACCTGCTGCTGGCCGGTTTATTTCCGGGTCGTAGCGAGGGTTGCCTTTTGTGTGTTGTTTCCCTTACTGGTTGTCTGTTGCTGAAGTTAGGCATCCAAAGCCTGATGGATAGCAAGGAGATTTTGTTCAAGAAGACCGCTGTTCCTTTTGTTCCTGTGGAAGAAGTATTTGTCGTTACCATTTTCAATAATCCAATCAAGGCTCCCCCGAGGAAGCCAGTTAAAATCATGAATGTCGCACCCATTGTTATTACTGTTCCGGGGCCCCTCCCCTATGAATCTAATAAGGCTGTCCCATGGCACTATGGGGAAGATGTATATGAACATGGTATAAAGCAAGAGTTCAACACTGGCACCAGCATCAGCAATATCACTGGTCCAGCCAAAGTTACCCGCAGTGGCAGGCTCTTCTCGCCTGACATTGCGCCACCAGCTATTCGAAGACCTCTCATTATAACACCTGCAAGTGCACCTGTTTCCACTTCTGATCAAGTTGTTTCCCCTGCTGCCGAGTCATCTAATGCTCGGGGCAAAGGGATTGAAGATGAGCCTGCCCGGATGGAGGCACCAAAATCTGTGAATGTTGAAGCCTCCCAACAAGAGATGGAGGAAATTCTGAAGATAATCAAGAAGAGCGATTTTAATGTTGTTGAACAGCTGGGGCATACACCCTCCAAGATCTCTATGCTCTCATTACTACTGTGCTCAGAGGCCCATGCTAAGGCCCTGATTTCATTTCTAAAGACGGCCCATGTGCCACAGGAGACCTCTGCAGACCAGTTTACTGACTGCGTAGCCAATTTGACAGCTGACAATGGTTTAGGTTTCTCGGATGCTGACCTTACTGCTAAGGGAAAGAACCACAATGATGCCCAGCATGTCTCTATAGAATGCAGGGGCACTACTCTCGCTCACGTGTTGGTGGACACCGGTTCTTCCCTGAATGTGCTACCCAAAAAGGCCTTAGACCGGTTGGATTGTGAGGGCCTGGAGTTGAAACCTAGCAACATCATTGTCAGAGCCTTTGACGGCACTAAGAGGATGGTTCATGGAGAGGTAGATATTCCTATTCGTGTGGGTTCTCAAGTATTCCACTCAACTTTCTATGTGATGGATATCCGTCCATCTTATTCTTGTTTACTGGGTCGACCTTGGATTCACAAAGCTGGGGCAGTGACCTCTACCCTACACCAGAAGCTCAGGTACCCCGTCAGAGGGAAGATTGTCACTGTGCAGGGAGAGGAGGAGTATATGGTTAGTCACTTGAATTCCTTCCGATATATTGAGATGGACGGGGAGTTTATTGAAACCCCCTTTCAGCATTTTGAAGAGGTACCTCCAACATTGGCAGCAACAGAAACAGTGGTTGAAGAGGATATTCCTTTGAAGATGGCTTCCTTGAAGGACGCCCAGGCTGTAATCAAGAAAGGTGAATGTGCTAACTGGGGCAGGCTCCCTGATTTTACACCAAAAACTGACAAGTTTGGACTTGGTTTCACTGCAGAGGCTCAGAGGAACGTGCGCAAGGCTAGGATCGGAAGACCTCCTGTGCTCATCACCAATCCAGGAGTGAATGCCATTGGGGATGAAGACGAGGTGGAAGAATCAGAGTTCGATAGCTGGATCTACCCGACGACTGATGGTGGATTGACCAATTGGACTGCTAAAGATCATACTCCTGTTACTTTTGTTACGCAGTAATAAATTCCTTTGTTTTTGTTATTTGTAATAAACAATGAATTGAAACTCTATGGCCCGGTGTCTTACCCGGGGCACCGGGGCTTCATTTGTGAGGGCATATAAACTGTCATTTCATATATCATGAATAAAGACCTTGGACGTTTTCTCGCACTTCAAATCTTATGCTCCTTTTCTTTCTTTCCTTTCTTTATATATTGCAAAACAGCTGTATTTACACACACTCACTCATACAGGTTTCAATCCACTCTGGATCTCACTGGTAACGACTCTGCTACTGCCAGTTATGACTTCGAAAATCCGATCAACTTAGCCGAAGACGAAGGTGAAGATGATTGCGAAGTGCCTGGCGAGCTTGCAAGACTGTTACTCTAGGAAGAGAGGGAAATTCAACCACATGAAGAGCCGGTGGAAACAATAAATCTGGGTACTGAGACGGACAGAAAGGAGTTTAAGATTGGTCTCAACCTAGAGCTCAGCGTGAAGCAACGGTTGACTCAGATGTTACGTGATTATGTGGAGATCTTTGCCTGGTCCTACGAAGACATGCCTGGGTTGGATACCGACATTGTGGTCCATCATTTGCCTACCAAGGAAGACTACCCTCCAGTTAAGCAAAAGGTACGCCGTATGCGTCCAGAGATGTCGGAGAAGATCAAAGCTGAGGTTATGAAGCAATTCGATGCCGGGTTTCTTGCGGTAACTTCTTACCCTCAGTGGGTTGCTAATGTGGTGCCGGTACCAAAGAAAGATGGTAAGGTCAGAATGTGTGTTGATTACAGGGATCTGAACAGGGCCAGCCCCAAGGATGACTTCCCTCTACCTTACATTGATGTTCTAGTTGACAATACTGCGCAGCATAAGGTGTTCTATTTCATGGATGGTTTTTCAGGGTATAATCAGATCAAGATGGCTCCTGAAGACATGGAAAAGACTACCTTTGTTACTAAGTGGGGCACCTTCTGCTACAAGGTCATGCCATTCGGGTTGAAGAATGCTAGGGCAACCTACCAACGTGCCATGGTTGCTTTATTTCATGACATGATCCATCATGAGATCGAAGTGTATGTCGATGACATGATTGCAAGTTCCCAAACTGAGGAAGAACACCTTGATCATCTGCAGAAATTGTTTGACCGTCTGAAGTTGTACAAGCTGAGGTTGAACCCGAACAAGTGCACCTTCGGGGTAAGATCTGGAAAGTTGCTAGGCTTCGTCGTAAGTGATAAGGGTATTCAAGTGGACCCTGTCAAGGTTAAAGCCATTCAAGAGATGCCAATTCCCAAGACAGAGAAAGAGGTCAGAGGCTTTCTAGGGCGTCTGAATTACATTGCCCGATTCATCTCACACCTGACCGCTACCTGTGAACCAATCTTCAAGCTGCTGAAGAAAGATCAGGTAGTACGTTGGAATGATGAATGTCAGGCCGCTTTTGACAGAATCAAAGAGTATCTCCAAGAACCACCCATCCTTATGCCACCGGTTGAAGGGAGACCTATAATATTATACCTGATAGTACTTGACAACTCAATGGGGTGTGTGCTGGGGCAGCATGACGAGTCTGGCCGAAAAGAGCATGCCATTTATTACCTTAGCAAAATTTTTACCGGTACTCACTGCTTGAGAAAACTTGCTGCGCTTTGGTATGGGCTGCTCGCCGGCTGAGACAGTATATGCTGACTCACACTACCTTGTTGATTTCAAAAATGGATCCAATGAAGTACATATTTGAAAAGCCTGCTCTGTCTGGGAGAATAGCAAGATGGCAAATGATCTTGACAAAATACAACATACAATACACGACTCAGAAAGCCATCAAAGGAAGTGTATTGGCAGACCACTTGGCACATCAGGCAGTAGACGACTATCAGTCAATGAACTTCGAGTTTCCAGACGAGAGTATCATGATAGTGATTGATTGTGAAGTACCTGGACCAGATGAAGGACCTGAGGAAGGATCCCGATGGTCTATGCACTTTGACGGAGCCTCCAACGCTTTGGGTAACGGTATCGGCGCTGTGATCATATCCCCTCAAGGCACTCATACTCCACTCACTGCCCGGCTATGTTTCAACTGCACCAACAACATGGTGGAGTATGAGGCATGCATCATGGGTCTCCAAGCTGCGATTGACTTAAGGATCAAGTTTCTGAGTGTCTTCGGAGATTCCGCTCTCGTGATCAATCAGATCAAAGGGGAGTGGGATACGAAACATCCAAATCTTATTCCTTACAGAGAATGTGTGTTGACATTGATCCCCCACTTCACAGAGATAACTTTTGAACATTTCCCAAGAGAGGAGAATCAGTTGGCGGACGCGTTAGCTACGATGTCTTCCATGTTCAAAGTCAAATGGGACAATGAGGCTCCCCGGGTCATTATCTGGAAACTGAACGAACCGGCATACTGTTGTGATCTTGAGGCTGAGGTAGTGACTGAGAAACCTTGGTACCATGAGGTGAAGAGATACTTGGAAGCTCAGGAGTACCCTGAAGGTGCATCTGTCAACGATAAAAAGTTTCTGAGAAGATTCGCAGCGAAGTTCTTCCTCAGCAATGACATTATGTACAAGCGAAACCATGATTCGACCTTACTGCGTTGTGTGGATAAGACTGAAGCAGAAAAGATCATGGCAGAGCTACATGAAGGTACCTTCGGAACACATTCCAGTGGACACACCATGGCAAAGAAAATCCTTCGGGCAGGGTATTTCTGGTCCACCATGGAAGCCGACTGTTACCAA
Source organism: Vicia faba (assembly GCA_948472305.1). NCBI lineage: Eukaryota > Viridiplantae > Streptophyta > Magnoliopsida > Fabales > Fabaceae > Vicia > Vicia faba. The sequence continues at coordinate 1,307,800,601 of OX451740.1, read as the reverse complement.
CACTCTCGGACATGCCATAAATGCCAGATATATGCAGACAAGGTGCATGTTCCTCCAGTCCCTCTGAACGTCCTGACTGCACCTTGGCCTTTTGCAATGTGGGGCATAGATATGATCGGTGAGATTAAACCTACGGCATCCAATGGGCATCGCTTCATCCTGGTAGCGATCGATTACTTTACAAAGTGGGTTGAAGCAGCTTCCAACGCTACGGTAACCAAGAACGTTGTGGCATGGTTCATTCGGCATAACCTGATCTGTCGATACGGCGTCCCAGAAAGAATCATTACAGACAACAGTACCAATCTCAATAACAAGATGATCACTGAGCTCTGCGAGCAGTTCAAGATACAGCACCACAACTCTTCTCCCTACCGGCCGAAGATGAATGGGGCTGTAGAAGCAGCGAATAAGAATATCAAGAAAATTGTGCAGAAGATGACAGTGACCTATAAAGATTGGCACGAGATGTTACCGTTTGCTCTACATGGGTACCGTACCTCAGCCAGGACGTCAACTGGGGAAACACCTTTCTCCTTGGTCTACGGTATGGAGGCAGTCTTACCGATCGAAGTGCAGATACCCTCTCTCCGGATAATGAAGGATGCAGATCTGAGCGAAGATGATTGGATCCAGACACGACTTGATCAGCTAAACTTAATCGACGAAAAGAGACTCACTGCTATTTGCCATGGTCAGACGTACCAAAAACGAATGATCAGGGCATTTAACAAAAAGGTCAGACCACAAGAATATCAAGTTGGGGACCTGGTAATCAAACGTATCATCCTTCCTCAGAGTGATCCAATGGGCAAGTGGACCCCTACGTACGAAGGGCCATTTGTGGTTAAACATGTGTTCTCAGGAGGAGCCATGATTCTAACCAACATGGATGGTGACGACCTTCCTCACCCCGCCAATGCAGACATAGTAAAAAGATACTACGCATGAAAAAAGACCCGCTAGGTTGACATACCTAGGCAAAAATTAGGGCTTCCCGGCGAACCAAAAGGGTTCGGGCAAAATGAAGGGATGAAATAAAAAAATCTGTACACCCGGCAAGTCGAAAACCTGAAAGGCGGCTTGGGCAAAAATGGGTATCCCGGTGGACTGAAAACCTGAAAGGGCGGTCCAGGCAAAAGTTAGGGATAAAGCGTAATACTATGTCTCATTGGATCACCTTGCATCCAGAATCCGGTATTAACACCAAGTTCAGACGGCATCGATCAATCAGCTTCATCTTCAGCTAGGTCATCAAGTGATGAGACGCTCGAAGATATAAAGGCGATAGCAGAGTTGGAACCCAGTGGGATTATTCTTTTCACACAGCTGTTTTGTTTTCCTTTGTACAAATTTGTATAAACTCTTTTGTTCGGCGGCGTTCTCTTACTAGGACGTCAGCCTCTTGTACATAAAACTCCTATTTACGGGCAAATTCAAAAATCAATACAAATACAATTTTCAGTTCGAATTGCCAATTGTTTTTCTCTTTTCTGTTTTGTTTTACGAAGAACGTCCAAGGTTCAATTTGTGATATATGCATTTGACGCTAATTGCTAACTCATAAATATTTGCATACGAAACAAAGGATTAATTACAGGTAACATTAGAAACAGGGGCAATAATGAGTGGTCTAAGCGATCTAATTGCTCTGTCCATCAAGGTACCAAGGTAGGTACAGCTAAAGGATATAACCAATATACCTTAATTCCCCATAGAGGGAGCCAGCAAGTCAATGCACTCTCCCCAAGCAAAGTTATACCGTTAACCTCAAGGAAGTTAGGTATCCTCCAGCAGATCTCAACATTCCCCAGCACAATATACAAACATTCTTAACAAGTGTCCCCGACAATCTTGATCTAAGATTGTTCCCCGGTGTTATACCAGATATTCAGCGGAGCCACTTCCCCAATATATCTCAAAAATTTCCCCAGGAGAGTCCAATCCAGATTTCCCCAGGAAAGTTTGAATCAATCTCCCCAGCAGGAAGCTTATCCCCAGTAGATTCTGGAAGCTTATCCCCCTGCAGAGCACGAACGCGTCCCCCGGCTTTATTTAAAGGTTATTTCCTTACCAGGATATAACTGGGTTATCCTCAGCCAAAAGCCACGGAAAGATCGTCCTCGACAAAGTCTTCTTAGCCCCAGCGGAGTCTATTAACACTTCCAACATAACAACAGTATCCCCAGCGAAGTTATCATCAACATCCCAGCAAAGTACCTCTCTCCCCACAGAGTATTGTTCCCCAGCAAGGTAGCTAGAGTAATTTTTCCCCGCAGAGTAATCCATTCGCCAAGTTTATTCCCCAACGGAGTCATCTTCTCCTACCGGTTCATTCTTGCAATCTTCATCCCCAGCGGAAACGAAGAATCTCACTCTTCAACACCAGCCCAGGATTTGACTTCCCGGCACCCGTCATGGATTTACTTTCCTAGACAAAAACATACATCAATAAACATCGCATTTCCATACATTATAGCATGCATAAATGCATCATGAACATACAATCTCATTTATGTTGAGAACATCATGGCTTGATCCATATCATGCATTGCATATGACTGACCTTTACCTTTCAGGAAAGATCCAGTTAAGTTCTCAGCTATGTCCAAGACCTCCTCTGGTTCAGTTAAATCAATTCCTAAAGATTTTTCTGATTCTTATCCAGTTGAAGTTATTTCAAGACTTTCATCTGGTTCAGTTAAATCGACCCTAAGATTTTTCTGATTCTTATCCAGTCAAAGAAGATTCCAAGACTTTAGTCTGGTTCAGTTAAATCGATTCTAAGATTTTTCTGATTCTTATCCAGTCAAAGTTAACCCAAGGCTTTCTCTGGTTCAGTCAGATCGACCCTAAGATCTCCCTGATTCTTATTCCAGTTGAAGATTCCAAGACCTTGCCTGGTTCAGTTAAATCAACTCCTAAAGATTTTTCTGATGCCGAGCCAATCCAAGGCCTTCTCTGGTTCAGTCAGATCGACGCTAAGATCTCCCTGATTCTTATTCCAGTTGAAGATTCCAAGACCTTGCCTGGTTCAGTTAAATCGACTCCTAAAGATTTTTCTGATGCCGATCCAGTCAAAGGCCTTCTCTGGTTCAGTCAGATCGATCCTAAGATCTCCCTGATTCTTATTCCAGTTGAAGATTCCAAGACCTTGCCTGGTTCAGTTAAATCGACTCCTAAAGATTTTTCTGATGCCGATCCAGTCAAAGGCCTTCTCTGGTTCAGTCAGATCGACCCTAAGATCTCCCTGATTCTTATTCCAGTTAAAGATTCCAAGACCTTGCCTGGTTTAGTTAAATCGACTCCTAAAGATTTTTCTGATGCCGACCCAGTCAAAGGCCTTCTCGGGTCCAGTTAAATCGATTCCTAAAGATTTTCCTGATGAAGACTCAGTAGAAGACATCCAAGATTCTCTCGTTGTTACTGTTGAGGTAGTAATCTCCCCAGATTCTCTCATCGTTACTGTTGAGGTAGTAATCGCCCCAGATTCTCTCATCGTTACTGTTGAGGTAGTAATCGCCCCAGGTTCTCTCATCGTTACTGTTGAGGTAGTAATCGCCCAAGGTTCTCTCATCGTTACGGTTGAGGTAGTAATCGCCCCAGATTCTCTCATTGTTACTGTTGAGGTAGTAATCGTCCCAGGTTCTCTCATCGTTACTGTTGAGGTAGTAATCGCCCAAGGTTCTCTCATCGTCCCGTTGAGTTAGTAACCATCCTTGATTCATTCATCACCTTTTGAAGCTCCAGACTCGATTCCTGTATCTCGCCAGGGCACGTCTGAAGAGGTCTTAAGATTCAATTCCTGTAACCAGTCAGGGCACATCTACACAAAGAGTTTGAAGATCAACTCCTGTAACAGGCCAGGTAATTATCTTTCTTTTTTCAGGTACGCAAGTTCTCGCTAAGGAATCTCTTACGCGATCGACACCCAGATGGCATCTATAAGCCCATCCACCTATCCATCACCTCTCAACATGGCATCTGTAAGCCCATCTTCCTATCCATCAATCTCCAAATGGCATCTGTAAGCCCATTCCCACCATTACACTACTATGTGAGCGCAAATTTCTGGGCACTCTAGTGTTCAATCATCTTCCACCTTCGGATTATGAAAGGCACGCCAGCCAATCTACATCCTCAGGTTTAAGAAGATTGAACAGGGGCAACTGTTGTACCCCAAAATTTGCCCTCCCATATTCTTCAAGATTTGCAAAGAGCATGCTTCAAAATCTCCAAAGGGTTGCATAGTCCAATTGCCTCCTAACAGTCAAAAATTAGGGTTTTGGTTCTGGCAAAGAAATTGAAGTTTTCAAGGGTCCAAACAAGTCCCACATGCCCATAAACATTGTCAAGCATCCTTATGCCAAGTTTCAAGACTTACAGCACAAAATTGCACAGCCAAAAACCCTAATTGCATCACAGTCAACTGTAGGGGCAAAATGGTCATTTGACAGTCAAAAGTCAAAATTTTTTGTCAACATCTTATTTTGAAGCCACAAACATCATTTGATCAATTCTTGATCATGATTCTCAAGGAATGGCTCAAAAAGTCTCAAGATGCAAAAGTTTCTATTTTTGGACAGCTGAAAAAGTCAACTGCAAATTAACCAAGGCATAACTTCCACATGGTTTATCAGAAAAATTCCATCCAAAGCTCATTTTTAAGAGAATGACATTTCCTACAACTCATCTTCACACTTCAAGTCCAATAAATTCTCTCACAAAAAGTTATCAATCTCAACATTATAGGTCATTTTTAAAAGTCAACAAAAAGGCACTTTAAGTCAAAGACCATAACTTTAGATTGGTAAATAAAACTGACATGGGACCAAAGGCATTGGTTAGAGGACTTCAAGACCTTTCCAAAATGTCCAAGAACATGATCAAAGCTTAAAAATTGAGCAAGATATGCCTTGTGGAAGTTGGGAAATTTTTGGGAATTTTGAAAAGTCAACTTTGCTTCAAATGCCTCAAAATTGCTAATGGGCCTCAATTTCTTCCAAGAATCATCACCCAAAAGCTATGCACGACCCATTGACCCAAAGGGGGAGTTATTTTCTTATTTTTAATTAATTAATTGAGTTTTTAATCCTATTAATTCATTTAATTAAAATTAAATATAAGAAAAATACTAAAACATGTTTTCCAAATATTTTTATGCAGCATATGCACTCTTTATTCACTCAAGATTTCGTGCACATCCAAAAGGGAAAGAATCTCCCATGATTGGCAATGTTTTGATGGAAAAAAGATTGAAAAAGATGCTTGAAAATCACAAATTCAAAGGCATTGAATACATGGATGTTGGGCCAGTTTTTCTAACCTAAATCATTCCTCATACATATACAAACAAACCCTAATGCTAAACAACAAGAGGGCTGCGCAGAAGCATCAAGATAAAACTTGCATTTTTTCACAAAAATCTAAAATCTGTTTTCAGAGTTGCAGTGTGATTCAAGGTCTCAAAGGCATTCCAATAGACTCCTGACACTACCAGGAATCTTCTCCAACCAAAGCCAAGCCTCCATACTCGAAGAAGTGGTAGAACACAGTCGCCCTGTTCATGAAATTTTTCTTAATCGTATTTGAATTTACATGGCATATCAATGCATTTTAATGTTTAATTTGTACTAACATGATCATTCCAAAGCTAAAGGTACCATTCAATTGAAGAATGGTTGCCTGTACAAGAATACGCCATTGATGCTTGCTAGGGTTTCAGAAACCTCAAAAGAGGGGTTCATGTATCTGGAAAAATTAGGCCATGAAACTAGGACCAATGAATTCGTGACATTCCCATGAAGCCAAATCACTCATCGCGCCTTTTTTATGATTGCTCAATTTATATTCGCTATTATTCGTTGTTTCAGGTTGTGGGGGTTTAAAACCCCCGCTATCTAGTTTTATTTTTTTCAGGCAAAACAAATAACAATTGAAGAAGATGATGCGTGGAGGAACGTGAGTGGTGCGTTCAAATCATTGGCGCGTTTTTTCGTTGGTTCCAGAATAATTTCACGTTTTGCATATATTGATCAGTGTCCATTAACTTAACAAACAAACGCACTAGCTCACTTGGTTAGCACGCTGGCATGCAGGTATTGGGACCTGGGTTCGATTCCCAGGTCCCCCATATTTCTCCATATTTTTTATGTTTACATGTTCAGGTGATTATCACACTCAAGGGAGTACCATATGCCTTCACCATCTGGCTTGCCACGCGCCCAGAGGCTCCATCCAATGGCCAGGACGTGCAGATCACCATGGACGCTAGTCAATCATTCTACACGTGACCACTGAAAAGTCAAAAAGGCCTCATTCAATGGGCCTAATTGCTGCAAATTAACCTCCAAAACTGGGTCCACCACCCCCCATGTTTGCATTTTCTTTCTCTCTTTTTATTCTTTTCTTTTATTTATTTTAATCATGTTAATTGTTTTATTTAATTCCATAAAATTAATTTTCATAAAAAAAAAGTAAAAATCAGAAAAGTCAAAAAAATAAAATATGTTTATTTAATTTTTTAATTCATAAATAGTTTTTGTAAATAAATTTAATAATCCATCTAGGTTAATTTAGGCTTTTTAACTTTAACATTTTTCTTAAATAAACTAAAAAACATAAAAATTAGGTCTTAGCATTGTTATTCTTTCTTCTTAATAAATAATTTATTTCCTTATCATCATTATTATTAATAACTAATTATTTTTGTGAATAAACTTGTAATTAAATAATTAATATAAATTAGGTCAAAACTTAAACATTTTTTTATATAATTAAAAACAAACTAGAATTAGGGTTTTATTTAATTTTTAATTTTAATCAATTTTATTTATTTTCATTAAATACCAAAAACCAAAAAATAACTTCTTTTTCTTTAATCATTAATTCACTTCCAATTTCAATTTAATTTCGTTAAAGGGTCCAACGCCCTCGCACCTTCGATTATATTTCCTTTTCGCGCGTTTGCTTTTATTTTTCTTTTTTTAATCTTATGTAATTGCCCCAAAGCCTTGTAATAGATAATTAGGACATTTATTTTCCGCATTTTATTTATTCAAATCGGGTCTTTGTTTAATTTGGCGATGTATAGACCCGCGCCTTGTAATAGCGTAGGACTTTTACTTTCCGCACTTTAAATTCCGCACCTTTAAATTGTTAATCACATGAAAGAATGTATGCCCAAATAAAATCAAAGCGTAGATCACCAATGCATGACAAGACAAATATTATCCGAAAATGATCTTTCCTGAAAAGGTAAAGAGTTAGTTGTATGCAATGTCATGATGTATGCATTGCGTAATGATGTTCTAAAAATAAATGAGATTTGTGTATTTTGTATGCATATGCTATGAACGTTGTTGAAATGTAATTTTGCCTTAGAAAATAAGTCCTTGACAAGTGATGGGGAGTCATTAAATCCCGGACTGCTGTTGAAGAGTAGGTGTCTTCAGACTTTGCCTAGAATGTTTCCACTGAGGATTCATGTTTTGAGGAGAACTCCGTTGGGGAAAATTGACTTTGTTTGAGAATACTCTGTTAGAGAGTGTTGATTCCTGCTTGGGGGAAAGAGATTAGGAGTCTCGGTTGTCTGTTGCTCTACTAAGAGTTATCTCTTGATGGACGAAGTTGAACTGATATCTGGTCGGGATCTAGGCTTCACAGTAACTTGTTGGGGATTATAGAGTAGTCTACTGGGTAAGAGGAGTTGTGGTCCTTTGATTTGTAGTAGTTAGGGAGGAAAACTCCATATGGGGAACCCTGTCATTTTTTGGGGAAATAAACCCTGTTTCTTAGTCTGTTGGAGAGGCGGCGACTTCACTGGCAGAAATCTTCGAGGATTCTTGAAATCGACTCAGTTGGGAAGAGGTTTTTAGAGGTTGAAAATCTGGTAGGGGAAACATCCTATGAGAAGGATTTTGTGGAGATTTGTAACTTCCCCTAGTAGCAAGTGTTTATGGAACTGCCAGGAAATGTTTGACTGTACGTAACCCTTTGTTGAGATTGGTGTTCAATGCCCCAAGTAAAGGAGATGGAGACCCGACCCTGGTTATTCTGCACTTCTTGAGAGATTTCTTGGAATCTTGACTGGACTGCCCCAGGTGTGCTGGATAGTGACATGTCATTCCCCCTTGTTAATAGGAGATTTGTCATTTGGAAGTGTCATCCTACTTGAAGTGATTTTGTTCACTGAGAGAGCTTTCATTTCACTGGATATTCGTTTGTGTGAATTTTTTAGCTGTCAAACAAATAGCCATATGAAAACATCTATATTCAAATAATGCAAAGTTTATGCTTTTCTTGAAATTTTGAAAATGCGTCTTAGCAAGTAAAGAAGTTTTGTAAGAAAATTCAAACTCAAGATTTAGAGTAAAGCCTTACAGGAGTTAGAATACCTTTTGTAACAGTACGCTTTCGAACTAACCCTTGCTTCAATTAGGAATTTTGAAGGGTTGTAGCGTGGCTTGGTTCACGGTTTAAGAAACAAAAGATAAAGGCTCAAAGTGTATTTGCACCCACCCGCTCTCCTAGATGTTCTTCAGTCCTAAACTCAGTTAATTGTGCATTCGAACTCCAATTGAGTCTGGAATGACGTTTTGGTGATGGTTCAGACAAGTTTAGTTTATCGGAGGGCAGTCATTTCTCGCAACATTTTCACATTGTTGAGGATTTGTAGTGACCTCTTTATTTTGATTGGTTATCCCTAATTTTTGCCTGACTGTTCTTGTTTTGAGATTACAGTCAGCGGGGTGCCTCCGTTTTTCTTAAGTCTCCTTTGTAGGTTTTGACTTAGTGGGCTTTTCTTTTTTGAGAGATAATGACTTCCTATTATTGTACCCCAAAATTTTCCCTCTCATTTTATCAACATTTCTCATCACAAGGCTCTTGGAATTCAAGATCAAGCTAGGGTTTGCTCTGCTAGAGACACCCCTTTGCACTGTTGACCTAGATTAGGGTTTGAGTTTGCACAGGGATTTTTGGACTTACAATGCCCAAATTGACTTTCATACTTCATTTTGGACTCATAAGTTTACCCATACCAAGTTTCAAGCCTTGAATCAAATTTTTGCCCAGTCAATTGGACAATTGACCTAGAAATCAACTATATTGGGGAAAAAGTCAACTGTGACCAATTTACAATCAAACCTCGTGAATTTTGACCCACGTCAACATTATGAACTTGTATGAACCATTTGATCAAGTTTGGACCACAATTCCACAAGAAATTTGATCAGATCACCAAAATGGCAAAATGGTCATTTTTAGGGTTTTCACTGTACAAAGGCAATTTTTGACTGTTTGACCTATCCAATGGCAAATCAAGCTCAACCATGGACTCAAGGACTCAAGGGAATCATATTTACTTATTCAACAAGTTCAAAAGATCTCAAATGCATGGGATTGACAAATGAATTTTTCAGTCAACTGATTAAAATTTGACTGTACACTGAAAAGCCAAACTTTGACTTTTTGGTCAAAATCAAGTGCCAAGGGTCATTTTTCATCAAGATATGTTAAATTATGAAACTTTTTCATCAAGAAACCCAAAATTTCAAATTAGGGTTTGAAATTGAAAATTTTCATAACTTAGAAATTTTCTAAGTTATGAAATTTTCTTAATTTTTCCTAACTTTGCCCCACATTTTCACCATGATGCAAATGGATTCAAATACAACATACAACATGAAAGTTGTAGTCCTCCACAAAGTCTACAACTTTTATTCACAAAGTTTTCTCAAAAGAAGCTTGGATCTCAAGTTATGAGTTTTGGAACAAGGGTCCCTAAAACTTTTAACTTAGAGAAATTTTGCCCTAGTTTAGGCAGGATTTTGACCCATCTTCTTGGCCATTTTTCACATAGTTCCACTTGGAGTATCAAGTTTCACTTCAAAGATGGATTATATTACATGTTGCAAGCTTTCTAAATTATCCAAGAACTCCCCAAATAAATTTGTGGTTAGGGAGAATCGAATGCTTGAAGTTGGAAAAAACTCACTTTGATCCATGGCATTTTCATGTTGACACAAGTTGCAAAATCTGTCCAAACTAGCTTTGTACTTGATTACAGGTCTCTACACCCTTCAACACTCAAAAATTGAATGCAAACTCATTGTTTTAAGGTGTTATTCAGATCATTAGAGGTTTGCACAATGAATAAATCCATTTATGGCATAAAGGTTGCAATACCATTTCCATAAAGCATACTTTTTGCAATTTTGTATTTCTTGAGCCTTGGACTTCTTTCTTTGCAGCAAACAAGTTCCACAAACTCAGGAAAAGGTAAAAGAAACTTGTGCATTCTTGGAGATAGCCTGTACAGGCTTACCTCATATCACTTCACACTTTTATTTCAAAACAAGTCAACTTGCCAAAAGGACATAACTTGAGCATCTGATATATTCAACTCTTACCAACATTCCAAACAAGTTTTGTGCATTACCTTGAGCCAGAAACATGAATTGTTGAACCCTCAAGCCTTCCAAAACACCAAATCACATTCTTCTTGCAAAACAGGGAACTCCCTGCATATTCACATCCATCACACAAACCACTCGTGCGTTTTGCGTCAAACCTGTCCCAATACCTTCCACTCAACTCACTCAAGCTATCCCAAACCTCCACTGCCAACTGTAACTCCATTTACAGTGTTCACCATTTTCATTTCAAGCTTGTGCAGGTTGACTTCTAGAGGCTGATTCAGGGACATTCAAGGCAAGCCAACTATTGGAAAAGATCAAGTGAAGTTCAGGCAAGCTATCAGACACCTCAAAACTTGTTGAGAAGCTTTGCATTGTCCTACTCGAATCCAACTGAAACAGGTTTTTTCTCACTACCTATCTCTCTATTTAGGAACATTTAGCTTTAGGTTTGTGAATGAAAGATGTAGTACTCATTGCCATGAAGCCATACATATGCTCAGTTTTCATTTATATTAAGCGTGCTAAGAGAATTCCATCCATGAACATGCTGGAAAAAACTAGGTTAGATTTTAGGGCCAGAGAAATTCTCTCTGGTCTTGGATAGTTAGATTAAGTTTTTTATATGATTAGAATCGTGGTTTAATGCTCTACAAGTTTCATGTTTTGAGTTTTGGCAAAAGATCACAAATACAAGAGTTAGCAGTTTGAATATAGGGCGCGCGTGTTTCAGTCACAAGGAAGAAGATGAAGTGGAAATGGGCTGGGCTGGCTTGTTTCTGCTTCTAACACCCCCTATTTTCAGTTTTACACCCCCTGGCCCAATTTCTTTATATTTTGTTATTTTTGCATTTTTATTTCATTTCTGATTTTATTTATTTATCCCCAAATATAAAAAATGCTTAAAAATATTTTCACATTTTTTTACATTTATTTGGCATATTATTCTATTTTTTCTAACATTAAAACATTTTTAATACTTTTCATTATTTGTTTAAATTTAAAAATAATGTAAATGATACTTTTACTTTTATTTTTTATTTCATTCATACTGAAAATATTATTATAAAATATAATTTATTTTTGTAAATATTTTATTTTATTTTATACATACTTAATATATATAATATATATATATATATATATATATATATATATATATATATATATATATATATATATATATATATATATATATATATATATATATATATATATATATATATATATATATATATATATATATATATATATATATATATATATATATATATATATATATATATATATATATATATATATATATATATATACATATATATACTTTTATTTTATTAAATACTTGGAATAAAAATACAAAAATATTACATTTTTATTTTTATTATTGTTTATACTAAAAAATACCTTTTTAAGTATATTTTATTTTTTTGTACATGTTAATATATTATTGTATATAAATAATAGATTATATTCATTTTCTTAAAAGAAATTAGGGTTTACCCCTTTAGCAAATAAAATTAATCTTTTTATTTTATTTCTTTATACCTTTTTCACATTAAAAATATTTTACATACATGAACAAATAAAAACTTCTTTTTATATAATACATTTTATTTAATATTTATTTATCTTGTTTATTTAAATATTGTACATTTAAATATTGTTGCGTTGTAGATTCAATTTGGATGTAATAGTAACTAGGGTTTATATTTCTTGTCAAATACCCCTCTATTCAAAATTGTACCCCCATCCCCCTAATTATGTTGTAATAGCTTAGAATTTAAATTTTCGCACTTAAACGCTTTCAATTATGCCATGATTAGAGAATTAGGGTTTGTATGCAAAATCAAAATCAAGAAATAACTTGACCTAATCAAAGATAAAAATGCATGAAAAACAAACACAATGCACACTTGCACCCCTAGGGTTACAATCCACTTGTTGCCTTCAAAAATGGGCCATGGTATGCATGTTAAGTACTTTGGAAAAACAAAAAAAACAAAACAAAAGATCATAGTCCCTCGATGATGCTATCTTGGTTGCCTAAACAAAAATGATCAAGTCCCTTAAGAAAATTGCCAAAAATACATAGCACAATTGATATCATGGTCTATACGATGACCTGCGCCTGTCCCGTTTAACATCTTAACAAAGGTTGTTCACCAAATGCAATGGTGAAACAACACTGTCAAAAGGGTTAAAAACATTAGGAAAGATCTTTGAGTAAAATAGGGTAGATAGCTCTTAGTTACTTGATCAAAAGCTTCCAAAAACATCCTTGCTATTTTCAAACGCACTTCACAACACAATTTCAAAATCCAACTTTCAAACATTGAAAACTTTTCAAAAGACAGAAACACCTTTGTATACATTCAAACAAGAATCATTACAAAGGTTGCCACAACGATGACCTCTTTTCAAAACATTTTTCAAAACCACACACAAAGCACCATTTCAAACAATTGAAGAGCACCATTTCAAACAATTGAAAAGTAAAGCAAGTGATCTAAACAAGTAACTAAGAGCCCATGGAAAACCATGGATGAAAAGGGTGCTAATACCTTCCCTTTTCATAATCTACTCCCTGAACCCAAGAAAACATCTCAAAGGTCTTTCCTGTGCCTTTTGACCTTTCCTTAGGATAAAATAAAAAGTCGGTGGCGACTCTTGCTAAACCAAAACATTTGCGAACACAAACGCAAAATCCCAAATCAGTTCTCCCACCGTATCACAAAACTGGCGACTCTGCTGGGGAAAACTTTAAAAGTGGAGTAACCTTAGGGTTTAGATCACCTTTGCATGCTTATCTTGATTGCTTTGATTGCTTTACATTTGGTTCTCTTGTTTGGGCTTGAAATCCTCTACCCAGATTTGGGAAACATTCATAGGTAAATAGCAATACATTGTGGAAACTGTGCGGGGTATACCGACATGGTTGAAGCAATAGCTATAGTAGTGCGACATATTAGTGAGTACCGGTAGCCTTTGAGTCAATCAAAGAGAATACGGGACCGCTGATTGATGTCATGAAGCACTAATGAACTCTTAGAACCTTACTTGACCATCTTGGCCTTTTATTAGGGGTGGTGAGATGACCGGCTTTGGTGCAGTCCGAAGTTGGTAGATAATCGATACTACACTCATTGAGGGTTGTTTTCTTGGAATATTTTGGTTGCCAGTTAAGTGGCTATACCAAAACAATGAACACAGAAAATAATCCAGTGATATTGAGCTCCTTAGAACCCGGTTACTATTTATAGGACAGGTTGAGCCAACTAACTTCAAGAGGGTACTTACCTATGAAACCTCATGCAAGCCTGAAACTAGGATCTTGTGTGACTTGTTTGTACATGTGCTTGTGCATACATCATGAACATCATAAAACATCATATGCATCCACTAACCATTTCAAGGGTTTGGATATTCATCTTTGTTCTTGTTTTGTAGGTCATGGAATCTCTTCGCAGGAAAACAATTCAAGTCAACCTTGTGAGAATCCCTCCTCAACTCAAGGAGCTTACTTCCAAGATTCCAGAGAATTCTCCTTTCAGTGAAATACATGGTAGACTTCTCAACTTGGTCAACTCCAACATTGAAGAAGACATGGTGAAGGTTCTCTTCCAGTTCTTTGACCCCCTACACCACTGTTTCACATTCTCTGATTACCAACTAGTACCTACTTTGGAGGAATTTTCTCAACTCCTGAGGATTCCTATTCTTCATCAACTACCCTACAACGGTACGGAAAAAGAACCAAAGCCTGAAGATGTTGCTCAAGCATTACACTTGCAACCATCTGATATCAAAGGACATTAGGAAACCAGGAGTGGTGTCAAGGGTTTCTTGGCAAGGTTTCTGTTTAAGAAGGCACAAGACTGCTGGAACTCTCTAGATCTATAAGCTTTTGAGGAGATTGTAGCACTTCTCATCTATGGGTTGGTCTTGTTCCCAAACCCTGATCAACTTATAGATGTGAATGCTGTCAAGATTTTCATATCCCGAAATCCTGTGCCTACATTGCTTGGGGACATCCTACACTCATTTTACACACGAACAATAAGGAAAAGAGGTGTTCTCATGTGATGTACTCCTCTTCTAGCAAGGTGGTTTATTTCTCACCTTCCCCAGTCAGTTTTGAAGAATGAGCAGGGTTTAAGGTGGTCACAGCGATTGATGACCCTAACACATTCTGATGTTCATTGGTGTTCTCGGTCCAGAGAAAATGTCATCATCATTGATCGTTGTGGGGAATTCCCTAATTTCCCACTACTTGGCATTAGGGGAGGCATTACCTACAACCCCTGTTTAGCCCTAAGACAATTTGGATATGCTCGGAGGGATGACCCTCATGACATGTTGATTCCTGACTTGGTTTTTGACTTCGACAATGATACGCAAGGACTTCGACAAAGGTTCATCAGTGCTTGGAGGATGCCCAACAAGGTGGATAGTAAGACATTGGGGCACAATAATTCCATCCCCCTTGAGCCTTATCTCAAGTGGGTACGAACCCGCGCCCAGAATCTTATGATGCCATACCCTCACATTATCCCCATGATCAAAGAGCCTGTTGTGGAAGGAGAGGTTCCATACACCCTCCTACATCCAGACATGCCAACATCGGAAGAATTACAAAAGAGTTGGATCCAACTCAAGGAAGAACGGAATACTTTTGAAGCCAACTTCTATGCCAGTGAGAAGAAGGTTTTGGAACTTACCCGCCGACTTCATGAGGAGGATACTCTCAACACTTACATCGCACTAAAGAGGATGCGCAATGTCTTTTTACATTAATAATTTTGTAATATTTTGCCCATGGGCCATTTATGTACTAACAAATTTCTTCTTAATATGACGTGTGTTCTTTTTGTTTGCAACAAATTTGAATTTCTGAATCCTTGAATGCACTACATGAATAACATATCATTCATCATATGCATAAACAGGTCTTCACACTAGGTTTCCTTATCTTTCTGTTGTTTATTTCAGCAAGATGGATTTGGAGCAGACGGTTAAGGATCTGCAAGCACAGAATTCGCAATTCCAGCAACTCCTCATGACCTTGGCAAAGGGTCAAGAGGACCTTAAAGCACTGTTGGAGAAAGATAAAGAGAAAAAGAAGAAAAGGTGTGGTGTGACCACTATGGGAAGAAGGTTTGAAAGCCATGCTAGAAAAGTTCTCGAGTTCCCCTCAACGTCTAATGAAGGGGCTGTTAAAGGAAAAGGAACTGCGATGCCTTCTGAATTTGAAGTTGAAGAGGAAGAAGAGGAAGAGGATGAAGATTACTCCGAACAGAAATATCCCCCAGCGGATGATAAATATAAAAATCTTGAAGATCGGTTGGCAGCCATGGAGTTGCAAAGGGTACCTGGTTTAGATTTCGAAGAACTAGGGTTGGTCGTTGGGATCGTCATTCCTCCCAAGTTCAAAGTACCTACATTTTCTAAGTGTGACGGTTTGTCTTGTCCAAAGATGCATCTGAGATCCTACGTCAGAAAGATCCAACCCCACTCTTTTGATAAAGATCTTTGGGTCCATTTTTTCCAAGATAGTTTGTCAAGCACACAATTGGACTGGTTCTATCAACTTGAGAGGTCTGAGGTTTATAACAGGGAAGATTTAGCTGTTGCTTTCTACCGACAATACCAATACAACGCTGATTTAGCACCTACTCGTACTCAACTACAGAGTATGGGTATGGCTTCTAATGAGGGATTTAAAGAGTATGCCCAGAAGTGGCAAGATTTGGATGGAAGGGTGCAGCCACCACTGTCGGATAGAGAGCTGGTTGACATGTTTTTAGGGACCCTGTCTGGCCCTTTCTTCAATCATTTAATCGGGAGTTCCTCTGCAGGATTCACCGAATTAATTCTGACCGGTAAAAGGGTCGAGGCTGGCATTAAAAGTGGTAAGATTCATAAAGGTGCCTCGCGTACACTACTATTAAGAAGACCTTCCCAGCTAAGAAGGAAGCTTCTGCTGTTTATTCTCAGAAAAGCCAAGGAAGAACCGAGCGCCGACCAACGGTGGGGGCTGTGATGATCCAAAACTCTTCAACCGGCCAACCTTGCAGCAATCAGCCAAGATCTAATCAGCAAAGGGTAGAAAGGCCACAACGGCAATTCACCCGAATAAACATGACACTGGCTCAAGTACTCCCTCATCTGTTAAAGCTAAATCTCACCAATTTGAAAGAAGCGCCAAAGAACCCTAATACTTCTTCTCCTTATTACCACTCCAATGCAAAGTGTGCTTACCACTCTGACAGTGTAGGGCGTGATACCAACAACTGTTGGGCTCTTAAGAACAAAATCCAAGACCTGATCGACACCAAGGAGGTAGAATTCGATGCGCCCGAAAATCCGAATGTGATTTCTTCCCCAATGCCCAAGCACGGTCATAATGTTCATGCCGTTATGGAAGATCTTCATGTTACCAATGTTGCTGACCTTTTGAATCCGTTACCAGTTATTAAAGTGAATTTGATGAGAGCCGGGATATTCCCAGGCTGTGGAAAAGACTGTTACTTTTGTTTAAACATACGAGCTGACTGCCCATTGTTGAAATCAGGCATCCAACGTATGATGGATACCCAAGAGATACTCTTTCAAAAGACTTCTATTGATACCATCACTCCTGTTACTCCTGCCACCTTTGTTGCTTCAACCAATGATATAGCAATAATAACCATCTCCGACAATCTTCCCAAGGCTTGCAAAAGGCCTGTCAAGATTACGCCTGATCCTAATTTTGTGCCGTTGAAAATCACCATGCCGGGGCCTGTCCCGTATGAATCTAACAAGACGATACCATGGAACTACAGAGGAGAAATCTTCTATCATGGTATCAAACAGACTGAATTAGTCCAAGAGAATTCTGATGATGAAACCCCTGATATAGGGAATATTGCAGGAACAAGCAAGATAACTCACAGCGGAAGGATTTTCTCTCCGGAGATTGCTCCCCCACGAGCAGTCTTCGGACCCTCGAAAGCTTCTATGCCTGTCAAGCCATTTGTGCAAAGCCCGATAATTGAAGAAATTGATGTACCTAAAGTTAGACCTCTGATGCTACCACTAAAGGTAAGGGGATACTAGAAGCGCCTGTCAGGATGAAGGCTCGGACTGTGGTAATCCCCGAGACAACCCAGAAAGAGATGAGAGAAATCCTAAAGATAATCAAGAAGAGCGACTACGATGTCGTGGAGCAGCTAGGGCAGACCCCTTCCAAAATCTCCATGTTGGCTCTCCTTCTCTGCTTTGAGGCTCATGCTAAGGCCTTAATCAAGTTTCTAAAGATGGCACATGTGCCTCAAGAAACTTCGGCTGACCAATTTCAAGAGTGTGTGGCTAGCCTTACTTCTAATAATGGTCTTGGTTTTTCCGATGCTAATTTGACCCCCAAGGGAAGGAAGCACAACGACGTGTTGCATGTCTCAGTAGAATGCAGGGGAACCACACTTTCCCATGTTCTGGTTGACACCGGTTCATCTTTAAATGTTCTCCCGAAAAAGGCGTTGGATAGATTGGATTGCAGAGGATTGACCTTGAAGCCCAGTAACATCGTTGTTAGAGCCTTCGACGATTCTAAGAGGATGGTTCATGGAGAAGTGGACATTCCTATCAAAGTGGGCACATAAATTTTCAACTCTACCTTTTATGTGATGGACATCCGTACTTCATATTCTTGCTTGTTGGGAAGGCCGTGGATCCACAATGACGGGGCAGTCACTTCCTCTCTGCACCAAATGCTAAAGTATCCAATTCAGGGAAAGATCATAACGGTTCACGGTGTGGAAGAGTACATGATGAGTCACCTCAACTCCTTCTGCTATGTGGAGTTGGATGGCGAGTTCATAGAAACGCATTTCCAATATTTTGAAGAGGTTTCTCCTGAGGTCGCAGTTGCAAAGACAATGACAGATGTGCCTATCGTTTCCAAGCCTGTGTCTAGGATGGCATCCCTCAAAGATGCGGAGGCCGTAATCAAAGAAGGAAGGAGTACAGTGTGGGGGAAACTTCCTGATTTTCCTCATAAGACGGACAAGTTCGGACTAGGTTTTACTGCTGCTGGCCAGAAAGCTGTGCGTCGCTCTAAGGCTGGAGGACCACTCGTAAAAATCACTCACCGTGGAATCAATGCCTTAGAAGATGATGATGAAGAAGACAACTTTGAAGATTGGATTTTTCCAACCGTCGAAGGAGGATTAAGCAACTGGAAAGCGAAGGACTTTGTTCCCATCACTTTCATCAACCAGTAATTTATCTTTGAACAATTTCCTATTTTGGTCTGTAATAACTAAAAAATTCGTACACTATTTTCACCTTATGCCTTACCCGGGGCATATAGGTCCATTTATAAGGGCTTGATTTTCTTAATCATCATATGCCATGTTTAATGAATCATTGGATGTTTTCATCTATAAACTGTTGTGTTTATTTTCTTTCCTTTTACATTTTGTTTTGTTTAAGGATGGCTATCCCTTACACACACCCACACTCACAAAATGCAGGTACCCATCCACTCCGGATTCCATGGGTGACTATTCTGCTTTAGCCTTCGGTGACTCTAAAGATTTGGTCAATCATGTCGAGTACGAAGGTGATGAACACTGTGAAGTGCCCGGAGAGTTAGCCAGACTTTTGCAACAAGAAGATAGGGCTATTCTGCCCCATGAAGAGTTGCTAGAAACCATCAACTTGGGAACAGAAGAAGACAAGAAAGAGGTTAAGGTGGGTGCCAACCTGGAACCAGGTGTCAAAGAGCGCTTAGTGTAGTTGTTAAATGAATATGTTGAAATATTCGCCTAGTCCTATGAAGACATGTCGGGACTAGACACAGATATCGTGGTTCACCGTCTCCCTACAAGAGAAGACTGTCCATCGATCAAACAAAAGGTCCGCCGAATGAGGCCCGACATGTCTGAAAAGATCAAAGCTGAGGTAATGAATCAATTCAATGCTGGCTTTCTGGCTGTTACTTCCTATCCACAGTGGGTTGCTAACATTGTGCCCGTGCCTAAGAAGGACGGCAAAGTCAGAATGTGTGTGGACTATCGGGATTTAAACAGGGCTAGCCCTAAAGATGATTTTCCACTACCACACATAGACATCTTGGTTGACAACACAGCTCAACACAAGGTATTTTCCTTCATAGATGGATTCTCGGGATAAAACCAGATCAAAATGGCCCCCGAAGACATGGAGAAGACTACTTTTGTTACGCAATGGGGTAGCTTCTGCTAAAAAGTGATGCCATTTGGACTGAAGAATGTCGGGGCAACCTATCAACGCGGCATGGTAGCTTTGTTTCATGACATGATACATCATGAGATTGAAGTTTACGTAGACGACATGATAGCCCGTTCACAGACAGAAGAAGAACACCTTGATCATCTGCAAAAGCTGTTTGTCAGGTTGAAGGAGTATAAGCTCAGACTGAACCCAAGCAAGTGCACTTTTGGAGTCAGGTCTGGTAAAATTTTGGGATTTATCGTCAGCAACAAAGGCATTGAGGTTAATCCTGCTAAAGTCAAAGCTATACAAGAAATGCCTGCCCCCCGCACTGAAAAGGAGGTTAGAGGTTTCTTGGGACGCCTAAACTATATTGTGAGGTTCATCTCTCACCTAACATCTACCTGTGAGCCAATCTTCAAGCTGTTAAAGAAAGATCAGGTAGTTGAATGGAAAAATGATTGTCAAGTTGCTTTTGATAAGATCAAGGAGTATTTACTAGAACCTCATATCTTGATGCCACCCGTCGAAGGAAGGCCATTAATCATGTATCTAATTGTTTTGGATAACTCAATGGGGTGCGTACTGGGCCAACATGACGAGTCTGGCCGAAAAGAGCATGCCATTTATTACCTTAGCAAAAAGTTTACCGACTGTGATACTCGCTACTCACTGCTCAAGAAAACTTGTTGCGCTTTGGTATGGGTTGCTCGCCAGCTAAGGCAGTATATGTTGACTCATACCACTTTGCTGATTTCCAAGATGGATCTGATTAAGTATATATTCGAGAAGCCTGCCCTATCTGGAAGAATCACTAGATGGCAAATGATCCTAACTGAGTATGATATTCAGTATAATACCCAAAAAGCTATAAAGGGGAGTGTACTAGCTGACCATCTAGCTCATCAAGCCGTGAAAGATTACCAATCTATGAGATTCGACTTCCCTGACGAGGACATCATGACATTGGACAACATTGAAGGTAACGGACCTTATGACGGACCTGAACAAGGATCCCGATGGACCCTGTACTTTGATGGTGCTTCAAATGCACTTGGCAACGGTATCGGTGCGGTACTCATTTCTCCGGAAGGTTGCCATACACCCTTCACTTCCCGACTTTGCTTCAGTTGTACCAACAACATGGCTGAATATGAAGCTTGCATCTTTGGCCTCAAGGCTGCTATAGACTTGGGAGTCAAATCTTTGGTCGTATTTGGGGACTCAGCTTTGGTTATCAGTCAAATCAAAGGAGAGTGGGACACTAAACATCCTAATCTTATCCCATACAAAGAACATGTCTTGAAATTGTTGCCTCATTTCAAGCAGATTACTTTCGAGCACTTCCCAAGAGAAGAAAATCAGCTAGTAGATGCTCTGGCTACAATGTATTCCATGTTTAAACTCAACTGGGATAATGAGGCTCCCCAAATCACCATCGAGCGAATGGAAGAACCTGCGCACTGTCATGAGATTAATACCGAAGAAGTAGTGGAACAACCCTGGTTTCATGAAACAAAAGGTATCTCCAGACTCGAGAATACCCTGAAGGAGCTTCTGTCAATGACAAAAAGTTCTTAAGGAGATTTGCTGCCAAGTTCTTCCTGGGCAATGGTATTCGTTATAAGTGCAACCATGATTTTGTTCTACTTCATTGTGTGGACAAGGTTGAAGCTGAGTTGATCATGACCGAGATACATAGTGGCACATTTGGCACCCACTTAAGCGGACATACGATGGCTAAGAATATTCTAAGGGCAGGCTACTACTGGTCTACCATGGAAGCTGATTGTCATCAATATTCCCGTACTTGTCACAAATGTCAAGTATATGCTGACAAGGTACATATTCCTCCTGTTCCTCTCAATGTTCTAACAGCTCCTTGGCCATTCACAATGTGGGGAATTCACATGATTGGAGAGATCAAGCCAACGGCATCCAATGGACATCGCTTCATCTTAGTGGCTATTGATTACTTCACCAAGTGGGTCGAAGCAGCTTCTTTCGCCTCCGTTACAAAGAATGTGGTTGCCCACTTCATCAAGCAGAACCTTATATGCCGGTATGGTATCCTCGACAAGATCATTACAGACAATGGTACAAATTTGAACAACACTATGATCACCGCTCTGTGCGAGCAGTTCAAGATTTATCATCATAATTCATCTCCCTATCGGCCAAAGATGAACGGTGCTGTTGAAGCCACGAACAAAAATATCAAGAAGATCATTCAAAAGATGACAGTCACCTATAAGGACTGACATGAGATGTTACCGTTTTCTCTGCATGGATATCGTACCACGGCGCGTACTTCAACAGGGGAAACCCCCTTTTCTTTGGTATATGGCGTGGAAGTTGTTTTACCTATGGAAGTTCAAATTCCTTCCTTAAGGATCATGAAGGATGCCGGTTTGAGTGAAGACGATTGGATTCAGACCCGGCTTAATCAACTTAATTTGATCGACGAGAAACGACTTACTGCTGTTTGTCATGGTCAGACGTATCAGAAACGGATGATCAAGGCTTTCAACAAGAAAGTCAGACGTCAAGTATATCAAGTCGGAGATCTTGTAATCAAGCGGATCATCTTGCCGCAAAGTGATCCCAGGGGCAAGTGGACTCCTACTTACGAAGGACCATTTATGATCAAAAACATCTTTTCTGGTAGGGCAATGATTATGACCACCATGGACGGTGACGACTTGCTGCACCCTGCGAACGCAGACATAGTCAAAAGATACTACACATAAAATGACCCGACAAGTTGAAAACCCGAAAGGGAGACTTGGGCAAAAATGGGCATCCCGGTGAATCGAAAACCCGAAAGGGAGGTTCAGGCAAAAATTAGGGATAAACAAAAAAATCTGTACACCCGGCAAGTTAAAAACCCGAAAGGGCGACTTGGGAAAAAAAAAGGGTTTCCCGGTGGACTGAAAACCCGAAAGGGCGGTCCAGGCAAAAGTTAGGGAATTAAAGCGTACGACTATGTCTCGTCGGATCACTTTAAAAATAATCTCTTCACCAACAAGCTCCAAGCTTCTGATCAATCCAATCATCGGCGGACGAAGCAGCGAATAGACAAGATACTCAGAGTTGTGAAGGCTATAGAAGAATGGGAACCCCATGGAATTGTTACACATAGCCATCTTTCTTTTTGTATAAATTTTTTCTCAATTTTTCGATAACATTCTCTTACTAGGATGTCTGTATCCTTTGTACAAAGATACTTACAAAAGTTAATACAAAAATACTTCAAAGTGCAGAATTTTGCTTGCCTTTCATTCCCTTTTACACTTATGTTTTATTTGAAAAACGTCCAATGTTTTGTTAAATAGGCATATGCATTTGAATATAATCACTGCTTACAAATGAAACGAAATTGAGAAAGGATAATTACTGATAGGTTGAAGGTATAGGAAGATATCCTTATGCTATTCCAGAAGAAGTCCCCTACAGTATGTCATTCAGATCCTCAACAAGCTAAAACCTTGGAGTTTACATCCCTAAGCGGAGTTAAATTTCAAGATCCCCAGCGGAGCCAGTGTATTCTAAACTTTATTCCCCAGCGAAGTTAAGTTTCAAAGTGCCCATCAAAGTTAAGTCTCCAAACTCCCGATCCCCAATGGAGCCCGAAAACCCTGAAATACATATCCCTAGCAAAGCTAGAATATTCTAAACCTTCTTCCCCAGCGAAGTCAAATTTCCAACTATCAATCCCCAGTGGGAACCATTCAGTTTTCCCCAACTTCCCCAGTAGATTGGCGTACAACCCGAGCTCCTGGTTTCCCCGGCCGAGTAAACACTCTCCCCACAAATTTATTTCCTGACAGAATGAGGATTATAGTTCCTATTTCTCCATTGGAAGCCTCCCAGGTTTTAATTCCCTAGTAGAGGTCGTCAGATTTTTCCTTATTTCCCAGGAAAGTCATGAAGGATTCTCATTCCCCGCAGAAGTCGTCTAAGCTCTTGTTAAATCCCCACAAGTCACCAAGGATTTTCAATCCCCAGCGGTGGTCCCAGGATTTCTCATTCTCAACAATCAAAGATCTTTAATCCCCAAGCAGTGGGCAAGGATTTCTCATCTTCAGCAATCAAAGATTTTTGAATCCTCGGCATCGGTCAAGGATTTACTTTCTCCGGCAGCAATCAAAGATTTCATTATCTCCAGTTATCAAGGATTTATTTTCCTCAGCAAGACATCTACTCAGCTTACATGCACATCCATTACATTCATGTATCATAAACATTGATGAAACACAATTCATTGCATCATACATATCATGCAACATAACTTTGTGTTTTAGCTAACATTTTACCCTTTTCAGGATAAGATTAAAAGGCTATCGTTAACAATTATTCAGATACAGTATGGATACACCCCAGACACGGTGGTCATTCTATTACTCATTCATAATTTCAAGTCAAAATACAGTACGGATACACCCCAGACACGGCGGTCATTCTACTACTCATTCAGACTTCAGCAATCAGATACATACTAGATACGCTCCAGACACGGAAGCCATTCTATTTCTCATTCAGATTCAACTATCAACTTCAAGTTCATATACACTCCAGACACGGAAGTCATTCTGTCACTTGTCCGGATCCCAGTTACAATACGGATATACCCCATACATGGGAGTCATTCTGCTACTCATACAACTCTCAACTTCAGATACAGTCCAGATATGCTCCAGACACGATTGTCATTCTACCACTCATTCAGAACTTATCCCTAGCACCTAGATACTCCATGAATAGATGTTTCTATGTTACCCTTTTTAGAATACAGATACACTCCAGGCACGAAAGTCATTCTGATATTCATTCAAAGTTCAAATAGTTACAGTTCGGATACGCTCTAAACACATACGCCATGCCTTTGCTCATATAAAACCAAGTCTCCAGATACAACTTAGATACGTTCCAAATACGGATACCATTCTGATGTTCATTCTACTGATCTTCAACAAATAAATATTGGATGGCATCTTTAAGCCCATCTCCAGCAAGATTCTACCGTCTCCAAATGGCATCTTTAAGCCAATTCCCTCAACAATATTTTGACGAGTGCAAATTTACGGGCACTCTAGTGTCCAATCCTTTTTTACCTTCGAGTCACGAAAGGCAAACTTGCCAATCTAACTCTTCAGGTTCAAGAAGATTGAACAGGGGCAACTGTTGTACCCCAAAATTTTCCCTCTCATTTTATCAACATTTCTCATCACAAGGCTCTTGGAATTCAAGATCAAGCTAGGGTTTGCTCTGCTCAAGACACCCCTTTGCACTGTTGACCTAGATTAGGGTTTGAGTTTGCACATGGATTTTTGGAATTACAATTCCCAAATTGACTTTCATACTTCATGTTGGACTCATAAGTTTACCCATACCAAGTTTCAAGCCTTGAATCAAATTTTTGCCCAGTCAATTGGACAGTTGACCTAGAAATCAACTATATTGGGGAAAAAGTCAACTGTGACCAATTTACAGTCAAACCTCGTGAATTTTTACCCACATCAACATTATGAACTTGTATGAACCATTTTATCAATTTTGGACCATAATTCCACAAGAAATTTGATCATATCACCAAAAGGGCAAAATGGTCATTTTTAGGGTTTTGACTGTACAAAGGCAATTTTTGACTGTTTGACCTAGCCAATGGAAAATAAAGCTCAACCATGGACTCAAGGACTCAACGGCATCATCTTGACTTATTCATCAAGTTCAAAAGATCTCAAATGCATGGGATTGACAGATGAATTTTTCAGTCAACTGATCAAAATTTGACTGCACACTGAAAACCCAAACTTTGACTTTTTGGTCAAAATCAAGTGCCAAGGGTCATTTTTCATCAATATATGTCAAATTATGAAACTTGTTCATCAAGAAACCCAAAATTGCAAATTAGGGTTTGAAATTGAAAATTTTCATAACTTAGAAATTTTCTAAGTTATGAAATTTTCTTAATTTTTCCTAACTTTGCCCCACATTTTCACCATGATGCAAATGGATTCAAATAAAACTTACAACATGAAAGTTGTAGTCCTCCACAAATTCTACAACTTTTATTCACAAAGTTTTCTCAAGAGAAGCTTGGATCTCAAGTTATGATTTTTGGAACAAGGGTCCCTAAAACTTTTAACTAAGAGAAATTTTGCCCTAATTTAGGCAGGATTTTGACCCATCTTCTTGGCCATTTTTCACATAGTTACACTTGGATTCTCAAGTTTCACTTCAAAGATGGATTATAGTAAATGTTGCAAGCTTTCCAAATTGTCCAAGAACTACCCAAACACATTTGTGGTTAGGGAGAATCGAATGCTTGAAGTTGGCAAAAACTCACTTTGATCCATGGCATTTTCATGTTGACACAAGTTGCAAAATATGTCCAAACTAGCTTTGTACTTGATTACAGGTCTCTAAACCCTTCAACACTCAAAAATTGAATGCAAACTCATTAGTTTAAGGTGTTATTCTGATCATTAGAGGTTTGCACAATGAATAAATCCATTTATGGCATAAAGGTTGCAATACCATTTCCATAAAGCATACTTTTTGCAATTTTGTATTTCTTGAGCCTTGGACTTCTTTCTTTGCAGCAAACAAGTTCCACAAACTTAGGCAACGGTACAAGAAACTTGTTCATGCTTGGAGATAGCCTGTACAGGCCTACCTCATATCACTTCACACTTTTCTTTCAAAACAAGTCAACTTGCCAAAAGGACATAACTTGAGCATCTGATATATTCAACTCTTGCCAACATTCCAAATAGGTTTTGTGCATTGCCTTGAGCCAGAAACAAGAATTGTTGAACCCTAAAGCCTTCCAAAACACCAAATCACATTCTTCTTGCAAAATAGGGCACTCCCTGCAGATTCACATCCATCACACAAACCACTCGTGTGTTTTGCCTCAAACCTATCCCAATACCTTCCACTCAACTTACTCAAGCTATCCCAAACCTCCATTACCAACTGTAACTCCATTTACAGTGCTCACCATTTTCGTTTCAAGCTTGTGCAGGTTTACTTCTAGAGGCTGATTCAAGGACATTCAAGGCAAGCCAGCTATTGGAAAAGATCAAGTGAAGTTCAGGCAAGCTACCAGACACCTCAAAACTTGTTGAGAAGCTCTGCATTGTCTTACTCGAATCCAACTGAAACAGGTTTTTTCTCACTTCCTATCTCTCTATTTAGGAACATTTAGCTTTAGGTTTGTGAATGAAAGATGTAGTACTCATTGCCATGAAGCCATACATATGCTCAGTTTTCATTTATATTAAGCGTGCTAAGAGAATTTCATCTATGAACATGCTGAAAAAACTAGGTTAGATTTTAGGGCCAGGGAAATTCTCTCTGGTCTTGGAGAGTTAGATTAAGTTTTTTATATGGTTAGAATCGTGGTTTAATGCTCTACAAGTTTCATGTTTTGAGTTTTGGCAAAAGATCACAAATACAGGAGTTAGCAGTTTGAATACAGGGCGCACGTGTTTCAGTCACAAGGAAGAAGATGAAGTGGAAATGGGCTGGGTTGGCTTTTTTCTGCTTCTAACACCCCCCATTTTCAGTTTTACACCCCCTGACCCAATTTCTTTATATTTTTTTATTTTTTTATTTTTATTTCATTTCTGATTTTATTTATTTATCCCCAAATATAAAAAATACTTAAAAATATTTTCACATTTTTTTTACATTTATTTGGCATATTATTCTATTTTTTCTAACATTAAAACATTTTTAATACTTTTCATTATTTGTTTAAATTTAAAAATAATGTAAATGATAGTTTTACTTTTATTTTTTATTTCATTCATACTGAAAATATTATTATAAAATATAATTTATTTTTGTAAATATTTTATTTTATTTTATACATACTTAATATATTTAATATATATATATATATATATATATATATATATATATATATATATATATATATATATATATATATATATATATATATATATATATATATATATATATATATATATATATATATATATATATATATATATATATATATATATATATATATATATATATATATATATATATATATATATATATATATATATATATATATATATATATATATATATATATATATATATATTAAATACCTTTTTCACATTAAAAATATTTTACATACATGAACAAATAAAAACTTCTTTTTGCATAATACATTTTATTTAATATTTATTTATCTTGTTTATTTAAATATTGTACATTTAAATATTGTTGCATTGTAGATTCAATTTGGATGTAATAGTAACTAGGGTTTATATTTCTTGTCAAATACCCCTCTATTCAAAATTGTACCCCCATCCCCATAATTATGTTGTAATAGCTTAGAATTTAAATTTTCGCACTTAAACGCTTTCAATTATACCATGATTAGAGAATTAGGGTTTGTATGTAAAATCAAAATCAACAAATAGCTTGACCTAATCAAAGACAAAAATGCATGAAAAATAAACACAATGCACACTTGCACCCCTAGGGTTACAATCCACTTGTTGCCTTCAAAAATGGGCCATGGTATGCATGTTAAGTACTTTGGAAAAAAAAATCATAGTCCCTCGATGACGCTATCTTGGTTGCCTAAACAAAAATGATCAAGTCCCTTAAGAAAATTGCTAAAAATACTTAGCACAATTGCTATCATGGTCTATACGATGACCCGCGCCTGTCCCCTTTAATATCCTAATATAAGGTTGTTCACCAAATGCAATGGTGAAACAACACTGTCAAAAGGGTTAAAAACATTAGGAAAGATCTTTGAGTAAAATAGGGTAGATAGCTCTTAGTTACTTGATGAAAAGCTTGCAAAAACATCCTTGCTATTTTCAAGCGCACTTCACAACACAATTTCAAAATCCAACTTTCAAACATTGAAAACTTTTCAAAAGACAAAAACACCTTTGTATACATTCAAACAAGAATCATTACAAAGGTTGCCACAACGATGGCCTCTTTTCAAAACATTTTTCAAAACCATACATAAAGCACCATTTCAAACAATTGAAGAGCACCATTTCAAACAATTGAAAAGTAAAGCAAATGATCTAAACAAGTAACTAAGAGCCCATGGAAAACCATGGATGAAAAGGGTATTAATACCTTCCCTTATCATAATCTACTCCCTGAACCCAAGAAAACATCTCAAAGGTCTTTCCTGTGCTTTTTGACCTTTCCTTAGGATAAAATAAAAAGTCAGTGGTGACTCTTGCTAAACCGAAACATTTGCGAACACAAACGCAAAATCCCAAGTCAGTTCTCCCACCGTATCACACCTATTTGGTGGGGAACCATCACTTTCTTTTGATTCTAGAGGAATGTTTTTGATGTCATTCGTCGTATTACGAGATGAGAGTTTGCGGCTAAACGCGCATTTGAATCAACTGAGAGACTACCCTGCCCCAAGTTTTGATTAAAGGTTTCAAATTTTGCAAAAAATAAAACCTCTACTTCTTTGGCTCAAAGGGGTTGACTAGGGATTATCTTCCTTATAACTTTAGTTTTTTGGACTTGAAAGAATGCCTGTACATCGTCAGCAATGTCCATCCAAAAGCATATTGTATTAGATTATGGCATTTTTTTATCATCCTCCCTCTAAAGGCTTGTAACTTTTAGCAAGAGTTGAGAGTAAAAAGCATAGTTTAAATATAGAGAAACGAAAGGATGAATTCAAGACAAACATATGCAACGCATTAATGAAACAAAGTTTGACATTAATAGATAATTGTTTGAATAACAAAAGGAATTACAATTGAAAATTAAAAATGAACAAGACGCTCTCAATGATTCGGCATAGGAGCAGTGATCACGTTTGGAGTCTCCGGAGTGTCAAACTCGATCTCCTTAGCGTCAATCAAATCTTGAATCTTATTCTTCAAAGTCCAACAGTTGTCAGTGTCATGTCCGGGACTATCAGAATGATAGGCACATCTTACGTTTGGATTGTACTTAGAAGAGGAGGTATCGGGATTTTGAGGAGGATCCTTTGACGTGATCAGCTTCAATTTCAGCAGATGTTGTAACGCTTGAGACAAAGGCATGTTGATGTTAGTGTACTATATTTCTTGATATCTTACCCTACGCCTATTGCTTTGTCTTTGTTGAACAGATGTAGGATTAGAGATCAGGATTGCCGCTACATGTTGATAATGACGACTCCTTTGACCATGCACAACACTGGACTCTTTCTTCCCACTGTATGGATTTTTTTGAGAATCAGTAGGTGGAGCTCCTTGGATCTTTCCACTTTTGATGCCAACTTCGACCCTTTCGTCGGTCAGTATTAACTCGGTGAACCCGACTGAGGAACTTCTGATTAGGTGATTGAATAAAGCTCCCATCAAGGTTCCCATAAAGATGTAAATCAGCTCCCTGTCAATTAAAGGGGGCTGCACCCTACCATCCAGATCTCTCCACTTTTGGCCGTATCCTTTGAAGCTTTCGTTGGAACCCATGGTCATGTTCTGCAACTGCACACGAGTTGGTGCAAGATCAGCGTTGTATTAGTACTGCTTGTAGAAATCATCATCTAGATCCTCCCAAGTGTGGATGTGAGAAATATCCAATTGATATAACCATTCAAGTTAAGTCCCTACCAAGCTCTCTTGGAAGAAATGGATCCAAAGCTTCGGGTCAGTTGTGTATGGTTGAATCTTGCAGACATAAGACTTTAAGTGCATCTTAAGGCAAGAGACTCCATCGTACATGTCAAAACAAAGGTAGGGATTTTGAACTTTGGCGGGATGACCACTCCAGAAACCAAACCCATGACTCCTAAATCCAATCCATGTATCTGTTGAATTTCCATAGCAATGAGGCGATCCTCCAATTGTTTGTACTTGTCATCAGCGGGAGGATATTGTTCCTCAGAGTAAACAACTCCGTCTTTATTAATCTCCAGACTGTTGTCTTCTTCATTACTATCCCTCATGTTGGATGGAGTTAGAAGATCTAGATCCCCCTTGAGTGGTCCTTTAATTCTCCTTCCCAAGTTCAGGACGCCTACTGATTTCTTGGACTTTTTCTTCTTGTCTTTGAGAAGAGTCTTCAGGTCCTCTTGCCCTTTACCCAAAGCCAGGAACATTTGTTGAAATTGAGCATTTTGAGCTTGGAGATCTTTCACAGTTTGTTCCATATCCATCTTACTGAAATAAACAGTAGGGAGATAAGGAGGCTTGTATGGGAGAAACTTGTCATCATATGATGCATGATATGTGGATGCATGTTTTCAAGGATCTCGCGGGGTTAGTAGTCACTTACAGTTTTTATTGGAGAACTTTGTATCGGTGGATGCCCTTCCATGAGAATTAAGCTCACCATGTCAAGTGGGTTGTAGCCCTTGACTCAAGTTTGTTGTACTTGATCTTTGACGGTGTTTGATTAGAGGAAAATAAATCCTCTTGCCCCTTGATAGACGCCTAGTTCAATGTAACCCTGCATCAAGCCCTTGAGATCCTTGAAATGTTATGGTTCTATGTTATTGAAAATGCTATCGTATGATGTCATGATGTTATGTTCAAGTATGCAAAGTAAGAAAGTTTATATACAAATACACACAAAGCAGACAAATCCTTAGGTTTAGGCTTGCATGGAGTTTGTAGGAAAATACCCTCTTGAAGTTTAGTTGGTTCAACCTGTCCTAGTTAATAGTAACTGGGTTCTAAGGGATCTTAATATCACCGACCTTTCCCACAAGCTTCGTTCAATAGGTGATTAACTCGCAACCAAACAAAACTCAGGAGTCAAGCCTCAATGAGTGTAGCATCGAGTATCAACCAATTTTCAGCTTTACACCAAAACGGGCTATTTCACTACTTCCTAAAGGCTAAGTTGGTCAAATAAGGTTCTAAGGTCAGTTAGTGCTTCATGACACCACTCAGCGGCCCCGTATTCTCCTCGATTCAACACAAGGGATACCAGTACCCACAAATGCGTCACACTAACATGGCTATTGCTTAGACCATATCGGTATATCCTGCACAGTTTCCACAATCTATTGCTACTTACCTAAAAGGTGCCCCAGATTCGGGTAGAGAATCAAAACAAACCCAAACAAGGAACCAATAATGTAAAGCATACAAGTCCAACAATGAAAGCGAATAAATGTGATCCATCCCTAAGGTAACCCCACTTTTATCCAAAAGGAATGGCTGAAAAGAACAGGAAAGACCTTTGAGATGTTTTCTTGAGTTCGGGGGGTAGATTATGAAAAGGGAAGGTATTAGAACCCTTTTCATTTATGGTTTTCCATGGGATCTTAGTTTCTTGCTAGATCACTTGCTTTTGTTTGAAAATGTGCTTTGTGTGGTTTTTGAAAGTATTTTGAAAATGTCTTTGTAATGGTTCTCGTCTCTATAAGAACGCGTACAAAGTGTTGTTTGAAAAATAGTTCAAAGAAGTGTTTGTGGAATGTGTTTTTGAAAATGATTTTGAAAAGGTGTCTTTGTAATGGTCTTCGTCTCTATAAGAACGCATACAGAAAGCTTTGTCTTTAGAAAATGTTTCAAAATGAAAAGTGTTGGTGTATAAAAAAATTTTATGTTGAGCAAGCGAGCAACTAGGAGCGAATCTACCTACTCAAAAGGTCTTTATATGTTCTTTTCCTCCTCTTTTAGATGTTACTATCCTACCATTGATTTGATAAGAAGCCCCATCGTTGGATGTAAAGGGACGGGCGCGGGACGTTTGTATAGTCATAGAAGGCAACCTATGGGACGTTTTAGCAATGTCGCTTTAGGGACTAGATCGTTTACCAAAGGCAACATTGAGGGTCATCGAGGGACTACGATCTTTTATCGAGGGTATTTTCTAAAACACCCATATTCAAGGGACATGACTATTTTCCGAAAGGCAATAAAGTGGGATTACCCTAAGGGTGCTAGTGTGCAAGTGTGTTTGATTTACATGCATTTAGTCTTGATTAGGGTTATCTATTTGTTGATTTCATGTCTTGCCATACACACCCTAATTACTAGCATTTACATTTGAAAAGCGATAAATTGCAGAAATATAAAGTCCTACGCTATTACATCATTTAGGGATGGGGGTACAAATTTACAAATGGGGGGTTACAAGAATTTAAATCCTCTTTTAACTATTACAACCATATTGAAATGTACAATGCAAGAAAGAAAAAGGATTTGTTTTGAAAATGGTTTTTTGTCTTAATGAATAAATAAAAAAGAAATAAATTAATTTAAAAAAAAGAAAATATTTTTATGTCATTTTTTTATATTAATAATAAGGATGTTAATGTTAAAAAATGATAAAAAGGGAAAATAACGAGAGAAAAGAATCAGCATGTTGCTGAAAGCAAAACAAAGGGGATCAGAAGTTCTGATGCCATGCGCGCAGTGGTTCAGAAAGAAGCGTCAGAAGTTTTGGATTGATACACTATGTGGTCCTGCAGGAAATGTTAGAGGGAAAACGCAGAAGTTCTGGGTCGTTATCTGTTGAACTTCTGAGCGTTAGAACAATGAGAAAGTCTTAGAAGTTCTGTGTATTAAAATAGTGAAGAGAACTCAGAAGTTCAATATGTGCTAAGACAGTGAGTGAATATCTTAAGTCCAGTGTGTGTTAACAGCGAGTGAACATTAGAAGTTCAGTGTGTTTAAACATTTAGAAAATCAAAAAAGTTCCGTGTGTTAAAACAGTGAAGAGACTCAGAAGTTGTGTTGTGCTAAAATCGTGAGGAGAACTCAGAAGTTGTGTTGTGATAAAACCGTGAGTGAAAATCAGAAGTTTTGTGCTACATTTCAACTCTTTCTGCATATTAATCGGCACATTAGCAATTTATTCAGTTCTTAACAAACAGCAAATCAGAAGGATAAAAGCACAATTGTTTATAGAAGTTCTAATCTTAATTCTGAGCCTAGCCTTAATCAAGAAATTATGATCCACGGTTATTTCTACTTATGCAATGATATGGACAACATCAATACTATGATATTTACATATTTAATGATGTTCTGAATGAAAAGATGCAAAGTCAGAAAGACTTATCTTGAGTCTGGATTGTGTGCTTAGAACTTGAACTGCTGCCTTCAGATGTTCTGGAGTCAGCAAGAACAACGGAAGAGAAAATGATAAATTCTTTGATTCAAAGGGAAGAACAAAGGTTCGGTTTTCTGTTTGGGAATTTTGTATTTTTATGAAGGTTTCATAGTTTTCTTTTCTCTCTTTTTGACAATTCTCTCTCTCCAAAAGCCATCCCCTTGAACGTGTGATGGAGCAACTTATTTATAGGTGGGTTTGTTGTGTTTTTAGGGGGGGGAACAAATGGGATTTTAAACCTTTTTGGAATATTGTTCCATTTCTTTTTACACACAGTTTTCGTATGCTAGTTTGGTGCAATTATGGGGTTTGAAAAAACGCAGGCGTAGACTAGACCAACAGCACCTTGGAGTGTTGTGGCAGCTGGTGGCAGGACTGTGCTATAGCAGTGTAGCAGGTTGTTTAAACGAGGTTTTGGGATTTGGTGATGTTCTGACCGAAGCGTTAAACATAGCCTTCATATGCTAGGGTGTTGCCTTGTTCTTGAAGCAAGTATGGTGGTTAGCAGCTTTTATCCGTGCCTAAGCTATATTTGTAAGCATGAATTAAGGGAAAGTACCCTCAAAAGAAAAAGAAAACCATGGCCCAGCGTACTCTTTGTACAAAAGTTTGCTTTTCAAGGACAGCAATGGTACTTCTATCTCACACGTGGGAAAATCCTTTGGATAAAAAAATCAAAAGTGGTTGTGAGCATTAAACGATGATGAGATTTATCAAACCAAAAATCCTACGCTTCGAGATTTTGCATCATAGCTTAGATCTGGGCCAGAAGTCCAGCATCAGCGCAACTTAGAATAAAAATCCAACTTCTGATCCCTGAATCCCTTTGCTCCAGCATGTTCTGAGCGAGTTCTCAGGCTTTTCAGAAAGCTTGTGACATGCTTTATAAGTCCTCTTTGAATTACTCTTGCAACTTCTGACTGAACCTATGTGAAAACTGGCCCAAAAGTTGTAGATAACTTCTGACTTGAAAATGCTCAGAATTTGCTAAATGCCTAAGCTTCAGAAACGTGCCTTTGAGGATGTATAACTTGAAATCCCATAATTTCTAAAAGAATTTTTGTTCTGCCATCTTTTAGAACTCATTGAAATCTATAACTTTTGTGTCATAAGTTCTTCCAGAATCAGCTTGCATCATGGTGATAATCTGATCAGAAAATTTGAGCTTGTCATATTTCTTAAACACTTAGAAAAATTCTAAGTATTTAGAAATTTGACTTTTCCAAAGTAATTTTGACTTTTAAATTTCTTGATGAAACAAACTTCATATTTCAAAATGTCTTGATTAAATATGATTCTTGAAACTTGATTTTGATCCAAAAGTCAAAGTTTGACTTTTCAGTATGCAAATGACCATTTTACCCTTGTGAATGACTTTCTTGAAAAATTTGTACTTCAAGGCTTGGAATTGGATGGAAACAAACTTGAAGGTCCAGGATGATTCTTTGAAAAATGAGAGTGCAAATTTTGGGGTACAACAGGAATTTTGCAAGAAAATTAAATCTAATTAACTATTACAACCATATTGAATAAATATACAATAATTTAAAAAAATAATGTACAAATGCAAAATGGAAGAGGAAATGATTTTTTGCTTGGTTTTCATGAAAGGGTTTTAATCTTGACCTAATTAAGAAAAATGATTAGTTAAAAAAAACAAGATTAAATTTAAACTATTTAGGAAAAAAACTAGGTTAAAAAGTATTTTTAGGATTTTTTTTATGAAAAGGTTTTAAATTAATAATAGTAATAGTGAAAGTTAATCAATTAAAATAAACCTAAGTTCTAAATTAATTTTAATTTACAAGAAAATAATATAACAATTAAACCTAAGTCTAAGTATTAATTATTAAAAAAAAGAAATTATTTTCTTAAAAGAAAATGTTTTTTGGTCTTTTGTTTTATAAAGAAAAAATAAAAATATATAAGTGTAAAAGTAATAAATAAAATATTTTTTTGGATTTTTTATTAGTAAAATAAAAATAATATTAACAGTAATAAAAACAATAAAAATAATAAAAGTAATATGAAAATGAAAATAAAATAAAGAAAAAGAAAAAGAAATAATATAAATAAAGGGCCAGGGGTTAGAAGAAGTATGAAAGTATGAAAGTAATCAAGGGGTTAGAAGAAGTAAAAAAAATATGGAGATCCCAATGACTAGGGCCCAGGCGCTGCTGCTTGTAAAACAAAAGGAAGCAAAATATGAAGAAAAAAATAACAAAACGGACGCTGGGACTCGAACCCAGGTCCTAAAGGTGACAGGCGCGCGCTTTAACCACTGGGATGGTGATACATCCGTTAACTTATACAAAACAACAAATATGTAACATAAGTTTTTCCCTGAATGTAACTTCATCTTCAACCTCCATCCAAAGAACCTGTAACTCATTCATTTCTCATCCATTCACAAAACTTCTAACATCAAACTTGTTAGAAATTTCCTCACGATTCTGAATATGTAAATAACTTAAGCTAATTCTCAAAGATGAGCATGAATTTTTAACAGTACCAAATTCTGACCTAAATATTTTCAGAGGTTCAAACTCAAAATTCTCCCTACTCAAGCAACATAAATGAAATCTATGGACATGTATAGTTTCAGGGGAATGATGACCTGGAGAAGTCCAACTGCAATGCTCTGTTTTAGGTTATGGAGGATGGTGGAAATGGAGTTACAATTTAGGAACAAGGATTGAGATGAGTTGTATTTGAGGTAAGGAAGCTTTTGAGATGATTTGGAGAGGAAACGCACGAGTGGTTTGAGAGATGGGAGTTTCTTATCATGTTCTGCATAACAATGTAGTTTTTTATGCAATCTGAGTTTTAAGGGAGTTTGGGAGTGCTTTCAATCGTGTGTTAGCTTGAAAATAACTTGTATAGTTATATGAAAAAGGTTAGAGGGCTTGAGGTTGACAGAACTGTGAGATATAAAGTTATGGCTATGTTACTTGATTTTGAAGAAAAGTGGAAACCATGGTTTCAAGGCACAGTACAAGCATGGCCAGAGTTTATAGGAGGCTCTAGACATGTTGCTTTTGCCTTTGACATTGCTTGTGTTCAGATGAAACATGTTAGGATCTCTATGCATTGACTTTGTGATTAAAGTCACTTTTCCAAAATGGAAGTGTGAACTTTGTTCCATTAATGGAATAATCACTTGGACAATGACTCAAACACTTGGATCATATCTCAAATAGTTGTGTAATATTCTGATTATGGATAGATTTAGAGGTTAGAAGCCTGTAAAGTAAGATTCATGCAGCATGGGTGTGGATTGGATCAAATGTTCATCATGAAAATGACTTTAAAAACAAGTTTGAAACCCTAACTTCTTGTCTTCAATTCTCCTTGCTCAAACATGATCTTAGTGAGTTCTTGGACATTTTGGAAATCTTATAACATCCTTTACAACCTCTATGTTGGACATTTTTGAAAATTCCTCTTGCAACTATGTGAAAAATTGCCATGAAGTTAGGTTAAAATCCTGCCTAAACTAGGGCAAAATTTCAATGTTTCCAAGTTTCATGAATATGTATTCACAAAATCATAACTTGAAATCCATGAATTTATAGGAGAAGTTGTGTTCTAAAATGTTTTATATCTCATTGATATCTATAACTTTCATGTTGGAAGTTTCATTTGAATCATCTTGCATCATGGTGAAAAATTGGCTCAAAGTTGTGAAAAAGTATGAAGTTTTCAACACTTAGAAAAATATCTAAGTTTAGAAATTTTGACTTTTCAAAATGAAATCTTGAATTTTTGATTTCTTGATGAATAAGTTTCATATTTTGACATGTTTTGAGGAATTGTGATCTTTGACACTTGATTTTGACTAAAAAGTCAAAGTTTGACTTTTCAGTGTACAGTTGACTGAAAATTTATCTATCAATCAATTGATCTTAAGGAATGTTTTGAGCCATGTCATTAGGTCAGAATGATGCAATTTAGTCCTTGAGATCATGTCTCAAACCAATAAGTCATTTGCTAGGTCAAAAATCAGAAATTGCACCTTCTTAGTCAAAAACCTAATTTTGACCATTTTTCCCTTTTGATGATCTTATCAAATTTCTTGAGGAATTGAGATCCAAACTTGACCAAATTCATATTGTTGATATGGACCAAAAATTATGAAGTTTGACTGTAAATTGACCACAGTTGACTTTTTTCCCCAATACAACTGATTTTAGGTCAACTGATCAATTGACTGAGCAAAAATGTGATCCAATACTTGAAACTTGACATGAGAAATCTTGAGGGTCCAAAATGATCCATGAAAGTCATATGGGGCATTAAAAGCCCATTTATCCTTGTGCAATCTCAAACCCTAATTTTCAGTCATCAGTGCTAGAGAAGGTGTCTTGAGCTGATCAACCCTTGGGCAGTCT
The DNA here is from genome assembly GCA_948472305.1 of Vicia faba. NCBI lineage: Eukaryota > Viridiplantae > Streptophyta > Magnoliopsida > Fabales > Fabaceae > Vicia > Vicia faba. The sequence goes on along the minus strand of OX451740.1, from coordinate 1,307,762,479 downwards.
TGAACCAAAGGAGATCTTATGAGAGATTATTTGATAAATGAGATGGAAAATTTTGGGGTACAACATCTGCCCCTGTTCAATCTTATTAAACCTGAAGAGTTAGATTGGCGGATCTGCCATTCGTGACTTGAAGGTGGAAGATGATTGAACACTAGAGTGCCTAGAAATTTGCACTCGAAGATGGATTGTGAATGGGCTTATAGATGCCATTTGGGAGGAATGTTGGTAAACACTAGAAGAAGTAACAGCATAAACCTTTGGTCGATTTATACTTAAACTTTATGTTTTACTTGTGAAAAAAAGGTTAGTCAAATGCAGATGTATGCATGAGATCATGCTAAATGCATTTTCTATGTATATGCTATGATGCATGAATGTGAGATGCATGTTTTTATCTGGGAAAAGAAATCCTTGACTGCTGCTGAGGAGTTCCTGTGAAGTTGAATCCCGAATCGCTGTTGGGGATGAAGAGTATACATATCTTCAAACCTGTTGAAAGGATGCTTTCGCTGGGGAATATCTCTTGAGTGTCAGCTGTTATCTGGTCGGATCCAGGCTTCACAACTTGCTGAGGATGAGGAAGTCAACTGCTATCTGGTCAGATTCCAGGCTCATGGTAACTTACTGGGTAAGGATAAATTAACCGTTATCTAGTCGGATTCCAGGCTTTGCAGAAAATTTCTTGAAATTGAATAGTTATCTGGTCGAATCCAGGCTTCACAACAACTTGTTGGGGACAAGGAAGTTAACTGTTATCTGGTCGGATCCAGGCTTTGCAGTAACTTGCAAAAAGGATGAAGTTGAACTGATATCTGGTCGGGTCTAGGCTTCATAGTAACTTAAAGTGGTAACTACTGTCTGGTAGGGTCCAAGCTTCATGGTTTTGGAAAAGTTATACTATTATATGGTCGGGTCCATGATTCATAGTGTCTCTCTGGGGATCGTAGTTAGTTGTTATCTGGTTGAATTCCAGGTTTCATAACGAATTGATATCTGGTCGTATCCAGGCTTCACAATAACTTGTTGGGGTAGAGGCAAACTCTACTGGGGAAAAGAAGTTAAACCTTGGACTGGTTAAGTCCAGGTTCTTCTATATCTTGAATTATTATTTGGTCGGGTCTAGGTTTCATAGTATTTGAAAGGTTTTCACCATTATCTGGTCAGGTCCAGGATCTATAGTGACTTGAGAAGTTGACTATTATCTGGTTGGGTCCATGTTTCATGGTAGTTTGAAAGTTTTACTAATATCTGGTCGGGTCCAGGCTTCATGGTAGTTTGAAAGTTGTACTAATATATGATTGGGTCCAGGATTCATAGTAGCTTTTTGAGATAGTAAAGGTTTTGTTGACGACTTTACTGGGTATTAGGGGTTATGGCCCTATGATTTGCAATATCTTAAAAGGAAAACTCAAACTGGAGAGTGTGGATTCAATCGGGGAAGACAAATTCAGCTTGGGGAGATATACTCAGCTTGGGGAGGATATACTCGGCCGAGGATACCAGGATTAGATAGGGAAGATAGACTATGCCGGGGGAATACAGACTCGGCTGGTGAAGATAGACTAAGCTAGGGAATTTTGTACTCAACTGGGGAGTTATGCTACTCGTTGTTTATTGGGGAAATAAACCATGTTGGGGAAATAAGCCATGTTGATGAATACTCGATGAAATGCTGACGAAGTGAGTTCTTTGAGGAAGAAATCCATAAGGCCTCTACCTGTAGGACCAACTTAGTTGGGGAGAGAGCTACCAAGAGATTAAGACTATGGATGGAGATCAACCTATGCAAAGAGACTTTGTGGGTAACTCTGTTGAGGATTGGTTTACCGTTTTGTGGAGGTAATGCTAATGAAATAACTTTGTGAGGATACTTCATATACAATAAAGAGATGTTTGTTACTTAGCAGGGCACATGTGCCAAATAGTTTTAATTATGTTCATATGCATATGTTCGTTCAATTTTAGTCATTGGACAATTTTGCATTCAAAACAAAAATAGAAAGTTTGCACTTCAAAGTATATTTGTATTGATATTTTGCCCATGAATAGGCGTTTTTTGTACAAACAGACGGAGATCCTTGTAAGAGGAAATCGTCGAAAGGAAAAAAAATTGGGAACAAAACAAATAGCCATGTGAAATGATCTCATTGCATTCCAACTCTACTATTTCCCCAATGTCTTCGAATTCCCCTTGTCGTTGATTGGATTGATCTTGGACCGTTTGAACTCGGACCATGGTGATAAAGTTGACTGTGGTGATTCCTCGGGACATAGTCATACGCTTTCAATCCTTAACTTTTCCTGGACCGTCCTTTCAGGTTTTCAGCCCACCAGGATACCCATTTTTGTCCAAGTCACCCTTTCGGGTTTTCAACTTGCCGGGTGTACAATCTTTTGCATATATCCCTAATTTTTGCCCAAACCTTTTGGTTTGTCAGGATGCCCTTATTTTGCTTAGGTGTGTCAAACTAGGGGTCTCTTATGCATAGTATTTTTTAACTATGTCCGTGTTTATAGGATGTGGGAAGTCTTCACCATCCATGGTAGTCAGCATCATGGCACTGCCAGAGAAAACTCTCTTGACAATAAATGGTCCTTCGTAGGTGGGAGTCCATTTGCCTCTGGGGTCTCCTTGTTGCAAAATGATGTGCTTTATCACCAAGTCACCAGCTTGATATACTCGAGGCTTGATCTTTTTGTTGAAATCCTTGATCATACATTTTTGGTACGTCTGACCATGACAAACAGTAGTCAGTCGCTTTTTGTCGATCAAGTTCAGCCGATCCAATCCTATTTGAATCCACTCGTCTTCGCCTAAGCCTGCTTCATTCATAATCCTTAGTGAGGGAATATGAACTTCCACTGGCAGAACAACTTCCATTCCATAGACTATGGAAAAGGTAGTTGCCCTAGTTGATGTTCTAGTTGAAGTGCGGTAGCCATGAAGTGTAAACGGTAACATCTCATGCCAGTCCTTAGAGGTAACTACCATCTTGTGCACAATCTTCTTAATGTTTTTGTTGGCCGCTTCGACAGTGCCATTCATTTTAGGTCTATATGGAGAAGAATTGTGATGCTTGATCTTGAACTGAGTGCAAAGCTCGCTAATCATAACATTGTTGAGGTTAGTCCCATTGTCGGTGATGATCCTTTCGGGGTTACCATAGCGGCAGATGAGGTTGTGTTTGATGAATCTGGCTACCACATTCTTTGTGAGTGAAGCAAAAGAGGAGGCTTCGACCCATTTGGTGAAATAATCAATAGCGACCAGAATGAAGCTATGTCCATTGGAAGCGGTGGGCTTGATTTCCCTAATCATGTCAATGCCCCACATTGCAAATGGCCACAGAGAGTTCATGATGTTCAGAGGGATAGGAGGCACATGGACTTTGTCAGCATAGATTTGGAATTTGTGATAGATTCTAGAGTGTTGATGGCAATCAGTCTCCATTGTTGACCAATAGTAGCTAGCTCTTAAGATTTTTCTTGGCCATCGTATGTCCGCTTGAATGAGTACCAAAGAGACCATCGTGCATGTCTTCCATAATTTCCTCTGCCTCCTTCTTGTCAACACATCGGAGTAGAGTAGAGTCATGAATGCACTTGTATAATAGTCTGTTACTTAAGAAGAATTTGGATGAAAATCTTCGTAAGAACTTTCTGTCATTGATGTATGCTCCCTCAGGATATTCTTGTGCTTCAAGATATCTCATCACCTCATGGTACCATGGATTTTCTGTGTCAGTGTCAAGCTCACAGCAATGTGCAGGTTCATCGAATCTTTCAATTATGATCATTGGGGCTTCGTTGTCCCATCTGACCTTGAACATTGAAGACATGGTTGCCAAGGCGTCAACCAATTGATTCTCTTCCCTAGGGAAGTGCTCAAAGGTGATCTCTTCGAAGTAGGGAATTAGGGATATCACAAGTTCCCTGTAAGGGATGAGATTAGGATGTTTAGTGTCCCAATCTCCTTTTACTTGGCTAATCACTAAAGCGGAATCCCCAAACACATTCAAATGTTTGATCCTTAAATTAATGGCAGCTTTCAGACCCAAAATACATGCTTTGTACCCGACCATATTGTTCGTGCAATCAAAGCGTAGTCTGGAAGTGAATGGAGTGTGGCAACCTTCAGGAGATATGATTACAACAATAATTTTGTTATCTAAGGCATTGGAAGCCCCATCGAAGACCATAGTCCATAGGGATCGTTGTTCAGGTCTATCATACGGTCCAGGTTTCGCACAGTCGGTCACCAGCATAATGTTCTCATTAGGGAAGTCAAAGTTCATGGACCGGTAATCATCAACAGATTGGTGTGCCAAATGTATGCTAGTACGCTTCCTTTGATGGCCTTTTGTGTAGTGTATTGAATGTCGTACTCAGTCAAGATCATTTGCCATCTGGCTATCCGTCCGGAAAGAGCAGGTTTCTCGAAGATGTACTTGATTGGGTCCATCTTAGAAATAAACAGAGTGGTATGAGTCAACATATACTGTCTTAGCCGGCGAGCATCCCATGCCAGAGCGCAGAAAGTTTTCTCGAGCAGTGAATATCTAGTTTCACAGTCGGTAAACTTTTTTCTCAAGTAATAAATAGCATGCTCTTTTCGGCCAGACTCGTCGTGTTGGCCCAAAACACACCCCATAGAGTTCTCTAGTACTGTCAAGTACATGATCAAGGGTCTTCCTTCAACTGGAGGCATGAGAATAGGAGGCTCTTGTAGATATTCTTTGATTTTGTCAAAGGCAGCTTGGCACTCATCATTCCATCTGACTACCTGATCTTTCATCAAGAGTTTGAAGATTGGCTCACAAGTAGCAGTCAAGTGTGATATGAAGCGGGTGATGTAATTGAGACAATGGAAGAATCATCTTACTTCCTTTTCAGAGTGAGGAACCGGAATTTCTTGGATGGCCTTCACCTTGGCAGGATCAAATTCAATGCCTTTATTGCTGACAACAAAACCTAGAAGCTTTCCAGATTGTACTCCAAATGTGCACTTGTTAGGGTTCAACCTTAACTTGTACTTTTTCAACCTCTCGAATAGTTTGTAGAGGTGATCGAGATGTTCCTCTTCAGTTTGTGATCTGGCAATTATATCATCCACATAGACCTCTATTTCACAATGAATCATGCCATGAAACAAAGCCACCATAGCTCTTTGATATGTTTCCCCTGCATTCTTCAACTCGAACGACATGACCTTGTAGCAGAAGGTGCCCCATTGCATAACGAAAGTTGTCTTCTCCATATCTTCGGGAGCCATCCTTATCTAATTATAGCCGGAGAAACCGTCCATGAAAGAGAAGACTTTATGCTAAGTAGTATTATCGCCCAAGACGTCAATGTGTGCTAGAGGGAAGTCATCCTTGGGGCTTGCCCTATTCAGATCCCTATAGTCTACGCACATGCGAACTTTTCCGTCATTTTTCGGCACTGGCACCACATTGGTAACCCATTGAGGATAGGATTTCACAGCTAGGAACCCTGCATCAAATTACTTCATCACTTCAGCTTTGATCTTCTCAGACATATCAGGCCTCATGCGATGAACCTTTTGTTTGACAGGAGGACAGACTTCTTTTGTCGGTAGACAATGAACTACGATGTCGGTATCCAACCCTGGCATATCTTCATAAGACCAAGCAAATACTTCCACATAATCATGCAACATCTGAACCAACCTTCTCTTGACACCGTCTTCTAAGTTAGCACCAATCTTGACTTCCTTCTTGTCTGTCTCAGTACCCAGATTGATGACTTCAACTGACTCTTCGTGCGGCTGAATAGATTTTTCCTCTTGTAATAAAAGTCTGGCTAGTTCTCCCAGTATATCACAATCTTCCCCGCCTTCGTCTTTGACTTGGTTAATTGGGCATTCAAAGTCATAGTTGGCAATAGTAGAGTCATTGGCAATAGGATCCAGATTGGATGATGACCTGCAAGAGTGTGTATGTGCATGTAAGATACATGGATATTTTGAAAAATGTATTTGAAGAAAAGAAAGATAATAAACACAAATATTTGAATGCAAAAGAGTCCAATGATTTGTATTGAATGATCATATGATTAGATGAACATAAATAAAACCCTTGACAAATGAACCAAAGTGCCCCGGGCTAGGCACATGGCTTAAAAGTCATTGTTAAATATTACAGACAAAATGTTCTTAAATTGAAAGAAAAGCAATAACAAGTAGATTACTCCTCAATGAAGGAGATAGGCACGAAGTCCTTGGCATGCCAATTCTTCAACTCCGTTGTAGTTGGATACACCAAATCTTCAAATGCAGCTTCTTCATATGAATCACCCACATCATTAACTTCATGGCTTCCAATGCGGAGAGGTGATTTTCCTGCACGGGCACGCCTCACTTCCTTCTGGGCCTTGACGGTGAAACCTAAACCAAACTTGTCTGCTTTGAATGGGATATCAAGGATTTTCCCCAAGTATCACAACTTCCTTCTTCAATTCTAGCATGAGCGTCTTTGACTGAAATCATCTTTGGCATAACTTTAACAGCTTTGGACTCATCAGAGGAACATTTGGTAGCAGCAACCATTGGTGGCACGACCTTAAAGGCTTGACACGGGGTCTCAACGAATTCTCCATCCATTTCTACGTACTTGAACGAGTTGAGGTGTCTTACCATAAACTCTTCTTCTCCGTAGACGGTGATAATTCTTCCCTTGACTAGATATTTGAGTTTCTGTTGGAGAGTTGAGGTTACTGCTCCAGCTTTATGGATCCACGGGCGACCTAACAGACAAGAATAGGCAGGACGAATATCCATAATGTAGAACATGGAGTTGAAGATTTCGGAGCCCACTTTGATTGGAAGATCTACCTCCCCATGAACTGTTCTTTTTGATCCATCGAACGCCCTTACAATGATATCACTTGGCTTCAAGACTAAACCTTCACAATCTAGACGGTCTAACGTCCCCTTGGGTAGTATGTTTAGAGACGAACCAGTGTCGACTAGAACATGTGCTAGGGTGGTCCCCTTGCACTCGACAGAAACATGTAGAGCTTTATTGTGATTCTTCCCAAGTGGTGTTAGGTCAGCATCTGAAAATCCCAATATGTTATCAGCCGTTAAGCTAGCCACGCAATTCTCAAATTGGTCTATTGTTGTCTCACAGGGGACATGAGCTTTTTTCAAGAATTTGATTAATGTCCGAGCATGGGCATCAGAACAGAGTAGTAATGACAACATAGAAATCTTAGAAGGGGTTTGCCCCAACTGTTACACAATCTTGAAGTCACTTCTTTTTATTATCTTCAAGATCTCGTCCATCTCACAAGCGGAGGGTTCTCCATCAGCAACATCCTTTGCGGGTACTTCAGTTACAACCAGCTCAATAACTTTCTCCTTCCCTCTTGTATCAGTACTTGGCTTGGTAGCAGTAATACGGATGGGCACCTTTGCAACAACTGGTGGTGAGATATTGGTGAAAATATTCTCCCAGTTCTGGTTACTTTGTTTGAGCCAGTTATGTTACTAACATCATCAACTTTTTCTTCTTCGATCCAAGCGTCTTGTTTAATCCCATGATAGAACATCTTGGCACCATAGTTCCATGGTACTGCCTTGTTTGAAGAATAAGGAATTGGTCCGGTATTGGTAATTATTAAGGGAGAAACAATGGGTTCATTTGAAATCCTAATAGGACCTTTGGAGGTGATCCTAAGAGGCTTGTTTGAGATGGTAATAATGGAAAGGTCTTCACATTTGTTAGTCAAAGTTTCGGCAAGCGGAGTCTTCTCAAATAGAATTTCGTGGCTATCCATCAGGCGTTGAATGCCTTTCTTCAGCCCTTCACATCCATTGAGTTGTTGGGTACAACAAACACAGTCTTTTATACAGCCAGGGAAAAACCCAGCTTTCAACAGGTTCTTTTTGATGATATTCAGTGGAGTAGTCAATTCTTCAACAGAGGCAACAAAAATTGTATCTTCAGCAGCATTAACACCCTTGTCATTCTTCGACATAGGTGCGGTGATTACATTCGCAGTTGGAGGAGGATAGAACTTAATAGTCTTGTTATTAATCAAATCTTGGATTTTATTCTTCAAGGCTCAACACTGCTCAGTCTCGTGCCCGGGGCCATTTTAGTGGTAAGCATATTTACTGTTCGGATTATACTTTTATGGAGAGGTATCAGGGTTGGCAGGAGGATCGCGCAATGTCACCAAATTAGCCTTGAGAAAATGTTGTAAGGCTTGAGATAATGACATGCCTAACCTCGTAAATTGTCTTCTCAGAGTTTCAAAATGTTGATGATTTGCGGATGGTCTTGGAGTAGGAGATGGATTGGAGATTCAGACAGTGTTAACAGACGGATGATCATTCTTCTTGGTACAGGCCCTTTCCCCATACACAAAATTGATTTCCTTCTTTGCAGCAAAAGGTTTCTTGACAGGATTAGAAGTGGAGTCAGATGCCACATAGATCTTCCCACTTTTGATGCCGCTTTCAACTCTTTCACTAGTTAAGATTAACTCGGTGAATCCAGAGGAGGAATAACCTACCAAGTTAAAGAAAGGACCGGATAAGGTCCCCATAAACATGTCAATGTGCTCTCTATCAGTCAAAGGTGGTTGAACCCTACTTGCAAGGTCTCTCCACTTTTGTGCATATTCCTTAAATCCTTTGTTCTTCCCCATAGTCATATCTTGCAACTGAACTCTCGTTGGCGCTAACTCGGTGTTATACTGTTACTGATGGTAGAATGCGGTAGCTAAATCTTCCCAGGTATTGATATGGGAACCATCTAACTGATAAAACCATTCAATTTGCATTCCAGCTAAGCTCTCTTGGAAAAAGTGAACCCAAAGTTTCTTATCAGCAATGTGCAGCTGTATCTTGCGCACGTAAGATTTTAGGTGAAGTTTTGGACAAGAAACCCCATCGTACTTTGCAAATATTGGTATTTTGAATTTATGGGGAATCACGACCCCATAGATTAAACCCAAGTCATCAAAATCTAAATCGGGGACAACTTGGATTTCAACAGCTTTCAGTTTGTCTTCTAACTGCTTATACTTGACATCAGCGGGTGGATACTGCTCGTCGAAATAATCATGATCAGACGCTTGATCATTAACACAATCAGCCTGGGTACTTTTAACTTCACCAATCTGATACTCGTCTTCTTCAGATGAGTCTTCTCCTACCGGGATCTGACGGACTATCTCCTTGAACCTTCTACCCATGTTGAGTAGAGCTTTCTTCTTGGGCTTCTTATTAACTGCCAGCAATGACATCATATCCTGATGCTTCTTGGCTAGGGCCAGTAGAGTCTCTTGGAATTGAGAGTTTTGTTCCTGAAGATCCTTCACAGTTTTCTCTAGATCCATCTTGCTGAAATAAACAACAGAAAGATAAGGAAACTTGTTATGTGAAAACATGTCATGTTATGATGCATGGAAGATGTATATACAAATGATTTCAAGGATTTATTGAAATTTAAATTTTTATAGACAAAAGAGTGAACAAACGTCAGTTTTCATTAATTAGTTTGAAAATATTACAACACGCCTCTTGGGCTTACAAAAACTCTCTAAGATAACAAGACTGAACGCATCCTCTTCGGTGCAAGGTAGGCGTTCACACTTTGGTATTCTTGTAGCTTCTTCGTAAGCTCCAAGACCCTCTTCTCACTAGCATAGAATTGAGCCTCGAAAGTATCTCATTCTTCCTTTAGCTGAATCCATCCTTTTTGCAAGTCTTCGACAAATGTAAGCATGTCGGGGTGGAGGACAATGTAGGGAACATCTCCTTCAACCACAGGCTCCATGATAACTGGTAAGATGGAGGGATAAGGCATCACAAGTTTCCGAGCACGAGCTCGTACCCACTTAAGGTAAGGCTCAAGGGGAATTGAATTCTTGTGTCCCAACGTCTTACTATCCACCCTGCTCACCATCCTTCAAGCTCGGATAAACCTCTGGCGGTAACTTTGATCATCTCTTTCATAGTCAAATACCACTCCTTGAATGAGCATCTCATGTGGACCATCCCTTCGGGCGTAACCAAACTGTCGTAAGGCTAAGCAGTGGTCGTAAGTGATACCTCCCCTAATTCCAAGTAAGGGGACATTAGGGAATTCACTACAATGGTCGATGATAGTAACATTCTCCAAGGATCGAGAACACCAATGAACATCTGAGTGTCTGAGCGCCATCAACCTATGTGACCATCTTGAACCTTGCTCGTTCTTCAACACAGATCGGGGAAGATGCAAAATGAACCATCTTGCCAAGAGAGGAATGCAACACATGAGAATTCCTCTCTTCCTCATAGTGCGATAGTGAAATGAATGTAGGATATCTCCCAACAAGGTAGGCATCGGGTTACGATACATGAAGATTTTGATAGTGCTTACATCTATGAGTTGGTCAGGGTTTGGAAACAAAACCATCCCATAGATGAGAAGGGCCGATATTTCTTCAAAATATTTTAAGTCCAAAGAGTTCCAACAATCTTGAGCTTTCTCAAACAAGAACTTGGCTAAGAAACCTTTGACATCACTCCTTGTTTCCCAATTAGTTGTGATATCAGATTGTGGCAAGTGTAGTGCTTGGGAAATCTCCCAAGGTTTTGGATCTCTTTCCGTACCTTTGAATGGTAGTTGATTGAGAATGGGAATTCTCAAGGGTTGTGATAATTCTTCTAGAGTAGGCACAAGTTGATAATCGGGAAAAGTGAAGCTATGGTGTAGAGGATCAAAGAATTGGAAGAACACCTTCATCATATCTTCATCAGTGTTGGAGGTAACCAAGTTTAGGAGGCGACCATGTCTTTCGGTGAATGGAGAATTCTCAGGAGGCCTTGATCCTAGCTCTTTGAGTTGAGGAGGAATTCTTACGAGATTGACTTGAATAATATTTCTGCGGAGGGAAGCCATGTCCTACAAAATAGAACAAAGATAAATCCCAAAAATCCTTGAAATGGTTAGTGAGAATGAGTATGATGTTATGATGTTTATGATGTTATGTACAAGTAAATATATACAAAAAAGGCAAGCAAGTCCTTAGGTTTAGGCTTGCATGGAGTCTCATAGGTAAGTACCCTCTTGAAGTTTAGTTGGCTCAAACCTGTCCTATAAATAGTAACCGGGTTCTAAGGGATCTCAATATCACTGATTTGTCTTCTCGGGCATTGTTTCAGCACAAGCCTCTTTCAAGGCGACCGAAATATCCCGAAAATCAAACATTAGTGAGTGTAGTATCGATTATCTACCAATATCGGACTGCACCAAAGCCGGTCATCTCACTACGCCCTAATGGCCAAGTTTGTCAAGTAAAGGTTCTAAAAGTCCATTAGTGCTTTATGACATCACTCAGCGGCCCCGTATTCTCCTTGACTACTCAAGGGCTACCGGTACCCACAAATATGTCACACTAACGTATCTATTGCTTAGATCATGTCGGTATACCCCACACAACTTCCATAATGTATTGCTACTTACCTATAAGGTATCCCAAATCCAGTTAGAGGATTAGAACAAGCCCAAACAAGGAACCAAAATGTAAAGCAAACAAGTAAAACAATGAAAGCAAATAAATGTGATCTAGACCTAAGGTAACCCCACTTATAAGTATGTTCCAAGCAGAGTCGCCAGTTTTATGATACAGTGGGAGAACTGATTTGGGTGTTTTGCGTTTTATCGTAAATTTTGCGGTTAGCAAGAGTCGCCCTCGACTTTTCTTTTATCCAAAAGGAAAGGCTGAAAAGAACAGGAAAGACCTTTGAGATTGTTTCTTGAGTTTGGGGGGTAGATTATGAAAAGGGAAGGTGTTAGCACCCTTTTCATTCATAGTTATCTATGGGCTCTTAGTTGCTTGCTAGATCACTTGATTTTGTTTGAAAATGTGATTTGTGTGGTTTTTGAAAGTATTTTGAAAATGCGTCATCGTTTAGGTAAACTCTGTAATAGTTCTCATTCGTAAGAACATATACAAAGTGTTGATCTTTTGAAAACATTTCATGTTTGGAAAATGTTTTTGAAAGTGTTGGTGTTTGTTTTGAAAACAAGCAAGAGTATTTGATTTGAAATTAAGCAAGTAACTAGGAACAATCTACCTACTCAAAAGTCTTAGTTCATTTCTTCCTTTCCTTTGACATTTCTATATTACCATTTATTTGGTAAGAAGCCTTATCTTTGGATGTATAGGGACGGGTGTGGGTCATCGTATAGCCATGATAGCAATATTATGAAATATCTTAACATTTTCTTTGAGGGAATAAGATCATTTTGAAAGGTAACATTTAATAGCGTCGTCGAGGGACTATGATCTTGTATTTTTTATTGCTTTTTGCTAAGATATCTCACATGCATAACATGGCCATTTTGGTAAGGCAACAAAGTGGAATTACCCTAAGGGTGCAAGTGTGCAGATGTGTTTGATTTACATGCTTGTTTATCTTAGATTAGGGTTTACTACTTGTTGATTTTATCTTTCTATACAAACCCTAATTTACTAGCATTTATATAAAGCAATAAATTATGGAAAGTAAAAATACTAAGCTATTACATCATTAGGGGAGGGGGTGTACAAATTTACAAATGGGGATTTTGCAAGAAAATTAAATCTAATTAACTATTACAACCATATTGAATAAATATACAATAATTTAAAAAAATAATGTACAAATGCAAAATGGAAGAGGAAATGATTTTTTGTTTGGTTTTCATGAAAAGGTTTTAATCTTGACCTAATTAAGAAAAATGATTAGTTAAAAAAACAAGATTAAATTTAAACTATTTAGGAAAAGAAACTAGGTTAAAAAGTATTTTTAGGGTTTTTTTATGAAAAAGTTTTAAATTAATAATAGTAATAATGAAAGTTAATAAATTAAAATAAACCTAAGTTCTAAATTAATTTTAATTTACAAGAAAATAATATAACAATTACACCTAAGTCTAAGTATTAATTATTAAAAAAAGAAATTAATTTGTTAAAAGAAAATGTTTTTTGGTCTTTAGTTTTATAAATAAAAAATAAAAATATATAAGTGTAAAAATAATAAATAAAATATTTTTTCGATTTTTTATTAGTAAAATAAAAATAATATTAACAATAGTAAAAACAATAAAAATAATAAAAGTAATATGAAAATAAAAATAAAATAAAGAAAAAGAAAAAGAAATAATAAAAATAAAGGGCCAGGGGGTATGAAAGTAATCAAGGGGTTAGAAGAAGTAAAAAAATGGAGAGCCCAATGACTAGGGCCCAGGCGCTGCTGCATGTAAAATAAAAGGAAGCAAAATATGAAGGAAAAAAATACAACAAAATGGATATTGAGGCTTGAACCCAAGTCCTAAAGGTGACAGGCGCGCGCTTTAACCACTGGGGTGGTGATACATCCGTTAACTTAAACAAAACAACAAATATGTAACATAAGTTTTGCCCGGAATGTAACTTCTTCTTCAACCTCCATCCAAAGAACCTGTAATTCATTCATTTCTCATCCATTCACAAAACTTCCAACATCAAACTTGTTAGAAATTTCCTCACGATTCTGAATATGTAAATAACTTAAGCTAATTCTCAAAGATGAGTATGAATTTATAACAGTACCAAATTCTGACCTAAATATTTTTAGAGGTTCAAACTCAAAATTCTCCATACTCAAGCAACATAAATGAAATCTATGGACATGTATAGTTTCGGGGCAATCATGTCTACATTTTATCTTCACAAATGCAAGCCTAACAATGCCTAAATGAGAAGATAGAAGTTCAAGAAAAATACCTCAAAACTAGAAATCGTGAAATGATTTTGAGCTTGTTTTGAGTGATGGTGATTATCAGGTTAGCTTCCTTGAACCTCTATGAAGCTAATGCAATGGCTGGCTTGAACTGAGAGTAGCTAAAATGGCCTGGAAAAGTACAACTGCAATGCTCTGTTTTTGGTTATGGAGGATGATGGAAATGGAGTTACAGTTTAGGAACAAGGATTTGGATTAGTTGTATTTGAAGTAAGGAAGCTTTTGATATGATTTGGAGAGGAAACACACGAGTGGTTTGAGAGATGGGAGTTTCTGATCAGGTTCTGCACAACAATGGAGTTTTTTGTGCAATCTGAGTTTTCAGGGAGTTTGGGAGTGCTTTCAATCGTGTGTTAGCTTGAAAATAACTTGTATAGTTATATGAAAAATGTTAGAGGGCTTGAGGTTGACAGAACTGTGAGATATAAAGTTATGGCTATGTTACTTGATTTTGAAGAAAAATGGAAACCATGGTTTCAAGGCATAGTACAAGCATGGCATGAGTTTATGGGAGGCTCTAGACATGTTGCTTTTTCCTTTGACATTTCTTGTGTTCAGATGAAATAAGTTAGGAGCTCTATGCATTGACTTTCTGATTAAAGTCACTTTTCCAAAATGGAAGTGTGAACTTTGTTCCATTAATGGAATAATCACTTGGACAATGACTCAAACACTTGGATCATAGCTCAAATAGTTGTGTAATACTCTGATTATGGATAGATTTAGAGGTTAGAAGCCTGTAAAGTAAGATTCATGCAACATGGGTGTGGATTGGATCAAATGTTCATCATGAAAATGACTTGAAAAACAAGTTTGAAACCCTAACTTCTTGTCTTTGATTCTCCTTGCTCAAACATGATCTCAATGATTTCTTGGACATTTTGGAAAGCTTGTAACATCCTATACAACCTCTATGTTGGACATTTTTTAAAATTCCTCTTGGAACTATGTGAAAAATTTCCATGAAGTTAGGTCAAAATCCAGCCTAAACTAGGGCAAAATTTCACTGTTTCCAAGTTTCGTGAATATGTATTCACAAAATCATAACTTGAAATCCATGCATTTATAGGAGAAGTTGTGTTCTTAAATTTTTTATATCTCATTGAGATCTACAACTTTCATGTTGGAAGTTTCATTTGAATCATCTTGCATCATGGTGAAAAATTGGCTCAAAGTTGTGAAAAAATATGAAGTTTTCAACACTTAGAAATATTTCTAAGTTTAGAAATTTTGACTTTTCAAAATGAAATCTTGACTTTTTGATTTATTGATGAACAAGTTTAATATTTTGACATGTTTTGATGAATTGTGATCTTTGACACTTGATTTTGACTAAAAAGTCAAAGTTTGACTTTTTAGTATACAGTTGACTTTTGATCAGTTGACTGAAAATTTATCTGTCAATCAATTGATCTTGAGGAATGTTTTGAGCCATGTCATTAGGTGAAAATTATGCAATTGAATCCTTGAGATCATGTCTCAAACCAATAAGTCATTTGCTAGGTCAAAAACCATAAATTGCACCTTCTCAGTCAAAACCCTAATTTTGACCATTTTGCCCTCTTGATGATTTGATCAAATTTCTTGAGAAATTGGGATCCAAACTTGATCGAATTCATATTGTTGATATGGACCAAAAATCATAAAGTTTGACTGTAAATTGACCACAATTGACTTTTTTTCCTCAATACAGCTGATTTTAGGTCAACTGATCAATTGACTGAGCAAAAATGTGATCCAAGACTTGAAACTTGACATGAGAAATCTTGAGGGTCCAAAATGATCCATGAAAGTCATATGGGGCATCAAAAGCCCATTTATCCTTGTGCAATCCCAAAATCTAATTTTCAGTCATCAGTGCTAGAGGAGGTGTCTTGAGTTGATCAACCCTTGTGCAGTCTTGAACCAAAGGAGATCTTGTGAGAGATTATTTGATAAATGAGAGGGAAAATTTTGGGGTACAACAATGACATCGCTTGAAGCTGACTTTACCTATCCAAGTTGAGTTTGCAGAAAGACAAACACTGTAAAACTGTACAGCAGGTCAAAGATTAATGCCCGAAACAAGACGGGGAAACTATCTATATGACCAAGTGGTATGAACTCCCGGAACAAAACGGGTTTACCAACAAATACAACAGGCCACAGATTAATGCCCTAAACCGTACGGGGAAACTATCTATGTGACCAATGATGCCAAGCCCCAGATTAATACCTATAACAAGTCAGGAGAACTATCTATGGATGATTGTCTGTAGGTTAATACCAGTAACAAGCCAGGAAATCTATCTACATGAGGAGATTGAAGATTAATACCTGTAACAAGCCAGGAAAACTATCTTTCTTTCTCAGGTCAAAGATTAATACTTGTAACAATCCAGGATAACTATCTCAGCAACCGATAATTTTCAAGTCCCGGATTAATACCTGTAACAAGCCAAGAAAACTATCTGTGGACGAATGATTATAGATTAATACCTGTAACAAGCCAGGAGAACTATCTACATGAGGAAATTAAAGATTAATACCTGTAACAAGCCAGGAAAACTATCTTTCTTTCTCAGGTCAGAGATTAATACCTGTAACAAGCCAGGACAACTATCTCAGCGACCGACAACTTTCAAGTTCCATATTAATACCTGAAACCAGACATGATAACTATTTGCGAACAGATGATTTGTAGATTAACACCTGAAACCAGACAGGAAAACTATCTAGATGACAAGACGAAGTAATCTTATACGGGTTCTTTCTCATCATCCAGATGTAGTCTAACAAGGACTCAGCCTGAAGTAATCTTACACGGGTTCCTTCTCATCATCCAGATGCAGTCTAACACAGACTCATCCTAAAGCATCCCCCGCACAGGCTCATTCTCATATATCTCTGGATGCAGTCTAATACAGACTCATCCTGAAATAGCCCTACATAGGCTCTTTCTAATACATTTTCAGATAACGGATAATTCTATTATCCCTAGTAAGTTACTGTGAAGCCTGAATTTCAAAGGCCCTCACTATAATGTTTCTAGGTGTTAAAGTGAGTCCCTCGCATTCTAGTCGGTCAAGAGCATTTTTGGGTAAGACATTCAACGATGAGACGGTATCCACCATAACATGGGCTAGTGTAGTGCCCCTGCACTCAATGGAAACATGCAAGGCATTATTTTGTTTCCTTCCTTTGGAAGTTAAATCAGCAACGAAAAATCCCAATCTGCTATCAGCAGTTAAACTGGCCACACAATTCTTAAATTAATCAATGGAGGTCTCTTGGGGCACGTGGGCGGTCTTAAGAAACTTTACCAAGGCTTTGGCATGGGCCTCAGAACACATGAGTAAGGCTAACATCGATACTTTCGAGGGGGTTTGCCCTAACTATTCCACGATGTTGTAGTAACTTTTCTTGATTATTTTTAGTATCTCTTCTATATCCTTTCTAGAAGTTTCAGGAATATCCTCTAGATGCGCCTTCCTCTAGACAGGCTCAGATAACACCTCCTTGCCCCTTGTCTTGGTCGCAGGAATAACAGTAGGATCGTCAACAGGAGTATTACTGGGAATGCTAGTGGAAGCGGTAGCGGGAATAATTGCAGGAGTAGAAATGGTCTTTGGAGAGATCTCAGGTGAGAAGATTCTTCCACTTCTTGTTATCTCACTAGTCCCAATGATATTGACAACGTCAGGATCAGTGTCCTTCTCAATCTTGTCTTGGATAGCCAACAGATCTTGCTTGACGCCATAATAATAGACGTCAACCCCATAGTTCCAGGGAACAACTTTATCCGAAGAATATGGTATTGGCCTTGGCATGGTGATGATTAGGGGAGCATACTTTGGAACAGATGTAATCCTGTCGGGTATTTTGGTGGAGACCCTGGGAGGATTGTCGGAAATGGTGATTATTGAGATATCTTCACAAGAATTTCTGATAAGAGGAACTTTTTCAAACGGGATTTCTTTACTAGCCATCATATGTTGGACGCCCATCTTCAGTAACGAACAACCATTGGGTAGAGACACACATAACTGACAACTTTTATCACAGCTCAGGAACAAACCAGCTTGCAGTAGATTATGTTTAATAGTCAAAAGAGGAGTAGCTAAATCATTCACAGAGGAAACAAAACACTCATTATCAATATCATTGACACCTTGACCGTGTTTGGGCATTGGCGCTGTTATCACATTAGGTGTTTCTGGGGGATCAAACTCAATATCTTTCGCCTCGATAAGGTCTTGTATCTTATTCTTCAAGGCCCAACAGTCGTTTGTATCATGCCCCGAGCTTTCATAATGATAGGCACATCGAGCATTCGGGTTGTAGCAAGGAGAAGTTGTATTGGGGTTCTTGGGAGCTTCTTTTAGGGTCACCAGATTGGGCTTCAAAAGATGTAACAACACTTGGGACAAGGTCATGTTGATTCAGGTGAATCATCTCATGGGTGCATCGGGCCTGCATTAATAATTTCCCTGCTGATTTGGTGCAGGATTAGAAATCATAACAGCCCCTACCGTCGGGCGATGTTCAGTTTTGTTTTGATTCCTATGGTCATATGCAACACTGACCTCCTTCTTTCCGGTAAAGGGTTTCTTCATCGTGCTCGAGGAAGCATCTCTTTGAATTTTGCCACTTTTTATACCCTCTTCTACCCGTTCACCAGTCATGATTAATTCAGTAAATCCGGCCGAGGAGCTTCCGATCAGATGTTTGAAGAATGGACTCGATAGCGTGCCTAAGAACATATCCACCAACTCTCTGTCAGATAGAGGAGGTTGGACTCTTCCCGCGAGATCCCTCCATTTTTGAGCGTAGGTTTTGAAACCTTCACTTGCACCCATAGACATGCCTTGCAATTGTGTCCGAGTTGGAGCTAAGTCAGCATTATACTGGTATTGCTTGTAGAAAGTGGCCACCAAATATTCCCAATTGTGAATGTTGGTCCCTTCCAACTGATAGAACCAATCCAATTGCGTCCCTGATAAGCTTTCTTGGAAGAAATACATCCATAAGTTCATATCCGTAGTATGGGGTTGAATTTTCCTGACATATGACCTTAAATGAAGCTTTGGACAAGAAGCACCGTCATATTTAGCGAAATTAGGGACCTTGAATTTTTGTGGGATGACAACCCCTGAGACAAGTCCTAGCTCTTCAAAATCCAACCCGGGTACCCTCTGGATCTCCATAGCATTGAGGCGATCTTCCAACTGTTTGTATCTGTCGTCAGCTGGAGGATACTGCTCTTCAGAGTAATCAACCTCTTCTTCCTCTTCAGACTCTGGATGGTCATTTACTTCCTTATTTTTCCCTTCTTGATTATCCCCTTCACCCGATGATGTTATGAAGTCTAGAGTTCGTATGGATGGTCCTTTGAAACCTTCTTCCCAGATTCAAAACACCAGTTGATTTCTTCGCTTTCTTCTTCTTTTCTTTAATCATTAAAGTTTTCAACTCCTCTTGTCCTTTTGCCAGAGTCAAGAACATTTGTTGAAACTGAGCGTTTTGTGCCTGAAGATCTTTTACTATCTGTTTAATATCCATCTCACTGAAATAAACAGTAGAAAGATAAGGAGACTTGTTGTAAGAAACGTGTTTGTGCTATGATGAATGAAGATGCATATCAAAATGATTTCAAGGAAATTAGAGATTTAAATTTGCTTTAGACAAAAAGGAACACACATTATATTAATAAATCAGAGTTTGAGTACATCATGCCTCTTTGGGCTTACAATGAAAGAAATAAAATACAAAAACTCCTAAGACAAAAAATTTGAACGCATCCTCTTTAGTGTGATGTAGGCGTTCAAACTCCGCTCTTCATGAAGTTGCTTGGTGAGTTCCAGAACTTTCTTCTCACTGGCGTAGAATTGATTCTCAAAGGTGTCTCGTTCTTCCTTGAGCTGGATCCATGACTTTTGCAACTCTTCGAAGCTTGTTGGCATATTAGGATGAGAAATGATGTGAGGTTTGTCTTCTTGATCAACAGACTCTGAGATCACTAGCAGTGTAGCAGCATATGGCATCATAAGATTCTGAGCACGAGCTCGTACCCATCTGAAGTAAGGCTCAAAGGGGATGGAGTTTTTGCGTCCCAAAGTACTGCAATCGGTCTTCTTTACCATTCCCCAAGTGCGAATGAACCTCTGGAGATAACCTTGTAGGTCATTTGAATAGTCAAACACAATACCCTAAACGAGCATATTGTGGGGACCATCCCTTCGGGCGTAGCCGAACTGACGTAGGGCCAAAGGGTTGTAAGTGATGCCTCCTCTAATACCAAGAAGGGGAACATTAGGGTATTCTCCGAAGCGATCAATAAAAGAGATATCTTCTTGAGAGCGAGGGCACCAATAGATATCAGAGTGAGAAAGGGACATTATCCTTTGATTCCACCTCAAGCCTAATTCATTCTTCATCACTGACCGGGGAGGTGCAAAATAAACCGTCAATAGAGCAAAGGCATACAACATATAAGAGTCCCTCGTTTCTTCATAGTACGAGTGTGGAGTGAATGCAACACATCTCCGAGCAATGTAGGCACTGGATTATGAGCAAGGAAGATGTTGATGGCACAAACATCTATAAACTAGTCTGAATTGGGGAACAGAACCAATCCATAGATTAATAGAGCTAGGACATCTTAAAAGGCATGGTAACTCATGGCATCTAAGAATATCGGATCTTTCTTCATTAGAAAACTTTCAAGGAGACCCTTGACTCCACTTCTTCTTTCCAATTGGATTCAATGTCAAACGGTTTCAAATGCAAGGCTATGGCAACACTTTCAGCAATTGGATCTTGTTCTAAGCCGGTGAAAGGTACTTGCTCCAATATAAGTGACCCAAGTATTTTGGATAACTCTTCCAGCATAGGCACTAACTGGTAATCTGGAAAAGTGAAGCAATGGTGTTTAGGGTCGAAGAATTGAAACAGAACACTCATGAGACCTTCGTCAAAACCAGTAGTAACCAAACTGAGAAAATGACCTTATCTCTTGTTGAATGATGAGCTCTCGGGAACTCTCAGGACCATTTCTTTGAGCTTGGAAGGGACCTCTACAAAATTGATTCAGATGGTCTTTCTGCGAGTTGAATCCATACCCTACAAAACATAAAGGAAAGATAAATCTCTAGCCCCTTGAAATGGTTAGCATGTGTTGTACCCCAAAATTTGCCCTCCCATATTCTCCAAGAAATGGCCAAGTCAAGTTGCAAAATTCCCCAAGGGTTGCACAGTGCAAAGGTCTCCTATACAGTCAAAACTAGGGTTTGTGTTCTGATCAAGAAAATGAGGTCTTCAAAGGTCCAATCAAGTCCTATATGCCTACAAACATGGTCAAGCATCCTCATATCAAGTTTCAAGGCATTCAGCTCAAAATTGCACAGTCAAAAACCCTAATTGCACTACAGTCAACTGTAGGGGCAAAATGGTCATTTGACAGTCAAAAGTTCAAATTTTTGGTCAACATATCATTTTGAAGCCACAAACATCATTTGATCAATGCTTGATCATGATTCTCAAAATTTGGCTCAGAAATCATCAAAGATGCAAAAGTTACTATATTTGGACAGCTGAAAAAGTCAACTGAAATTGACCAGGGCATAACTTTCACATGGATTATCAGAAAAATTCCATCCAAATCTCATTTTGAAGAGAAAGACATTTCCTACAACTCATCTTCATACTTCAAGTCCAAGAAATGCTCTCACAAAAAGTTATCAATTTCAACATTATAGGTCATTTTCAAAAGTCAACAAAAAGAGACTTTAAGTCAAAGGCCATAACTTGAGCTTGGTAAATCAAAATGACATGGGACCAAAGACATTGGTTATAGGACTCAAAGACCTTTCCAAAATGTCCAAGAACATGAGAAAAGCTTAAAAATTGAGCAAGTTATGCCTTGTGGAAGTTGGGAAATTTTTGGATATTTTGAAAAGTCAACATTGATTCAAATGACCTAAAATTGCTAATGGGCCCATTTTTCTTCCATGATTCATCATTCTAAGCATGTGCACGACCACTTGGCCCAAAGGGAAGTATTTTCTCATTTTTTATTTATTTATTTGAATTTTTATTCATATTAATTCATTTAAATCATTTTAATATATGGAAAATATTTAATTCACCCTAACCAATCTTTTTGTACACATTTCAGCCTTAATATTTCGTGCACATCCCAACATGGAAAGATTTGGTTTGATTTGAGCATAATTGACACAAAATACACATGAAAAAAGATATGGAAAATCTTAAGAAATCAAATATTGAAAACCATGATTGCAAGGGATTTTCATCAATTTTCTTAACCTAATTGATTCACTACAAATGCTGGAACACAACCCTAATGCCCATGGACTCTCAGCTGCGCAAGAAAGGTCATTACAAGCTTGAATTTTTTCTCTAAGAACTCAATTCTGAAATCATTGGTACAAGGCGATTCAAGGCACAAAAACGATTTCAATAGCTTCCTGAAGCTTCACTGATCATATTCCAATCAAAGACATCAAGCTTTGCGCTTTGGAACGGTATACAGAAGTCTCTCTTGTTCCATATTCTTTCATTATCGTGTTTCATTATTTATGCACATTCATGGCATTCTAACCATATATTCATGATCAGTGAAACATTTGTAAACTAACCCATGCGATTAATTGAGTTTTTGCAAGCTGTAGGCGATTCCACCATGTTCAATTTCTAGGGTTTGCAGAGCTTAGAATTAGGGCTTTTGAAATAAAGTAAAATTGGGGGACGAGACCAAAACCATTGGACTTGACGCATCTGGACGAACAGGAAGCACCACTCGCGATTAATTTATGGACATCATAGCGCTAGTCGCTATTTTCTGGAAACAGGCCTAAGAAAACACCATAAAAACCGTTGCTCTATAGTCTTGTTTCAGAAAGAAAAAAAAGAAACACAAGGAAGAAGACGGCGTGGTGTCATAAGCTGATTGGTCTATTTAAAAGTTGGCGCGCAGGACCCACTAATGCTTCGCTTTTCTTTTATATTATTTATTTGTTACTAATATAATAAGCGCGTTGACATGGCTCAGTGGCACAGGTGTTGCTTGGTGATGTTAGTGACCTGGGTTTGAACCCCAGGTCTGTGCAATTTCAATATTATTTTTCCCTAATAATTCCTATGCAGCGTTTGTGTTGGAAACCATGATGCATCTCCAGATCTATCCATCCACGCGTCCGTCAGAAGCAATCCAAGGGTGCAGAATTGATGAGCACACTAAGCCTTAGTCAATGCGCTACACGCTACGCAAAAAGTCAAACGGATCAACGCTTAACTGGGCCAGATTGCTAAGGCCTATACCTCACAATTGGGGCCTGAACCCTCCCCCTGGTTTGCAATGTTTTTTTTCAATTTTCTTTATGTTTTATTTTATTTTCAATTATTTGTTTATTTGTTTTGTTGTCTTAATTTAATTAATTATTTTTACACAAAATATAAAAATATCATAAAAAACAGAAAAGGCAAAAATATAATAAATATTATATTTTAATATTTTCTTATAAATAATTGTATATAAATAAACTTAGTATTAATTTAGGTTGTAACTTTAATTCTTTTCATAATAAAATCTAAAAAAAATGTAGAATTAGGTTTAGTTAATTTTTATTCTTTTTTTAATATTTATTTTTTCACAATAATAATATTTATTTTATTTTCATAATTAAATTGTACATAAAAAATTTTAGGTTTAATTTAGGTTATATTTTAATATTTTCATAACAAATTTAAAAGCCATTAGAATTAGGGTTTGCATTCAATTTTAATTTTAATTAATTCTTTTTCTATTAAATCTTAAAAAACATAAAAATACCAAAAAAACATTTTCTTTTAAAATTTTAATTTTAATTCCTTATCAATTTAAAATTTGCTAAAGGGTCCAACGCCCTCGATTCGTCTAATTCTTTTATTTCGCATATGTATCTTATTTCGCTTAATTAATTATGTACCTCTCCCAAAGCGTTGTAACATTTACTTTTCGCACTTTTATTTGCTTTAGTTATTTTTCTGTCAAATCGGGTCCGGTTTAATTTTTGGCGATGTGGACCCGCGCCTTTTGTAATAGCTTAGATTTACTTTTCCTCGCAACTTTTAATTGTTAAGCAAAGCATGCAAGAATGAATGGACATAAATAAAATCAAGCGTAGAACACCAATTGACATGACAAGACAAATATCAATGAAAACGACACACGAATCGCACACACCACCCCTAGGGTACGCCTCACTGTTGCCTTGCCTCGAAAGGTGATCGTCGAGTAGAGGATGTCTTAGTAAGTCCTCATGATCCGGGAACCTGGCATGAGGGTAGCTTCTAAGGTGTCTTCCCATTGCTCTGGTGATCACCGTGTCCCTACAAACTCGAATTGACCCGAACACCTCCAACGGTGGTGCTACCTACCTCTCAATGGTGGGATGGCACTACTTTAAAGGACATTTACACAGACGAATTCCTTAGGGTAGGTAGACGACTCATGGATACTTGCTCTTTTCAAAACAAACAAAAATCTTTTCACACCAACACATTTTCAAAAGCTGTCAAAGCAATTTTTCAAACACTCTGACACAAGAGTCGAACTGAAATTTTCAAAGAAACTTTTTAAAACCCACAATTGAAAAGCAAACAAACCATTTTTGAAAACACAAATGAGCAAGTATCTAAGAGCCCATGGATAACCATGGATAGAAAGGGTGCTAACACCTTCCCTTTCTATAACCTACCTCCCGAACCGAGAGCAATCTATTTAAGGAATTTTTCTGTGCTTTTGTCCTTTCCATTTGGAGAAAATAAAAGACGGTGACGACTCTTGCTTCCGCGACATTTCGCGAACCAGCGTTAAACAGTCAGTTCCAGATCCACCGATCACAGAACTGGCGACTCTGCTGGGGAATAAACTTAAAGTGAGGTGTACCTTAGGGTTAGTTCATAACTGTGTTTTCAATTGCTTTCTTTGCTTGCTTTAAATTGTGGGACTGTCTTGGGAGTTCTATAGATCCTAAACCCGGATCTGGGGAATACCTTCTTAGAAAGTAGCAACAAGGCTGTGAGGGAACTGTGCGGGGTATACCGACATGGTTGAAACAGTCTGCTACGTTGATGTGGCACTTTGGTGTGTATCGGTAACCCTTGAGTTCAGTCAAGGAGAGTACGGGGCCTCCGCGTGGTGTCATGAAGCATCAACAGACCTTAGGAACCTTAATTGAACTATCTTGGCCTCTTTAGGGTAGTGAGATAACTGACTTTGGTGCAGTCCGAGGTTGGTTGATACTCGATACTACACTCAATTGAGGGTTGCTTTCCTGGGATATTTTGGTCGCCAGTTCAGTGGCTAAATCGAAACGATGAACAATGAAAGCAATCCAGTGATATTGGGACCCTTAGAACCCGGTTACTTTGATAGGACAGGTTGAGCCCACCAACTTCAAGAGGGTAATACCCAGACCCCATGCTGGCCTAAACTCTAAGGGCTCTCTCTTGTGTGACTTGTGTGCCTTCGTACTTGACTATCTGCATGCCTGTTACCTAACACGTGTTTCTTGCAGGTCTTGTTTATAGTCCTTAATTGGGACTCATAACAGGGTATTAAGTTTCTTGCAGGTCTTGTTTATAGTCCTTAATTGGGACTCATAACAGGGTACTAAATTGCTTGCAGGGTTGTTTATAGTCCTTAATTGGGACTCATAACAGGGTTACTCACATTACCCCATGCATACCATTGCATACATCCTAACCCATTTCAAGGATCTCAAGGGCTTGTGATGCAGGTCATGATAAATCAAACATCTAGCAAGGGGCAAAGAGGATTTATTTTCCTCTAGCTAAGGTTGTCAGGGGCTATGACCCACTGGATATGGTGAGCCTTTGACCCTTGAAGAAGGGCTCTCTACAACAGGAAGTTCCTTCAATCAAGTTGCCAGTTTCCAACTCTAACAAGTTTCTCTGTTTACCCTGCGAGGTCCTTGAAATCATTGCATGCATGTCATACATCTCATTGCATTGCAGGTGTCCCTTTGACAGGTTGCTTACCCTTCTTCGCTGTTTATTTCAGCCGATCGTCATGAATCCTGAATCATCAGCTGAGCAGTCCATCAAGGCCCTCCAGGCTCAGAACGCCCAGTTCCAAGGGTTGATCATGAACTTGACCCAGGGGCAACAAGATCTGAAGGCTCTGCTCTTGAAGAAAGAAAAGAAGAAGAGGAGGACTGTTTTGTTCAGCCCTAGACGCAGATCTGGGAATGCACCGCAGATTGAAACTGAGAGGACAACTCCATCTGTGAGGGAAGGTAGTCATCAGGGAGAAAGGGTTCCCAATCCAGTGGTCTCCGACAACGAGACAGATTTCAACGATGAACAATACCCTCCTGCCGAAGACAAGTACAAACAGTTAGAGGATAGGCTGAATGCTATGGAGATCCAACAGGTATCTGGGCTGGATTTTGGAGATCTGGGTTTGTCAACTGGTGTGATTATTCCTCGGAAGTTCAAAGCACCATCCTTTACCAAGTATGACGGGGCGTCTTGTCCCAAGTTACATCTCAGGTCCTATGTTCGGAAGATTCAACCATATACGGTGGACAAGAATTTGTGGATCCACTTCTTTCAGGAGAGTCTTTCAGGGACTCATCTCGAATGGTTCTATCAGCTAGATGGGACCAAGGTTCGTAACTGGGAGGAGTTGGCTACTGCTTTCTACAAGCAGTATCAATATAATGCCGACCTTGCTCCTACGCGTACCCAACTCCAGGGTATGTCGTTAGGATCAAGTGAAGGTTTTAAAGAATATGCGCAGAAATGGAGGGATCTTGCCGGAAGGGTACAACCACCTCTGACTGATCGGGAACTTGTCGATATGTTCTTGGGGACCCTGTCTGGTCCATTCTACAACCACCTAATTGGGAATTCGTCTGCTGGATTCACAGATCTTATCTTGACTGGAGAGCGAATAGAAGCTGGCATCCGGTCTGGGAAAATTCAAGAGGCTGCACCTTCTGATAAAAAGCCTCATCATGGAAAGAAAGAATCCAATGCTGTGCACAGTAAAAAGAGTCGTCATGAGGTGGGGGCAATCCAGATCTCCAATCCTGGACCTGCTCAACAAGGACAGGGGCAGCAGCGCAAGGAGAAACGACAGTATACCAAACTCAACATGTCGCTGGATCAAGCACTACAACAAATGTTGAAGGCAGGGCTGATCACCTTAAGGGCTCCCCTTCGGAATCCGAACACTTCTGCTCCCAATTATCATCCCAATGATAGGTGCGCATATCATTCTGATAGCCCGGGGCATACTACGGACAACTGCTGGCCTCTCAAGAATAAGATTCAAGACATGATCGACGCCAGGGAGATTCAGTTTGAAGTGCCTGAGACTCCGAACATAATCACTGCTCCGTTGCCCAATCATTGAAGCCTTTTGTTTATTTGAATTTTTGAGTTGTATTTTTCTTTGCTTATACAAACAATTAATGTCATAGCAAACTCTTTTATTCTATCAATGCATCGCATACGTCTGTTTTGGGAATTAATACAATTGTTTTCATTATGTTCAAATTTCTTTTCATATTTTTTCTGATGTCAACTCTGGATCTAAAATTCTAAGCCTCTTGAGGGAGGATGACGAAAACGATACCATAATCTACAGTATGCTTTTGAACAGACCCCGCTGATGAGGTACAGGCATTGTTTCAATCCCTAAACACTGGAGTTATAAGGATGATAATCCCTCGTTAACCCCTCTGAGCCAAAGAAGTAGGAGTTTTTCTTTTCGAAAATTAAAACCCTTAATCATAACCTGGGGCAGGGTAGTCTCTCAGTTGATCCAAGTGCATAACAAATGGCACCAAGGAGGTCCTTGCAAAACAAATAAAGACAGTGATGGTTCCGAATAATCAATAAAGAAAGGCAGTCATTATCTCAAAAAATAAAAAACCCATTAAGTCAAAACCTATGAAGGAGACTTACAAAACTGGGGCATCCCGCTGACTGTAATCATAAAAGAACAGTTCAGGCAAAAAAAAAAATAGGGATAATAAAATCAAGGAAAAAAGAGGTTCTACAAACCCTCAACAAAAAGGAATGACTGCCTATTCAAAATAAGTTATCAACATCTGAACCATTATTGGAATATCAAAGCAAAGACTCAAGCAAGGTCTAACGCACGATCAACTGAGTTTAGGTTTGGAGAACATCACGAAGAGCGGGTGGGTACAAATAATTTGAGCCTTTATCCTTTGTTTCTTAAACCATGAACCAGGCCACGCTATAACCCTCAAAAGTCCTAGCTGAAGCATGGGTTAGCTCGAAAGCATACTGTCACGAAAGGTATCCTGACTCCTGAAGGCCTACGGTAAAATACGGAGTTGACATCATGTTTTACAAACATTCACTTGTTTTATGAAAAAAGAATGCATTTTCAAAATCTTCGAGACAGACATAAGCTTTGCATTTTTAACATAACTTTGTTTGCATATGACGTTTTGTTTGAACAGCATAGAAATTCGCATGACGAAAGCCTAATGAACAGAAGTACCTCCAATCAAGGGGCAGACATGAGCATGGTCCATCATCTGGGGCAGTCCAATCAAGATTCGGAGAATCTCTCAAAGGCCAAATAGCCTGGGGCAAATCTCCTCCTGAGTCACTGGGGGCATTTCAACAACGAATCTGGCCTGATCAAACACCTTCTGGTGGCACGACAAAACACTTCTAACAGGGGCAACTCTCTACATTCTGAGAACGGACATAGTCGGAAAAATACTACGCACAATCAAAGACCCGCTAGGTTGACATACCTAGGCAAAAATTAGGGCTTCCCGGCGAACCAAAAGGGTTCGGGCAAAATGAAGGGATGAAATGAAAATCCGTACACCCGGCAAGTCGAAAACCTGAAAAGGCGGCTTGGGCAAAAATGGGTATCCCGGTGGACTGAAAACCCGAAAGGGCGGTCCAGGCAAAAGTTAGGGATTAAAGCGTACGACTATGTCCTGCCATCTGTCTACCAGAAGAAGGTTTGTCCATCAACAACTATCAGCACCCCACAAGTGCCTCCCCATAGAAACAGGGGCAATAAAGAGTGGTCTAAGCAATCTGATTGTTCTATCCTCCAAGGTATCAAGGTAGGTTCCGTTGAAGAACAGAACATAACCAATACAGTTCAACACTTCCCCAGGAGAGTCCAATCCAGATTCCCCAGGAAAATTGGAATTCATATCCCCAAGCAGTAAGCTTATCCCCAGTAGATTCTGGAAGCGCGTCCCCTCGCAGAACACGAATGTGTCGTCCGGCTTGATTTAAAGAGTTATTTCCTTAACGGGAT
Organism: Vicia faba; assembly: GCA_948472305.1. Lineage (NCBI taxonomy): Eukaryota > Viridiplantae > Streptophyta > Magnoliopsida > Fabales > Fabaceae > Vicia > Vicia faba. Next base: position 1,307,733,359 of record OX451740.1, on the reverse strand, counting down.
ATAACTGGGTTATCCTCAGCCATAAGCCACGGAAAGAGCGTCCTCGATGAAGTCTTCTTACCCCAGCGGAGTTTATCAGCACTTCCAATACAGTAAAGACATCCTCGGCAAACTATCAACATTCAACAAAGCATCCCTCTTCCCACAGAGTATTGCTTCCCAGCATGGTTGCTAGAGTATCATTTTTCCCGCAGAACCTTCCATTGGCCAGAGTTATCTTCTCCTATCGGAACTCTTGCAACTATCATCCCCGGCGGAAGCAAGACCTATTCTCCAACATCAGCCCAGGAGTGACCTCCCGGCACCCGTCAAGGATTTATTTTCCTAAGACGGAAACATATGTTCATAAACATCACATCTTCATACATTATAGCATGCATACGCATCATACTACACGAATCTCATTAATTTTGAGGACATACAGTTCATGCATCATGATCTTGCATTCAACTAATGCTTTACCTTTTCAGGAAAAGATCAATACAAAAATGATTACTATCAACTATCGCAATTCTTTTTAGATATAGTTTCAGATGTGACCCAGACATGGTGACGTTCTGATACTGCTTCCAGAATTCCTTCTAGATATAGTTTCAGATATGACCCAGATATGGTGACGTTCTGATGCTGCTTCCAGATTTCCTTCCAGATATAGTTTCAGATATGACCCATACATGGTGACATTCTGATACTGCTTCCAGATTTCCTTCTAGATATAGTTTCAGATATGACCCAGATATGGTGACGTTCTGATGCTGCTTCCAGATATAGTTTCAGATGTAAACCAGATATGGTGACGTTCTGATACTGCTTCCAGAATTCCTTCTAGATATAGTTTCAGATATGACCCAGATATGGTGACGTTCTGATGCTGCTTCCAGATTCCCTTCTAGATATAGTTTCAGATATGACCCGGAGATGGCGACGTTCTGATACTGCTTCCAGATATCCTTCTAGATATAGTTTCAGATATGACCCAGATATGGTGACGTTCTGATGCTGCTTCCAGATGTCCTTCCAGATATAGTTTCAGATATGACCCAGACATGGTGACGTTCTGATACTGCTTCCAGATTTCCTTCTAGATATAGTTTCAGATATGACCCAGATATGGTGACGTTCTGATGCTGCTTCCAGATATAGTTTCAGATATGACCCAGATATGGTGACGTTCTGATGCTGCTTCCAGATTTCCTTCTAGATATAGTTTCAGATATGACCCAGAGATGGTGACGTTCTGATACTGCTTCCAGATATCCTTCTAGATATAGTTTCAGATATGACCCAGATATGGTGACGTTCTGATGCTGCTTCCAGATGTCCTTCTAGATATAGTTTCAGATATGACCCAGATATGGTGACGTTCTGATGCTGCTTCCAGATTTCCTTCTAGATATAGTTTCAGATATGACCCAGATATGGTGACGTTCTGATACTGCTTCCAGATTTCCTTCTAGATATAGTTTCAGATATGACCCAGAGATGGTGACGTTCTGATACTGCTTCCAGATTTCCTTCTAGATATAGTTTCAGATATGACCCAGATATGGTGACGTTCTGATGCTGCTTCCAGATTTCCTTCTAGATATAGTTTCAGATATGACCCAGAGATGGTGACGTTCTGATACTGCTTCCAGATTTCCTTCTAGATATAGTTTCAGATGTAAACCAGATATGGTGACGTTCTGATACTGCTTCCAGATTTCCTTCTAGATATAGTTTCAGATGTAAACCAGATATGGTGACGTTATGATACTGCTTCCAGATTTCCTTCCAGATATAGTTTCAGATATGACCCAGATATGGTGACGTTCTGATGCTGCTTCCAGATTTCCTTCTAGATATAGTTTCAGATATGACCAAGATATGGTGACGTTCTGATGCTGCTTCCAGATTTCCTTCCAGATATAGTTTCAGATGTAAACCAGATATGGTGACGTTCTGATACTGCTTCCAGATTTCCTTCCAGATATAGTTCCAGATATGAACCAGATATGGTGACGTTCTGATGCTGCTTCCAGATTTCCTTCCAGATATAGTCCAGATATGAACCAGATATGGCGACGTTCTGACACTTATTCCAGTTGAAGACATTTCGAGACCTAGACCGGTTCAGTTAATCGACCCTAAGATTCTCTGTTGTTATCCCGTCCAAGGCCTTCTCTAGTCCAGCTAAATCGACTCCCAAACAGATTTTTCTGATGAAGACTCAGTAGAAGTTATCCCAGATGGTCCCCTCTCCGACAGCGAGTGAGGTGGTAATTCCTTTTCAGATGTTTCCCTCTCCGACGGTGAGTGAGGTGATAGTCCCCTATGGTTCCCTCTCCGACGGTGAGTGAGGTGGTAAGTCCTTTTCAGATGTTTCCCTCTCCGACGGTGAGTGAGGTGATAATTCCTTTTCAGATAGTTCCCTCTCCGACGGTGAGTGAGGTGACAATTCCTTTCCAGATAATTCCCTCTCCAACGGTGAGTGAGGTGATTCCCTTTCAGATTATAATGACTTATGGTTCTCTTCACGATCCTGCGAAGATGGTATTTCCCACCAAGATTTTCTCAACGAGCGTTGTTGAAGTTAAAATCACCCAAGGTTCTCTTACCATTCATGATAGGGCAGTAACCATACCTGATTCATTCATCATCTTTTGAAACTCCAGATTCAGCTCATGTAACCAGTCAGGACACATCTGTATCAAGCATCTGAAAATCAGCTCCTGCAACGTGCCAGGTACTCATTTTTCTTTTGCAGGTATGCAGGTTCTCGCTAAAGAATCCCTTATGCGATCAACATTCAGATGGCATCTATAAGCCCATCATCCTATTCATCAACCTCTAAATGGCATCTATAAGCCCATTCCATCATCACTGCAACTATGTGAGCGCAAATTTCTGGGCACTCTAGTGTCCAATCATCTTCTACCTTCGGATTACGAAAGGCACGTCAGCCAATCTGCATCCTCAGGTCTAAGAAGATTGAACAGGGGCAACTGTTGTACCCCAAAATTTGCCCTCCCATATTCTCCAAGAAATGGCCAAGTCAAGTTGCAAAATTCCCCAAGGGTTGCACAGTGCAAAGGTCTCCTATACAGTCAAAACTAGGGTTTGTGTTCTGATCAAGAAAATGAGGTCTTCAAAGGTCCAATCAAGTCCTATATGCCTACAAACATGGTCAAGCATCCTCATATCAAGTTTCAAGGCATTCAGCTCAAAATTGCACAGTCAAAAACCCTAATTGCACTACAGTCAACTGTAGGGGCAAAATGGTCATTTGACAGTCAAAAGTTCAAATTTTTGGTCAACATATCATTTTGAAGCCACAAACATCATTTGATCAATGCTTGATCATGATTCTCAAAATTTGGCTCAGAAATCATCAAAGATGCAAAAGTTACTATATTTGGACAGCTGAAAAAGTCAACTGAAATTGACCAGGGCATAACTTTCACATGGATTATCAGAAAAATTCCATCCAAAGCTCATTTTGAAGAGAAAGATTTCCTACAACTCATCTTCATACTTCAAGTCCAAGAAATTCTCTCACAAAAAGTTATCAATTTCAACATTATAGGTCATTTTCAAAAGTCAACAAAAAGAGACTTTAAGTCAAAGGCCATAACTTGTGATTGGTAAATCAAAATGACATGGGACCAAAGACATTGGTTAGAGGACTCAAAGACCTTTCCAAAATGTCCAAGAACATGAGAAAAGCTTAATAATTGAGCAAGTTATGCCTTGTGGAAGTTGGGAAAGTTTTGGATATTTTGAAAAGTCAACATTGATTCAAATGACCTAAAATTGCTAATGGGCCCATTTTTCTTCCATGATTCATCATTCTAAGCATGTGCACGACCACTTGGCCCAAAGGGAAGTATTTTCTCATTTTTTATTTATTTATTTGAATTTTTATTCATATTAATTCATTTAAATCATTTTAATATATGGAAAATATTTAATTCACCCTAACCAATCTTTTTGTACACATTTCAGCCTTAATATTTCGTGCACATCCCAACATGGAAAGATTTGGTTTGATTTGAGCATAATTGACACAAAATACACATGAAAAAAGATATGGAAAATCTTAAGAAATCAAATATTGAAAACCATGATTGCAAGGGATTTTCATCAATTTTCTTAACCTAATTGATTCACTACAAATGCTGGAACACAACCCTAATGCCCATGGACTCTCAGCTGTGCAAGAAAGGTCATTACAAGCTTGAATTTTTTCTCTAAGAACTCAATTCTGAAATCATTGGTACAAGGCGATTCAAGGCACAAAAACGATTTCAATAGCTTCCTGAAGCTTCACTGATCATATTCCAATCAAAGACATCAAGCTTTGCGCTTTGGAACGGTATACAGAAGTCTCTCTTGTTCCATATTCTTTCATTATCATGTTTCATTATTTATGCACATTCATGGCATTCTAACCATATATTCATGATCAGTGAAACATTTGTAAACTAACCCATGCGATTAATTGAGTTTTTGCAAGCTGTAGGCGATTCCACCATGTTCAATTTCTAGGGTTTGCAGAGCTTAGAATTAGGGCTTTTGAAATAAAGTAAAATTGGGGGACGAGACCAAAACCATTGGACTTGACGCATCTGGACGAACAGGAAGCACCACTCGCGATTAATTTATGGACATCATAGCGCTAGTCGCTATTTTCTGGAAACAGGCCTAAGAAAACACCATAAAAACCGTTGCTCTATAGTCTTGTTTCAGAAAAAAAAAAAGAAACACAAGGAAGAAGACGGCGTGGTGTCATAAGCTGATTGGTCTATTTAAAAGTTGGCGCGCAGGACCCACTAATGCTTCGCTTTTCTTTTATATTATTTATTTGTTACTAATATAATAAGCGCGTTGACATGGCTCAGTGGCACAGGTGTTGCTTGGTGATGTTAGTGACCTGGGTTCGAACCCCAGGTCTGTGCAATTTCAATATTATTTTTCCCTAATAATTCCTATGCAGCGTTTGTGTTGGAAACCATGATGCATCTCCAGATCTATCCATCCACGCGTCCGTCAGAAGCAATCCAAGGGTGCAGAATTGATGAGCACGCTAAGCCTTAGTCAATGCGCTACACGCTACGCAAAAAGTCAAACGGATCAACGCTTAACTGGGCCAGGTTGCTAAGGCCTATACCTCACAATTGGGGCCTGAACCCTCCCCCTGGTTTGCAATGTTTTTTTTCAATTTTCTTTATGTTTTATTTTATTTTCAATTATTTGTTTATTTGTTTTGTTGTCTTAATTTAATTAATTATTTTTACACAAAATATAAAAATATCATAAAAAACAGAAAAGGCAAAAATATAATAAATATTATATTTTAATATTTTCTTATAAATAATTGTATATAAATAAACTTAGTATTAATTTAGGTTGTAACTTTAATTCTTTTCATAATAAAATCTAAAAAAAATGTAGAATTAGGTTTAGTTAATTTTTATTCTTTTTTTAATATTTATTTTTTCACAATAATAATATTTATTTTATTTTCATAATTAAATTGTACATAAAAAAATTTAGGTTTAATTTAGGTTATATTTTAATATTTTCATAACAAATTTAAAAGCCATTAGAATTAGGGTTTGCATTCAATTTTAATTTTAATTAATTATTTTTCTATTAAATCTTAAAAAACATAAAAATACCAAAAAAACATTTTCTTTTAAAATTTTAATTTTAATTCCTTATCAATTTAAAATTTGCTAAAGGGTCCAACGCCCTCGATTCGTCTAATTCTTTTATTTCGCATATGTATCTTATTTCGCTTAATTAATTATGTACCTCTCCCAAAGCGTTGTAACATTTACTTTTCGCACTTTTATTTGCTTTAGTTATTTTTCTGTCAAATCGGGTCCGGTTTAATTTTTGGCGATGTGGACCTGCGCCTTTTGTAATAGCTTAGATTTACTTTTCCTCGCAACTTTTAATTGTTAAGCAAAGCATGCAAGAATGAATGGACATAAATAAAATCAAGCGTAGAACACCAATTGACATGACAAGACAAATATCAATGAAAACGACACACGAATCGCACACACCACCCCTAGGGTACGCCTCACTGTTGCCTTGCCTCGAAAGGTGATCGTCGAGTAGAGGATGTCTTAGTAAGTCCTCATGATCCAGGAACCTGGCATGAGGGTAGCTTCTAAGGTGTCTTCCCATTGCTCTGGTGATCACCATGTCCCTACAAACTCGAATTGACCCGAACACCTCCAACGGTGGTGCTACCTACCTCTCAATGGTGGGATGGCACTACTTTAAAGGACATTTACACAGACGAATTCCTTAGGGTAGGTAGACGACTCATGGATACTTGCTCTTTTCAAAACAAACAAAAATCTTTTCACACCAACACATTTTCAAAAGCTTTCAAAGCAATTTTTCAAACACTCTGACACAAGAGTCGAACTGAAATTTTCAAAGAAACTTTTTAAAACCCACAATTGAAAAGCAAACAAACCATTTTTGAAAACACAAATGAGAAAGTATCTAAGAGCCCATGGATAACCATGGATAGAAAGGGTGCTAACACCTTCCCTTTCTATAACCTACCTCCTGAATCGAGAGCAATCTCTTTAAGGAATTTTTCTGTGCTTTTGTCCTTTCCATTTGGAGAAAATAAAAGACGGTGGCGACTCTTGCTTCCGCGACATTTCGCGAACCAGCGTTAAACAGTCAGTTCCAGATCCACCGATCACAGCATGTATGTCATGATGTTATGGTTATGCTTTGAAATCACAGACATATCAAGCAAGTCACACAAAAGACCCTAGGTTTTAATGGCTTGCGTGAGTCTTTAAAGGTAAGTACCCTCTTGAAGTTTAGTTGGATCAACCTGTCCTATTAAAAGTAACGGGTTCTAAGGAGTCTCATATCACTGACCTTTCTTTTAGGCATTTTTCTAGCTCAAGCACCAAAGTATTGCGCCCAGAATATCCCAAAAGTCCAATCTCAATGAGTCTAGTATCGAGTATCAACCAATCTTCGGTCGGAACCAAAGCCGACCATCTCACTACTTTCTAATGGCTTAGGATGAGTCAATTAAAAGGTTCTAAAGGTCAGTTAACGCTTAGTGACGCTAAAGAAGCCTAATGTTATCCTTGACTGACTCGAGGAACATTAGTACAAGCCAAAGTGTCGCGATAACGTAGATATCACTTCGTCCATATCGGTATACGCTGTACAACTTCCATGATTTATTGCTACTTACCTAAAAGGTGCTCTAGATCCGGGTATAGGATCTTTAACAAAAGCCCAAGCAAATACCCAAAAATGTAAAGCAAACAAATTAATCAAAGAAATCAAGTAAAGGTCATCTAGCCCTAAGGTAACCCCACTTTTAAGTAAACTCCCCAGCAGAGTCGCCAGTTCTGTAACGCGGTGGGAGAACTGACTTGGGTCTTTTGCGTTTGATTGCAATTGTTGCAGATAGCAAGAGTTGCCACTAAATTTTCTTTTATCCAATAAGGAAAGACTGAAAAGAACAGCAAAGACCTTTCGAGATATTTTCTTGAGTTCGGGGGGTAGGTTATGAAAATGGAAGGTATTAGCACCCTTTCTATTTGTAGTTATCTACGGGCTCTTAGTTGCTTGCTAGATCACTTGCTTTTGTTTGAAAGTGTGCTTTTTGGTGTGGTTTTGAAAGTATTTTAAAAATGTCTTTGTAATGGTTCTTGTTTCTATAAGAACGCGTACAAAGTGTTGTTTTGAAAATAGTTCAAAGAGGTGTTTGTGGAGTGTGTTTTTGAAAGTGATTTTGAAAAGATGTCTTTGTAATGGCTCTCGTTTCTATAAGAATGCGTACGAAGTGTTTTAACTTTTGAAAATGTTTCAAATGAGTGTGTTGATGTATAAAATGTTTTTTGTTGTGAGCAAGCGAGCAACTAGGAGGGACCTACCTACTCAAAAAGGTCTTAAATGTTATTTTCCTCCTCCTTTAGATGTTGCTATCTTACCATTGTTTTGGTAAGAAGCCCCATCGTTGGATGTGAAGGGACGAGCGTGGGACGTTTGTATAGTCATAGAAGGCAACCTATGAGACATTTTAGCAATGTCTTTTTAGGGACTAGATCGTTTACCAAAGGCAACATCAAGGGTCATCGAGGGACTACGATCTTTTATCAAGGATCTTTGCTAAAACGCCCATGTTCGAGGGACATGACTATTTTTCCGAGGCAACAAGTGAGATTACCCTAAGGGTGCATTGTGCAAAGTGTGTTTGATTGCATACATTTTGTCTTTGATTTTTGGGTTATCTACTTGTTCTTTTTATCTTGCCATACATCCTAGTTACTAGCATTTATACAAAAGAAATAAAAAATGCAAGAAATAAAACCTACACTATTACAACCATATTGAATTGCATGGAAATATAAAGGCAAAAATAAAATAAATACAGGAAAAATGGACCCTTCAATTTGGGTTAAAACACCCTTCGATTCTGCATTTCCTGGCTTACTTTGATTTGGATTCTGAAGTCACTGGAGTCATGCCCTTCAATTTTCTTTTTTGTCTCCTTCGACTGAGGGTTGGAATCAAGATGTTCATGCCTTTTGCCTAGGCCTGGAAGTTAGCATAGTTCTGCCTTTCGCTTGAGGCCTGGAAACAACCAGGTTCTGGCCTTCGTTTGAGGCCGAGAAACAGCAAGGTTCTGACCTTCGTTTGAGGTCCAGAAGCAACAACACTAATAATTTGCAACAGGTTCCTTGCTGATCCTTTGTAAGCATATTGGGTCCTTAGAGTATGATTCGAAAGGCTTGTGCAACTAGCCAATCGAAGGGTACAACAAACCTGTCTTAAAGTCTAAGAATGCAATATCCAAATATAACTACAATCCAGGGGTTAGCATGAAAACTAATGGGTCTCAAAGTCCAAAGCATAACTAAACTAAGGTTGAGTTTTCAACATACAGGCAGTCAGAATCAAAAGTTAAAACATAGTCTAGAAATGTCTACATTTTTCTTTATTGGCATATGCACATGATATTAAAATAGAAAAGACTCAAGCTTGAAAGAGAACTTACCTCTTGAGGTCCTTAAATCGAAGGGAGATGTAAGTGCTTTCTCTGATGGAAAATGAGAGTTCCTTGGGACCCTCATGAGGCTACTCAAAATGTCTAGGAAAAATGCGTCGAAAGAGGTTGTGTGAGTGGATCGAAAGATATTTTATCACAAGTGATGGGACAAATCAAAAGCCTACTGTATCATATCTGGGTGAGTGGTTCGAAGGGTGGTTTGATGGTCACTTGGAGGGTGAATCGAAGTTTTTTTCTTAGTGTATAGAAATGTTTGAAAAATAATGTTGAGAAGTGTTTGAGAATTTTCACAAGTGTTTTCTTGCAATCGTTCAGGCCCCTAATACGTGTGGTCATACCTCCTTTTTATAGATGGCTTGAGCTGATGCTTTGGGAGGGAAAACAAAAAGTTCAGACAAAAAAGGGTATGATGTACTTGAAGCTTTCGAGGGACACTGTTTTATTGCCATTCCGGTGCAAGGAATAAGGCAGAAACGCAGGACTGCTATGCAACAGTTTTGGAGTTTTATGGCCAGTGAATCAGGCTTAATCCTGGCAGCGCATGGGACTTAGTCAACAAGTACCTTTGGCATCTCAACCTTTTGTATTGACTCCCTAGCCTCTTCTTTAGACTAGACCTTTCCGTAACCATCTCTTTTTTCCAATCGAAGTGTCATTCGAATGATTCCCATGGATATCCTTCGAAGGGGCCAAATTAATGCTCTTAGGATGGGTCATAATATACGTCCTTCGATTGGGGGTACCCAGACATGCCTGACAAACTCTTCAAATGTACCACCATGGTGCTTTCTTCGCCTGAGGCAATGTCATAGTAAAGAATTTATATGTTTGGAACAGGCTATTTCTACAGGAGATCCTGCCCACTCAAATTTGTCTGTAAAGGGGCCACATGGCCAAACGAAAGAATGCGTGCAAGAGATTCCTGCCTTGTGACTTTATGAAAATATGTTCAAACAAAATCTTGTAAGAGAGGAGCCAGATGCCCAAACGAAAGGCATGACAAAAAACTGTTGGTCAAGTATTCACACCCCCAAGCGAAGGATGCGTGCAAGGGGTGGAAGGCTCAATCGAAGCTTGCAACATTGGGAAAGTCATTTCCCTACCCGAAGGAGGCTTGCAAGGGAAAAATGTGTGATCGAATGGGGAAAAAAGGGGGGTTTTGTGGCCAGCAGTTGGTGTTGAAGGAACCACTTATCCAAGTGAAGCTAACATGAGGCAGCAACCTTGTCCATTCGAAACAAGCATGCAGGCAACATACTTGTCCAATCGAAAGGCTTGCCTTCCAGGGGGAACATATGGCCAGCAAGTCACGGCCTTCGATTTCAAGCATGCAGGCAGCATACTTGTCCAATCGAAGGGCTTGCCTTCTAGGGGGCACATGTGGCAGCAAAAATTGTCCATTCAAAGCAAGCATGCAGGCAGCATACTTGTTCATTCGAAAGGCTTTCATGCAGTATGTGCATTATGAACTATGTCAGGCCAAGGATGCAATCGAAGGTGGCATGCAGGAAGCTCCTGCCTTGTGAACCAAAACCAATGCGCCAGAGACCCATGCCAAATCGAAGGATGCAAGCCAAGCTTGCATCGAAAGAGGCCAAAAGTCCAATCGAAGGAGCTGAATTGAAAGGCTTGTTTTTTTCTCCAATTTTGTCAAAAGATTAAGTTTATCTGTTTTCTTCCTTTTTGACAGTTTCCTTTTAAGCTTGGTACTGAAAAATCCAAATGTACTTGTGCAGGCTTGGATATTTGAGAACCCTTGTGGAAAATGCCTCGAAAAACGAGAGGGTAAATTTTGGTGTACAATAATCCCAAGTAGTGATTAATATAATTGTTGTAAGTGAGAGAAGCGTTGCTGAAGTCAATAGAGTCATCAACGTCCAAGATGAGATCGAAAGTTTCTCCTGTGGGTCGAAGGCCCGTGATTGCAGCAACATCAAAGAGTGTTGGTGTTAACATTCCGCAGGGTAGGTGAAAAGTGTTATAAGTACTATCCCAGAAGTACGGGGAAGTTGTTAACATTAGCTGACAGTATTCAGGACCAAACTTTGACAGATGAATTAAGTCGAAGATTCCCAGGTTTTTCCATGTTTTGGATTTCTCTTTCTCTACCCTAACTAACCATCCAAGGTACTTCATATCCTCTTTCGATGGACCTGATCTAAAAGGTCTCGGAACTTTTGTGACGAAGTCTATCTTAAAGGATGATTCATTTTGTTCTTCACCCTTTTGAGGAGTATTTTCCTGGGAAGTTATCGCGTCTTCTACCCTAGTGTTTTCAACAGATTTCTTACTAATCCTAGGTTTACTAGCTATGGGTCTAGTCAAGTGGTAAGCAGGAAAAAATCTCTTGAGTTTTGATATATCTGATACATTGAGTATAGGACCCATATATCCTATGGTATCAGAAGCAAGAGTGAAGGGAATTATTACCTAGGAAGCGTAGATGGAAATTTGTTAATTCCTCAGAGATGGTGTGGGAACAAATTCTTGATTTCCAATCATGACAGGTGTTGCTACTTTGAGTAAAGGATTGAAAGCATCATCATATGTGTTTTGTTTTCTCTTTCCAGACTTTGATTTCTTCTGGGACGCCATTGATTGTGTTTTGAAGAAGAAAAAGTTACAGAAAAATTGTTAAACTTTAGAAGAAGAAGAGAGGACTTTTGATTTGGAAAAGTGCAGAAGAGAAATAAAAATGAATGGTGTTAATTTATTTGAAGGGAAATTGAACCGTTTTTGATGGAAAGAGGGAAGTTAAAATTTCAGTGGGACACATGTAAGGAGATCCTTTGCTTGATGAACGGTTTTTGTGAGTTCCAAAGTTAAGACTATTCATCATAGCTAATGATGAGATTTATAGATACTCATACCGCGATTAGACGTTTGGGAATCAAAGTCATTATGATAATGACGTCATAATAAATTGAAGCGGTTGGGGAATTGTTTAAAAGGTCGAAATTTGAGGAGATTACAAAAAATATGCATTTCTGGTTTCGAAATGAATATTTCTTGGGGGCAATTTGTTGGTCGGAAATTTAGACTAAGTCAAAATTAAGTTGAGTCAATGGTACTGAATATACTTGGAGAATTGTTTAGTTATTTTATTTGTTGGAACCCATGAAGATTCAAATTCGAAATTGATAGTTTATGAAATTCGAATTGTGAAATAAGGTATCATTCAAAATTCCAATTAAGGTACTATTCGAGATAAGATTCAAAATGTTATACTTCAAACGTTATTAGGTTTTGGCACTCAAGACGGATAATCAAAGGGTTTTTGAATTCAAATGTTTATTCTTATCCAGAAAGACGTGTGGAATCTTTAGAATTATCAAAGACGTGCCAGCAGGAAACATGGCATTAGTTCGTTAGGAGACCGTTAGGGTCGAAATTCTATAAATTGTAGCTTTTGTGTTTCAATTTAGTGTATTCACATCTTTGTACAAAATACTCAAATATACTCAAAGTACCAGTGTTAGAGAAATGAGTTAGCGAGAATGTACGTAAGGTGCACCATATTTTACAATTCAATGTCATTTACATCCAATGAAGTCTCTTCATGTTATTTATGTTCTTTATAATTTCCAGTCTAGACTAGTTTCTGTTTTATTACTTTCATAAAGAAGTTCCACTTCGACATACGAAGTGTTTGCCTTCGTTTAAAAGAGATTATCACAAAAAAACACATTTTCTAAATACTAGAACATAATATTCCTGAGATCAATCTGATCGATCTCGCGAGTAACTGAATCTGTTAGATGATTTAGAGGATCAACGTTTGTTTACCAAATTCCAGGGTAAACAGTTGGTCATGTGATTTTTGGGCTTTAAATCTGATTAAAACAAGAGTCCACACGCCTTGATCCATTGCTTTCATATTTGATTTGATTTTATTTGCATTTAAATGGACAAAATCTAAATAAAAGAAATAAAATCATAAAAAACATGTGAATGGATTTAGAGGTCTAAAATGAGGTCATGGCCACGTTTGAACCTAAAAACTTAGGCCTATTAGCCCAAAAATTCAAGTTTGCTCAATTTGAACTTCATGCATTTTCTCAAAATTTCCCAACTTGCACCAATCATAACTCACTCAATCTTTGTCATATGAACATGATCTCTAACTTTTTGAAAACCTTAAGATGTTTCCTACAACTTTTATGTTGGTCATTTTTTCATTTGGAGTTTTTAACTTGATGTGAATTACTTTGACAAAAAATATCTTTTTTGTTGACTTTTAAAACGACCTGTAATGTTTTGCCTCATATCTCTCAAATGAAGAATTTTTGGCATTGAGCTTAGATAGAAAAAATTGTAGAACATTGAATTTCCTTCAAGATAGGCTTTGGTTGAGAAATTTTTGATGAAGTATGTGAAAGTTATGCTTGGTCAAAGTTCAATTGACTTCTCCTAAAGAAAACCCTAATTTAGCAATTTTTGACTTTTGATGAATCTTGAGTTTTCTTGATGAATCATGATCAACCCTTGATCAAATGATGAATTTGAGTTCAAAATCTTGATGTTGACCAAAATTCTTGAAGTTTGACTGTAAATTGGTCAAAGTTGACTTTTTGTCTAATACGGTTGATTTTCAATCATCTGAGCAATTGACTGAGCAGACTTGTGATATAAGGCTTGAAACTTGGTATGAGGGTATCTTGATGCATATGAGAAACCATGAAATCCACTTGAGGCATTAGAAGTCCAATTTCCTTTGAGAAAAACAAAACCTTAGTTGTAGGTTGGTTGCTTAGGATGAGAGTTTGTCTGGTCAACCCTTAAGTAGTTTTGAGTGTTTGACACCTTTATGAATATGAGAAAATCTATTGAAATAATTTATCTTAAAAATGAAAAGATATATTTTAGAATACAACAATAAGCATTATTAAGATTATGCTATCTACTAAAATACATTTTAAAAAAGAAATTTTTTAATGAATTATGTATCTAATATTCAATGTCATTTATAGAAGTGTATAAGATGGATGACAATACTTTAATTTAGCACTCAAAATTGTTTTATTTTTTATTTTTCCACAATTAAATAATTACTAAGCTATAGAAGATTCAAAAGACTTAAGATGGACACGGTAATATCCAATAAGAGACAATACCTCATAAATGTGGCTTAAGGTTGGAACATGTGTTTTGCAAGCACTAAGAAAGTGGTTTCCCAAGTTCTTATCCATAATCTTTAAGTTCTTAACTCACTAGTTCCAACAATGAAAAAAAAAATTAAAAGTGACGGACAATATGGCAACTGAAAAACCGCCAATAAGTTCTAAAAAGCGATTTTCACCGTAATCTTTAACTAGAAAACTCAATAATTCGTGACAAGACTATAGTTTTATTGTTTGTATTAAAAGCATGCGTCAACTATAGGAAACATACCCTATTTTCTCCTATACTTTTGGGCGGCGAAATTATTTCTTGTTGCATTTTCCATTCACCCAATTCTCACATGTAATGTACTTTCATGACTAGAAAACTAAAATCTCAACCAATCAATTTCAATTAAATTCCACCTAAAAGTTCATTTCATTCTGCCAAAATCTCTCTCTTTTATTGATTTGAAGAAAAAAAATGTAGCTATAAAAAGGGTTGAATTGATGTGTCCATTACAACATTCAAAAAGTTTCAATGAAGATGGAAAAAATTTTAAGTTTGGTTTCTTTGCTGATATATTTTGGTCTAGTTTTAGTGATTGGAGTCATTGTTCCAATTGGAGCTGAGGCTAAGGCTAGGGCTTTCTTTGTGTTTGGTGATTCACTTGTTGATAGTGGCAATAACAATTATTTGGTCACTACTGCAAGAGCTGATTCTCCTCCTTATGGTATTGATTATCCGACCGGTAGACCAACCGGTCGATTTTCTAATGGTCTCAATATTCCCGATCTTATTAGTTAAGTATCGTGTCTATTTTTAAATGTTGTTTTAATAATTTATCGCATTTGATAAACATATATAAAAATAAGCCTGCAATTTTTATGTAATTCTTTCATCATTGCTCACTAACCTAGTTGATTTGGTTATCAGGTCAAAAACTAGGTGCTGAATCTGTGTTGCCATACTTGAGTCCGCGACTAAGAGGCGAGAAGCTTTTAGTCGGAGCAAACTTTGCTTCGGCTGGAATTGGCATTCTTAACGATACCGGAGCTCAATTTGTAAGTTTGCAAAGTAGCAATGTATATAATCAAATCGAATGTAATGACTAATGACATAAGCTTTTAATTTGCAGTTAAACATAATCAGAATGTATAAACAATTAGATTACTTCGAAGAGTACCAACACCGAGCCGCCTTTCTAATTGGACCAGCCCGGACTAGGACATTGGTTAAAAAATCATTGGTCCTCATCACCGTCGGTGGTAACGATTTTGTAAACAATTACTATTTGGTGCCTTATTCCGCAAGGTCTCGCCAATATTCGCTACAAGATTATGTCAAATTCCTCATTATAGAGTATCGCAAACTCTTAGAAGTAAATTATCTAACACTTTAATTAATCTAATTAATGTACCAGCTATCAGTCACCAGTTATAAACTATATATTTCTTTTGCAGAGACTATATGATCTAGGAGCACGCAGAGTTCTTGTGACGGGCACGGGACCATTAGGATGCGTTCCAGCGGAAATGGCGATGCACGGAACAGATGGAGGATGTTCTGCTGAACTTCAAAGAGCTGCAACATTGTACAATCCTCAATTAAACCACATGGTACAAGGACTCAACAGGAAAATTGGCAAAGATGTTTTTATTGCTGCAAATACCGCACTAATGCATAGCGATTTCGTGAATGACCCCAAAGCATTTGGTAACAACTTCAATTTCTGGAAATTTTTGTATCAGAAAATATGATATCTGGTCTAACATGTGTATATTGTTGGACAGGATTTACTACATCAAGAGTTGCTTGTTGTGGACAAGGACCTTACAATGGGATTGGTTTGTGCACACCAATCTCAAATTTATGTCCAGATAGAGAGTTGTATGCATTTTGGGATCCATTTCATCCATCCGAAAAGGCCAACAAAATTATCGTGGAGCGAATTATGTCGGGTACTAAAATGTACATGAATCCGGTTAACCTTAGCACCATCATGGCAATGGATGCTACCACATGACACCTCTTGCAATGTTTTCTTGTGATATTGAATTCCAATTTGGTTTTAATTTGTAGTAAGTGGGTAATTACATTGATGAGAATGATTAAAGGATCGTGACTTTTTAATATTTAGTCTCTATTAAAATTTTATTTAAGTTTTAGTCCTTGTATATTTGCTATTTGCAAGAATGGTTCTCATTCTTTCTCCAAACATGAAATATTTCATTTGAATATAACAATAACAATACTAGAAAGTAGATAAAAAAAACCAAACTATTGTGATTCGTAATAAACAGAATCATACGTTGATAGGACTATAAAATTCAATTACTGTGAATAAAATTCAAAATTCCATGTATAACTAGATTTGTTCTCTAAAATATTTTAAATCTCTGCGTCTCGAATTCAATGAAAATGAATTAGAGTAGTAAAATGAAAAAGAATAGATCAATCTTGAAATGAAAGTCTTTTCACACTACTACTGCTGTAGTGTACTCTACTAATTGGATCTTGAATTAGACTGGATTAGAATAGATAGCACGAAGAATATAATTCTATTTTTTATTGACAAAGGGATTGAAGAACAACTGTCTATACAAACTTATGTAAAATCTATAAAAACTTATGTAAAATATATGAACGCTTCTGTATTTTTTTTCTCCATATTTATTAGATTAATGAAATTGAATATCTAATTCGATTTTTTTTTATTTAAATTTAAATAGTTCTCATTTAATATTCATGTTTTTTATACTATAAAATTCATTTTCATTTAATCTAATTAAAAAAAAAACTATTTGATTTCCATTTTAAGAAAAATAAACTCTTTCTTTTGGATAATCTATAGTAAAAGAATTTGCTAGGCTGTTTTCCAATTATTTTAGAAAACGAATCGAAATACAATAAGGATTAAATCAAATAAAATGGGGGCAAAGGAATCTATCTTGATTCTTTATTTATTTTTTACTTAATGAAATGGGGGAAAAAATAAAAAAGAGGTCTTTGTATTCCTACCTATTAGTAAGATTCATTACTACTTCTAAGAATATTTTTTATTTATGTTTAAAATTTTTCAATTCTACTCCAAATCTGAGAAGAATTTGCTAGATCTAATTGGATGTTTCATCAATAATGTTATGACATAATGAAATCCTTTTTTGACTATATACTAGCGATTATATTATTATTATAAGATATATCAAATTTAAAAAATAAAAAACAAAAAGAACACAAGAAAAATGAGTAACAATAAATAAAAGAATTAATAAAAGAATTTTTTTCATATTGATATAGATAGGAGATATAATTTATATGGATATAGTAAATTTTGCTTGGGCTGCTTTGATTGTAGTTTTTACATTTTCCCTTTCCCTTGTGGTA
This sequence comes from Vicia faba, assembly GCA_948472305.1. Lineage (NCBI taxonomy): Eukaryota > Viridiplantae > Streptophyta > Magnoliopsida > Fabales > Fabaceae > Vicia > Vicia faba. Next base: position 1,307,715,823 of record OX451740.1, on the reverse strand, counting down.
TGGGAAAGATATTTTTTGACAGATAAATAAAAAAATAAATAAAGAAAAATATTCAAATTTCTTACCTTGATACGCAATAAGGGGTATACATCAAAATTTGATTAATCAGAATGAAAGAAAAATAGAACAAAGAAGACAATAAAAGAAAGAAATATAAAATAGAAATAAAAATAGGATCCTCTAGTAGTTTTTTAGACATACAAATTCAAATAATATAGAAAACTAATTTATTTATTTATTTCACGAAGAAGATTCAAAGAATAATCTTATTTGATAAAGTAGAGCAGTATGTCTAGGGATCCGCTGGTAACGGGAATAATAAAAGCGATCAATCATTTGTTTATGGAATAGTTCTTTAAACAATTTATTTATATGATTTATGAGCCATAAGACAACTTTCAAGTCATGACTTAGGGAATTTTTTAAGAATATATAGGAATAACCCAATCCAGTTAATGGATTTGACCTAGATTAGATATCCATCAACAAACAAATAATTTTTCTATTCGAAACCCGATAGAAAAGAAGGGATAGTCTACGAGAAATCATATCATATATAAAATGAAAAAAAGCCTCGAAGGTTCCATCCCTGAAAATGCTAGTAGGTGTTCGGAAATTGTTTGAAGAAGCTGGATAGGAGGATCATTATGACTATAGCTCTTGGTAAATTTACCAAAGATCAAAATTATTTATTTGGTATTATGGATGACTGGTTACGGAGGGACCGTTTTGTTTTTGTGGGTTGATCTGGTTTATTGCTCTTTCCTTACGCCTATTTTTCCGTGGGGGGTTGGTTCACATGTACCACCTTTGTAACTTCATGGTATAATCATAGATTGGAAATTTCTTATTAGAAAGATTGTAACTTCTTAATTGCATCAATATATACTCCTGCTAATAGTTTAGCACACTCTTTATTGTTATTGTGGGGTCCTGAAGCATTGGGAGATTTTACCGTTTGTGTCAATTAGTTGGTTTGTGGACTTTTGTTGCTCTTCACTGTGCTTTTTCATTATTGGGTTTTATGTTACATCAATTTGAACTTGCTCGATCTATTCAATTGAGGGCTTATAATGCAATCGCATTCTCCGGTCTAATTGTTGTTTTTGTTTCGGTATTCTTGATTTATCCACTGGGCCAGTCTGGTTGGTTCTTTGCGCCTAGTTTTTGTGTAACAACTATATTTTGATTCATTCTATTTTTCCAAGGGTTTCATAATTGGACATTAAACCCATGTTATATGATGGGGGTTACTGGTGTATTTGGGTGTTGCCCTAATATGCGGTATTCATGGCACTACGTAGAAAACACCTTATTTAAAGATGCTGATGGCGCAAATACATTAAGTGTGTCTAACCCAACCCAAGCAGAAGCAAGTTATTTAATGGTTTTTGCTAACCGCTTTTGGTCCCAAATATTGGGGTTGCTTTTTCCAATAAACCTTGGTTACATTTCTTTATGTTATATGTACTAGTAACTAGTTTATGAATGAGTGCTTTTGGAATAATAGGTCTGGCCCTGAACCTATGTGCTTATGACTTCGTTTCTAAAGAAACCCGAGTAGCGGAAGATCCTGAGTTTGATACTTTCTACACCAAAAATATTCTCTTAAACGAAGGTATTCATGCGTGGATGGCGAATCAAGATCAGCCTCATAAAAACCCTATATTCCATAAGGAGGTTCTACCACGTGGAAACTCTCTTTAATGAAATTTTAGCTTTAACTGGTCGTGACCAAGAAACTACTGATTTTTCTTGGTGTGTCGGGAATGCCCGACTTATCAATTTATTTGGTAAACTATTGGGGCCATGTAGCCCATGTCAGATTAATAGTATTCTGGTCCGGAGCAATGAACCAATTTGAAGTTGGTCATTTAGTACCCGAGAAGCCCATGTATGAACAAGGTTTAATTTTACTTCCCCATCTAGCTACTATAGGTTAGGGGTTGGTCCGGGAGGGGAAGGTATTGACACCTTTCCATACTTTGTGTCTGGAGTACTTCACTTAATTTCCTCTACAATATTAGGCTTTGGCGGTATTAAGCATGCAGTTCTGGGACCTGAGACTCTTGAAAAATCTTTTCCATTCTTTGGTTATGTATGGAAAGATAGAAATAAAAGTACTATTATTTTAGGTATTCACTTAATTTTGTTAGGTATAGGGGTTTTTCTTCTAGTATTTAAGGCTTTTTATTTTGGAGGTATATATGATACTTGGGCTCCATGAGGGGGAGATGTAAGAAAAATTACCAACTTAATCCATAGTCCAAGCATTACATTTGGTTATTTACTAAAATTGCCTTTTGGAGGAGAAGGTTGGATTGTTAGTGTAGACGATTTGGAAGATATAATTGGGGGACATGTATGGTTGGGTTCCATTTGTATACTTGGTGGAATCTGGCATATATTAACCAAACCATTTGCATGGGCTCGGCGTTCACTACTATGGTCTAGAGAAGCTTACTTATCTTATAGTTTAGGTGCTTTAGCCGTTTTTTGTTTTATAGATTATTACTTTGTCTGATTTAATAATACTTCCTATCCTAGTGAGTTTTATGGCCCCACTGGTGTCATACCCCAAATTTTCCCTACTAATATTGCTAATCATTTTATTCTATTTTTGGTGTTATTATATTATTTATTTTATATTAATTTATATTGCATTAGTTGGCTATTTCAAAATTTAATGAGGTTTAAAATTCTAAGAGGGGGGTGTGTTTATCTTTTGGTTAAAAGGGATTTTTATATAAGTCTAATGGCCCATTAGGTCTTAAAGCCCATGAGGATTTTGTTGGGGTTGACCAGAGTCAACCTTATGACTTTATTATGCAGTTACTTTTATTATTCAATTATTATTATTATTGTTATAATTATTATTATTTTTACAAATATTAGTATTGTCTATGAGAGTTGACCGAGGTCAACATTGGTGAGATTTCTGGTCTTTATTGTTATTATACTATTACTAGTATTAGTATTATTATATTATTACTATTAGTATTACTATTATTATTAAACATTGATCATATTCAGGTATATTCTCTTATTTTATTATTATTTCTTTTTATTATTATTTGAGACAAATTGTTGTCTGGTGTCAACATGAGAGTAGAAACCCTAATTTGCTGCACCGACCTCCTTCTTCTTCTTTGTTAAGGTCATGAAGCCCAAGCCTAGAACTGATATACAAAATTGAATTAAAAGCGAAACAAATATTACACAGAATCAAATCTTATTGATTGAATTTATACAAAAAATCGGTCCAAATACACAATAATCAGATATAACTAATTTATAATCTCAATCAAATCTCAGTAATTTACAAATCAAACCTAATATCTAATCAATCTACACTCAATCTGGAAAATATAACTGCAAATCAATATATTTTCCTAATCTAACTCTAACCTAAGTCTATAAAAACCCTAATTCTAAAATTGAAAAAGAGAATAAAAGAAGGAGAAGGAGAAGACGATGAATTCTGAGACCCAGCTTCTCGAATCGTTGATCGCAAGTCCCCATCCAACATCGAAGCTCTTCATCTTAAGAGATTAGGGTTTCATAACTGAAACCCTAAACCCTTTCTGAACTTAGCACCTTCGTACCTACACACAGAAACAGGGAAGAAGAAGGTCAGAGGGAGATTTTCGTAAAGAACCATAAGCAAAATTAGAAGACTCAAGGTTATACTTAGCTTAGGGTTTGTATTGTATCAATCTCTAGTTTTTATGTTGATTTGAGGTATTTTCAAAAAATTGGGGTTAGGTTTTTTGGATTATTGCATATTTTGGGGTTTTTTGGGGGATTTCACGATGGTTGTAATGGTGGTGAGGGCTGGTTGTCTGAGAGGGTTATAGAGAGAAGCGAGAGAGACAAAGAGGAGAGAGAGAGAGAGAGAGAGAGAGAGAGAGAGAAAGAGAGAGAGAGAGAGAGAGAGAGAGAGAGAGAGAGAGAGGTTTTGTAAAAATGAGGAAGAATGAAAGAAAAATAAGAAATATACTCCCTCTGCGTCTCCGTTTGATAAGAAACATGTGGCCACTTACAGGCCACGTGATTGGATCACTACACATCGAATCCATGCGGTCCCTTACTATGGGCTCTCAGTCAAACTTCAATCATAACCATCCATTTGGCTTACTTCTAATCGATGCTCCAGATTTCACTTCTTTGGGCTCTTCGATTAGAATCAAATGGATTAGATAATGCTAGCCCACCATAAACACATACACCTCTCCACACTGGATCCATACGAGAACCCCAAACAAACTCTGAGCCTGAGCTCATCGCACCCCACTTTTTTTCTTTTTACTACTTTAAACTGCAATTCGTACTCGTACGCTTTTGGACATAAGATAAGTATATGGGCATGAACCCATGACTATTCGAACCCCTTTGAAATTACTATGAAGCTAAGAATAACCTCCTCGTTTTTAATTAATTAATTTTATTTAATTAATTAATTAATTAATTTTGAACTCAGACTTGGTTCAAGGATTAATTTCAAGTATTTCCACAATCCATAAAAAAAAACTAACCAAACACTTTCGAACTACGAATTAGTACTCGGATTCCTTATAAGAGGATATGTAGGCACGTGGCTTAAAAAACAAGGCGAGTTCCCCAACTAAAAAACTAAAACCCTTTTTTTTGCTTTTCTATACTTTAACAATAACATACCATTAGATAGAAATTCCCATCTTACCCTTAAACCTAAAAGCGGAGCCTCTTGAGAACAAGGGAGATAAAGGGTGCCTAACACCTACCCTTCATCTAATTGACTTACGAACTTAGAATCTATGATTAAATTAGGGTTATCCGTTATTCACCTGTCGTTAGGACAAAAAGTAGTGGTGGCAACTCTTATTTTTTACCGGTTACGATAGCTGGCAACTCTGATGGGGACCCATAACCCTAGAGTTAGGGTTCACCATTCTTATAGATCTAGGGTTTTCTAGAGTTTTATTTTATATTTTTGGATACATTTTTCCTATATTTGTTTATCTTTTGGTTTATTTATTTGTCGTATTATTTGTTTATTATGATATTATATATGCTGTGGTGGGATTTTAATTTCAAAAAAAGTATTAAACCTTAGAAAGAAGGACTATCAATTAGCCAAGGGGATTTAACATCCCTATGAGGTTTTGCAACAACTTCACCTAGAGTCGGTAGAATTCCTAAAAAGAAATATATCTCAAGAGGCTAGACTCTTTAGGGGGTAGGACTTTGGAATAAAACCTATGACTCTTTGTATAACCCTAAAACAAAATTTCATGGTGAGACCTTGTACGACCTAAGAAAGGAAAGTTTCAGTCTATAACGAGGCTCCACCTAAGAAAGGCCTTTGTGCATTTATCCTTTGGTGTTATCCATGATACCCTTAAGGAAACCACCTTATGGGGAGGGTAGAATATCCGTAGGCCAAAACTAGGAACCTACAAACTAAGGACCCTTTCACAAAATCCCACTACTATGTTACATCACCATGCATACATGTATCTCACATTTCAAAAGATTCATTATTTTCACATTTTTTGCTTTCTTATTCACATGATTTCTATAAAAAAAACAATCAAAGGTTTTTGGTGAGTATCCTAAAAATGGATACCAATAAGAAACAAGTTGTCCATGTTAGCACCGTAAAGCCAGATATGAAGAAAATAAAAATCATTAAGGAGAAACTGCCTGAAAAAGCTATGAAGATGTTTGTTTGCTGCTATGGAGATACCCTTGAGTTAACTAAATTAAATGTACAAGTGGATGCTATCACTTCCCTAGTTCAGTTTTATGATCCTCCGCTAAGGTGTTTTACTTTTCAAAATTTATAACTAGCACCAACTTTTAAAGAATTTGACAGGATCTTGGATTTTTCTAAAAGTAAGGTTTATGTGGGGATTGGACAGACTGTCGATGTTAGAGATTTGGAAAGAGGATTAGGGATACCCTACTGTTGTATCCTGAAATTTTCCCTTCCATTTATCTCAAGACATTCTTTAGAGGCTTCTCAAATACTTAAAATCTCAAGGGATGACCAATCAAATGCTCCTCCTAAGTCAAAGGTCTACAACTAGGGTTTTGAGTTTCTCAAGGAACTTTAGTTTGAAAAGGTCTCAAGTGGTTCCAATTGTTCATCTTATGTCCCCAACAAGGTTCATGTCAATTTTTAAGTCCTACATCACAAGTTTGCTCAGTCAATGGCTCAGATGATTGAAAATCAACTGTATTGGGAAAAAGTCAACTATGGTCAACATACAGTCAAACTTCAAGATTTTTTGTTAACATTAACATTTTGAAGTGATATTCATCATTTTATCAAGGGTTTATCATTATTCCTCAAGGAAAACCCTCAAATTATCAAAAGTCAAGAATTATCAAATTAGGGTTTCCTTAGGAGAAGTCAACTGAACTTTGACCAAGCATAACTTTCACATGCTTCATCAACTTTTCCCCAACCAATGCCCATTTTGAATAAAATTCAATTCACATAAAACTTGGATTTTATACTAAAGTCCAAAAAATGCTTCATTTGAAAGATATGAGCTAAAACATTATAGGTCATTTTCAAAGGTCAACAAAGATACTTTTTGTCAAGGAAACTTATGTAACACCCCATTTCTACCCAACGAGTTAAATAAAATCAGAGTTATAAAAATTTCCAACAAACAAATGGAATGCTACACTTTCAACTTGAAACTACGACATTCAATCATCTATAGTTCAGATACATAACACATGAGCTTCGGATGAACCGATAACAACCAACTTAGTCTTTAAAATAAAACAACTTTCATTACTACGCAGCGGATTCAAAAAATTCAACTGAACACACCATAACATCTTATCCAACTCAAAACAACCCTAAGACAACAAGTCTTTAATGAAAACAACTTAAAAATTCAGCAACATAATGAAAATCAATAATAAGGAAAAAACATGCGTTTATCCCCCGAGTGCTACGTATCAGAGCGACAACACCGATTCGAACTAACGAAGGTAACAACTAACCTTCCTGATTACCTGTATATTACCAACAGAGGGCAACATTCAAACAGAAGGGGTGAGATATCAAACCATATAATCAGATATACAATTAATATATTAGTATTAGATCATACAATTTACCACTTCACAACTTTTTATCAACATTCAACATAATTAATTCTTCCACACGATAACTCAGAATGCAACATGAAATGCGACTCGTTTTTATGCACATGCATGTGGTACCAATGGAGCAGAACTCCGAACTTAGAAATCTGCCAATAAATAGAGGCATCAACAAGGCATAAGCATTCAACTTTATATTTGTCAATCCAGGCCAACTTGACGAGCATTAGCTCCAACATGATATGCTATGTGTGCATTAATGACATGAATGTAATAATAACAACAACAACAATAATAATTCAACTTAATTCAATGTTGGCCATAAGCCTGCAACTTAATATTTTTCCCATAAATAGAGGCAATGAAATCACCTGCAAATTCATATTTTTCAACAAAAATGACACCCAACAGATCAACCAAAAATTACTACAATAAACCGCATAATTATTCGGACTATTTTGGCTAAAATCGGTTAATTAATTATCGGCCAAAAATTCTATTAATTATACTTTATAAATCCTACAAAATTAATTATTAAATATATTAAATCATTATTGTTAAAATATTTTGTATCTGTAAACTGGAATGTAGTAGCTACGGTATATCTAATATTTATTCATTTCGTCGCTACTGTATGCAAATTAAGTGCCTCTAAGTGCTAATTCATAAATATTACTACATTATCAATTAATTGCAAACAAATAATTAATTATTACATTTCGCCACAGCTTGCCAAATAATTGCACAAAATTCTACTTCACAATGCTACAACATGCCATTTTATATTTATATATATATCATCACTACAATATTGAAAAACAAAAGCCTTTAAGTATTGCAAGCCACCTACCATTAAGTGTTGATTCATTTTTTTGATACAGGAACAAGACATCACCTCTAAGTACCATTTTATATATAGTCGCTGCAGCAAGCAACCAAGTGCTTCTAAATACTACTTCTTCATATTACTTCCATGCGCTACATCCTGATTTGTAACAGTAGAAAGCCAATGCATTTTAATGCTAAATCATTCTAGGTGCTACTGTACTTCAAGTGCCCTTACATACTTCCATAAATACTGCTACAGTAAGTGAAATAATTCCTTCTATATACTTCTCATATGCGCTACTGTGTTGCCAAAACAATTCTAAATGCTACTTTATGTTCTAGGCGCTACTTCTTCAATAATGCTACAGTAAGCAATTCCAGTGCCCTTAATGCTACTAACTATATACCGCTACAGTAGCGAAACAAGGATTACTAATGCTACTTTATTTTTGCACCACTACAGTAGCAATTGTTTGGAATTTTGCAAAGGAAATCCTAAGGTACTTAAATATATGCATCTCTAATTATATTGGGTCCTAAACCATCTCTCAATTTCATCAATATACCAATTTCAACACAATTAAAAATAATATTCATAACCCAAATTCACATACTATTAATTATACACCCTATTATATAGTCAGAATCTCATCCTTATCTTGGATTAGGAGTAGCTCTAAGAGATTTTTAGGAAATTTAGCACTTGAAGGAATTTCCTCTTGTTCTTCTTCTCTTCTTCCAAACCCTATTTTCCTCTTTGCTATTTTTCTTCCTGATACAATACTCCCTTCTATTCTTCTCTACTTCTATTCTAATATAACAATCATATTCTATTTAATCTTTAAAAAAATTCAATTGGGCCTAAAAGACACACACCCTATTACTACACAACACCACCAATTAAGCCCAAATTCATATTTAAGCTTAATAGTAAAATAACACTTTAACTTAATTCCACCAAATTAAATCCGATTAATTATTATTCTGACTTAATAAAATAATTCCGACTTCGACGATAAAAAATTTGAATTAATAAAAAAGTATTCAAAATATTTAATTAAATAAATAATTAAATACCGGGGCGTTACAACTTACAACAAGATGATGTCACCAAATGCAAAAATGATCAAAAGAGAAAGTATAGAGGCCATCTTGAGCTTTTCAAAAAGTCCAATATCATCAAAAGATGAAAATTGAGCAAGTTATGAGTTGCACAAGTTGAGAAATTTTGAGGAAATTCATGAAATACAAAATGGGTAAATTTGAGATTTTGAACTTATGGCCTAACTTTTTAAGCTTCATACATGCTCATGACTTTAAAAGAGACTCTTAAATCCACTCACACCTTGCCCTATATTTTCTCATCATTATATATATATATATATATATATATATATATATATATATATATATATATATATATATATATATATATATATATATATATATATATATATATATATATATATATATATATATATATATATATATATATATATATATATATATATATATATATATATATATATATATATATATATATATATATATATATATATATATATATATATATATATATATATATATATACACTATTCAAATAAATTCAAAAATAAATAAATGAAATAGAAAACAAATGGGCCAGCGCATGGATTGATTCTCTTAGAGCCCAACATTGCTTGTGACAACCCAATAACATTCCAAATTCGTTCAACGGCTCAAAGAAGGTAAGAATCTCAAGTTTTGGCAAGTTTTCAAAGTGTTTTATCTCATTTGATTAAGGCCATCATGGATTGATATCTTGCCATATTTGTCAGCCCATTTCATTTCTCTATATAAAGGCAAGCCAAACCAGATGCAAGGACACGATTACACTACACAAGAAGCTAGCAAAATTATCCAAAATTCCTCAAAACCCTCGAGCCTTAAAACTCTGTCCACAAGCCATTTCATTCCATAATTCCAGTCTCATTACCTTCCTGGGATATCCAAAGGTGGTCTTGGACCATTCATGTTGATCTTACACGCATGAAATCATACATCATGGCCTTGCCGGTTCCATATTTTTTCAATTTCGTATCTTTAATTTTACTTTGTTTTATGATGAATTGATGACTTTAATGTGATCTGGAGGTATGATTGAACATGTTTTGACCATTAATACATTACCATGCATGCATAATGGTTAGATGCCATTTTTTTTACGATCTGTGGTTTTGAATCAAAGCGCATGATCCAAGAGTTTTTAATTGAAAATAATGCCAGATTCGGATTCAGAGGGGGATTTTAAGGGGAGTAGAGTGCTTTGTACGTTTTGATCGTTGCGTTTTTTGCAGGTTTGAATTTTTGTATGGCCGGAGAAGACGACCAGAGGTTGACTATGGCATCCCTGGTTTTGTTGACTCCGACAAGGGCATGCGTGGCATGTAGCAGCGTTCTGATTGGTTTGTTCAAATAACTAGGGCCCACTACACGCGCGCGTTCTTTTTTGCCCAGAACTAGCTTGTATTTTATATTATATTGTTTTGTTTTGATTAATGTAATGAATGAACAACACAACCCAGTGGTAACGTATGCGCTCTTAAGACACACCCCTGCCAGGTCCTGGGTTCGACCCAGGCAGGGAGCAATTTTCATTTTTCTAACTTTTGTTTTACATATCCAATGTATACTAGACCAGCGCGTGCGTGATGCAACCCACATCTGGGCCATCCAATCTCAAAAACTCCATATCCAACGCTTCAAAACAGTCAGACCCATGGTGCACCCAAGAAGCTGTTTCCAATGGACTTCCCAAGCGCCTGGGCCCTTTTTCTAATGGGCTTGGGGATTTTTTGAAATGCACCACCCCATTTACTTTAAGTCTGGCCCATTTGTAATTTTAATTTTTTGTTTTATCATTTATTTTTTCTTTTTATTTATTAAAAAAAATCAGAAAAAATAATAACAATAAAATCATAAAATAAAAAAGAGATTAGATTTAGGTTTTTTTGGATTAAATTAATTTTCACAAATAAAATTAATTAATTATATCACTTTGTTTTTTAATTAAAATTAGGTTTCATAGTTATATTATTTTTCTAAACAAAAAACACAAAAACATTTTCTAGCACTTAGAATTTTTTTTAGGGTTTTTAGACATCTTTCCCTTTTCCATTCTCCGCGCACTCGTTTATTTTTCGCATTTTTTTTATAATTATTGTAACTGCTCAAGTATGTAATAGATAATTATTATCCCTTTACATTTTTATCCCTAATTTTTTGGTTTGTACTCCTCATCCCCGAAGCACTGTAATAACATAGTTTACTTTCCCGCATTTTTACTTCCTGCACTACTGTATGGGTGCTTGTATATATTTAATTGTTAGCCTAATAGGATTTCATGATAAGACTTAAAAGCAAATGTTAGAAAACCTAACATCCAAGATAAAAATACCTAAAACATAATACACTTCGCACACGCGCACCTTTAAGGTATCCCCACTTGTTGCCTTCGGAAATCAAAATAGTCACGTCTCTTGATCGTAAGAAGTTTTAGCAAAGAACCTTTGGTTAAAAGATTATAGTCCCTCGATGACCCTTCAATGCTGCCTCGATAAATGATCTTGGTAACTTATGGTAATTTCGATGACCCTTCATTGAGGTTGGACTCTCGGGATATTCCGGTCGCAAATCAAATGTTTGAGCTGAAACAATGCCCGAGAGAAAGATCAGTGATATTGAGACTCATAGAACCCGATTACTTTCTTTTAGGACAGGTTGAGCCAACTAAAACTACAAGAGGGTACTTACCTATAACTCCATGCAAGCTTTAACCTAAGGCCTTGAGTGTTTTTCTTGTGTATGATAAAATTGTTCGAACATAACATCATGCATCATAACATTCATAACATATCATTTTCTAACCATTTCAAGGACCATGGAATTTATATTTGTCCTATTTTGTACACTATGGCTTCTGCTCGCAGAAACACTATCTGAGTAAGCTTTTTAAAGGTACCCCCTCAACTTAAAGAGTTAATATCAAGGGTTCCCGAAAATTCTTCATTTATCAGAAGGCATGGTCGACTGCTCAGTTTGGTTACTCCAGGTTTTGATCAAGACATGATGAGTGTTCTCTTCCAGTTCTTTGACCCTTCACATCACTACTTCACCTTTCCCGATTATCAGTTGGTACCCACTATAGAAGAGTTATCTCAACTACTGGGAGTGTCTATTCTTGATCAGATTTCCTTCACCGGTTTAGAGGAAGCTCCGAAGCCAGAAGTTATTGCAACAACCTTACATCTGAAGCGGTCCGACATTATATCCAACTGGGAAACGAGAAGTGGAGTCAAACGTTTTCTGGCTAAATTTCTGTTGGATAAGGCTGAGATATTCCTAGATACTATGAGTTTCCAGGCCTTTGAGGATATCTTGGATCTTCTAATCTATGGGTTGGTACTATTCCCTAATCCAGACCAACTCATAGATGTGAACGACGTCAAGATTTTTCTCGCTCGTAATCCTGTGCCTACCTTGCTCGGAGACATTCTGCACTCTCTTCACACTCGTATTATGAGGAGGCGAGGAAATCTCATGTGTTGTATTCATATGCTATCTAGGTGGTTTATTTCGCACCTTCCTCGCTCGGTAATGAAGAATGAACAAGGTTTGAGATGGTCGCAAAGAATAATGTCACTTTCTCATGCAGATATTTACTGGTGTTCCCGATCTCATGAGGATATCAATATCATTGATCATTGTGGGGAATTCTATAATGTTTCACTCCTTTTTATTAGGGGAGGTATCATTTGTAGCGGTAGAAATGTTTAAGACTAAGCCATTGGACTGACTAGACTTATACAAATAAAAATAGAAATCGCCATCGCGTTTTATTATTTCCAAAGGAATGGGAAAAGAGAGATTAACCAAAAAAAGGGGAAGATTCAAGGTAAGGGAATTGGTTATGCAAAGGGAACGTATTAGCACCCTAAACATCTACGACACTTCGTAGGAACCTCTTTGTAAAATCTGTGTATTTTGACTATAAAAATATTGTCTAAAAAATAGATGGTGGAGGTGAGAAAAGAAATATATTTTTTATGATTTTTACACCCGCCGCGGTTGCGAACCTTTAGTGCTTACGTACCACCTTCCGTGCAATAGAGGATCATGGTACACGTAGTTCCTCTTTTAAAATTTTAAAGTGTAAGTGTGTTGGTTAATTTTTATGAGATAAAACATCATCGTCATTGTCCGTGTGGAAAACATTCTTACTACCCATAATCATGAGAAAGGAGAATTTGCATCATCTCAAAGTGGAGGATATGGCTTTGATCTTAAAATCAACAATGCCTCACTAAACACCCAAGTGAAAAATATCTCACTTCACTGCATATCGTAGAAGTATAGTTGTTTGCATCACTACAAGGATTGACAAGAGTCTAATCTTTTGAGAAAGGTTTTAAAATAAAAAGCCAAAGTGGCAAAAAATGATTTGAAATAAGATTGATTGACTTTTAGTCTTCTCACAAAAAAATGTCAAGGTATTGTTAAGTTGATTGAAGTTTATTTATGAAAGAAGTTTTTTTTTTGAAAATGCGTGGACCTAAGTCCAAGTTTATTATGAAAGTGGTTCAAGTTTAAAAGCAAGAAGAGTTTTCAAAAAGAGGGAGAATATTTTTGAAATTAAAGAAGATGGGAGGAGAAGAAGAGACTATCCTAAAGCATAAGGTAAAAGTTAGGGATAAGAACCATCTAACCAACAAAAAGCCCATACTTGACATTATGAGCTAAGCTAGAATTCCCATTCTTTGGATTGAAACCAAGCAAGCAAAGATACTAGACCTCTTGTGAGAACCAAACTTCAAGTGTATTAGGTCTTCACAAAAATTGGGCAGAGTAATAGCTGTATACAGGTGAATTCCAAATTACAAACATAGAATGTAATCACAATAACCTGCACACAAAACAAACAAACAAACCAATGTCTTGAGGTAAACCTCAAGAACTCCAGACAATATATCAATTAATGTCACAAGGTCTCCAACATAGGGCAAGATTTATAATCCTAAGTCCAAGAGGTCCCATACTCCACAATGCAAAGGATAATAACCAAATAGTCCAAGTACCATTAAAGTATGGTTCATGTTGATTATTAGGTGTCTTAAAAATAAAAGGCTCAAGTGAGCAAAGATGAAGATATCATGAAATGTAAATGCTTAAAAGTAAATGGTGCATAAAGCATACAAAATAAAGGGACATAAAGTAAAAAAACAAAATGTAAAATCAATTATTAGTGATTAGTGGTTAGTTGGATGATCATCTTGAAACTTGCATTTGTAAATCATTAGAGGATTGGTAGAACCAAAGCCTCTACACAATAAGTTGCATTTGCTTTTTGTCAAGTATATCACCCATTTGGAATCCTCACAAGTGTCATTTAATGATCAACGATGTTTAAGTGATCCGCGTTGACCAAATTTTTTGTAGATCCATTAGAGGATTGGTAGAACCAAAGCCTCCACACAATGAATCTCAAGGTTATTGGATTAAAGAGATCAAGTTAACATACTTGGGTTTGCAAACATAGGTTTGGGCCACGAATGATCATTTATTCGAATCGCAACAAAATTTAGTGCTATGTTAAGCAATCGTAAGTGAACTTTTATAGAAGTCGTACCTATTTTGAGGTCGGTCAATAACAATCTATGCACCATTTGTTTTGAGATATGATATACAGATCATGCTCCATTAACACTTAGTGCAATAAGAAAGGGATGAGATGGAGAGGGGTGGGAAAAAATATAAACCACATTTGAATTAAATTTTAATCAAACTATTATTAAAATCATTCATCCATTTTTGTGGAGTTAGACTCAATACCATGGATCCAATGATGTTAATAAAGTTCATGATCAAAATTCAAGCCAAGTTCTACCAGAAAATAATCACCAAGTAATATTGCATTTAATATATACATTAAAAAAAGGTTTTAAAATAGAAATAAGAAATAAAAAATATCAACTATATTCAAATTAATCAATAAAAATTGAGTAAGGTCATAGAAAAAATAAGAAAAGGACTCAAATATTTTTATAAAATTTTTGGTAATTTTTAAAAGTAAGAAATTATTTTAAAATTAATTAAAATTGTTCAAACAAAAAGAAAATAGGTCAAAAATAGTAAACATTAATACAAAATTCCATAAAACTTTCAAAAAGTCAGAAATATGCAAAATGATATTTAGAAATTTTTTTAGAATTAAAAAATGTCAGAAAGCATTTTTAAAGTAATTAAAAGGAAGAAAAATAATGCAAAAAATATAAAAAAAAATCAAAAATCAAAATAAAAATGTGAAAAAATAGTCATGAGATCAGAAATAATTCAAAGTATTTTTGTGAATTTTTTCGTAATTTTTGGATAAAAAATAGAGTTAGGAATTTTTGAAAATTAAATCAGTTAAAATATAAAAATCAGAAAATAAAATAAAATCAAGAAGATATGGACCATCAGATCATAGTCAAAATACGTTATTAAGCTAATCCAATGGACCAGACGCGCTGTGCTTGATATGGACCTTAGTGGGATGTGCAGGGAATCAGAAAAAGGGCAACCAATGAAATTTAAATGCTTGGCACGCTATCATTGGCTGAGACGAGACATGTCATCGTCTTCAACCTCCAGCCACCCTGCAGTGGAGATTTTGTAAGATCCTTCAAACAGTAAAATTAGGATCCCATACCAGTATCATTGGATTCGTCTCTTCAAGACGACCCTAACACCACCATCGCGCCAAATTTATATAAAATATGCAAAGAGATATGAATCAAAAACCCAAAAAATAGCAAGCACCTTCAATTTGAGATTTCTCTCTCAATTCTTAATGGATTTAAAAGTTGTAAGAAACACTAGAATCAGGAGAAAGAGTAGAACATGTTAGTGCTTTATTTGGATCCAAATGATGGAGAATTCTACCTTTTCGAAGTTCAAGAAGGAAGCTCTGAAATTGGACTTCTGTAGCTTGGATTATGGCTCGTTTTGCTTGGTTTAAGTGCTGGAGAGTTTGTATGATGCTTAAGGAAGATGAATGTGCAAAGAATTTTAGAGGAAAAGGCTGGAATCTCAGAAACTGATTTCAAAAATTTCAAACTCGTGTGAGGTTTTGACAGAGTATTTTTGGCTCTCAAAGCTTTAGGAAATGAATGAGAGATGACCCTCTATTATAGGGAATCAAATGGAATGTTCAAGCGTGTGAAATGATGAAGTTTGGAGGGAAATTGTGTGAACCTGATGCACGAGCAAAGTGTGATCTGATTTCCATAAAAACTCATCCAATCCTTGAGTTTTAAGGCTCTAATCCACTTTGGAAACTTGGTTAAACATGTTTAGATCACAAACGCATGCTAATTTTATGTTTAGAAGCCAAAACATGAATTTCAAATTCTGACTTATGAAGAAACTTCACTTCCAAGCTACCAAGTTCAATCCAATGGCATTCCCAGCTCAAGGGGTCTTAAGGCATGATTCTTGATGCTTTAGAAAGATGAAGTTACAAGATTTGCAATGGAAAAAGAATGGAATCAAATGGATGCTTGAGCTGAAAGTTGCATTGAGTCAAAGTTGGGGAAAAAAGGTTGACTTTCCATACTTAGAATTTTTTTAAATTTTCCTTCAAAAGTGACCTATAATGTTTTGCATCCAAACATGGCCTTCCACTTGGAATTTTCTCTTAACCAAAAAAAGATGTCATGAAATAGACCTCTTGAATTACATTTTTAAACTTGAACCATTCAAAATCTCCAAAAATTGAGAGAGTTATGAATTGTTGAAGTTGGCAAAAAATCATGAAATGACCTATAATCTTTTGTATCCTTAGGGAATCTTCCATCCATTTTCTCCATTTGCACATAAAATAAGGCATAAAGTTCCCCTCCTCAAGATCATTATGGAAAAGTAATGGGCTCAAGGTGATAAAAATTGACCAAGTTATGATCATTTGAAGTCACATATGAGAAATTGGGGGTTCATCTAGAGGACTTATAATTTTTCTTCATCATCAAGCTTCTTCCACATGAAAACTCCTTGGAACTTTTGAAGTGATTTGTTGATAACCCTTTGAAGATAAGGATGTCTTTGTAATCACTCTAAAATACCAAAATATGAGCAAGATATGCTTCTTTGAAGTTCAAAACTCTAGCTTCTAGATAAAGAAAAATGCCTTGAGGAACTTTGACAATTTTGAACAAACTTCTTGTACTAACACAAATTCTTTGTAAATAGAAGTTATTGAGGATGAAAATGAGAACTCATAGTCACCAAAACCACTTAGATATCTTGATAATTGAGAGAAATATGCATTTGTGACCAATGGGAACAAAGCCTTGTCCAAGCATGACAACTTCTTCAATTAATCCCTTGTACTTTTGAACCAAATTTGATAATCTTGAAATGTGGTGAACCAAAATAACCTTGCCATTCCATTTCCCCCAAAACAAATCCAATGGTGAGGTTTTAACTTCTCAAGATTTATTGACTAGGGCATGGAAATAAACTCATGAACCCATGGAGTAACTTGTTGAATCTCATTGCCACATAAGTAACAAGCAAGACAAACCAACATTGCATTTTATTAATTAAAAGAAGAAATCAAGACAAAAAATATTCATGATCACAAAAGAACACAAGTCAAGGTGCTTGGTGATTCCTCAAAGAGCAAAGCTAAAGATAAGGAGGATAACCAAAAGCCCTAGTGTGATATTATTGTGATGGAATCAACATGGTATGATGAGGGGATCTTAGGGGAAAAAATTGGGGTACAAAAGCTGCCCTTATTTAAGTTTCTTCTATCCAGAGATACAAAGGTTGAAAATCTTCGTGTCGACGCGATCGAAGATACTTAAATATAAAACAAACCCTATTTTTGGCCCTAAGATGCCATGCAGTGCTTATGAGCATGAATGCATATGAACAAAACTAAAGAGACGCAAAACACCAATGGGGATTTAGAAAAGAAAATACAGAAACAAAAGAGAAACCCGACCAGGAAAATAAATCATTGGTGGATCAAAATATCTGACTCAGAGAGGATGGTAAATTGGTTAAAGGATACACCAAGCCTTACAGAAGGAGAAACTACCAACGTTCATTGAGGGTAGAAAGATGATAGAAATGATAACACCGACGTTTACTGACGGTAAGCTACCAACATTTACTGAAGGTAAAGAGAAGAAATCATTGATGTTTACTGACGATGAACTACCAAATTTCACTAAAGGTTGAGAGAAAAGAAAATATCATCACACTGTCGTTCACTAATAGTGAACTACCAACGTTCATTGAAGGTAGCAAAAAGATAACAATCACCAACTTTTACTGAAGGTGACCTACCAACTTTAACTGATGGTAGAAAGAGAAAATATATGATAGCACCGCCGTTCACTGACGATGAACTACCAACGTTCACTGAAGGTAGAAAAAAGATAACAATCACCAACTTTCACTGAAGGTGACCTACCAACTTTCACTGAAGGTAGAGAGAAAATATATCATAGCATCGCCGTTCACTGACGATGAACAACCAACGTTCACTGAAGGTAGAAAAAATATAACAATCACCAACTTTCGCTGAAGCTGACCTACCAACTTTCACTGAAGGTAGATAGAAAATATATCACAGCATCGTCGTTCACTAAAGATGAACTACCAACATTCACTGAAGGTAGAAAAAAGATAACAATCACCAACTTTCACTGTAGGTGACCTACCAACTTTCACTGATGGTAGAAAGAGAAAATATATCATAGCACCAGCATTCACTGACGATGAACTACCAACATTCACTGAAGGTAGCAAAAAGATAACAATCACCAACTTTCACTGAAGGTGACCTACCAACTTTCACTGAAGGTAGAGAGAAAATATATCATAACATCGCCGTTCACTGACGATGAACTACCAATGTTCACTGAAGGTAGCAAAAAGATAACAAGCTTCCCCAAAATTCTGGCATTTCACCTAGAACGGGTCTCAACTTCTTTAACCAAAGCATTTTGCCTGGAAAGGGTAATATATAAGGTGTCTCAAATAAAGAGGCTACCACTTGTAAAGATTTCATAATTAATTATCTCTGCAATATCGAAAGACTTGCCATCCACTGGAGTAATTTGGGGTAACGGGCTGCAAACTATCTACTCATAGAGAAGATATAAAAAAAGCAGTTACGTCGACTTTTAC
The DNA here is from genome assembly GCA_948472305.1 of Vicia faba. Taxonomy (NCBI): domain Eukaryota; kingdom Viridiplantae; phylum Streptophyta; class Magnoliopsida; order Fabales; family Fabaceae; genus Vicia; species Vicia faba. Next base: position 1,307,696,671 of record OX451740.1, on the reverse strand, counting down.
AGGGAAGTACATGTTGCTCAAATAAAGAGACCTGCCACTTGTTGTTATGGAGGACTGTAAAAACAAGGACTTTCTGGGGAAAGAAATATGACTTCCTGGGGAAATACCAATTTATTCTTGCTTGAGGAGATAAAGGTCTTTTCGTGCAAAATAAATGCACATTCTCAAACCAATGCTCGAAGTTTGCGGAAATCCAAAGTAACAATATTGTCGAGGATCAAAAATTCAAACCAGAAATAAACTGTGTTAGAACATAGTTTGATTCTACAACCCTTGGTTAGAGTTTTGATGATAACAAATAAAAAGAATAATTAAATGCAAATAACAAATATGAACCTTAAAAATATGTTTTATGTATGCAGAAGTTCTGATCAAAATCAGCATCAAAAGATCAGCCATAAGTTCTACACGCTGAAGAAATCAGAACATACGCTGAAGATTGATGACCAGAACCTGCGCTTAATCAAGTAAACTATAACTCTGAACAAGAACATATCAAACCAAGTCATCAACATTCTTAAGCTTCATCATCAATAAGGAAAGAAGACTCTGAAGCGTTACTGAACATTCAAGACAGAATTAGTGCCAACGACTTTCTTCAGACAAGATCTTCTCCAAAAGGAAAGTGTGTTAATAACATTAAACTTGCTTTATGGACAACGTTATTACATTGCCTATATAAACAAGTCTTCTTGCAAAAAGAAGCACGTACGTACACACACAACAATTTGCTAAGATCACCAACCACGCATACTCAAGCTCTAGTAAATTCATTCTCTATTCTAAGCTAAACCTGTGTAATTTATCACAGTTGTGATAAACTATTTTTTGTTAGAAAACAACAACACATTTTGTCTAATCATTTGTAAAAGATTTCCTTGAGATTAACCAGATTGTAGTTGTACTCAAGAAGACTTTAACAGTTGTTAAAGTAGCTGTTGTAATCTTTTGAGATTAGTGGATTAAGACTTCGTTGGAGAAAGGCGAAATCACCTTGACGGGTGGACTGGAGTAGTTTGAGATCAAACGAACCAGGATAAAAATACTGTGTCATTAAGCTTTTTTAGATCCAAGTTTTTCAATTCAGCCCCCCTTCTTGTGTTTTTCACATCTTCAATTGGCATCAGAGCGCCTGGTTCTGAGCTTAAACACTTAACCGTGTCAGTACAAGATCCAAGCATCAGAAAAACACTATGGTGGGACCAAGCCAAAACATCAGCAATGACAACAATGAAGAAAGGGACAGATTCAGTGGTAAACCTCCAGTCTTTGACGGAGAGAACTTTGACTACTGGAAAGACATAATTGAGAGTTTATTTCTGGCCCATGATGCTGATCTGTGGGACATGGTGACTGATGGATACACGCATTCAGTGGATGGACGTAGTCAGAAGATAGACAGGAAAATGATGTCTGATCAGCAAAAGCGTGAATTCAGAAGCCACCACAAGGCCAAAACAATTCTCCTCAGCTCCATCTCATATTCAGAATATGAGAAAATATCAAACAGAGAAATTGCGAAGAATATGTTTGACTCTCTGAGAATGACGCATGAAGGAAACATTCAAGTCAAAGAAACCAAAGCCCTTGCGCTCATTCAGAAGTATGAGGCATTCAATATGGAAGATAGTGAATCTATAAAAACTATGTTTTCAAGATTTCAAATTCTTGTTGCTGGACTAAAAGTTCTTGAAAAAGGGTACTCTACTGCTGATCACGTTAAGAAGATCATCAGAAGCTTGCCAAAACAATGGAGGCCAATGGTCACAGCACTTAAGCTAGCCAAAGATCTCAATAAAATCTCTCTGGAGGAACTTGTTAGTTCCCTAAAAAGTCACGAGATAGAGCTAGAAGAAGATGAACATCAAAAGCAAGGTAAGCCATTAGCTTTAAAATCTAACAGAAAATCTGACTCTAAAGTTTTGCAGGTTGTGGAGGAAACCTCTGATGGATCCTCATCAAAAGAAGATGAACTGTCTCTCCTCTCCAGAAGGGTGAATCGACTGTGGAAGCAGAGACAAAGGAAGTTCAGAAATCCCAGAAGACCAGAAAATCAGAATGAATCCTCATCCAGATACAAAAGGTCAGAATCCTCATCTAGACACAGAAGATCTGAAGGTTCTTCAGGATACAGAAAGCCAAACAATAAAGACATCATCTGCTATGAATGTAACGAGTAAGGGCACTACAAAAGTGACTGCCCAAAGCTTCAGAAGGAGAAGCCCAAAATAAGTTTATCAAGGAAAAGAAGAAAAGCCTCATGGCTACATGTGATGATTCTGACACATCTGAAGCTGACTCAGAATCAGATGATGAAAGAGCAAACATAGATCTCATGGAAAACGTACCAGAAGACAGTGAAGCTTCTGGTTCAGACACAGACACTGAAGAGGTATTCCCTGATTTTACTATAAACTTTACTAAGGCTGAACTTGCTGAAAGCCTAAATGGAATTCTGGAAAGGTATCAGCAGATCAGAGTCAAATTCAGAAACCTGAAAAGGAATCTTGCCTCTGACTCTGATAAGATTGAGAGTCTCAGATTGAAGAATTCTGAGTTAAAAGAAAAAGTTTCAAAATTAGAAAACCAGTTGCAAAACTCTCAGAAGGAAACAATCTCTGAAACTCCCAGCAATGCTGATGAGATCATCAAAGAGTATGATCACAACTTTCAGAAGTTTCTAGCTAAAAACATAGACAGAAGCAAAATGGCTTCAATGATCTATGGAGTTAGCATAAATGGCAGAAAAGGGATAGGATATCAAGGTAAGGTACATACACCAAAAAATGCCATGGACTTAGTTATAAAACGCACTCCACTTGATTCACATTTTATATATGGGCACACATGACATAAAATACACGAGTAGTGATTATTCTGTCAAACCAAAATTCAATCAGAATTTTGGTAAAACTAACAAATCAGGACCCAAGAAAATGTGGGCACCTAAGGATAAAATCATACACGTGGTAGATATCTTTAGTAGCAAAGCAAAGACACCAATCATGGTACCTGGACTCTGGCTGCTCACAACACATAACGGGAAGAAGGCATATGTTCCAAAGCCTGGAACTTAAGCCTGGAGGCCACATGGGCTTTGGAGGCAATCAGAGAGGAAAGATCATTGGCTCTGGAACAGTAGGTAATGGAAATCTTCCCTCTATAAGTAATGTTTTATTAGTTGATGGATTAATGCATAACCTGTTATCCATAAGTCAATTAAGTGATAACGGTTATGATATAATATTCAATCAAAATTCATGTAAAGCTGTTAGTCAGAAAGATGGGACTATCCTATTTAATGGAAAGAGGAAAAACAACATTTATAAAATAAAACTTACTGAACTAAAAAGTCAGAATGTAAAATGTCCAATGTCTGTTAACAATAAGCAATGGATCTGGAACAGAAGATTGGGACATGTTAGTATGAGAAGAATATCTCAGATTAACAAACTCAATCTGGTCAGAGGACTTCCTAACTTGAAGTTCAATTCAGATGCTCTGTGTGAAGCATGTCAGAAAGGCAAGTTTGCAAAACCTGCTTTCAAATCTGAAAATGTTGTTTCCACCTCTAAGCCATTAGAACTTCTGCACATTGACTTATTTGGACCAGTAAAAACCGCTTCAGTCAGTGGCAAGAAGTATGGGTTAGTAATCGTAGATGACTATAGCAGATGGACATGGGTAAAATTATTAAGACACAAGGATGAGTCACACTCTGCGTTTGTTCCCTTCTGCAACCAAGTTCAGAATGAAAAGGATCTTAGAATCGTCAAAGTCAGAAGTGATCATGGTGGAGAATTTGAAAATAAAGGTTTTGAATTATTCTTTAATGAAAAAGGCATTCTGCATGATTTCTCTTGTCCTAGAACTCCCCAGCAAAATGGAGTTGTAGAACGAAAGAACAAAACATTGCAAGAAATGGCCAGAACCATGATCAACGAGACTAACGTTTCTAAGATCTTCCGGGCAGAGGAAATAAACACAGCGTGTTACATTCAGAATAGAATCTCCATAAGACCTATTCTGGAAAAGAATCCATATGAATTGTGGAAGAACAGAAAGCCCAACATTTCTTATTTTCACCCATTTGGATGCACATGTTTTATTCTGAATACAAAAAATTATTTGAACAAGTTTGACTCTAAAGCACAAAAGTGTATTATGTTAAGATACTCTGAACGCTCAAGAGGGTACAGAGTATATAATACAGAAACACAGATTGTTGAAGAGTCAATCAGTGTTAGGTTTGATGATAAGCTTGACTCTCAAAAGGCAAAGCAGAATGAATTCCTTGCAGGTATGGAAGTTGAACTCACAGGTACTGAAGACAACTTATCAAAGGCTCTCAACAGAGACAATCCCTCAACAGCAGAAAGAGTCACTATAAGCAATCCAACACCTTCTGTTGATCAACTCCAGAAAAGACTATCCAGAAGCAGTATTGATCACCCAGAAGATACAATATTGGGAAAGAAGGATGATCCAATCAGAAAAAGATCAACATTCAGAAACTCTGAAGAATCTCTCATGAGACTAGTTTATCTTATTGAACCAACAACAATTGTTGAAGCACTTCTGGACAATGACTGGATTCTGGAAATGCAAGAGGAACTAAATCAATTCACCAGAAATGACGTATGGGATCTGGTTCCCAAACCAAAAGGATTCAACGTCATTGGTACAAAATGGGTGTTCAGAAACAAACTGAACGAGCAAGGTGAAGTCATCAGAAACAAAGCACGACTGGTAGCACAAAGTTATAGTCATCAAGAGGGGATAGACTATACAGAAACCTTTGCTCCAGTCGCCAGGTTAAAATCTATCAGACTTTTAATATCATTTGCTATTAATAAAGGCATCACTCTATCAGATGGATGTCAAAAGTGCATTCTTAAATGGCTATATAGACGAAGAGGTATATGTACACAAACCCCCTAGTTTTAAAGTTCTAAAAATCCAGAATTTGTTTTCAAACTAAAGAAGTCACTCTATGGTCTGAAACAAGCTCCCAGAGCTTGGTATGAAAGACTAAGTAACTTCTTGTTAGAAAAGGAATTCACCAGAGTGAAAGTGGACACAACCTTGTTCTGTAAGACAATTAAGAATGACATTTTAGTATGTCAGATTTATGTTGATGACATCATATTTGGATCCACTAAACCCTCTCTGGGAAGAGAGTTTGCTAAATGTATGCAGGCAGAGTTTGAGATGAGCCTAATGGGGGAACTAAAATTATTTCTGGGCATTCAGATAAATCAAACTCCAGAAGGAACTTACATTCATCAGAGAAAATATGTCAGAGAACTTCTGAAGAAATTTGATCTCTCATAATGTAAGCCCTCAAGGATTCCAATGCATCCCACGTGCATTCTGGAAAAAGAAGAGGTAAGTAAAAAGGTAGAACAGAAGGTCTACAGAGGTATGATTGGTTCTCTTCTATATCTGACGACTTCAAGGCCTGACATTCTATTCAGTGTTTGGATTTGTGCTAGATTCCAATCAGATCCTAGAGAATCCAACTTAACAGCAGTTAAGGAAATTTTCAAGTATCTGAAAGGTACTGCTAATCTGGGTTTGTTTTATAGAAAATCAAGTGATTATAGTTTAGTAGGATACTGTGATGCTGACTTTGCTGGAGACAGAGTAGAACGTAAAAGCAATTCTGGAAGCTTCCAGTTTCTGGGAGAAAATTTGATCTCATGGTCCAGCAAAAGACAATCCACAATAACACTATTAACAGCAGAAGCTGAATACATAGCAGCAGCTGGATGCAGTACGCAAATGCTCTGGATGAAAAGTCAACTTGAGGACTTCAATATATTTGAGAGTAACATCCCTATCCTCTGTGATAATACTTCTGCTATTTGTCTCAGTAAAAATCCTATTTTGCATTCTAGGGCTAAGCATATAGAAATAAAACATCATTTTATTAGGGATTATATTCAGAAAAGGATTCTTAACTTAAAATTCATTGACACAGACCATCAATGGGCTGATGTCTTTACAAAACCTCTTTCTGAAGATAGGTTTAACTTCATTCTGAAACATCTCAGCATGAAGCTTTGCCCAGAATAAATTGTTTTGTTTACATATCTTAACCTTCAGAATTATAGTTATTTTCTGTGAACTACTGATCAACCTGCCTTTAGAATTTTAGAAGTACAGATTGTATCAGAATCTATCCATGAAGATCTGAGCGTTTCATTTCAAGGATAGAAGTGTGTTGTTCACGTAAGTTAACAGTTTCCATCCATTCATCAGATACTTTCTGAGGCTGAACACGCGTTCACTTTTCTGAAAGGTCAAAAGCGTTGATTGGGTGCATTGAGACACATGTCATGAGTAACCGTTCCAATATCTTTCTGAATCCTCTAAAATCAGTTGTCATTAATGCTTATAATCATTACTAATTGTTTCTCTCTCTTACAGTTTATGTTTTCAAAAATCTATTTAAACTCAAGTTTCACTCTTTACACTCTTTCACTTTTAATCTCTCAATACTTTCTAATTGTTTTCTGTTCGTACTTTCAAAAACCCTTTCATCTTTCTCAAATTTCTTGTGTGAACATAGCTTCTTCAAGCGTCCAAAACACCAGCACTCAGGGAACTGATTCTATGGAACAGTATGAAGAACCATACAGAACTCTACTCACGCCCATTGACAACCTGGAAGTTCTTTCAGAACTGATTGCTGATTTTGAAAGTCTTCAAGAAAATGGCTTTAATATCTCTGAAGAGGTCAATGCTCAAGGATGGAACATATATTTTGACCGTCTTCTAGGGCCAACATTTCCAATTATTGTAAAAGAATTCTGGATTCATGCTTCCTCCTCAAACCATCAAGTTACTTCGTATGTCATGGGGAAGAAGATAGTCATTACTGAAGACCTAATTTCAAGACTGATAGGTTACAATGGTGGAGGTGTCAGGTGTATAGACATGGCTGAAAGATGTTCTGATGTTGCTTCAATTTCAAGGGAAATATTCACTCTGGGTCTACCCTCCAGCAAGATTAGGGATCTGAAGGATCATCACAGAATCTGGGCTAAGATAATTCTGGGATGCATCAACCACAGGAAGCCAACCAGCTCTCCTGATTACATAAACATTGATCAGCAGTTTCTGATCTACTTTATCTCCAAGAAGACCAAGGTAAATCTCCCTCACTTGCTATTTAATAATCTGAGGACCAGTGTAAAAGAGACAAGAGAAGATGAGCGTACCAAAAGGGACTGGATACCCCTAGGAAGACTCATATCAGATATTCTGACAGAGAATAGGCTGATAGAGCATCCGACTGAAGCACAGGAAATTAGCTCACTAGAAGCTACTGCTGGGAAGCCTCTGAATGCAAAGAATCTGAAAAAGATGAAAATTATTGATAACATCAAGAAGGAACCCAACGTTACTTCTTTTGCAACCATCACTTCCAGAAGAATTCCTCTGGATGATTTTCCTCTTTTCTCTGAGATTGATTCCAAGCCTGAGATAATTGTCAGATATATAGATGCGTGTAAGGCAGATGGCACTGCACCAGGGATAAATATTCAGGACTTGCATCAGGCGGCTCCAGAAGTTGTTTTGAAGAAGAACAAGAAAAGGAAGGCAGCAGCAGAAGGATCATCCCAGCGGACTCCAAAAGCTGCTAAAAAGAAAGGTAATCCCTCTTCTGTTACTGTTTTAGAATCAATAACTATATCAACATCTGAACCCATAACCACCCAATCAGAACTTCCAACCCCACAAACTTTTGATGACTTTGACATAGGGTTTGATCCATCAGAAACTCTAAGTCTAAGAGAAAGTCACTCCCTTCCTATCAATCCAAACCCTGAACAAACTCAACCAGAACTTGCCAAAGTTCTGTCAGATATTGACTCTTTTGACCAAGACATTTCAGCTCCTACACCACAAAATCCAAATCCTCTAATCCCTGATAATCCAAACTCCGAAACTATAATAGAAGTTCCACAACCAGATATTCTACTACCTCTCTCTCCACAACCAGATATTCCACTACCTCTCTCTCCACAATAAGATATTCCTCATCCACCATCACCTCAACCTGAACAATCACAACCAGAAGCTCAAACTTCTGAGATTCAACCATCTGAGACCTGTGAACCAGAACCTCACAATGTTCAATCCAACCAAACTGAACAATCTATGTCAGATTCAGATTCTATACCAATCCCAGGAATCACTGAACCTCTAGCCATTCGCATGCCCCTCACCATCCTGGACATTCCATAAATTCCTTCTTCTTTGGAATCCACACCACCAAATTCCCCAACCAATCCAATAATCATACCCGACTCTCCCACTCCCTCACCCAAGAGCAATCCAACTGACAACGTAAGACTTGTCATTGATCCAACAATATTTGAACGTTTAGCTGCTATATCTCACAAAACCAAAACTGTCATTCCCAAAGCAACACAACCTGGAACCACACCAGATGTTGGTACTAGTTTATTGATGTTTGAAACAGGAATGCAGAATTGGATAACCTCCTTAAAGCAAGCTATTCTAGAGATGACTAATCCTGCTGCTTCTGATTATCTTTGGACAAGTTTCAGAAACTGGCTAAGTTCTGAAACACATAAGATGCAAGAACAAAGCTATGAACAGGTTCAACGGAATTTCAGTGCTATGCTAAAGGTTTTTGAAGACCAAGTTCTGAGCCAACTGCTCAAGGAAGAGATTCTCCCTCTGGATAATTCTCCCTGGTCAGAACATCGTCCATCAGACAAAGTTCAACCAGAATCAGAAGGTCTCTCCCTGACTGCTGCTCCAGATGAGATAATCTCAGCAGAGGAATTGGTTCAAAATTATCAAGTTGCAGAATGCTCTGAGAAGCGTCTAGAAACTGAAGAATCTCCAACTCCTTCCTATGACAGGCAAACTCTGGAAGAATTGAAGAGAGCAAATGCTGGTATCCAGGAAAGGTTGGATAAGCAGGATAACACAAACAAAGAAATCAAGAGCATTTTGAGCAAACAAGAGGAAACCAACACCCAGATCAAAGGCTTGCTGGAAGCTTTGTTCACACGCCTTCCTCCTCCCTCTTAGATTCTCTTCTGTTTTAAAATCTGTTTATCTATAACATTTGTTTTACATTGCTTCTGTTTTGAACTACTTATCATTGCTTCTTATTTTTAATATGAATCCTTTTTAGCTCTGATTATATAGCCTTTTTGATAACTGACAAAAAGGGGGAGAAAGTAAGATATTTTCAATAACGGTTTACTGAGACAGAAGTCTCAAACATTCTGAACTACTTAACCTCTATCTTCTGAAAAGCTTGAACAAGTACAAAACTCTGATGAAAGACGCAGTTAAACTCTGATGCTCAAAGACTCAAGGAATTTAAGGGAAGTAATCAACTAAGGGGGAGTTTTTCTTCTTTATTCTATACCTTTTATTCTTTATTTTTTAATTGAAAAATCTGGTTTTTGTCATCATCAAAAATGGGGAGATTGTTAGAACATAGTTTGATTCTACAACCCTTGGTTAGAGTTTTGATGATAACAAATACAAAGAATAATTAAATACAAAGAACAAATATGCACCTTAAAAATATGTTTTATGTATACAAAAGTTCTGATCAAAATCAGCATCAGAAGATCAGCCATAAGTGCTACACGCTGAAGAAATCAGAACATACGCTGAAGATTGATGACCAGAACCTGCGCTTAATCAAGTAAACTCTGACTTTGAACAAGAACATATCAAACCAATTTATCAATATTATGAAGCGTCATCAGCAGTAAGGAAAGAAGACTCTGAAGCGTTATTGAACATTCAAGATAGAATTAGTGCCAACGACTTTCTTCAGACAAGATCTTCTCCAAAAGGAAAGTGTGTTAATAACATTAAACTTGATTTATGGACAACATTATTACATTGCCTATATAAACAAGTATGCTTGCAAAAAGAAGAACGTACGTACACACACAATAATTTTATAAGATCACCAACCACGCATACTCAAGCTCTAGCAAATTCATTCTCTATTCTAAGCTAAACCTGTGTAATTTATCACAGTTGTGATAAACTATTTTTTGTTAGAAAACAATAACACATTTTGTCTAATCATTTGTAAAAGATTTACTTGAGATTAACCGGATTGTGGTTGTACTCAAGAAGACTTTAACAGTTGTTAAAGTAGCTGTTGTAATATTTTGAGATTAGTGGATTAAGACTTTGTTAGAGAGAGGTGAAATCACCTTGACGGGTGGACTGGAGTAGTTTGAGATCAAACGAACCAGGATAAAAATACTGTGTCATTAAGCTGTTTTAGATCCAAGTTTTTCAATTCAACCCCCCCTTCTTGTGTTTTTTACATCTTCAAACTAGAATGAGACAGTCATCCAAAATACATCCCTTGAGAAATAAACTCAAGAGGGAAACCCGAATCATCCAGACAAAGAGCTGTACAAGAAGGCTGAAGCGAAAATTCTTCCACGAGGGATAACTCAGTGGGGAAGCTGAAAGAATATACGCTTTGTGCTTAATGCCAACACTCTATTGAAGAGAGGACAACATGACATCTAAAAAAAACAGGCTAATATGTCAACAAAATAATTAACGAATGTGAGTGAGCGATGATTTTCCATTTTCAGTTATGCATGATGTGTGTATGAATGTACGAGTGTTTATATATGCTGACAAAACAGATATATAACAATGGTAGTAAACAGGCAAAACCAACTCGGGCACAATCAACACTCGACCGAATTACATCCAAGATGAACAATCCAAGAAAAAGTAATCGCCAACTGAGGAAACAAAACCTACTGCCTGGTTTAACTTTATTAGGGAGAAACGTAATTCAGGAGTAAACAAAACATAAAGACTAAAAAACACAGATATAGGGATACAACATCCTCTCCCAGGTCTTTACCAGGGAATAATACTCAGACTTCAACGGGAAATCAAATATTTTCAAGAGTAACGCCTCTACTGGGGATTTTGAAAAATCAATTTCAAGTAGAGAAGACGGCCATCAAATCATCAGAACATTCATTGGGGAATTCAGGACCATTTTGAAAGAGGAAACATACAAACTTTATTAAGGCGTATAATTTCCTATCATCACGCCATTAACTGGGAATTTCGCGCTGACTTCACTGGGGAGGTTAACACCATATCCTCAAAGGAAAACCAATATACGTTCTTCACTATAGAAACCAGAGACATGCGTTCTTCAAGAGTGATTATTGTACCAACTTCTCTGGGAAGAAAGAACCTTTATTAAACAGAAGAAAACTTTTACTGGAGGAATCTGGGATTGAATCTTCATATCATGCAAACTTGGAAAAGAGGAGAAATGAACCACAACTTGACCATGGACACTGAAGTCACAAAACCAATACAACGATAACATCCTGAGAAAAACTTCCCCGGGAAACAAAACTTCTCAAAACAACTGGAGTCAGTCCATTCCTGGGATCACCACTTTTGTTTTCCTCTTGCGTCACAAATTTTTAAAGTAACAGTAAATTGTAAATTCTTTTTGAAAATAAATTTTGTTATTTAATCTTTTCGCTATGAAAGTTATTATCAATAATAAATGGAGTCTTTGCAAGCTAAATAAAATAAGAAATACAAAGAATTGGGTAAAAGCTCAAATTTCATTAATAGAATGGTAGTCTGCGAATGGCGAGACTCCATGGATGATTACAAAGTTCGGAAAATGGTAATATATAATGGAAAAGATACATTGAGATACAATGACCACTATCTTTATAACTGACAACCATCTTCTGGATAATTTTCTTGATATTATTATTAGTAGCTTCAACAACCCCATTCATCTTTGGCCTGTACGGAGAGGAATTGTGATGGACAATCTTGAATTCTTCACACAGTTCTGTCATCATTTCATTATTCAGATTCGATCCGTGGTCGGTGATAATTCTGCTCGGCACACCATACCGACATATAAGATTATTCTTGATGAAGCGCACGACCACCTGCTTAGTGACATTAGCATATGAAGCAACCTCTACCCATTTGGTGAAGTAGTCAATTGATACCAAGATGAAACGGTGTCCATTCGAAGCATTGGGTTCTATCATCTCAATCATGTCAATACCCCATATAGAGAAAGGCCACGGGGAGGAAATCACATTGAGGAGTGTCGGAGGCACATGGACCTTGTCTGCATAAATATAGCATTTGTGACACTTCTTTGCAAATTTGTAACAATCAGATTCCATTGTCAGCCAATAGTATCCTGCCCTTAGCATCTTTTTCGCCATCGAATGTCCATTGGCATGAGTTCCAAATGAACCTTCATGAATATCATGCATCAACATGTCTGCTTCGTGTCTATCCATGCATATGAGCAAGACCATGTCATAATTTCTCTTATACAACACATTTTCACTGAGGAAGAAACTGCCTGCCAATCTTCTCAATGTCTTTCTATCTTTCTTTGAAGCACCAATCGGGTATTCCCGAGTCTGGAGAAAATGCTTGATATCATAATACTAAGGCTTATCATCTGCTATCTCCTCTGTTGTAAACACATGAGCGGGCCTATCCAGTCGCCGAACCATAATTCGAGGTATATCATTCAAAGTATTTACTTGATACATAGAAGCCAGAGTTTCAAGAGCATCCGCCATTTGATTTTAATCTCTTGTAATATGATGGAATTCAACTTTATTAAAGAAGGGTAACTACCTTATATCATAATCTTTGTAAAGGATCAAGTTGGGGTGACGAGTATCCCATTCTCCTTTAATCTGATTTATTACCAAAGTTGAATCACCATATACATCTAGAATTTTAATTCTGAGATCAATAGCTTCTTCGAGACCCATGATGCAAGCCTCATATTCTTCCATATTATTAGTATAATCAAATGTCAACCTTGCAGTAAAAGGAATGTGCGATCCATGTGGAGTGACAATCACAACACCAATTACTTTACCATAAGCATTCACGACTCCATCAAATATCATACTCTAGCGGGATTCAGGATCAGGACCTTTCTTAGGCAATGGTTCATCATAATCTTTCACTTTCAGGAACATCACATCCTCATCAGGGAATTCATACTCCACAGACTGATGATTCTCCATTGGTTGGTGGGCAAGATAATCTGCCAATATGTTACTTTTAATAGCTTTTTAAATGCAGTATTCGATGTCATATTCAGATAACAACATCTTCCAGCGGGCAATTCTCCCAGTAAGAGCAAGCTTTTCAAAAGTGTACTTGATTGGATCCATTTTGGAGATCAACCAAGTAGTGTGATTCAACATATACTGCCTCAAACGTTTTGCCGCCCAGGCTAGAGCACGACATGTATTTTCCATCATGGAATACCGTGACTCACAATCAGTAAAATTTTTACTGAGATAATAAATGGCATACTCTTTCTTCCCTATTTCATCTCGTTGTCCCAAAATACAACCCATGGATTTATCTAACACTGTCAGATACATAATCAACGGTCTTCCTTCGGCAGGAGGGAGCAATATAGGAGGTTCAAGCAGATACTCTTTAATACTCTCTAATTCCCTTTGGCAATCATCCGTCCACCCACAACCTTGATATTTCTTTAACAACTTAAAGATTGGTTCACATGTCGTAGTCATGTGGGAAATGAATCTGGAAATATAATTCAAACGCCCGAGGAACCCTCTGACTTGTTTTTCAGTTCTCGGCACTGGAATCTCTTGAACTTCTTTGACTTTATTAGGGTTAACCTCAATTCCTTTCTGGATAACAATGAAACCCAATAATTTCCCTAATCAAACACCGAAGGTACACTTATTTGGATTCAAGCGGAGACGATACTTCCTCAAATGCTGAAACAACTTCAACAAATCTTCTACATGCCCTTCTTCCGTCAGGGATTTAGAAATCATATCATCAACATATACCTAGATTTCCTTGTGCATCAGATCATGGAATAGGATTGTCATAGCCCTCTGGTACGTTGCACCAGCGTTCTTCAACCCGAAGGGCATCACTCTGTAACAGAATGTTCCCTAGGGTGTGATGAACATTGTTTTTTCCATGTCCTCCAGAGCCATTCTTATTTTATTATAACCAGAAAATCCATCCATGAATGAGAAAACTTTGAATTTTTTTGTGCTATCCACTAACATCAATGTGTGGCAATGGAAAATCATCTTTTGGACTAACTTTATTTAGATCTCTGTAATCTACGCACATGTGGACTTTTCCGTCTTTTTTGGTACTAGGACAATACTGGAAATCCATTGAGGATACACTGACGTCACAAGAAAACTAGCATTAATCTGCTTTAGAACCTCCTCTTTGATCTTCACTGCCATATCTGGGTGAGTTCTTCTCAACTTCTGTTTGATTGGCGGACACTCTAGCTTCAACGGTAAATGGTGCTCCACAATATCTGTTTCTAGACCAGGCATATCTTGATAAGACCAAGCAAAAATATCCACATACTATTTCAATAGCTCGATCAACCTGCCCTTCATATCAGGATGCAATAATGCTCCAATCTTGACTTCTTTCGGATCTTCTTCTGAACCCAAATTGATCACTTCTAATGGCTCTTTATATGGCTGAATGGTATTTTCCTCGTGCTCAAGCAACCGTGAGACCTCTTCTGGAATCTCATCATAGTCTTCTTCTTTGGCCCCATACACCTGACATTCAAAGTTGGGAGAGGGTGCAGGGTCATTATATTCAACGGGTTTTTTAATTAATCTGCACATGTGATTTATGATTGCATTTAGAAACTGACACATATAACAAGTGATCGTGCATGTTATTTTTTCCGTTATTATTTATTTTGAAAAGGGTTTTTTTATTACCATTTTCCAAGAAAAAAGCAGAAAATAAAGACACATTTTGAGAAACAAAGACAACTTTTATTATTATTTTAAAAGTCACAACAAACAGATAAGCCCTACAATATTAATACTTCCACCTTGGGCAGAGTGAAAGCTTTTCAAAAATATTAATAAAACAAATTACTTTGAAACATGTATGCAAGAGGGAACATCAATGGCGGTCCAATTCTGAACCCTAACTTCGTGTGTCACATAAATTGGCTTTTCCTGCTCTGCTTCATCTTCCACAATGGCATTAATTCCGGAAACAGTTGGGTGAAGATAACCCCCGCTACGGAAGATGTTTTGATACTTGCTTGCAGCAGACTTCGGCTTCATGCTCTTAACTTTGTCATTCTTCAAAGAGAACCCCAAGCCGACTCTGTTCTTGTTTACAGGTGGATCCACAATCTGTCCCCATTACTCGCTATGACCCTTTCGCACAACTTGATGTGCATCCTTAAGCGAAACCATGGAATTCTCATTCCCTCTTATGTTGTCAATGGATAAGGCTTGGAACTGGGTTCCAACAGCAGCTTCATTCGCCTAATTCTGAAAGAGGACAAATGAGATATCAATAATGCCTGATCCCCATTTATGATTATAGTTCCCCTTCACGTATAAATTTCAGTTTCTGGTGTAAAGTTGAAGTGAATGCCCCTGCCTCATGAATCCATGGTCATCCCAATAAACAACTATAAGCGGGAACAATGTCCATGACCTTGAAAGTTATCTGAAACAAATGTGGTCCTATATGAATAGGCAAGTCCACTTCACCAATAACAGATTTCTTTGATCCATCAAACGCTTTCACAATGATGCCACTCGGGCGCATAAGTGTTCCTTAATATTTCAACTTCATAAGAGTGCTCCTCGGTATAACGTTCAAAGCGGATCCATTATCAATCAGCACATTGGATAATGAATCATTCTTGCAACTCATAGAGATGTGGAGGGCCAGGTTGTGATTCCTTCCTTCATCTGACAATTCATTATCGCAGAAAATCAAGTTATTACATGACGTAATGTTCCCTACTAGGCTGTTGAACTGGTCTATAGGCATGTCACTCTCCACAAAAGCTTGGTCCAATACTCTCATCAAGGATTCTCTGTGAGCAGATAAGTTCATCAATAAAGCCAAGATAGATATTTTTGAAGGAGTCTGCAGTAGCTGATCTACAATTCTGTAGTCGCTCATCTTGATTATATTCAAAATATCATCCACTTCTTTCTCTAACGTAGCCCCACTAGTCTCACCCATATCATTATTGGGTTCAACCTTCTCAGCAATTTTCTTTCCAGCACTAACATCTCCTCGAATAACTGGTGCAAATACACGACCGCTGCGGGTCACCCTACTATTCTCAGCAATATTTCCAACATCAGGCATTGGCTGGATGGGAATTTTAACTCCATCATCTAAGATTGTAGCGCTGTATTTGTAGGGCACAACCTTATCTGACTTGTAGGGAACGGGCCCCGGAAAACTAATCACCAATGGGGTAACAACTGGCTTGCTATAATATTCAACTTCAAGAAGGGCGGGGGCCCCAAAACAAGGTACAATGACGTTTACCCCTTCTTCAACATAATCAGTCATTATTGAGTCATCTTTGGAAAACAAATCCTCTTCTGAGGAGAAATACTCATCTGTAGAGGCATATTCTTCATCCGACTCTTCTTCAGTCAAACAAACCTCAACCATATCAACTTCATGGTAATCATCCCTTTGACCTGTAACTCTGATAGTTCCATTATCTAACAATAACTGAACACCTTTATTCACGATTGAACATCCTCGGGAGTCCCGAAAGCAAATTCGGCAAGATCTATACTGGTGTTCTACCTGACCAGCCATATGGTAGAAAGTAGCATGCAATTGCACAAGGTCCTCATTCATATACTTTACATCAAAAATTCCGAATTCTCCAAGACATCCAGAAACCATATTCACCTCCTCTTAATACTTTGCCCTAGGCCTGATTATGTGGGTGAGGCCCTCATCCATCATCTCCTGCAAATCAGCCTTTATCTTATCGCAACCCTGTATGTCTGTACTACAAATAGCGCAACCGGAATGGTCATGCATATAGTAGCTAAATTCACGGAGGTCTGCATGCATTTTCACCAAATCTCCTCTAACCAGATTAATATCAAAAATCTGGAAGTCGCCTGGACAACCAACCGCCATATTCACAACATTTACTCCTCCATGCTTGGGTAGAGGGTTGTCTTTCACATTAGGGCCCACATCCTTGAAAGATAGAATACCAGACTTCACCAATTTTTGCACCTTAGTCTTTAAAGGATAACAATTCTCAACATTATGCCCTGGTGCTCCCTGATGAAAAGCACATGTTTGGTCTGCCTTGTAATACCAATGCAAATGATGATGGTACAACAGGAGGTGGTCGGGTCTAAACCAACTTTTTTTGAATCAATGCCGGTAGTAACTCCGTATAGCTCATAGGAATATGGTCATAACTCTCCCTTCTCTGATTATACCCTTGATTCCCCTGCTGGGACGGTCTCTGATAAGCAACGATGGTTGGAGCTACACCCACAACTGGAGTAACTGAGGCGACTTGTTGATGACGTTGAGAATTCCTTCTAGGAGTGTTAGCCCTCCTCTCTTGCATGACAACATTTGCATCCCCTTCCTTCTTCTTGGTAAACCCATAAGATGGCTTCTTCACACCTCCAGATCCTTCACTCTTTGTTAAACGACCATCTCTTACAGCCTCTTCTAAATGGATACCCATCCCTACCATTTCAGTAAAGTCACTTGGTGCACTCGCTACCATCCCCTCGTAGTAGAAATCACCCAGAGTCTTCAAGAAAATCTTAGTCATCTCCTTCTCTTCCATGGGAGGAATCACTTGTGCGACTACCTCACACCATCTCTGTGCATATTCTTTGAATGATTCCCTGTCTTTCTGAAACACGACCCTGATTTAATCATGGTCAGGCGTCATGTCCATGTTGTACTTGTATTGTTTGATGAACGCTTCTCCCAAGTCATTGAAAGTATGGATGTTGACGCTATCCAAACTCATATACCACTTCAGCGCAACACCGATCAAACTATCCTGAAAAAAGTGAATCAACAAACGCTGATCATCAGTATGGATATACATCCTCCTTACATACATCACCAGATGAGCACGAGGGCAAGTGTTACCCTTTTACTTTTCAAATTCTGGGACCTTGAAATTTGCAGGTATCTTAACATTCGGGACCAAGCATAATTCATTCACATTCTTCCCAAATAACTCTTTTTCCCTGAGGGCCTTTGTGATGCGGTGGGAGAACTAACTTGATTGTTTTGCGTTTGATCACAAATGTTGCGGTTAGCAATAGTCACCACCGACTTTTCTTTTATCCAAAAGGAAAGGTAAAAAAGCACAAGAAAGACCTTTGAGATTGTTTCTTGAGTTCAGGGGGTAGATTATGAAAAGGGAAGGTATTAGCACCCTTTTCATCCATGGCTTTCCATGGGCTCTTAGTTACTTTCTAGATCACTTACTTTTGTTTGAAATTGTGCTTTGTGTGGTTTTTGAAAGTATTTTGTAAAAGAAGCCATTGTTTAGGCAAACTTTGTAATGATTCTCGTTCGTAAGAATGTATACAAAGTGTTTGATCTTTTGAAAATGTTTTCAAGTTTGTAAGATGTTTTGAAAGTGTAAGTTTTTGTTTTGAAAATAACAAGGATATTTGTTTTGAAATGGAGCAAATAACTAAAAGTAATCTACCTACTCAAATGTCTTTCTTGTTCATTTTCTTTTCCTTTGATATTGTTGTCTTACCATTGATTTGGTAAGCAAACCTATCTTTGGATGTAAACGGGACGGGCGTGGGTCATCGTATAACCATGATTAGCAATGTTTGTAAGGTATCTTAGAATTTTTGAGGGACTAATATCATTTTATAAGGCAACTTTGAATAGTGTCATCGAGGGACTATGATCTTATATTTGTTTTTTTTTGCTAAGACACTTTACATGCGTAATATGGCCATTTTGTATAAGGAAACTGTGATACGGTGGGAGAACTGACTTGAGGTTTCGCGTTTGTTTTCACAAATGTTTCGGTTTAGCAAGAGTCTCCACCGACTTTTTATTTTATCCTAAGGAAAGGTTTAAAAAGCACAACAAAAAACCTTTGAGATGTTTTCTTG
The DNA here is from genome assembly GCA_948472305.1 of Vicia faba. Lineage (NCBI taxonomy): Eukaryota > Viridiplantae > Streptophyta > Magnoliopsida > Fabales > Fabaceae > Vicia > Vicia faba. The sequence goes on along the minus strand of OX451740.1, from coordinate 1,307,677,655 downwards.
GGTTCGGGGAGTAGATTATAAAAAGGGAAGGTATTAGCATCCTTTCTATCCATGGTTATCCATGGGCTCTTAGTTACTTGCTTAGCTCACTTGCTTTGCATTTTCAATTGTTTGAAATGGGGCTTTGTGTGTGTGTTTGAAAGATGTTTTGAAAAGAGGCCATCTTTGTGGCAACCTTTGTAATGATCCATGTTTGAATGTATACAAAGGTGTATTTGTCTTTTGAAAAGTTTTCAATGTTTTTTTTTTTTGAAAGTGTGTTGTGGAGTGGGTTTTGAAAAGTAGGCAAGTGTGTTTTGAAAATTTGATCAAGTAACTAAGAGTTGTCTACCCTATTTTACTCAAAGATCTTTCCTTATGTTTTTTAACCCTTTTAACAGTGTTGTTTCACCATTGTATTTGGTGAACAACCTTGTGTTAGGATGTTAACGGGACGGGCGCGGGTCATCGTATGGACCATGATAACAATTTTGCAAAGTATCTTAGTATTTTTTGAGGGACTAAGATCATTTTTGTAAGGCAACTTTGGATAGCGTCATCGAGGGACTATGATCTTTTGATTTTGTTTGTTTTACCAAGATACTTTGCATGCGTAACATGGCCCATTTTTAGAAGGCAACAAGTGGATGTAACCCTAGGGATGTTAGTGTGCAAGTGTGTTTTATTGCATACAAGAGTTTATCTTTGAATTAGGATTTTCTATTTCATTTATTTTATCTTGCCATACACATCCTAATTACTAGCATTTATATTTGAAAGCAATAAAAAGCAGAAATATAAAATCCTATGCTATTACAACAATTAGGGGGGTGGGGATACATATTTGTACATGGGGTGTTTCAACGAGAAAAATAGGCAAGAAAAGAAAATAACAAAAACAAGATAGAGAGAAAGAGAGAGGGAGCCAGAACTGTATGAGTCAGAACTTCTGACTCTGGCACCTGCAAAACAGAAACCTGTTAGTGGGGAGATCAGAAGTTCTGACCCCCCTGCGCTGTAAGACAAAAGTTTGTTAGTGGGGAAATCAGAAGTTCTGATCCTGCTGGAAATACAATAATTCTCAAAAGTTCTGATATTATTGATAGCAAAACAGGCTTCAGATGTGCTAATGTCAAAGTCAGCACTTGGCTTCTCCCTGTGCTAATTAGAACATCTGCAACTTTGTTATTTTTCCACAAAACAGAAAACATATTTGGAACAGCTTCAGCAACTGTCAAAGTGTTTCAGGGGACAGAACCAACAAGGTCACAGACAGGTTCTATGCTGGCTCAAAACATTCTGAGGTAAACGTTCTGAGGTACGAAAATCCTCAGAACACAAACAGCAGCAATATGATATTTACATTATGTTTATTTGAGCATGCAAAGCTGATGATGCTTAGCAGCGTGATGAAGGTCAACAGGTGCTTACCTGGCTGTTGGAAAAGTTTGTGAATGAGAGCTAGCTTTTGGCTCTGATGGTGTTCTAGACAGGTTCTTTTTTGAAAGGGGTGGATGAAGGTGTATGTATATATATGGTCAGAGGCTGAAAGAGTGTTCTTTAGTCACAAAGAAAGCTGGGTATTGATGAAGTTTGAAGGTAAGAAGTTCAAAGTTATGAAGTACTGGAAATTTTGGCAGAGTTTCACAGTACTTTCTTGCTAAAAAATTCTGTTTCTCTTCTAGCAATTTTTCTGGTTTTTTGGACGCCCTCTGAAAGTGGACAATGGTGCTCTATTTATAGGCAAAACTATTGTGGCTTCTTGAACATTAAAGGCGCCAACAGAGGTTGAATTGTTCTTTGAAAGAAATTCCTGGGAAGTTTTGATAACAGATAGCCTTTCAGCCTAGGCTGGAACAACAGGCATGGATTGGGGAGAAGTGACCTTTAGGTGGACGGTGGCGCGCAGATCCATGCCCAAACCTGCATAAAGGCGTTTTACCAAGCCACACGTGAAGGGGCTACTTGGATGAATGTTCAAGAGTGGTTGGGAGCATTAATGAGCATTAAATAGTGATGAGACTTATCAACACCAATATTCTGGTAATAGAAACAAAACTTTGAACCAACAGTTCTGTTTTACCAAAAATAACGTAAACCATGCTCTGGTCTTGGCCTCATGTTGTCTTAGCAAATTCAGGGGATTCTCCTGACTTTCTAACACGTTCCTTGGATTTGCTTCTGGAAATCCTGGACTTAGAGATTCTGTATCAGTGTAACACCCACTCTTCTGACCTTTTCATCTTCTGATTTCAGCATGCTCTGAAGGAGCCTTCAGACTTCCTTGCTTACCTTTGCGTTCCTTTAGCAAACTCTGGCTGAACTTACGTAACTGCTGAAAGAGTCATGTTCTGTTTGAGGTTTACGTGTTGAACCACGCTTGCAACTTCTGAGTTGATGTATCTGCTGAAGAGCCAACTTCTGACTGCGTTGAGACTAGATTGCAACTTCTGACCGTTTCTATCTAGAGTTTGGTCCAGAAGTTCTGAAGCGCTGATTTCTTCTTAAACACCTATTTTTAGAGAAAAATTCCAAATGTTTAGAATTTAATTTTTCTCAAGATAAAAGCGTTGCCTTTAGAGCTTGTGTGATCATTTTGCTCTTGTAAATGGTTTACTTGGGCAAAAATGACAATTCAGGACTTGGATTTGTTTCAGAGGGACTCTGAGAATCCAAGATGATTTCCTGAAGAAAGAGAGGGCAAATTTTGGGGTACAACAGTTGCCCCGGTTCAATCTTCTTGCACCTGAAGAGTTGGATTAGCAGATTTGCCTTTCGTGGCTCAAAGGTAAAAGGAGATTGGATACTAGAGTGCCCTTAAATTTGCACTTGTCAAGACATGGATGCGGGAATGGGCTTAGAGATGCCATTTGGAGATGGTCTTAAAGATGCCATCTGGAGGGGTAACAAAATTTTATCGGGGATGGGCTTAAAGATGCCATCTGGAATGTTTGTTGAACTGTATCTGAAGATTGAGTTTGTATGAGCAGAAGAATGGCCTCCGTGTTTGGAGCGTATCCGAGCTGTAACCGCGTTTGGAGGTAGAATGAATATTAGAATGACTGTCGTGTCTGGAGTGTATCTGTATTGTATCTGGATAACAGAGAAATATCTGTATGGAGCAACTGCGTGCTGGGGACAAATTCTGAATGAGTGACAGAATGGCAACCGTGTCTGGAGCGTATCTGGACTGTATCTGAAGTTGAAAATTGTATGAGTAGCAGAATGACTTCCGTGTCGGGAGTGTATCTGAAACTGTAACTGGAATTGAGATCCGTATGAGTAATAGAATGACTTCCGTGTTTGAAGTGTATCTGAAACTGTAACTGGGATCTAAATAAATGACAGAATGACTTCCGTGGTGAACGCACCGGGGAGAATCAAACTGCTGTTGTAAGGGTCAAAATGGTATCCGTGCTTGGAATGAATTTGAACCTTGAGGTGGACAAGTGGATCTGAATGGAAGATAGAATGGCTGCCGTGTCTGGAGCGTATCTAGTCTGTATTTGATCGCTGTAGTCTGAATGAGTAGTAGAATGACCGCCGTGTCTGGGGTGTATCTGTACTATATCTGACTTAAGATTCTGAATGAGTAATAGAATGACCGCCGTGTCTGGGGTATATCCATACTGTATCTGAACTGATATTCCGAATGAGTAATAGAATGACCGCCTTGTCTGGGGTGTATCCATACTGTATCTGAACCGTTATTGATAGCCTTTTAATCTTATCCTGAAAAGGATGAAATGTTAGCTAAAACACAAAGTTATGTTGCATGATATGTATGATGCAATATGTTATATCAATATTTATGATATGAATGTAGATGAATGCGCATGTAAGATGAAGAGCTGTCTTGTTGAGGATAGATGAATCCTGGATAACTGAAGATAATAGAATCTTGACTGTTGTCGGGGAAAGTGAATCTTGGACTGCTGCAGGGGATTGTAAGAACTTTGATCGTTGGGGATGAGACATCCTTGTTGACTACTGCTGGAGAATCAGGAGCTTGGGTTGTATGCCAATCTACTGGGGATTGCTGTCATGAGGAGATCTTCACTGGGGAATATCTGATTATCCTGTGAGGAACCGAGCATGAGAGTCTTCATTCTGCTTGGGAAATGCAGGATCTTCAAATGTTGAGAGATCTTAGGACCACTGCAGGGAGCTGGAATTCCTTGGTGACTTGCGGGGAATGAGAATTTCTGATGGTCTCCACCGGGGAGTTCAGAATCTGGTAGACTCAAGCTGGAGAGGTATGCCTGAGAATCTCCAGTTTGGTGGGAAGTATCTCTGCGGGGAGAAGGTTTACTAGTTTGATTCCGCTGGGGATTGATAGTTGGAAGTTTTAGCTCCGTTGGGGTTTAACAGCTTTGACTTCGCTGGGGATAGGATTTTCAGATTCTAGGGCTCCACTGGGGATGCTGAAACTTAACTCTGAGGGGAAATAAGTTTTGGAAGGCTTTCGAGCTGGGGAAATCAGTTTTGAGAAAGCTTCTGAGGATCCTAAAGTTTAACTCTGTTTGGGAATTAAATTCTGGATTGAGGAATTTGGAGTTTAGATCTGCTGGTGATTCCTTCTGAGAGGGCATCGAGATATCTACCTGTACCTTCAACCTATCAGTAATCATCTTTCTTGATTCATAAGGGAATAATTATGTTCAAATGCATATCCCTATTTAACAAAACATTGGACGTTTCTCAAAATAAAACATAAGTGCAAAAGAAAAAAGAAAAGGAAGACAAAGCAAATTTCTGTATTTGGAAAAGTATTTGTATTAACTTTCTATGAGTATATTTGTACAAAGGAGACAGTCATCCTAGTAATAGGATGTCGTCGTAAAAACTGAAAAATTTATACAAACGAAAGATGGCTATGTGAAACAATTCCATGGGATTCCATTCTGCTATAGCCTTCATAACTCTGAGTATCTGTTCATTCAATGCTTCGTCTGCTAGTGACTGGATTGATCAGAAGCTTGGAGCTGGTTGATGAAGAGATTGTTCTTAAAGTGATCCGACGAGACATAGTCATACGCTTTAATTCACTAACTTTTGCCTAAATCGCCCTTTCGGGTTTTCGATCCACCGGGAAACCCCTTTTTTCCCAAGCCGCCCTTTCGGGTTTTCGACTTGCCGGGTGTACAGATTTTTTTGTTTTATCCCTAATTTTTGCCTGAACCGCCCTTTCGGGTTTTCGGTTCACCGGGATGCCCATTTTTGCCCAAGCCGCCCTTTCGGGTTTTCGACTTGTCGGGTTATTTTATGCGTAGTATCTTTTGACTATGTCTGCGTTCGCAGGGTGTGGCAAATCATCGCCGTCCATGGTGGTCAGAATCATTGCACCACCAGAAAATATGCTCTTGATCACAAATGGTCCTTCGTATGTAGGAGTCCATTTGCCCATGGGATCACTTTGCAGTAAGATAATCCGCTTGATTACAAGATCTCCGACTTGATATACCTGACGTCTGACTTTCTTGTTGAAAGCCTTGATCATCCGTTTTTGATACGTCTGACCATGGCAAACAGCAACGAGTCGCTTCTCGTCGACCAAATTGAGTTGATCAAGTCGGGTCTGAATCCAATCATATTCATTCAAACCTGCATCTTTCATAATCCTTAAGGAAGGAATCTGAACTTCCATGGGTAGGACAGCTTCCATGCCATATACCAAGGAAAATGGGGTTGCCCCTGTTGAAGTACGTGCCGTGGTACGGTATCCGTGCAGAGCAAACGGTAATATCTCATGCGAGTCTTTGTAGGTGACTGTGATTTTCTGAATGATCTTCTTGATGTTTTTGTTCGCAGCTTCAACAGCACCGTTCATCTTCGGTCGATAGGGAGATGAATTGTGATGATAAATCTTGAACTGTTCGCACAACACGGTGATCATAGTATTGTTCAGATTTGTACCGTTGTCTGTGATGATCCTGTCGGGGACACCATACCGGCATATGAGGTTCTGCTTGATGAAGCGGGCAACCACATTTTTAGTAACACAGGCGAAGGAAGCTGCTTCGACCCATTTGGTAAAATAGTCAATGGCGACCAGGATGAAGCGATGTCCATTGGATGCTGTGGGCTTGATCTCTCCAATCATGTCGATGCCCCACATTGCAAATGGCCAAGGAGCTGTCAAAATGTTGAGAGGAACCGGAGGAATATGAATCTTGTCAGCGTAGACTTGACATTTGTGGCAAGTACGGGAATGTTGGTGGCAATCTGCTTCCATGGTAGACCAGTAATAGCCTGCCCTTAGGATCTTCTTAGCCATTGTATGCCCGCTCAAGTGAGTGCCAAACGTACTACTGTGTATCTCAGTCATGATTAGCTCTGCTTCAGCTTTATCCACACATCGGAGTAAAACACAATCATGGCTGCATTTATAGAGGATGCCGTTGCTCAGGAAGAACTTGGCAGCAAATTTCCTTAGGAACTTTTTGTCATTTATGGAAGCTCCTTCGGGATATTCTCTAGTCTGGAGATACCTTTTGATTTCGTGAAACCAAGGTTGTTCCACTACTTCTTCGGTATTAATCTCATGACAATGCGCAGGTTCATCCATTCGCTCGATGGTGATTTGGGGAGCCTCGTTATTCCAGTTGAGTTTAAACATAGAAGACATTGTAGCCAGAGCATCTGCTAGCTGATTCTCTTCTCGTGGGAAATGCTCGAAGGTAATTTGCTCAAAATGAGGCAACAATGTCAGTACATGTTCTTTGTATGGGATAATATTAGGATGTTTGGTATCCCACTCTCCTTTGATTTGATTGATAACCAAAGCCGAATCCCCAAATACGATCAAAGATTTGATCCCCAAGTCTATAGCAGCCTTGAGACCAAAAATGCAAGCTTCGTATTCAGCCATGTTGTTGGTACAGCTGAAGCAAAGTCGGGCTGTGAAAGGTGTGTGGCAGCCTTCCGGGGAAATGAGTACCGCACCGATACCGTTTCCAAGTGCATTTGAAGCACCATCAAAGTACAGGGTCCATCGGGATCCTTTTTCAGGTCCGTCATACGGTCTGTTACCTTCAATGTTGTCCAAATTCATGATGTCCTCATCCGGGAAGTCAAATCTCATGGATTGATAATCTTCGATAGCTTGATGAGCTAGATGATCAGCTAGTACACTTACTTTTATAGCTTTTTGGGTGGTGTACTGGATGTCATACTCAGTCAGGATCATTTTCCATCTAGCGATTCTTCAACATAAAGCAGGCTTTTCGAAGATATACTTGATATAATCCATTTTGGAAATCAACAGAGTGGTATGAGTTAACATATACTGCCTTAGTCGGCGAGCAGCCCATACCAAAGCGCAGCAAGTTTTCTCAAGCAGTGAGTAGCGAGTCTCACAGTCGGTAAACTTTTTGCTAAGGTAATAAATGGCATGCTCTTTTCGACCAGACTCGTCATGTTGGCCCAACATGCACCCCATTGAATTATCCAACACGGTCAGATACATGATCAGCGGCCTTCCTCCAACGGGTGGCATCAGAATAGGAGGTTCTAGCAAGTACTCCTTGATCTTATCAAACGCAGCTTGGCAATCGTCGTTCCATTCGACTACCTGATCGTTCTTTAATAGTTTGAAAATTGGCTCACAGGTAGAAGTCAGATGAGAGATGAATCTGGCAATATAATTCAAGCGCCCCAAGAACCATCTAACCTCCTTTTCAGTACGGGGAGCAGGAATTTCTCGTATAGCTTTTACTTTTGCTGGATTGACCTCAATGCCTTTGTTGCTGACAATAAATCCTAGCAGTTTACCAGACCTGACTCCAAAGGTGCACTTACTTGGATTCAGCCTGAGCTTATATTCCTTCAATCTGGCAAATAGCTTCCGCAAATGCTCAAGGTGTTCCTCCTCTGTTTGTGATCGAGCTATCATGTCGTCTACGTAAACTTCGATCTCATGATGTATCATATCATGAAACAAAGCCACCATGGCGCGTTGATAAGTTGCCTCTGCGTTCTTCAGTCCGAACGGCATCACCTTGTAGCAGAAGGTACTCCACTGTGTAACAAAGGTTGTCTTCTCCATGTCCTCGGGGGCCATTTTAATCTGGTTGTAGCCCGAGAATCCATCCATGAAGGAAAACACCTTGTGCTGAGCCGTGTTGTCAATCAAAATGTCGATGTGCGGTAGCAGAAAATCATCTTTAGGACTAGCCCTATTCAAATCCCGGTAGTCCACACACATCCTGACCTTGTCGTCTTTTTTAGGTACTGGCACGATGTTAGCAACCCATTGTGGATAGGATGTAACTGCCAGAAAGCCAGCGTTGAACTGCTTCATTACTTCTGCTTTAATCTTCTCAGACATGTCGGGTCTCATTCGGCGGACTTTTTGCTTGATCGGTGGACAATCCTCTCTTATAGGGAGATGGTGAACCACGATATCTGTGTCTAAACCCGACATGTCTTCATAAGACCAGGCAAAGATTTCGACATACTCATTCAACAGATGTATCAAATGCTCCTTGACCCCTGGTTCCAGATTGGCACCCACTTGTATTTCCTTCCAGTCTTCCTCTGTTCCTAAGTTGACAGTTTCCAATAACTCTTCGTTAGGCAAGATGGCCCTTTCTTCTTGTTGTAGAAGTCTGGCTAGCTCTCCTGGTACCTCACAATCTTCGTCATCTTCACACTCAGCCTGATTGACCAGATCTTCAGAGTTATTGAAGGACATAGCAGAATAGTCACCCATAGAGTCCAGAGTGGATGGGTACCTGCATTTGCGAGTGTGGGTGTGTGTAAGGGATAGCCATCCTTAAACAAACAAAAATGCAAAAGGAAAGAAAATGAACACAACAGTTTGTCAATGAAAAACGTCCAATGAATCATTAAACATGGCATATGAATATGAAGATAATCAAAACCCTTACAAATGGACCTGCATGCCCCGGGCAAGGCATGAGGTGAAAAAGTAGCGTGCAGATTGTTCAAAAGTAATTATTACAAACCAACATGTATTGTTTGACAGATAATTACTGATTAATAAAAGTAATGGGGATGAAGTCTTTCGCCTCCCAATTGCGTAGTCCTCCTTCGATGGTTGGGAAGATCCAATCTTCAATGTTGGCCTCCTCGTCTTCACCTTCCAAAGCATTGATTCCAAAAGGAGAAATCTTGATGGGCGTTCTTTCAACTTTTGAGCGGCGCACAGTTTTCTGCCCGGCAGCAGTGAATCCTAATCCAAACTTGTCTGTTTTGTGAGGAATATCAGGCAACTGACCCCATGTTGAGCTCTTCCCTTCCTTCATCACAACTTTTGCGTCTTTTAGAAATGCCATCTTGGCCATCTGCTTCGGTACCTCAGCTACCGTTTTTGCTACTGCCACCTCAGGAGAGATTTCCTCAAAGTGCTGGAATGGGGTTTCAATGAATTCCCCCTCCACCTCTACATACCGAAAGGAGTTCAGGTGACTGATCATATATTCCTCTTCACCGTGGACGGTTATGATTTTTCCTTTGACAGGGTATTTCAGCATTTGATGTAGGGAGGAAGTGACTGCACCAGCATTATGTATCCATGGTCTCCCCAGTAAGCAAGAGTATGACGGACGGATGTCCATCACATAGAAAGTTAAGGGGAACACTTATGTGCCTACCTTAATGGGAATGTCAACCTCCCCTTGTACCATTCTCTTTGACCCATCAAATGCCCTCACAATGATATTGCTTGGCCTTAGCTCCAAGCCTTCACAATCCAATTGGTCGAGAGCCTTCTTAGGTAGCACGTTCCGAGAAGAACCAGTGTCGACCAAAACATGGGCCAGAGTAGTTCCTTGGAATTCTACTGACACATGTAAGGCGTCATTGTGCTTTCTTCCTTTTGGGGCCAGGTCACCATCAGAGAAACCTAGGCCGTTGTCTGCGGTAAGGCTGGCCACGCAATCTTGGAATTGGTCGGCGGAGGTTTCCTGGGGCACATGGGCTGTCTTCAGAAATTTTATCAATGCTTTGGCGTGCGCCTCTGAACAAAGCAGTAATGCTAACGTGGAGATCTTCGAGGGAGTTTGCCCTAGTTGCTCTACCACGTCAAAATCACTCTTCTTAATTATTTTCAGAATCTCCTCCATCTCTTTCTTAGAGGTTTCAGGGATGACCAAAGGTTGAGCCCTCGTCCTGACGAGCTCATCTTGGATCCGTTTCCCCTTATTAGCAGAAGTAGGAGGGACAACAACAGGAATAACAGCATCTTCAATCAACGGAGTTCTTGCGGAAAGTTTTATCGGTGCAGGAGTAACTTTGGCAGCAGCTGAGGGTCCAAAGATTGCCTTTGGGGGGACAATCTCTGGAGAAAATATTCTCCCACTTCAGGTGATCTTGCTTGTACCGAAAATGTTTCCAATGCTGGCATCTTCTTCATCAGAGCTCTCCTCGGTTATCTCAACTTGCTTAACACCATGGTAGTAGATTTCTCCACCGTAATTCCATGGTATTGACTTGTTAGAACTGTAGGGGACAGGCCCAGGCATAGTTATTTTCAAGGGAACAAACTTTTTAGAGGATGTAATCTTAACAGGCTTTTTGACGGCCTTGGAAAGATTGGTGGAAATGGTGATAATTGAAACATCTTCGATAGGGGTTGGAATAGCAGGAATCTTTTCAAACAGAATTTGTTGACTGTCCATTAGGCCTTGGATGCATTTCTTCAGCAATGGACAGTCGATTGGTAGAGAGTAACAACAGTAGAAATCTTCTTTGCATCCTGGGAAAATCCTAGCTTTCAACAGATTTAACTTGATCGTCAACAGCGGAGTCATCAGGTCATCAACATCAGGAACATACAGATCTTTTTCAATAGCATAGACATTTCGACCATGCTTCGGCATCGGAGCAGATATTACGTTTGGCTTTTCTGGAGCATCGAACTCAACCTCTTTTGCATCTATCAAGTCTTGAATTTTATTCTTTAGCGCCCAACAATTGTTTGTGTCATGTCCGGCGCTATCAGAATGGTATGCACACTTAGCATTCGGATTGTAAGCTGGTGAGGTTGTATTCACATTTTTCGGCGCTTCTTTGATATTTGTGAGATTCAGCTTCAACAAGTGTGGAAGAACTTGTGCGGGCGTCATATTGATGCGGGTGAACTGCCGTTGTGGCCGTTCTCCCCATTGCTGTTTAGGTCTGGACTGATTTCCACGAGGCTGATCATTTGATGAATTTTGGACCATCACGGCCCCCACAGTCGGCCGGCGCTCAGTTCTTCCCACTCTTCTTTGAGAGTACACAACGGTCATTTCCTTCTTCGCCGGAAATGATTTCTTAACAGTTGTAGATGCAGAAGCATCCTTTTGAATCTTCCCATTCTTAATGCCGGCTTCCACCCGTTCGCCAGTCAGAATTAATTCAGTAAATCCTGCGGAAGAGCTACCGATCAAGTGGTTGAAGAACGGGCCAGATAAGGTCCCCAAGAACATATCAACGAGTTCTCTATCAGAAAGAGGTGGCTGCACTCTTCCGGCCAAATTGCGCCATTTCTGGGCGTATTCCTTGAATCCCTCACCTGAGGCCATCCCCATACTCTGCAGTTGAGTACGGGTTGGTGCCAAGTCAGAGTTATATTGATATTGGCGATAAAAAGCAGCTGCCAAGTCTTCCCAACTATGTACCTCTGACCTCTCGAGCTTGTAAAACCAGTCTAGCTGAATACCAGACAGGCTATCCTGAAAGAAGTGTACCCAAAGATTTCTGTCGGATGTGTGAGGTTGAATTCTTCAGACGTACGACCTTAGGTGCATCTTCGGGCAAGACAGTCCGTCATACTTTGCAAAAATTGGCGCCTTAAACTTCAGAGGGATCACAATTCCAGCAATTAATCCCAAATCTTCGAAATCCAACCCGGGAACCCTTTGCAGCTCCATAGCTGCCAGTCTGTCTTCCAAGTTTTTGTATTTGTCGTCGGCCAGCGGGTATTGTTTCTCTGAGTAGTCTTCCTCTTCTTCAGCCTCTTCCTCTTCAGCTTCGGATTCAGAAGGTACCGCAGCCCCTTTTCCTTTACTGGTTTCCTCTTCAGATGCGGAGGGAAATTCAAGAACTCTTCTGGCTTCACCCTCAAACCTTCTTCCCAAGGTAGCTACCCCCACTCTTTTCTTCTTCTTTTTCACTTTTTCTTGCTCTTTGTTCCCAAGCAGTGCTTTTAGATCCTCCTGACCCTTTGCCAAGGTCATTAGGAGTTGTTGAAACTGTGAGTTTTGAGACTGCAGATCTTTGACCGTCTGTTCGAGATCCATCTTACTGAAATAAACAGCAGAAAGATAAGGAAACCTGGTGTAGAGACCTGCTTATGCACATGATGAATGATATGTTTATTCATGCAATGCATTCAAGGATTTAGAAATTCAAAATTGTTGTAAACAAAAAGAACACACGTCATATTAATAAGAAGAAATTTTGTCAGTACATAAATGCCCCATGGGCCAAATATCACAAAAACTTCTCAAGGTAAAAAGACGTTGCGCATCCTCTTTGGTGCGATGTAAGTGTTGAGGGTCTCTTCCTCATGGAGTCGGCAGGTAAGCTCCAAAACCTTCTTCTCACTGGCGTAGAAGCTGGCTTCAAAAGTATTCCGTTCCTCTTTGAGTTGGATCCAACTCTTCTGCATCTCCTCCCATGATGTTGGCATGTCAGGATATAGGATGGTGTAGGGAACCCCTCCTTCCTTAACAGGCTCTTTAATCACAGGGAGAACATGAGGGTAAGGCATCATTAGACTCTGGGCTCGGGTTCGTACCCACTTGAGATAAGGCTCAAGAGGGATGGAGTTCTTGTGCCCCAGTGTCTTGCTATCTACCTTGTTAGGCATCCTCCAAGCTCTGATGAATCTTTGGCAAAGTCCTTGCGCATCATTGTCGAAGTAAAAAACTAGGTCAGGAATCAGCATGTCATGAGGGCCATCCCTCCGTGCATATCCAAATTGTCTCAAAGCTAGACAAGGGTTGTAGGTAATGCCTCATCTAATGCCAAGTAATGGAACATTAGGGAATTCCCCACAACGATCGACGATGATGACATTTTCTCTGGACCGAGAACACCAATGTACATCAGAGTGAGTGAGGGTCATCAACCGTTGTGACCACCTTAAGCCTTGGCCATTCTTCAAAACAGATTGTGGAAGGTGCGAAATAAATCACCTTGCAAGGAGAGGAGTACAACACATGAGAACACCTCTCTTTCTCATTGTTCGTGTGTAAAATGAGTGGAGGATGTCCCCAAGTAATGTAGGTATGGGATTCCTGGATAGGAAAATCTTGATGGCGTTGACATTTATAAGCTGGTCAGGATTCGGGAACAAGACCAACCCATAAATGAGGAGTGCCACAATTTCTTCAAAGGCTTGCAGATCCAAGGAATTCCAACACTCTTGTGCCTTCTCAAATAAGAATTTTGCCAAGAAGCCTTTGACACCACTTCTAGTTTCCCAATTCCCCTTGATGTCAGATGGTTGCAAGTGTAGTGCTTGAGCAACATCTTCAGGCTTTGGTTCTTTTTCCGTACCGTTGTAGGGTAGTTGATTAAGAATAGGAATTCTCAGGAGTTGAGAAAATTCCTCCAAAGTGGGCACCAATTGGTAGTCGGGGAATGTGAAACAGTGGTGAAGGGGGTCAAAGAACTGGAACAACACTTTCACCATGTCCTCTTCAATGTTGGTGTTGACTAGGCTGAGCAGTCTACCATGTCTTTCACTGAAAGGAGAGCTTTCTGGAATTCTGGATGTGAGCTCCTTGAGGTGAGGAGGGATTCTCACAAGGTTGACTTGGATAGTTTTCCTGCGAAGAATTTCCATGACCTACAAAACAAGAAAAAAGATGAAGATCCAAACCCTTGAAATGGTTAGTGTATGCATATGATGCTTTATGATGTTCATGATGTATGCACAAACATATGTACAAGCTAGTCACACAAAACCCTAGTTTCAGGCTTGCATGAGGTTTCATAGGTAAGTACCCTCTTGAGTGTAGTTGGCTTAAAAACCTGTCCTATAAATAGTAACCGGGTTCTAAGGAACTCAATATCATTGGATTGTTTTGTGTTCATTGTTTTGGTTTAGCCACTTAACTAGCGACCAAAATATTCCAAGAAAACAACCCTCAATGAGTGTAGTATCGAGTATCTACCAACTTCGGACTGCACCAAAGCCGGTCATCTCACTACCCCTAATAAAAGGCCAAGATGGTCAAGTAAGGTTCTAGGTCATTAGTGCTTAGTGACATCACTCAGCAGCCCCGTACTCTCTTTGATTGGACTCAAGGGTTACCGGTACTCACAAATATGTCGCACTAATATAGCTATTGCTTCGACCGTGTCGGTATACCCCACATAGTTTTCACAACGTATTGCTATCTATGAATGTTTCCCCAAATCCGGGTGTAGGATTTCAAGCCCAAACAAGAGAACCAAGATGTAAAGCAATCAAAGCAAACAATTAGTCATGCAAAAGGGTGATCTAAGCCTTAAGGTTACTCCACTTTTAAGAACTCCCCAGCAGAGTCGCCAGTTCTATGATACGGTGGGAGAACTGACTTGAGGTTTCACGTTTGTTTTCGCAAATGTTTCGGTTTAGCAAGAGTCGCCACCGACTTTTTATTTTATCCTAAGGAAAGGTTTAAAAAGCACAGCAAAAAACCTTTGAGATGTTTTCTTGGGTTCGAGGAGTAGATTATAGAAATGGAAGGTATTAGCACCCTTTCTATCCATGGTTATCCATGGGCTCTTAGTTACTTGCTTAGCTCACTTGCTTTGCATTTTCAATTGTTTGAAATGGTGCTTTGTGTGTGTGTTTGAAAGATGTTTTGAAAAGAGGCCATCGTTGTGGAAACCTTTGTAATGATCCATGTTTGAATGTATACAAAGGTGTATTTGTCTTTTGAAAAGTTTTCAATGTTTTTTTTTTGAAAGTGTGTTGTGGAGTGGGTTTTGAAAAGTAGGCAAATGTGTTTTGAAAATTTGATCAAGTAACTAAGAGTTGTCTATCCTATTTTACTCAAAGATCTTTCCTTATATTTTTTAACCCTTTTAACAGTGTTGTTTCACCATTGTATTTGGTGAACAACCTTGTGTTAGGATGTTAACGGGACGGGCGCGGGTCATCGTATGGACCATGATAACAATTTTGCAAAGTATCTTAGTATTTTTTGAGGGACTAAGATCATTTTTGTAAGGAAACTTTGGATAGCGTCATCGAGGGACTATGATCTTTTGATTTTGTTTGTTTTACTAAGATACTTTGCATGCGTAACATGGCCCATTTTTAGAAGGCAACAAGTGGATGTAACCCTAGGGGTGTTAGTGTACAAGTGTGTTTTATTGCATACAAGAGTTTATCTTTGAATTAGGATTTTCTATTTCATTGATTTTATCTTGCCATACACATCCTATTTACTAGCATTTATATTTGAAAGCAATAAAAAGCAGAAATATAAAATCCTACGCTATTACAACAATTAGGGGGGTGGGGATACATATTTATACATGGGGTGTTTCAACGAGAAAAATAGGCAAGAAAAGAAAATAACAAAAACAAGATAGAGAGAGGGAGCCAACACGCTGCTGAGAGGTCATCAGAAGTTCTGACTTAGACCCGCTGCCAGATGATCAACCTTTTGGTTAAACTGTATGAGTCAGAACTTCTGACTCTGGCACCTGCAAAACATAAACCTGTTAGTGGGGAGATCAGAAGTTCTGACCCCCCTGCGCTGCAAGACAAAAGTTTGTTAGTGGGGAAATCAGAAGTTCTGATCCTGCTGGAAATACAATAATTCTCAGAAGTTCTAATATTATTAACAGCAAAACAGGCTTCAGATGTGCTAACGTCAAAGTCAGCACTTGGCTTCTCCCTGTGCTAATCAGAACATCAGCAACTTTGTTATTTTTCCACAAAATAGAAAACATATTTGGAACAGCTTCAGCAACTGTCAAAGTGTTTCAGGGGACAGAACCAACAAGGTCACAGGCAGGTTCTATGCTGGCTCAAATCATTCTGAGGTTCGAAAATCCTCAGAACACAAATAGCAGCAATATGATATTTACATTATGTTTATTTGAGCATGCAAAGCTGATGATGCTTAGCAGCGTGATGAAGGTCAGCAGGTGCTTACCTGGCTGTTGGAAAAGTTTGTGAATGAGAGCTAGCTTTTGGCTCTGATGGTGTTCTGGACAAATTCTTTTTTGAAAGGGTTGTGTTGTACCCCAAAATTTGCCCTCCTATTTTTCCACAAGAAGTCACAACTTCGGGCTTTTCCTGATTTTTCAGATTGGCTCAAGAATCGGTCAAACAGACTTTTCTCGTCAGTCAGACAAAATTTAGGGTTTTCATTGATTTTAAAGCAGTTCAAGCAGATTGCTAAGGTTTGGTTGAGTTGGCTCAGGTTTTGATCAGGCGGATGCTTCTTTGACATTTAATCAAGAATCATGGTTTTGTGCGCGTATTTCTCAAAAAGAATTAATTCTACAATTCTTTTCAGTTTACTCTGAGATTTGGACTGAGGCATTTGGATTGAGAATTTGCAGTGTTTGGATTTAATCAGTGAAAAAAGGACATATGGACATTTGTTGTTTAGCTGTGCAATGCTTCGATTATTCGGAACGACGGACGTTCATTGATTATTTATTATTCTGAGTTAAAATAGTTGGGATTTATTTCCAGTTATTATAATTTAAGAATTATAAATAATTAAATAAACAGTTGAAGAAGAAAAAGAATTAATTGACAAAAGTGGATTTTATTCATCTTTAATTATTTGTTACAATTATTATTTGTACACTGTAAATTTATTTACAGATGTTTACATTAATAATGTTACAATAATTAAAAGTAAAATAAAGCTATCCTAATTTCCTAAATCTTCATTCTTCTACTGCTACTCCTCTTTTGCTCCATTGATTTTTATCTACAAAACAAAGAAAAAGAAAAAGTCAAAAGCAGATGAAATGAAATTAAAAGCAGACAGAAAAAATATCATCATTAAAAGCGACTGGCCGGAATCAGTTTGCCCTCTCCGCAAATCACAAGATTTCTCTTGGTTCACAAAGAGGGATAGAAGTTGCTTGCAATTAAAATATGAAATGCACAAATTTACAAATTGCACAAATTCAAAGTTTGTCAAACATACTGCATAAGTTGTAAAACAAGGCTGCATAATGAAAAAGAACATTAACCAAACAAGTCCAAAGGCAAACTGAACTACACATGCCTAACCAAAGTCCAAACTGGACAGCAGGCTGTCCAAAACTGTCAAAGGTACAAGAGATATCAAAGGCTATCCAAAAACTGTCAAAGAAGTACAATATGCAGGAAATCTGGAAAAGAAATATGCAGAGCTAAACAAATATTGCAAGCAACATCAAAAGTCATCATTTCCCAAGCCAATGCTTTTTCAGAAAAGCTACTTTTAAGCAATAAACAATTGCTTTAAATTGTAGAGAGAGAGGAAAAGAGAGAGAAATAGGCTTACAGCAGGCTGAGGCTTAAGGACAAATATATAAAACTAACATACCACAACACAGTAAAGAGGGAAGAAAATATCACAAAGAAAAATTCTCAAACTGTATCAACAAAAACATAACAGAGCTGCCTCCATAAACTTCAAGCAACCATAAGCTTAAACCTGTTACTGCATAAAAAGCCTTCACCTATCCTAAACCAAAACATCAACCTGTGTTCAAGCTTGCAAGCAAGCTTAAAGAACAAATATACAAACAGCAAGTCTAAAGCCTGCCTACTGATAAGCTTGTTACAAAACAAGCCCACAAAACATTCAAACAGAAGCCAAGCCTGCCTTAAACTGTAGCAAAACATCAACCTGCTTCAAACCCAACCTGTCAAGACCATAAGCCAGTAAACCTGTCAAGCCCAGATCTGCATCAAGGCTCAAAGCCTACACCCTGTTTCAAACTCACAACCTGCCAAGCCTCTAAACAGCAAGCCTTTCGAGACAAACCTTGAAACCTTTCACAACCAAAGCAAAAATAGCCAACAAACCCTCAGAACTGTATTCATCATTGGGCCAACCTATCAGGCATCTCAGCAAGCCAACAAAAAGAGAGGCAAACAGAAGCAAGCACTAAAGCTAGCAATCAAAACACTCAGAGCAAACATCATCATCTAAGCATTCAGAAGCAAAAGAGCAAGCAAGCATATCAAGCATACAAAATATACTCAGATATAAAAAGCATCAAAGCCATCATACAGAAGCGGGTAAACAGAGAAGAAGAAAAGAAACAGATAAAGCAAGGGTTTTCAGCATGCATCATTAAACCGTAAGAAGTGAAATACAGAGTACCAGGTGTTCCAGCAAGAGCAAGCTAGCATCACTATCCCTCCGCCTTCAGCCGTCCTAGGTGCCTCCGGATCCGCCTCCCCTCCTCTCCAAGTAACGATCAACGAAGGTAGTATCTCTAATCTTTTTTCCTTTCATGCACCTCAAACAAGAACAACAACAACACTTAAAATCAGCGCGAAAAGAATAAGAACATGCTTGAATGAAAACCTAAAAAATGTATTGAGAGGAAACGAAGCTACCCTTTTTTTCGTGGCCGGAATATCTGTGGAGAGAGGAGGAACGAAGGTGACGCCTGGTGGCTTTGGACGGAGGCTTGTTCAGAGGCATGGTTCGAGCAAGAAGATGAAGAGGAACGAAGCAAAGTGATGAACGGCGCCTCTGTATTCAGTAACCCTAATTATCCCAAATGAACAAACTCAAAGAAACCCTTGCAAACAAAAACGTGTAAAACGCCTTGGGCCGGTTCGCCCATCAGCTGCCTTAGCCCAATTGATTTCAATGCGCATACCCCCCTCATTCCTAAAACATGCCTATTCTGACTGGACCGTCCAAAAACCTCTAAAACCCATTTACCTCTTTTCCTTTTTTTCTATTTCATTCAAACTAAAAGCTTCTATTTTATTTTCTTTTATATAACTTAATTCTTTTTTAATAATAATATTACTAATACTTTTCATTATAGCTAAAATACATGAATATTAGATATTATTAAGTTTAAACTTTTTCTTTCTTTTTTTCTTTTATTAAAACTTTTTATTTAAATGTAAACCTTGTATAAAACATTTATAAAAAATACATAAAAAAATAGATTTTTAGGTTGAATATTCTTTTTTAACTAAAATATTTTGTACATAAAAATACGAACATAAATACATATAATTAAACTTAAAACATTTCCTTTTCTTTTCTTAAAATATTTTGTTTTGTATATATTAACAAAAATAAAAGAATACAAAATAAATAAATAATGCTTAATTTTTCATTAAGTTAACATTTTTACTCACTTGTAAATAATCATACACTTACACAAATACATTGATACATTTACATTACTCTATTCTTATACATTGCTATACACTACATATTACATTTACGATTGATTCGATTTGGTTGTAAATTTATTTGGACACTACCCTCCTATTAAGTCTCATCCCCCATTTGTAAATATTTGTACCCCCATTCCCGGATACTTATTTGTAATAGCGTAGACTTTAAATTCTTGCAATTTATCGCTTTCAATTATACCATGGTTAGACCTAGGGTTTGTATGTAAATAAAATCAAACACTAGATAACCTAATACAAGGAAAATGCATGACAATCAATACACAATTCACACTTGCACCCCTAGGGTAATCCCGCTTGTTGCCTTCCAAAATGGGCCATGCTTGCACGTTGAGTTTCTTTGGCAAAACGAAACAATTCAAATCATCATAGTCCCTCGATGACGCTTTCGAAAGTTGCCTAAACGAAATGATCATAGTCCCTTCAAGCAAATTGCCAAAGACACTTGGCACCATTGCATCCATGGTCCATACGATGACCCACACCTGTCCCGTTAACATCCTAACGCAAGATTGCCCACCAAATACAATGGTGGAACAAAATTGTTAAAAGGGTTAAAACATGAGAAAAACCTTTGAGTAAATTTAGGGGTAGACAACTCTTAGTTACTTAATCAAACTTGCAAAACACGCTTGCCTACTTTTCAAAACCCCACTCCACAAACTCTTTCAAAAACAAACTTCCAAAAACATTTGAAACATCTTTTCGAAAAGATACACACCTTTGTATATACTCAAGCACGAGTCATTACAATGGTTGCCTAGACAAGGCCTCTTTTTTTCAAAACATTTTCAAAACACACACACACCACCATTTCAAGCAATTGAAAATCAAAGGCAAGTGATCTAAAACCAAGTAACTAAGAGCCCATGGATAACCATGGATGAAAAGGGTGCTAATATCTTCCCTTTTCATAATCTACCCCCCGAACCCACGAAACATCTCAAAAGGTTTTTCCTGTGCTTTTTAACCTTTCCTTAGGATAAAATAAAAAGTCGGTGGCGACTCTTGCTAAACCGAACAAGTGCGAATACAAACGCAAAACCTCAAGTCAGTTCTCCCACCGTATCACAGGGTGGATGAAGGTGTATGTATATATATGGTCAGAGGCTGAAAGAGTGTTCTTTAGTCACAAAGAAAACTGGGTATTAATGAAGTTTGAAGGTAAGAAGTTCAAAGTTATGAAGTACTAGAAATTTTGGCAGAGTTTCACAGTACTTTCTTGCTAAAAATTTCTGTTTCTCTTCTAGCAATTTTTCTGGTTTTTTGGACGCCCTCTGAAAGTGGACAATGGTGCTCTATTTATAGGCAAAACTCTTGTGGCTTCTTGAACATTAAAGGCGCCAACAGAGGTTGAATTGTTCTTTGAAAGAAATTCCTGGGAAGTTGTGAAAACAGATAGCCTTTCAGCCTAGGCTGGAACAGCATGCATGGATTGGGGAGAAGTGACCTTTAGGTGGACGGTGACGCACAAATCCATGCCCAAACCTGCATAAAGGCGTTTTACCAAGCCACACGTGAAGGGGCTACTTGGATGAATGTTCAGGAGTGGTTGGGAGCATTAATGAGCATTAAATAGTGATGAGACTTATCAACACCAATATTCTGGTAATAGAAACAAAACTTTGAACCAGCAGTTCTGTTTTACCAAAAACAACGTAAACCATGCTCTGGTCTTGGCCTCCTGTTGTCTTAGCAAATTCTGGGGATTCTCCTGACTTTCTAACATGTTCCTTGGATTTGCTTCTGGAAATCTTGGACTTAGAGATTATGTATCGGTGTAACACCCACTCTTCTGACCTTTTCATCTTCTGATTTCAGCATGCTCTGAAGGAGCCTTCAGACTTCCTTGCTTACCTTTGCGTTCCTTTAGTAAACTCTGGCTGAACTTACGTAACTGCTGAAAGAGTCATGTTCTGTTTGAGGTTTACGTGTTGAACCACGCTTGCAACTTCTGAGTTGATGTAGCTGCTGAAGAGCCAACTTCTGACTGCGTTGAGCCTAGCTTGCAACTTCTGACCGTTTCTATCTGAAGTTTGGTCCAGAAGTTCTGAAGTGCTGATTTCTTCTTAAACACCCATTTTTAGAGAAAAATTCCAAATGTATAGAATTTAATTTTTCTCAAGATAAAAGCGTTGCCTTTAGAGCTTGTGTGATCATTTTGCTCTTGTAAATGGTTTGCTTGGGCAAAAATGACAATTCAGGACTTGGATTTGTTTCAGAGGGACTCTGAGAATCCAAGATGATTTCCTGACGAAAGAGAGGGCAAATTTTGGGGTACAACAGCAATCAAGTGGAGTAACCCTAGAGGTGCTTAGTATGCAAGTGTGCCATTTTCATGCTTGATTTTGTCTTGGATTAGGGTTTTCTATTTGATTGATTTTATCTTGCCATACAAACCCTAATTACTAGCATGTTATATAAAAGCGATAAATTGCGAAATTTAAATGTCCTACGCTATTACAACATTTGTGGGAGGGGGGTATAAAATTTATAAATGGTACTTGCATTAATATAAACCTAATTAATCTATTACAACCAAATTGAATATGTACAAATATTGGAATAAATAATATACAGATAAATTAAATATGCAAAGATGTATGAATGCAAAGAAGATTTTGTTTGGTTTTTTTATGTTGAAAAAGTTTTAACGTAAACCTAATAAATAAATCAAGATTATCTCAAATTAATTAGGAAAATAAATTATTTTTAGAAAAGATTTTGATTAAACCCCAGTTCTATTTTATCAAAAGGAAATAAATTTCTTTAAGAAAAGGTAAGTATTTTTGCATTTTTTGTCTTGAAAAATAATATAGCATTATGAGATATTTTTGGTCTTTTTATGTTAAAAATAATATGCTTAATGAATGTGAAGAAAGATAAATAAATATTAAACTAATTTTAAATTAATTTACAAATTTATTTAATAAAATAGATAATATATATAACTAAAGAAAATATTTTTTATTGGGAAAAATAAAATAAAATAAGTCAAAATAAAATCTATCATTTTCATATTTTTTGTGATTTTTAATATTAAGAAAATATATTTAATAAAATAAAAATGAAAGATAAAATAAATAAATAAAATTAATATGGGCCAGGGGGTGCTGCAAGCAATCAAGAGGCAGGAGGTTAGAACAAAAACAAGGCCCAAACCACTGAAGCCCAATGCACTACAAGCTAGCAAAAAATGGAAAAAATGAGAAAAATTGCAAAAGGCAGCGCCAAGGCTCGGACCCATGACCTATGGTATTTTTGCGCGCTGCCTTACTACTGGGGTGGCTGTACATCTGTTCGTATTAACAAAGGCATAAATATATATTAGAAAATGCCTCTTGAAGGCAACTTCATCTTCAACCTTGAGTCATGGCCCGACCACCTGTATCTCTCTCATTTCTCCATGAAAATGGAAAGTCCAAACATGAAAATTACAGTGCTTCTTCTCATGAGTTCAATCATATATTTTATGTAAACTAAAAGTAAAAGATAAAACTTCATTTTTCTTGCCCTGATTTAAAACCTAATTTTTACAGAAAATTCAAATCCAAAATTCTCTATGCACAATGAATATAAATGAAATCTATGAACATGGTTAACTTTAGTGCAAGGATATCTACACTTTGTTTTCACAAATCAAGACCAAAGGATGCTTGTATGAAGAGATAGAAGTTTGAGTTTTTACCTATTTCAGTTGAGATCGTGAATGGAGTTTGAGCAAGTTTTGAGAAGGCCTGAGGATCTGTTTAGCTTACCTGGACCTCCCTGAGTGTGTTCCAATCCTTACTTTACCTTGAAAGTTCCTGAATCTCCCTAGTCAAGTCAACTTGCAAGCTTGATATGTAAAAATGGCAGATGGAGGAGGAGGAGTTACAGTGAGGGGACAGGGGTCTGGAACACTTAGATATGATGTATATTAAGTGTTTTGGTAGTTAAAACTCAAAACACACGAGTGGTTTTTGAGATTGCTATGTAAGGTGCAAAACTGCAAGTTATGGCAGATTTTCAATGTCAAAGTATTTGGGAGATTTTCTGAGTCTTAACAATCATCCTAGGTTGTAATGAATTTGTGTATAAGTATGGAAAAGGTTAGAAATCAAGCTTCCTCAAGATTTCCGAGTTATAGCCTTTTGGCTCTATAACTTGCTTTTGAAGAAAAGTGCGGAGACAAGTCCCTAAATGTTGTACAAGCATGGCCTGGTTTGGTAGAGGTTTCAGACACATTGCTTTTAGTTTATAGGGTTTGCGTGTGCAGAAACAACAAGTGCAAAGCTCAAGGAGTTGACAATTGCAAAAGTCGTGCTTTATCAAAATGGAAATGGTAACTTTGTGCCATAAATGGAATTGTAGCTTGGACAAAGGCTCTAATGCTTGGATTAAAGCTTTGTCAGTTATGTAAACATTTAATTATGGAGTGAGAAACAAGTTTGAGTCCTGAAAAGAAAAGATTATGCATCCTAGGCTTGAATTTGAATTTTGGTTCATCATGAAATGGCTTGAAATCAAAGTGAGAAATTGCCAACTTCATCTCTTCGATTCTCCCTACTCAAGAATTATCTCAAGGAGTTATTTGACATTTTGGAAATCTTGAAATATGCTATACAACTCCTATTTGAATTGCTTTCAAATATTCCCCATGGAACTATGTGAAAAATTGGCATGAAGTTAGGTCAAAAACCTGCTTAACTAGAGCAAAATTTCACTAAGTTATTTTAGTTCATGAGCATGTATTCACAAAATTATATCTTGAGATCCAAGCATCTTTAGGAGAAATTGTGTGAAGCAAAGTTGTATATTTCATGGAGATCTACAACTTTCATGTTGGAAGTTTCCTTTGAATAATCTTGCATCATGGTGATAATTTGGCTCAAAGTTGAGAACAAATAAGAAATTTTCTATACTTAGAAAATTTTCTAAGTTAAAATTTTTCAACTTTTCAAAACCAAATCTTAAGTCCTTGATATCTTGATGAACAAGTTTCAAATTTCGATATGTTTTGATGAATTATGATCTTTGGCACTTGATTTTAACCAAAAAGTCAAAGTTTGACTTTTCAGTATACAATTGACTTTTGATCAGTTGACTGCAAAATTCATCTATTAATCCAATGGATTTGTAATGTTTTAGGCCATGTCATTAGGTAAAGATGATGCAATTTAACTCTTGAAATCATGCTTCAAACCATTTGATTAGTTGCTAGGTCAAAAATCAGAAATTTTCCTTTCTCAATCAAAACCCTAATTTTGACCATTTTGCCCTTTTGATGATTTGATCAAATTTCTTGAGGAATTGTGATACAAACTTGATCAAGTGATACATATGGGTTTAAAATATTGATGTGGATAAAAAATTATGAAGTTTGACTGTAAATTGGCCATGGTTGACTTTTTCTCCAATACAGTTGATTTTTAGGTCAACTGTCCAATTGACTGATCAAAAATGTGATTCAAGGCTTGAAACTTGACATGGGTAATATTGGGGGTCCATAATGATCCTTGAAAGTAATATGAAGCATTGATAGTCCAAAAATCCTTGTGCAAACTCAAACCTTAATTTTGGTTATCAGTGCATGAGGAGTTGTCTTGAGCTAGTCAAACCCTAATGCAGTCTTGAGTCAAAGAGATCTTGTGAGGAAATTCTTGATAAGTGAGAGGGAAAATTTTGGGTACAACATCTGCCCATGTTCAATATTCTTAAACTTGAAGAGTTAGACTGGCGAGTTTCGCCATTCGTGACTCGAATGTGGAAGATGATTGGACACTAGAGTGCCCATAAATTTGCACTTGATGATGTGATGATAGAGGGAATGGGATTACAGATGCCATTTGGAGAGGTGATAGAAAGTTGTAGGAGATGGGCTTAAATATGCCATCCAAGGGTTATTGTTGAATTGCAATTTGTAAGCTGAAATAATGAGTATCAGAATGGCATCCGTGTCTGAAGCGTATCTGAATTGTATTTGAAAGTTGAGTCTGAATGAGTATCAGAATGGCATGCGTGTCTGGAGCGTATATGAACTGTATCTGAAAGTTGAGTCTGAATGAGTATCAGAATGGCATCCGTGTCTGGAGCGTATCTGAACTGTAGCTGAGAGTTGATTTTGAATGAGTATCAGGATGGACACCGTGTCTAGAGCGTATCTGAATTATATTAAAAGTTGAATCTGAATGAGTATCAAGATGGCATCCGTGTTTGGAGCGTATCTGAATTGTAGCTGAAGTTGAATCTGAATGAGTATCAGGATGGCATCTGTGTTTGGGGCGTATTTGAATTGTAGCTGAGAGTTGATTTTGAATGAGTATCAGGATGGCACCCGTGTCTGGAGTGTATCTGAACTGTATCAGAAGTTGAATTTGAATGAGTATTAGGATGTCATCCGTGTCTGGAGCGTATCTGAACTGTATCAGTTTTTTTGAATATTGTTAATGGTAACTTTTAATCTTATCCTGAAAAGGGTAAAATGTTAGTTAAAACATAATGTTTATGTTGTATGAAATGCATAGTATGATGCATTCGTGTTATCAATGTTTATGATATATGGATGCAATGTATGCGTATATGAGTTAGTTTGTTGCACTGCTATTAGATTAGGGAAAATAAATCCCTGGCTGCTGTTGAGGATATGGCATATAACTCTTCATGTCTTGAAGTCGAAGTATTGATGAATTTCTGCCGAGAGAAATAAACTCTGTTGTAAGGGCAATATCATGTACTGCATGTAAAATCCTGCTGGGGAATCCTGAGAAGTTTGACGACTTCTATTGGGGATTCACAATTTGTAACTTTGCTCCGCTGGGGATTTAAACGACGTACTGCAGGGGGTTACTTATGGAATATCTTAGAGACATTTCTCTATCCTATCAACCTATCAGTAATTGTCTTTCCTATTTTGTTTTATTTATAAATAGTAATTATGTTCAAATGCATATGCTCAATAATGAATCATTGGATGTTTTTGTAAACAAAACACAAGTGTAAAGAAAAGACAAATAGTTTTTGCACTTTCAAAGGAATATTTTTGTATTGACTTTGAGTAAGTATTTTTTGTACAAGGAGACAAACATTCTAGTAAGAGAACGCTGTCGTAAAAAATGAAAATTTTGATACAAAGAAAAGATAGCTATGTGCAATAATCCCATGGGATTCCTATTCTGCTATAGCCTTTGTATCTCTGAGCATCTTGTCTATTTGTTGCCTAGTCCTAAGATGATTGAATTGATCAGAACCCCTGAGTTTGTCAGTTGAAGCCAAAGGTTGTCCGTAAGGTAATCCAATGGGACATAGTCATACGCTTTAATTCCCTAACTTTTTCCTGGACTTCCCTTTCGCGTTTTCAATCCACCGGGAAACCCTTTTTTGCCCAAGTTACCCTTTCAGGTTTTCAACTTGCCGGGTGTACAAATTTTTTTGTTTTATCCCTAATTTTTGCCGGAAACTTTTTGGTTCGCCGGGATGCCCTTGTTTTGCCTAGGTGTGTCAACCTAGTGGGTCTCTTATGCGTAGTATCTTTTGACTATATCCATGTTTGCAGGATGCGGTAGGTCGTCACCATCCATGGTGGTTAAGATCATTGCCCCACCAGAGAAAATGTTTTTGATTATAAATGGTCCTTCATAGGTAGGATTCCATTTTCCCCTGGGATCACCTTGTGGAAGTATGATGCATTTGATCACTAGATCCCCAACTTGATACACTTGGCGTATGACCTTCTTGTTGAAAGCCTTGATCATCCGTCTTTGATACATTTGACCATGGCAAACAGCAGTAAGTCTCTTCTCATCAATCAAGTTCAATTGATCAAGCCGAGTCTGTATCCAATCATCTTCATTTAGAACTGCATCCTTCATAATTCTTAGAGAGGGGATCTGAAACTCAATAGGTAATACGGCTTCCATGCCGTATAACAAAGAATAGGGTGTTTCCCCGGTTGATGTGCGAGCTGTGGTACGATACCCATGGAGAGAGAATGGTAACATCTCATGCCAGTCTTTGTATGTGACTGTCATTTTCTGTACAATCTTTTTAATGTTTTTATTTGCATCTTCTACAACACCATTCATCTTCGGTCGATAGGGAGAATAATTATGATGTTGAATCTTGAATTGCTCGCACAAGGCGATGATCATAGTGTTATTGAGATTTGTATCGTTGTCAGTGATGATCCTTTCGGGGATACCATACCGACAAATGAGATTTTGCTTGATGAAATGGGCAACAACGTTCTTGGTGACGGAAGCGAAGGAAGCTTCCTCCACCCACTTTGTAAAATAGTCAATGGCCACTAGGATGAAGCGGTGTCCATTGGAGGCTATTGGCTTGATTTCCCCAATCATATCAATTCCCCACATAGCAAAGGGCCAAGGAGCCGTCAAGACATTCAGATGAACCAGAGGTACATGCACCTTTTCAGCATAAATTTGACACTTATGGCAGGTTCGAGAGTGTTGATAGCAATCTGCTTCCATGGTAGACCAGTAATAGTCTGCTCGTAGGACTTTCTTTGCCATCGTATGCCCACTAGAATGGGTGCCAAAAGTGCCTTCATGTAATTCATCCATGATCCTTTCAGCTTCAACCTTATCTATGCACCGAAGTAACACAGAGTCATGATTGCGTTTGTACATGATGCCATTACTAAGGAAGAACTTAGCAGAAAATCTCCTTAAGAACTTCTTATCATTGATTGAAGCTCCTTTTGGATATTCTTGAGCCTCGAGATACCTCTTGACTTCGTGAAACCAAGGCTGGTCCACTACTTCTTCAATATTAATCTCATGACAGTATGCTGGTTCATCCATTCGTTCAATGGTGATCTGGGGAGCCTCGTTATCCCAATTAAGTTTAAACATAGATGACATTGTGGCTAGTGCGTCTGCTAGCTGATTTTCTTCTCACGAGAAATGCTCGAAGGTAATCTTCTCAAAGTGTGGTAGCAATGTCAAAACATGTTCTTTGTAAGGGATAAAGTTTGGGTGTTTGGTGTCCCATTCCCCTTTGATCTGACTGATGACCAAAGCTGAATCTCCAAATACATCCAAGGATTTGATCCCCAAGTCTATGGAAGCTCTGAGACTAGATGCACGCTTCGTATTCTGCCATGTTGTTTGTACAATTGAAGCAAAGTCTGGAAGTAAAGGGAGTATGAAAACCTTCTGGAGATATGAGTACAACACCAATATCATTGCCGAGTGCGTTAGATGCCTCATCAAAGAACATGGTCCATCAGGATCCTTGTTCAGGTCCGTCATATGGCCTGATTTCTTCACAGTTGTCTAATGTCATGATGTCTTCATCCGGGAATTCGAACTTCATGGACTGGTAGTCTTCTACAGCTTGGTGAGCAAGGTGATCGGCTAATACACTGCCCTTTATAGCTTTCTGGGTAGTATATTGTATGTCATACTCTGTCAGGATCATCTTCCATCTCGCTATTCTCCCAGAAAGAGCAGGCTTCTCGAAGATGTATTTTATCGGATCCATCTTAGATATCAACAAGGTAGTATGATTCAGCATATACTGTCTTAGCCAGCGACCAGCCCATGCCAGAGCGCAACAAGTTTTCTCGAGCAGTGAATATCTGGTTTTGCAGTCGGTAAACTTTTTGCTCAAATAGTAAATAGCATGCTCTTTTCGGCCAGACTCGTCATGCTGCCCCAATACACACCCATTGAGTTTTCTAAAAAAGTAAGATACATAATCAATGGTCTTCCCTCGACTGGTGGCATCAATACAGGAGGCTCTTGCAAGCACTCTTTGATTTTGTCAAAAGCAACTTGGCATTCATCATTCAATTTGACTACTTGATCTTTCTTCAATAGTTTGAAGATTGGCTCACAAGTAGCTGTTAGGTGAGAAATGAATCTGGCCATATAGTTCAAACGTCCGAGTAACCCCCTGACTTCCTTCTATGTATGAGGAGCGTGCATCTCTTGTATTTCTTTTACCTTGGCGGGATCTACTTCAATACCTTTGTTGCTGACGATAAATCCTAGGAGTTTACCCGACCGTACCCTAAATATGTATTTGTTGGGATTCAACCTCAGTTTGTACTTATTCAATCTCTCAAACAACTTTTGTAAGTGATCAAGATGCTCTTCTTCAATTTGCGACCTGGCTATCATATCGTCTACATAAACTTCTATTTCATGATGTATCATGTCATGAAATAAAGCTACCATGGCACGCTGATAGGTTGCCCCAGCGTTCTTTAGTCCGAATGGCATCACCTTGTAACAGAATGTGCCCCACTATGTGACAAAGGTTGTTTTCTCTATGTCCTCAGGTGCTATTTTGATTTGATTGTAACCTGAGAATCCGTCCATGAAGGAAAACACTTTCTGTTGTACCGTATTGTCAACTAGGATATCTATGTGAGGGAGTGGAAAGTCATCCTTAGGGCTCGCCCTATTCAAATCTCTGTAGTCCACACACATTCGCACTTTGCCGTCCTTTTTGGGCACGGGGACAACATTGGCAACCCATTTGGGGTAAGAGGTGACGGCCAAGAATCCAACGTTGAATTGCTTCATTATTTCTAATTTAATCTTTTCTGACATATCCGACCTCATTCGACGAACCTTTTGCTTTACTGGGGGACAATCCTCTCTTGTAGGCAGACGATGTACCACAATATCTTCATCAAGTTCTGGCATGTCTTCATATGACCAGGAAAAGACTTCGACATAATCATGTAACAACTGAATCATACGCTTCTTGAAACTGGGTTCCAGATTGGCACCCACTTTGACCTCTTTTTTATCTTCTTCGGTACCTAGGTTGATTGTATCCACGGGTTCCTCGTGAGGCTGAATATTTCTTTCTTCTTGCTATAGTAGTCTGGCAAGTTCCCCTGGTACTTCACAATCTTCCTCACCTTCGTCTTCGGCTTGGTAGATCAGATTCTCAGAGTCACAAAAGGCCCTAGCAGTATCGTTACCCATGGGATCCAGAATGGATGTATACCTGCATTGTGAGTGTGGGTGTGTGTAAGGGTATAGCTATCTTTGAAAGAAAGTAAAATGTAAAAGAAAAACAATGAGCACAAAAGTTTGAATGTGAAAACGTCCATGATACATTGTTGTCATATAAAAAATGAGATAATAACCCTTACAAATGGACCATTGTGCCTCGGGTAAGACACAAGGTTTTAAGAGTGTGAATTATTTTGAATATTACAGATCCAACAAAATGTAAAGATAAATTACTGAGGGATGAAAGTTATTGGGATGAAGTCTCTAGCCTCCCAATTGCCGAGCCCTCCATTGACAGTCGGAAAGATCCATTCCTCTAGGTTGCAACCATCTTCACCATCTTCTACCGTGTTGACCCCACGGTTGTTGATCTTCAAGGGTGGCCCTCTAGTACGGGCACGACGTACAACCTTTTGAGCACTTGAAGTGAAACCTAAGCCAAACTTGTGAGATTTATACGGGATATCTAGGATTTGTCCCCAAATAGTGCATCCACCTTCTTCTACCACTGCTTTGGCATCCTTCAGATATGACATCCAGAGTGGAGGCCTTGTAATCTTGGGAGCAGCCTTAGTCATTGACACCTCTTGGGGGACCTCTTTAAAGTGTTGAAACTAAGTTTCAATGAATTTGCCATCCAATTCCACGTATCTGAAGGAATTGAGATGGCTGATCATGGATCTTCCTCTCCATGTACGGTGATAATCTTCCCTTGAACCGGATATTTCAGCATTTGGTGCAGTGTAGAGGTAACAGCGCCAACATAGCAGATCCATGGTCGGCCTAGTAGGCAGGAGTATGAAGGGTGGATGTCCATCACATAAAAAGTTGAATTGAAAGTTTGGGTTCCAACCTTTATGGGAATGTCCACCTCCCCATGTACCATTCTCTTCGAGCCGTCAAAAGCCCTTACCACTATGTTGCTCGGCTTCAAAGTCAACCCCTCACAGTCAAGTATGTCAAGAGCTTTTTTGGGTAATACATTCAGGGATGAGCCAGTATCCACCAAAACATGTGCCAGAGTGGTGCCCCTACATTCCACTGAGACATGCAACGCCTCATTATGCTTTCTTCCCCTCGGTGTTAGATCAACATCTGAAAAACCTAAACCATTGTCCGTAGTTAGGCTGGCCACGCAGTCTTGAAATTGATCAGTAGATGTCTCTTGAGGTACATGGGCGTTTTTTAAGAACTTCACCAAGGCTTTTGCATGCGCCTCGGAACACAGTAGTAATGCCAGCATGGAGATTTTAGAGGGAGTTTGCCCTAATTGTTCAACTACATCGTAGTCGCTTCTCTTTATAAATTTTAAGATCTCCTTCATTTCCTTCTTGGAGGTCTCAGGGATAGTCAATGACTGAGCCTTCATCCAGACAGGCTCAACCATAACACCTTTTCCTCGAGCCTCGATTAACTTGGTAGTAGGAGTGTCAGTAAGAATGATTACAGGGGTTGTAACAGCTTTGTCAATTGGAGTATTGTTGGAGATAAATGTAGGACCGAGAGCAGCCTTTGGAGCAGCCACATGGATGATTATGGGTTCAGAAACTTCTTTTGGGGGAGCAATTTCTGGAGAAAAGATCCTACCACTTCGGGTAATTTTGCTAGTTCTGGCAATGTTACTGACATCAGAGTCTTCTTTCTCGGAATTTATCTCCTCGGCGGCCGACCAGTCTTGCTTAATACCATCATAATAGACACCCCTCCATAATTCCATGGTATGGTTTTGTCTGATGTATATGGGACTGGCCCAGGGATTGTGATTATTAGAGGAGCTGCTTTCGAAACATATGTAATTCTAACGGGTCTTTTGGTGGAGACCCTGGAAGAATTGGCAGAAATGGTAATGATAGAAACATCTTCAATAGGAATAGGTGGAACATGAGTCTTCTAAAAAAAAATCTATTTGTTATCTATCAGGAACTGAATGCCTGCCTTTAACAAAGGGCAGCCAGTTGGTGAGGATAAACAGAGATGGAAAACTTTATTACAGCCCGGGAACACACCGACTTTCAACAAGTTTATCTTAATAGTCAGAAGTGGGGTTATGAGCTCGTCAATTGAGGTAACAAACAAATCTTCTTCAATGGCATTGGTATTGTGGCCATGTCTGGGCATAGGAGCAGAAATGACATTTGGCTTCTCGGCGCATCAAACTCAATTTCTTTTGCTTCGATGAGGTCTTGTGTTTTGTTCTTCAAGGCCCAATAGTTATTAGTATCGTGACCAGGACTTTCAGAGTGATATGCGCAACAGGCATTGGGGTGATAATGAAGGGATGTTGTGTTGGGGTTTTTCGGAGCTTCTTTGAAGGTTACCAAGTTGGATCTTAGCAGATAAGGTAATACTTGAGATAGAGTCATGTTGATTCTGGTAAACTTCCTGACTGGCCTTTCTACCCTTGTTTGATTATTTCTTTGTTGATTAGATGTAGGCTTTGGGATCATAACGACCCCCACCATTGGTCTCCGTTCAGCCCTATCTTGGTTTCTTTGCGGATATACGGCAGCCACCTCTTTCTTCCTGATGAAAGGCTTCCTTACAGCTGTAGAAGAAGATGTATCTTTCTGAATCTTTCCATTCTTTGTACCGGCTTCTATCCTCTCTCTGGTCAATACTAGTTCAGTAAACCCTGCAGATGAACTTCTGATTAAATGATTGAAGAAGGGACCAGATAAGGTGCCTAAGAACATATCTACCAATTCTCTCTCAGACAGAGGGGGTTGAACTCTTCCAGCCAAATCTCTCCATTTTTGTGCATAGTCTTTGAAACCTTCATTGGAAACCATGGCCATACTATGGAGTTGAGTATGGGTAGGTGCCAAATCAGCATTGTATTGATATTGCTTGTAGAAAGTTGCAGCAAGATCTTCCCAATTGTGAACATTGGCTCTTTCTAATTGGTAGAACCAATCAAGTTGTGTTCCAGACAGACTGTCTTGGAAAAAGTGCACCCATAAGTCTTTATCAGCGGTATGGGGTTGAATTTTCCTCATATATGATCGAAGATGCATCTTAGGGCATGACACTCCATCATATTTGGCAAATATAGGAACTTTGAATTTCGGAGGAATCACAATCCCCTATACTAGTCCCAATTCCTCAAAGTCCAAACCTTGCACCTTTTGGATTTCCATCGCGCTCAACCGCTCTTCAAGATGTTTATACTTATCATCAGCTGGAGGGTATTGTTCCTCAGAGTAGTCTTCTTCTTCTTCTTCCTCTTCTGATTCTGACGGGACAACTGTTTCCTTGCCTTTCCCTTTTCCTTCACCGGATGTTGTTGCAAAGTCCAAAGTCCAAAGTCCTTCTTGTTTGCCCATGAAATCTTCTTCCCATGTTTAAGACTCCGGTCACCTTCTTTGTTTTCTTCTTCCTCTCTTCAGCCAGTAGAGTCTTCAACTCTTCTTGCCCCTTGGCTAGGGTCATGAGCAACTGTTAAAACTGCGTATTCTGAGCTTGGAGATCTTTCACTGTTTGCTCGAGATCCATCTTACTTAAATAAACAGTAGAGAGATGAGGAGACTTGTTGCAAAAGACTTGTTTATGTTATGATGAATGATATGTGCATATGCAATGTTTTCAAGGATTTCGAAGATTCAAATTTGCTTGACAAAAAAGGAAACACGCGTTATATTAATAAGATAAAGTTTGAGTACATCAATGCCCCTTGGGCAAAATAATACAAAACTCTAAGATAGAAAAGTAGCGCGCATCCTCTTTGGTGCAATGTAGGCATTCAGAGTCTGCTCCTCATGAAGTAGCCTAGTGAGTTCCAAAACCTTCTTCTCGCTTGCATAGAATTGGGCTTCGAAAGTATCTCGCTCTCCTTTGAGTTGTATCCAATCCCTTTGTAGGTCTTCAAGATATGTGGGCATGTCAGGATCTAGGATAGTGTATGGAACGTCTCCCTCCATGACAGGCTCAATGATTACCGGGAGAATGGACGGGTAAGGCATCATAAGATTCTGAGCGCGAGTTCGTACCCATTTGAGGTAAGGCTCAAGAGGGATGGAATTCTTGTGTCCCAAAGTCTTTCTACCCACCTTGTTTAACATCCTCCAAGCTCGGATAAATCTATGGAGAAGACCTTGATTCTCGTTGTCGTAGTCAAATACCAAACCTTGAATTAGCATCTCGTGCGGGCCATCCCTTTGGGCATAACGAAACTGCCTTAAAGCTAAGCAGGGGTTGTAGGTGATACCTCCCCTAATTCCAAGTAATGGGACATTATGGAATTCTCCACGTCGGTCAACAATGATAGCATCCTCTTTGGACCGGGAGCACCAATGAATGTCTGAATGTTTGAGCGCCATCAACTTTTGTGACCACCTTGAACCTTGCTCATTCTTTAAGACTGAATAGGGAAGATGAGAAATAAACCATCTCGCCAAGAGAGGAGTGCAACATATGAGGACACCTCTTTTCCTCATTGTGCGAGTGTGAAAAGAGTGTAGGATATCCCCTAGCAATGTAGGCACTAGGTTGCGTGATATGAAGATTTTGACGGCATTGACATCTATGAGTTGGTCAGGATTTGGAAACAAAACCATCCCATAGATGAGGAGAGCCACAATTTCCTCAAAGGCTTGCAAGTCTAAAGAATTCCAATAGCTTTGGGCTTTCTCAAACAGGAACTTTTCCAGGAAACCTTTGACACCACTCCTTGTTTCCCAATGAGTTGTGACATCAGATGAGTGAAAGTGCAGAGCTTGAGCAATCTCTTCTGGCTTTGGATCTCTTTCCGTACTGTTGAAAGGTAGTTGATTGAGAATGGGTATCCTCAATAGTTGGGAGAATTCTTCCAAAGTAGGCACAAGTTGATAGTCATGGAATGTGAAGCAATGGTGCAAAGGATCAAAGAACTACAAGAGCACCTTCATCATATCATCATCTGTGTTGGAGGTGACCAAGTTGAGTAGACGACCATGTCTCTCGGTGAATGGAGAATTTTCAGGAATCCTTGAAGCTAGCTCCTTTAATTGTGGAGGGATTCTCACAAGGTTGACTTGAATAGTTTTCCTGCGAAGTGAATACATATCCTACAAAACAAGAACAAATATGAATCCCAAAATCCTTGAAATGGTTAGTGGATGTATATGATGTTCATGATGTCCATAATGTTATGTACAAGTATGCATATACAAGCAAAGCAAACAAATCCTAGGTTTAGGCTTGCATGGAGTTTTATAGGTAAGTACCCTCTTGAAGTTTAGTTGGCTCAAACCTGTCCTAGTAATAGTAGCCGGGTTCTAAGGAGCTCAATATCACTGGATTGTTTCCTTGGTCATTGTTTCAGCTAAATCCTCTTTAGTGGCGACCGAAATATCCCACGAAACCAAACCTCAATAAGTGTAGTATCGAGTATCTACCAACTTCGG
Source organism: Vicia faba (assembly GCA_948472305.1). Lineage (NCBI taxonomy): Eukaryota > Viridiplantae > Streptophyta > Magnoliopsida > Fabales > Fabaceae > Vicia > Vicia faba. The sequence continues at coordinate 1,307,641,962 of OX451740.1, read as the reverse complement.
ACTGCACCAAAGCCGGTCATCTCACTACATCCTAAAAGGCCAAGTTGGTTAAGTAAAGGTTCTAGAAGTTCATTAGTGCTTTATGACATCACTCAGCGGCCTCGTATTCTCTTTGATTAACTCAAAGGCTACCGGTACCCACAAATATGTCGCACTAACGTAGCTATTGCTTAGAGCATGTCGGTATACCCCGTACAGTTTCCACAATATATTTCTACTTTCCTATAATGTATTCCAAATCCGGGTAGAGGATTCAAACCCAAACAAAGAACCATAATGTAAAGCATACAAGTCAAACAATGTAAGCAATTAAATGTGATCTAAGCCCTAAGGTAACCCCACTTTTAGAATTTTCCCCAGCAGAGTCGCCAGTTAATTGATACAGTGGGAGAACTGACTTGATTGTTTTGCGTTTGATCACAAATGTTGCGGTTAGCAAGAGTCACCATTGACTTTTCTTTTATCCAAAAGGAAAGGTAAAAAAGCACATGAAAGACTTTTGAGATTGTTTCTTGAGTTCGGGGGGTAGATTATGAAAAGGGAAGGTATTAGCACCCTTTTCATCCATGGTTTTCCATGGGCTCTTAGTTACTTGCTAGATCACTTGCTTTTGTTTGAAATTGTGCTTTGTGTGGTTTTTGAAAGTATTTTGTAAAAGAACCCATTGTTTAGGCAAACTTTGTAATGATTCTCGTTCGTAAGAATGTATACAAAGTGTTTGATCTTTTGAAAATATTTTCAAGTTTGTAAAATGTTTTGAAAGTGTAAGTGTTTGTTTTAAAAATAGCAAGGATATTTGTTTTGAAATGGAGCAAGTAACTAAAAGTAATCTACCTACTCAAATGTCTTTCTTGTTCATTTTCTTTTCCTTTGATATTGTTGTCTTACCATTAATTTGGTAAGAAACCCTATCTTTGGATGTAAATGGGAGGGGCGCGGGTCATCGCATAACCATGATTAGCAATGTTTGTAAGGTATCTTAGAATTTTTGAGGGACTAAGATCATTTTATAAGGCAACTTTGAATAGCGTCATCGAGGGACTATGATCTTATATTTGTTTGTTTTTGCTAAGACACTTTACATGCGTAATATGGCCATTTTGTATAACGCAACCAAGTGGAGTAACCCTAGAGGTGCTTAGTGTGAAAATGTGCCATTTTCATGCTTGATTTTGTCTTGGATTAGAGTTTTCTATTTGATTGATTTTATCTTGCCATACAAACCCTAATTACTAGCATGTTATATAAAAGCGATAAATTGCGAAATTTAAATGTCCTACGCTATTACAACATTTGTGGGAGGGGGGTATAAAATTTATAAATGGGGATTGCACTAATATAAACCTAATTAATCTATTACAACCAAATTGAATATGTACAAATATTGGAATAAATAATATACAAGATAAATTATATATGCAAAGATGTATGAATGCAAAGAAGATTTTGTTTGGTTTTTTTATGTTGAAAAAGTTTTAACCTAAACCTAATAAATAAATCAAGATTATCTCAAATTAATTAGGAAAAGAAATTACTTTTAGAAAAGATTTTGATTAAACCCTAGTTCTATTTTATCAAAAGGAAATAAATTTCTTTAAGAAAAGGTAAGTATTTTTGCATTTTTTGTCTTGAAAAATAATATAGCATTATGAGATATTTTTGGTCTTTTCATGTTAAAAATAATATGCTTAATGAATGTGAAGAAAGATGAATAAATATTAAACTAATTTTAAATTAATTTACAAAGTTATTTTATAAAATAGATAATATATATAACTAAAGAAAATATTTTTTATTGGGAAAAATGAAATAAAATAAGTCAAAATAAAATCTATAATTTTTATATTTTTTGTGATTTTTAATATAAAGAAAATATATTTAATAAAATAAAAATGAAAGATAAAATAAATAAATAAAGTTAATATGGGCCAGGGGGTGCTGCAAGCAATCAAGAGGTAGGAGGTTAGAAAAAAAACAAGGCCCAAAGCACTAAAGCCCAACACGCTGCAAGCTAGCAAAAAATGGAAAAATGAGAAAAATTGCAAAAGGCAGCTCCAAGGCTCGAACCCATGACCTATGGCATTTTTGTGCGCTGCCTTACCACTGGGGTGGCTGTACATCCGTTCATATAAACAAAGGCATAAATATATATTAGAAAACGCCTCCTGAAGGCAACTTCATCTTCAACCTTGAGCCATGGCCGGACCACCTGTATCTCTCTCATTTCTCCATGAAAATGGAAAGTCCAAACATGAATGTTACAGTGCTTCTTCTCATGAGTTCAACCATATATCTTATGTAAACTAAAAGTCAAAGATCAAAGTTAATTTTGCTTGCCCTAATTTAAAACCTAATTTTTACAGAAAATTCAAATCCAAAATTCTCTATGCACAATGAATATAAATAAAATCTATGAACATGGTTGGCTTTAGTGCAAGGATATCTACATTTTGTTTTCACAAATTAAGACAAAAGGATACTTGTATGAAGAGATAGAAGTTTGAGTTTTTTACCTCTTTCAGTTGAGATTGTGAATGGAGTTTGAGCATGTTTTGAGAAGGCCTGAGGATCTGTTTAGCTTGCCTGGACCTCACTGAGTGTGTTCTAATCCTTACTTTGCCTTGAAAGTTCCTGAATCTCCCTAGTCAAGTCAACCTGCAAGCTTGATATGTAAAATGGAAGATGGAGGAGGAGGAGTTACTGTGAGGGGACAGGGGTCTGGAACACTTAGATATGATGTATATTAAGTGTTTTGGTAGTTAAAACTCAAAACACATGAGTGGTTTTTGAGATTGTTATTTAAGGTGCAAAACTGCAAGTTATGGCAGATTTTCAATGTCAAAGTATTTGGGAGAGTTTCTGAGTCTTAGAAATCGTCCTAGGTTGTAATGCATTTGTGTATAAGTATGGAAAATGTTAGACATCAAGCTTCCTCAAGATTTCTGAGTTATAGCCTTTTGGCTCTATAACTTGCTTTTGAAGAAAAGTGAGGAGACAAGTCCCTAAATGTTGTACAAGCATGATCTGGTTTGGTAGAGGTTTCAGACACATTGCTTTTGGTTTATAGGGTTTGTGTGTGCATAAAGAACAAGTGCAAAGCTCAAGGAGTTGACAATTGCAAAAGTTGTGCTTTATCAAAATGGAAATGGTAACTTTGTTCCATAAATGGAATTGTAGTTTGGACAAAGGCTCTAATGCTTGGATTAAAGATCTATCAGCTGTGTAAACATTTAATTATGGAGTGAGAAACAAGTTTGAGGCTTGCAAAGCAAAGATTATGCAGCCTAGGCTTGAATTTGAATTTTGGTTCATCATGAAATGGCTTGAAATCAAAGTGAGAAATTGCCAACTTCATCTCTTCGATTCTCCCTACTCAAGAATGATATCAAGGAGTTCTTGGATATTTTGGAAAGATTGCAATGTTCTCTACAACTCCTCTTTGAATTTATTTCAAATATTCCCCTTGGAACTATGTGAAAAATTGGCAAGAAGTTAGATAAAAAACCTGCCTAACTAGGGCAAAATTTTACTAAGTTATTTTAGTTCATGAGAATGTATTCACAAAATTATATCTTGAGATCCAAGCATCTTTAGGAGAAATTGTGTGAAGCAAAGCTGTATATTTCATGGAGATATACAAATTTCATGTTGGAAGTTTCCTTTGAATCATCTTGCATTATGGTGATAATTTGGCTCAAAGTTGAGAAAAAATAAGAAATTTTCTATACTTAGAAAATTTTCTGAGTTAAAATTTTTCAACTTTTCAAAATCAAATCTTAAGTCCTTGATATCTTGATGAACAAGTTTCACATTTTGACATGTTTTGATGAATTATGATCTTTGGCACTTGACTTTGACCAAAAAGTCAAAGTTTGACTTTTCAGTATACAGTTGACTTTTAAACAGTTGACTGCAAAATTCATTTGTTAATCCAATGGATTTGTAATGTTTTTGGGCCATGTCATCAGGTCAAGATGATGCAATTGAACTCTTTGAATCATGCTTCAAACCATTTTATCATTTGCTAGGTCAAAAATCAGAAATTGCCCTTTCTCAGTCAAAATCCCAATTTTGACCATTTAGCCCTTTTGATGATTTGATCAAATTTCTTGAGGAATTGCGATCCAAACTTGATCAAATGATACATATGGGTTTAAAATATTAATGTGGACCAAAAATTATGAAGTTTGACTGTAAATTGGCCATGGTTGACTTTTTCCCCAATACAATTGATTTTTAGGTCAATTGTCCAATTGACTGATCAAAAATGTGATTCAAGGCTTGAAACTTGACATGGGTAATCTTGGGGGTCCATAATGATCCTTGAAAGTCATATGAAGAATTGATAGTCCAAAAATCCTTGTGTAAACTCAAACCCTAATTTTGGTTATCAGTGCATGAGGAGTTGTCTTGAGCTAGTCAAACCCTAATGCAGTCTTGAGTCAAAGAGATCTTGTGAGGAAATTCTTGATAAGTGAGAGGGAAAATTTTAGGGTACAACAACCTTCATATCCCTTTGCATCTTGTCAAACTGCTCTTGAAAATCTTCCATTCTGTCATAAATACCCAAGTCTTCACTTGGTGGAGGGAAAGGACGACACACATCATCGTTAACAAACAGAACCATATTCACCGAAGAAGGTGCAACAAGAGAAGCATGCACCATAGGAGGTGCAGGAGTAACAATAGTCTGAACAAGTGGAGTATCTTGAGGATAAGGGTTGAAACCTTCAGGCGCAAAATTCTCTGGCATTCCCCAATGGTAACCTTAAGGCATGCGATTCTGAACAAAAGATGGAGTAGCAGATACAGGAACAACCGGAGCTTCAGTAGTAACCCTTGTTAGCTGAGGTTGAACACTCGGTGGATGATTCTGAGCAGCTACCAGAGATTCCATCAGAGCAGTAAGATCAGCCATGCCGACCTTCAAGGCAGAAACCTCCTCACGCAGCTCGCGATTCTCTTGTTCTAAGTTGTCCATCTTCTTTCTGAAATTAGCCTGAGTGTTGTAGTGATGAGTCACCTTTGCTGAATGAAGTAAAGAAGCTTGGTAAGATATCTGGATAAGCATAAAAAATGCAAGAAATATGTACAATATTATGCATGATATGCAATGCATATGATTTTATTTTGTTATTTAATATTTCAAGGGATTTAAAGTTTATAGACATATTGAAAATATCAAATTAATAACGCATTTGAAAATACTGAATTTTTTAAATTATAATAACTTTAAAATAGGTTACAAGTCTCAACAATCCCAAGTACAAGATGAAAGTAAAATCTAAAACCCTGAGAAGTAAAGCTTGATGGAGATCACTCTACACATTGGCGCTTCTCTGTGAGCCTGACAATCTGAGCCTTCAACCTCTGATTTTCTTCCGCATACCTGGTGGTAACCTCCTTCCAATCACCTGAATCAGGAAATGAGTAATCAACATCTGACTGAGGCTTAGGAGAAAATAAATCCCCTTGCCTCTCCATAGTCTCTACCGATCGACTCTCAAGGATATCAATCAAGTCATCTTTCTCCTTCAAGTCTGCTGTATAGGAAATCTCTAAAGTTTGGCACTTATTCTTCCAAGCATCCTTTTCCTGTTGCATCCTGAACAAAGTGTAGCTGCAGCTCTTCTAGATCATCTAATATGGGAGGAGTGGTCTTCACAAATAAATCAGACATAGGTGTTTCGCGAGAATACGACATCTTCAACTGAATAGCTCTCGTATGGACCAACTGAAGATATGGCTCCAAAGAAACAACACCCCTAGGTCCCAAATCTTTCTTATTCTTCTTATGAATGTGACACCAGGCCTTTGCAATCTGCTCCTTAGCTTCCCTATGGTCTTCTCCTTCCTTTAGAAAGAAACTACTTAAATGAATACTATTTGGTGTTTCCCTCATTAGATAACCAAGTTATCATCGTGCAAGAACATGGTTATAGTTAATTCCTCCCTTTGTACCAAGAAGAGGTACATTGGGGGAAACTACCACAACTGTCAGCAATCTCTATATCTTGGTAAGCTCGATGATACCAATCAATATCCGAGTGAGTAAGTGACATGATCTTAGGAGCCCAACAGAGTTCCTTCTTGACATCCCAAAAAGCACCAGACTGAGGCATATGAGAGATAAACCACCGGTACAACAGAGGCGTGCAACAGATAATCATCCCCCATGGTAAGAATTCTAAAGATGAATAGAGTAATAAGCATCACCCAACAATGTAGGAACTGGGTTTTTGATCAAGAAGATCCTGATAGAATTAATGTCAACAAACTTGTTCACATTAGGAAATAAGAACAACCCATAAGCAAGTAGAGCAAAGATGGCCTCAAAAGCGACTATACTCTTCATCCTGGAAAAGTAGCAAGCTTTCTCCAATAAGAACTGGGCTGGTAATCCTCTAATCCCTCCTTTAGTAGTCATATGGGCTTCAACCTCAGACTTCCCCAGATGGATCAAAGCAGCAATCTCATGTGATTTTGACTCATCCTCCAACCCAGTAAAAAGAACACGATCGGTAATAGGTAAATCCAACAGATAAGAATACTCCTCTAGTGTATGTATCAACTGATAGTCGGGAAAAGTAAAGAAATGACACATCGGATCATAGAACTGGACCAAGGTCGAGAGAATACCCTCCTTCATCTTCAGCTTCATGAGAGGAATGATGGATCCATACTTCTTCTGAAAATCTACAGAACACTCAATCTCGGGAATTAGACTGATCAACTCATCTATGTTGGGATCCTTGAAACTGTACTTCCCGATCGTTATTTTTCCAGAATCCATGGTTAAAAAGTACCTGAGATATTCACAAATAGTCAACTTTTAAATCCCTTGAAATAAGATTTCTTCAAAAGATGCTTATGAGTGCATGGATGCATGATGAAGCAATCACACACAAGATCACACATATAGGGTTCATAGGTTTAGCGTCACGAGCATGAGGTCTAAGGTACTACCCATAAGGTATGTTATAAAGTTTATCACCTTCCGGACAAGGTTCTAGAGGTTCCCAGATTTTACATCCTTCCTTCGGATATTACCAACTTCCCGATTAACTCGGTAATTAGTAATATTCTCAAGAAAAACTCGTCCGATCGTAGTATCACGTGACAACTATTTCCAGATTACTCCATCGTAGCTTCCGCACCACACCTAAAAGGCCAAGATGGGTTAGGTATTATACGGTCCTCAGCTTCAACAGGCTCCCAAGTCGAAAGCAACACATCTTCCCGATTACTCGGTAAATGACACTACAGTCAAAGGGGCCTCCACTGAGTGGGGGATCTCATGCCTCCTTTTTTGGGATTACTCCCTTAAAGTTAACATGACTATACCGCCCGTCATATCTTAAAGTTTTCCTAAGTCCGGATATAGGACTTATGAGTAATCACCAAGCACCCTGAAAACCAGGAAAATCCAAATAAACATATATTCAACATATAACACATAAATAACAATAGTATCTACACAAATATAAACAAAGATAAGCTCAACCAACTTAGGGATGGACCAGCAAGAGGTCAATTTTTCCCCAGTGAAGTCGCCATTTTTCTGTAGTGATAGAAATGTTTAAGACTAAGCCAATGGATTGACTAGACTTATACAAATCAAAATAGAAATCGCCACTGACTTTATTGTTTCCAAAGGAATGGGAAAAGAGAGAGTAACCCAAAAAAATGGGAAAATTCAAGGTAAGGGGGTTGGTTATGCAAAGGGAAGGTTTTAGCACCCTAAACATCTATGGTACTCCGTAGGAACCTCTTTGTAAAATCTGTGTATTTTGGCTATAAAAATGTTGTGTAAAAAATAGATGGTGGAGGTGAGAAAAGAAATATATTTTTTATGATTTTTGCACCCGCCGTGGTTGCGAACCTTTAGTGCCTACGTACCATTTTCTGTGCAATAGGGGATCAGGGTACACGTAGTTCCTATTTTAAAATTTTAAAATGTAAGTGTGTTGGTTTATTTTTATGAGATAAAACATCATCTTCATTGTTCGTGTGGAAAAATTCTTACTACCCACAATCATGAGAAAGGAGAATTTGCATCATCTCAAAGTGGAGGATATGGCTTGGATCTGAAAATCAACAATGCCTCACTCAACACCCAAGTGGAAAATATCTCACTTCACTGCATATCATAGAAGTATAGTTGTTTGCATCACTACAAGTATTGACAAGAGTCTAATCTTTTGAGAAAGGTTTTAAAATAAAAAGCCAAAGTGGCAAAAAATGATTTGAAATGAGATTGATTGACTTTTAGTCTTCTTAAAAAATAAAATGTCAAGGTATTGTTAAGTTGATTGAAGTTTATTTTTGAAAGAAGTTTATTTTTGAAAATTAATGGACCTAAGTCCAAGTTTATTATGAAAGTGGTTCAAGTTTTAAAAGCAAGAAGAGTTTTCAAAAAGAGGGAGAATATTTTTGAAATTCAAGAAGATGGGAGGAGAAGAAGAGACTATCCTAAAGAATAAGGTAAAATCTAGGGATAAGAACCATCTATTGTACCCCAAAATTTTCCCTCTCATTTATCAAGAATTTTCCCATAAGACCTCCTTGGGCTCAAGACTGCATTAGGGTTTGATCAGCTTAAGACACCCCCTTATGCCCTGATGACCAAAATTAAGGTTTGAGATTGCACAAGGATTTTTGGACTTCCAATGACCCATATGATTTTCATGGATCATTATGGACCCCCAAGATTAATTATGTCAAGTTTCAAGCCTTGGATCACACATTTGATCAGTCAATTGAGTAGTTGACCTAAAAATCAATTGTATTGAGGAAAAAGTCAACTATGGCCAATTCACAGTCAAACTTCATAATTTTTTGTCCACATCAACATTTTAAACTCATATGAGTCATTTGATCAAGTTTGGACCACAGCTCCTCAAGAAATTTGGTCAAATCTCCAAAAGGGCAAAATGGTCAAAATTAGGGTTTTGATTGAGAAAGGGAAATTTCCGATTTTTGACCTAGAAAATGGTCAATTGGTTTAAGGCATGAACTCAAGAGTTCAATTGCATCATTTTTACCTAATGGCATGGTTCAAAACATTGCAAGTCCATTGGATTGACAGATGAATTTTTCAGTCAACTGATTAAAAGTCAAACTTTGACTTTTTGGTCAAATTCAAGTGCCAAGGATCACAATTCATCAAAACATGTCAAAATATGAAACTTATTCATCAAGAAATCAAAAATTTAAGATTTCATTTTGAAAAGTCAAAATTTCTAAACTTAGAAATTTTTCTAAGTGTTGGAAATTTCATGTTTTTTTCATAAGTTTGAGCCAAATTTTCACCATGATGCAAGATGATTTAAGAAAAACTTCCAACATGAAAGTTGTAGATCACCATGAAATCTACAACTTTAATTTACACAAATCCTTCCAAAATTTCTTGTATCTCAAGTTATGATTTTATGAACACAGGGTCATGAAACTAAACACTTAGTGAAATTTTGCCCTAATTTGGTCAGGATTTTGACCTAACTTCATGACACTTTTTCACATAGTTCCAAAGGGAATCTTCAAAAGCAAATCAAATATGGTTTTTAGATCATATTTCAAGATTTCAAAAATGTCCAATAACTCCTTGAGATCATTCTTGAGGAGGGAGAATCAAAGAGATGAAATTAGGATTTTGTCACTTAAATTACAAGTCATTTTTGATGAACACTTGAACCAAATCCATGCTAGGCAGCATAATCCTTGATTTGCAGGCCTCAAACTTGTTTGTCACTCCATAATTAAATGTTTACATAGCTGTTAGAGCTTTGATCCAAGCAATTGAACTATTGTCCAAGTTGCATTTCCATTTATGGCACAAAGTTAACAATGCCATTCTTGTAAAGCAAGCTTTTTGCATAAAGTTCACATTGAGCCTCTAACTTGTTCCCTCTGATCACACTCCATCCACAAAGTCATAAGCAAGCCTGTTTAAAGCATAACCATTCTATCTTAGCAAGTACACAAGGCATGGAAACTTGTTTTGTCAAAAAATCACATGTTTAACTTAAACATGTAAATTTGAATTCTGATCAACTAGAGCACTCCAAACTTGTTGCTTATAAATAGAGTCACTATTTGTGAGCTAGAAAACGAGCTTAAGCACTCTGAAATACACCAAAACTCTCTCAAATCAGAAATTGTACAAAAACTCCATTTTTGCACAGTTTCTGACCTTGAACATCAAACTCCCATTTCCCTCGTGCGTTTCTTGGCCTTTTAGTTTCTAAAGCTTCCTTACATCAAGTGTAACTTATCCCTATACCTGTTTCATTTCTGTAACATCATTTACCCCATCTTCCATAACCAAAAATAGATCATTTCACATTGACTTCTCCAAGTCATTTCAGCCACTCTCAACTCAAGCAAACCATTGCATTAGCTTCCTAGGACCTCAAGGAAGCTAACCTGATCATCACCATCACTTGAAACAAGCTCAAACTCAAAACACGATTTCCAGTTTTGAGGTAAGGTTTCTCAACTTGGAACTCTTCATACATGAATCATCAATAGTTTATTTGTGAATAAAACATGTAGATATCATTTCCCTGAAGCTAACCATGTCCTTAGTTTCCATTAATTTTGCTTGAGCTTAGAGAATTTTGAAACTGAAATTTCTGAAATTTTTAGGGTTCAGATTAGGGCCAGTAAAAGTCTTGCTTATCTTTGATCTATAGTCTTAATACTTTACATTTCTGGAATCGTGAGAAAATTTGCTATAAGTTTCATGTTTACAGTTTTCATTTTTAATAAGAAATGAGCAAGTTACAGTAGGTCTGGCTGGAGGTTGAAGATGAAGTCTTCAGGGGGCGTTTTGCCTTATATATTTATTGTTTCATTTGTATTAACGGATGTATAGCCACCTCAATGGTAGAAGCGCGCACCTGTAACCTATGGGACCTGGGTTTGAGCCCCAGTGGTACCCTTTTGCATTTTTTTTCATATTTTCACAATTCTGACTCTTTTTTTGTTTGGCAGGCGCTGGGCCCTTTGGGCCTGGCTTATTTTTTATTTTTTGTAATTGACCTTCCTGTTTCCCATTGACACCCCTGGCCCAAATTTATTTATTTTCCTTTTTTATTTTCATTTTTATTTTTCTTAAATATATTTTCTAAATACTAAAAAATCATAAAATACAAAAATGGTATATTTATATTTTGACTTACTTTATTCTATTTTTCCATAAAAAAGATTTTTACTTATTATACTTTATTTATTTTATTAATTAAACTTTATAAACTTAATTAATATTATCTTATTTTTTTTCACACCATTTAAAATACATTATTTTAATATAAAAAAAGACTAAAAATATTTTATAATGCTATAAATATTTTCAAGATAAAAAACACCAAAAATACTTTTCTTAAAATTATTTTCTTTTGATTAATTAATAGAACTAGGTTTTCATTTAAAATCTTTTCTTAATAAATTCATACTTAATTAACTATTTTATTTATTTAATTAGGTTAAGATAAAATCTTTTTTTCATGAAAACCAAACAAAATTCATTTCTTTACACTTTTGCATCCTTGTACATTTATTCATTTTTATGCTTTGTATTTATTTACTTCCTGGTGTACTTATACCAATTCAATATGGTTGTAATGGATTAATTAGGGTTTAAATTCTTGCAATCCATATTCAACTTGTACACCCCTCCCCACAAATGTTGTAATAACGTAGTAACTTTAAATTTCGCAATTTATCGCTTTTATATAACATGCTAGTAATTAGGGGTTCTATGGAAAGACTAAAACCAATGATTAGAAAACCCTAATTCAAGACAAAAACAAGCATGAAAATGATACACTTGCACACAAGCACCTCTAGGGTTATTCCACTTGGTTGCCTTATACAAAATGGCCATATTACGCATGTGAGGTATCTTAGCAAAAACAAGCAAATATAAGATCATGGTCCCTCGATGACGCTATCTAAGTTGCCTTAAAAATGATCTTAGTCCCTCAAAAAGTATGCTAAGATACTTTGCAACATTGCTAATCATGGTTATACGATGACCCGCGCCCGTCCCGTTTACATCCAAAGATAGGGTTGCTTACCAAATCAATGGTACGACAACAATGTCAAAGGAAAAGAAAATGAACAAGAAAGACATTGGAGTAGGTAGATTGCTCCTAATTACTTGCTCCATTTCAAAACAAACACCCTTGCTATTTTCAAAACAAACACATACACTTTCAAACATCTTACAAGGAAAGCGATAAAATACTGTAGGGAGCATGCACTGAAAGCGAAGTTGTGATCTCAATTTCTAAATTGAGTGACTCATCGATCAAAAACCAAGGAAACAAACACAAGCATAACACATATAGCAAATGAAGTGTGGAGTGCCTGCTACAAGTATTTAAACAGCGACTTCGAGCGCACGTTATTTATTTCCTACTTCTCATGATATTTAGAAAATAATAAAGTGCTGAAATGAGATAAACAAGAGAAAATACCAAACAGATATCAATCTGTAGCCAAACCTATCAAAACAAAGAAACCCGATGATCTTCGCGAAAGCTTCACCAAGAAAAGAAAAAGAGTCAGAAATCAAATGGTTGAGATAAGTGTTTAAGCATTATCGATGTCAAAATAAATCATAATCGAATTCTCTAGCATATCCATATATCGAACAATAAACCTGCATAAGATTTAGATCTCAACAAGCAAAGGTGAATTGCAAATCTCAAATAATCAGATAATCCCGATTTAATTCCTAAAAATCAAAATCAAAATCTAAAAAATTTTATATTTGATTTTATCATTTTTTTATCATGTGAAGAAAGGTTCAAACAAATCTAAACCATTCACAAAATTATTCAAAAGAAAATATTAAAAGAGTAAACTCAGGGGGTGTTATGCTGAATTCAGGGGGTGCTAAAACAGTCAGACCGCTAGGCCTAAAATTGACTATCTAGGAGCAGGCCTTTTTGGTTCCAACTACCTCAAGTATGCCAAAAACAATAACGGGCTTGGGGGTGTGATCTGGAATTCAGGGTGGCCGGAGTAATCTGGGCGCTAAGGCCCAGCTCAAAAGATCAATAAGCGACTTTTTTGTATGCAAGCATACATTACAAAAAAAACAACAAATGGGCTCATAAAGGCAAGAATTAGTCCAAGGTCCACCAAATTACTCAGCCCAAATCACCAACACCCTATGCTAATTCTGATTCCCTTAATCACACTTTCAAATCAATTAACCCTTAATCATAATTAAACAATCAAAAGGATAAACAAAATACAGAATTCAAGTGTTTAGCGTTAATAAGTTGTGTGACTCTTGGAGTCTTTATCGTGATTCCTTCCATGTTTTTGCAAACGGAGGCACCTTGGAACTTCTTCTTCAATGATGCATCATGGCAGTGTGATCTAGTTCCCCTCTTCTCTACTGATTCTTCAGCAATGTTCCATCACATTTATTCATCAACAACCTCCTTATATCTAAGTACTGCGGCGGCGTTGTCATCATCCATGTCTTGTTCTCCATCTCAATCTTCGACTGCCATCTCCTACCCATCGTTCACGATTCACCGTGACACAATCACTGGCCTTGTTCACTTCTATCTTCCTGCATCGCGTCTTCAACCTTCGCCTCACCTCCAATTGGGTTCATCATTGTCTTGTTCGGTTTCAACCACTCCATAGATTCTCAAAACTCCATCTCAATTCCGGTTTGTTGCGGTATTAGAATAACATGAGGAAAACAAGAATTGATGAAATTAAGAACGACTTACCTGGAAAACCACTCAGAGATTGCACAAATAGAAAACCAGAGAGGAGGCTCCGATGCAAAGCACTTGGTACGAAATTGATTTTATCTCTTTCTTCTTCTATTTTCTGTCTTCAACTATTCTGTGCGATGTAACTAAAATCGTTGTGGTTCAGATGTTGCTAATTATAATACGATGATGACGATATCACAGAAGTGGTGCTGATGCTACTGATGCAGTAATTGCAGAGTGAGAAGATGAATATTGTAGTGTATAGAGGGTGGTTGCCTAGAATGAAGAGTTAACAATGTTGTGGTTATGATGTAGATGCGGTTACAACAAAAGAAAGAGAAAATAGGATTTCTTGATTTTCTGGTGGGTGAAGATGGATGTACAGAAGAGAGGAGAAGAGAGAGATTTATGGAGTTTTTTCTTGATGATTCTTCTGTAGAATGAAGAATGGTGGTGATTAAGAGCAGAGAGAAGTTGAAGAATTGTGATTGCGGGAGAAGGTTGAAGAACAACGAAAGTGATGAAGAGTGAAAGAGAGGGAGAGAGTTTTTTGTTTGAGATTTTTGTGGTGTCTTGCTCTACAGTTGAAGAATCCCCTATCCTCTAATAATGGTGAGTTTTCTGTTATTTTTTCTGTTATCACATGAAACATTTAGTTAGAGTTGTTTTAATCTGAGCCATTGATTAGGAGAATTAGTTAGAAGAATAGACGGGATAGGTTAAATTGGTTAATAGCTGTCATGAATTCTATTAAAAGCTGTTGAGCTGCATAATTGTTTTCACGATTTTTCATATATTTTCCCCGATATTTTCCTTTTTCCTGATATTCTAAACTAGCTTGGTTGTGAATCCAATTTCATCTGGTCTGAAGCATTCCCTGATATTCTAATATACTCCATTTGTATTTTCTAGTTTATGTTGAAGCTAACCAAGAAACTGTGAGGGTTTTAGGCAGGGGCTGGATTTCTGAGTTGGAACTGAACTATATTATTAGAATGATGTCGTTTTGATACAGCTTCTGAGTTAATTTTATGTTTCTTGAGTACGGAAGCATGATCATGGTTTTAATATTAGCTAATGAGGTCATGATATGATGAACTTGTTTATGAACGGCTAGCTTAACTGATTTGTGCTCCTGTTTTTTCTTATATTAATGTGTTTCTCTGTTCTTGTTAGTTTCCATGGACTGGTTCAATTCGAAACCCATTTTCTATTTATTGTTTGCAGGGTAATTTCTAAGTGTCCAGGAGGGTTTATGTTGAAGCAATATAAAGATTATGGTGAAGAGGTGAGGTCAAACAATTGGATTTCGTGGAAGACATATGAATATTAGGCTTTGGTGTTGTGTAGGATTTTTATAGTTTCTTTTGTAACATGATGGTAAACTTGTAATGGAAATGTTTTGAATGTTATCTTGTATTGCAATGTAGCATAGAATTGGTTAACCTTGTAATGTAACTTTGATAATTCAATGATAATTTCTTCAATGTACCTTTCTCTTCAAAATTTATTATGAAGTTCCAAATTCTTTTCCTCCAATATTTCCTTTAAACACCTTTATATGAATTCAAATAATCATGGCATGAATCCAAAATATTTGCAATGTAATCAAAAAGAGACTTGAATCTTTAATGATTTGTTGAATGACTATTTAGATAACACTTTGATTGTTGGATGAAACAAGTGAATTATGCCTTTTTATACTTGTAACTTGAATTCTAAGAAATCCCACACAAATATTTAAGAACTTTTATTCACTCCAAATCCTCTTCAAATATTAATGAACCAATTCCAATCAAATTACAACTTCAACGAATCCCTAATTCAATTCAATTCAATTCCTCAATATAAACCAAACTTGTGTGTCAAGCAACAAGCATTTGAAATAATGATGCCTTGAGCATAATAGACCTTAAAACTCATCACCTTGTATCATGGTTCAACAGTTTTCTTAACACAACATCAAAGCCTTGAGAAAATATGGAGAATGAATATGGGAATATGGAAGATAGCCTTGACTTGAAAATCCCATGATCTACAGTTAAATATTAACAAAATTCCACCGTGATAGAACATAAACCTTGACAACTCACAACCCTAATCCACATGCTTCCTGAAGTAACTTGAAAGATGGCTTTGTCTTGTTTCGAACTTGGATTCTCTCCTTGCAATTTTGAATTGGAATTTGTGATTTAGTCCTTGATTTAGAAATAGACCATGAATTGTACTTTAAGAAACTTGGATTATCTTGACAAATCTTTAATTCCAAACCTCAATGACAGATTCAAATTAACTAGAGCCCCTATCTTCAAATTCCAAATTATCTTGTCTCATCGAAGTCCATGCCCTTGATGAATCTTGTGGAAGATAAGGCTTGAAGTATATAGAAAACATGATCACTGAACTTTTAAACCTCTGGGTATTCTATTGAATGAAATGTATGTCATGTTAGTGACCTAATGGAATATATGCAGATGAATGAAAAAGTCTAAGCCAAATAAAAGATATTAGGAGGGCAAATTTTGGGGTGCAATAATATCCCCGTATTATCCATCCTCTGGTTGTGGTAGGTATGCCGAAAATCTATAGTTCATTGTGTCATTCTCTAAGCAATAATGAATTATCAGGTTTATGTTATTTATCCTCTAGGTCGTGATAAATACACAACCCTATTCTCGTATTATCTATCCTCTAGGTTGTGATAGGTATGCGAAAATCTATAGTCCGTTGTGTTAGTCTCCATGCGGTGGTGGATTATCAAACTTTTTTTTATTCATCCCTTAGGTCGCGATGAGTATACGAAATTTGCGTTGCAGCTTACTATGTTAGTATCGAAGCATTAGTAAGTTAACTTTCAATCTAGTGTTATTTACCTTCTACGTCATGGTAAATATGCAAGAAAACTACAATCATTTTTCTAGGTATTAGCGAGTTATCCACGTAGTCATATCTAGATCAATGACACTTCTTACTCTAACTCTGGTAGGAAGATACATCGTCATCCTTGCCTATTTTCTTCATTCTTTGGGGTGTGCTTTATCTTATATCCTTATCTACCCAACCTTGGGTTAAGTTTTGGGGTCTTACATTATTTAATAACCCTCTGATTTGAATGTACAAGACATATGTATTCTCGTACCATAAATCGAAGAGTAATTAAATAAGGGCAGCTGTCATGCCCCAAATTATAGTGTTGAGGCCCATTTAAAGTATCATGATAGAGGGTGTGTGTTTTTCTACATCATTTGGATATGGGAGGCCCATATGAACTCATTTTTTAAAAGCCCAACAATTGAACAAGTGATTGCCCCATTTCAATGTTTGCAGCCTGAGTCCATTTTTAATTTTTACCTATTTGTTACAATTGTTATTTAATTATTATTATAAATATTATTTACACTTTTTTTATTACGATTGTTATTATTAACATTAATATTATTAATATTATTACCAATTATTATGTTTTATTCTATTTTCTGAGAGTATTGACCAAGTCAACAGAAAGGGTAGAAACCCTAATTTGAAAACAACACTGTTCTTCTTCAACCCTAAGACGGCTAAAGCCCAGAAAAACGAAAATCCATAAATCAAGTCGTATCAAATCTCAAAAGGATCAATTCAAATATTGCAGAAACGTTTGCATTGAATTTAGACATGTTTTCGTCCAAATACATTCACAAAAACACAAAACCCTAATTTCTATCTCAATCAATTACAACCTAAATTTGAATCTAATCCCTAATTTATCAATCATTAATCAATCTAAATAATAACCAAAAATTACAACAGAAAATTCCTTAATTTAATCTAAATCCTAACACTATAAAAACCCTTAAAAATATAAGAACAAAGAAAGAAAATTGTAACAGAAGAAGAAGAGAAAAAAAAGGAGTGGAAGAAGAGAGATCTTGGTTCAATTTATGAAACCTTAGATCTCTACTATCCCGCTGTCAAACTGTAAGCCCTAAGGTCTCTACTCAATCCATCATCATCGTCGCACCTACAAACAGAGAGAGGAAGGGATTAAAGGCCAGGATCGAGGAGAAAGCACATAAAATCACTACAAACTAGGTAGATTGACCATTGAGCTTCTTGAATTGTTGCGATTTTGTTTTTTCTTCCGATTGTTATGAAATAGAATTAGGGTTTCTTTTGGGGGTTTCTTTGCATTTAGGGTTTTCGGGATTTGATTGTTGTTGTTGTTTTGGGTTGCTGTGTTTTTCTGGGTTGGAACTCGGAGATCGCCACTGGGATCTGGGTATTAAGGTCGCAACGTTATTGTTGTTATGGGAAGAAGAAGAACGAGAATGAGAGATAAGAGAGAGAAGTTAGGAAGAAAATGAATAAGGAAATGAAAAGAAACTGAGTATAACTCTCTTTGTAATCCCATGCATCACCGTTACCATGCACCCTCACTCTGCACCCTTCTGATCAAGATCAACGCCCCATATCACGCACCCTCACCGTAATGCCATACACTCTCCCACAAGAATTCCTAACAGACCCCAACTATTTCGCATGGGCATATGCCATGTTCTTTTAACAGTCTGCATTTTTTTGTATTCTGGTTATATCACCAAAAATACACCCCATGCAATTTGGAGAAAAAAAACTATTGGGCTCAAGGCTGTTGCTAAATACACCCTACAATTTTACTACCTAGTTACAATCTGCACCCCTATGCAACTGGGCCCAAATCTAATATCTGGATTTAGGGCTCTAATATTCACACCCCCTGACTTTTACTATTACACTAAAACAACACCCCCCTTTTGTTTATTTTAATTTTAATAAATTCTTTAATTTAATTTATCTGATTATTTATTTATTTATCTATTTATTTATTTTATCACTCTTTACATTAAATATAACTTTGCATATTAATAAATAATTATTGGATATTTTTATAATAAAATAATTTTAATAATTAAGGAAAATATTTATTTATTTATTAAATATTTCCTAAAATACTAACCCTGATTTTTTGCATTAAATATTTTTCTCATGCATTAAAATCTATTTTTTCTCATATTGTATCATATACTTAAAAACAGCTACCAATCAACTACTAACAACTTTTACTAACTTAATTCAAATTCATATTATTTTCAAAAAAGGGTTGTATAAATGTTTCTTATCGACTGCGAACTACGTATATGATTCTTCTATTCACAACCTCGGACTTGGTTCAAGGAGAATTCGAAACGTTTCTACAACCCATAAAAAAACTAACCAAACACTACGAACTACGAATTGGGACTCTGATTCCTCATAAGAGGATACGTAGGCATATGACTTAAAAATTGTGGCGAGTTCCCCTAATTAAAAAATTAAAACCCTATTCTAACCTTTAACCTAAACCCTAGTATCCTTGTGAACAAGGTAGATGAAGGGTGCCTAACATTTTCCCTTCGTCTAAAGTGAGTCAAAGACTTAGAATCTCTATATTGACTTTAGGGTTATTCCGTTATATTCGTGTCTTAGGATAAAAATTAATGGTGGCACTCTATTATTAGCCGGTTATTACAGCTTTTCAACCTTTGAAGAAATAATAGCAAAAGTAACACATGGTTATGATGCCTTGTCCACTTTGGTTTCAAGAGTACTCACCTCCTGTTGCCAAATTTGACAAGTTTTACATCCTAACCGACATGGTTCCTCATCCTCATTTTTATATTTTTGAGTATCTACAATAGACCTCTTTAATGCTTCCAATAATTATTTGGTTTTTTCAAACCTTGCTTCCAAGTATGTAAAAACTTTTTCATTGGAAGCTGATTTCTAATAAGCATGTAATGCTTCCTTTTGTAGACTTTCAAATACATTTTTCAATTCAAAATAGGAAAACTTATAAATGTTAGAGTATTTATAATGACTTACATTCTTTTTCTTGCTTTGACGTTGATTGGCCATGACACAGTAATTTGCCTCCTCATCACTACCACTTGAGCTTTCCTTGCTTGATACATCACTATCGCTATCCCAAGAAACATAGACTTTTCTAGATTTCCTAGAATTGTTTTGTTGGCCCTTTCCTTTCTTAATGACAAGAGACAGACAATCTAGTCTATAGTGACCCGACTTTCCAGTAGAATTGTTGATTGTCATTTGAATCTCACAAGATATTTGCCGGAGTGATTGACATCACTCTTCTGCATGTATCGATTATATATCCTCACAAATAATCCCATTTACTCATCATCTGAATTATCTTTATCACAAGAACTACTATCATTAGTGTGTTCTTCCCTTGAGGATCTTGAACTTGAATCCCTAAGATAATTAGACTTCATTTCTTTCTCTTTATTAGTGCCCTTCTCCTTTTTCTTCTTTTTCTCAAGCTGCTTTTCATGTTTATCCAAGAAATTGAGTTCTTGCTACTGTTCTTTCAATTTTCCAAACGAAGTGGTGAGATCAAGAGTTGTAAGATTATTGGCTTCCTTGATCATCGTGACCTTCGGTTGCCAATGCCTAGTAAGAAATCTCAAAACCTTGTTATTAGCCATAGCATTGGAAATAGGATTACCTAGTAACTTTAAACGATTAATAAGATGTGAGAACCGCTTTTGCATTAGAGCAATGGTTTCACCATGCTTCATGCAAACGAGTTTGATTTATTGATTAAGTGTATTAATTTGGGCTTTTTTTACCTCATTAGTTCCCTCATAGGTAACTTGTAGAGAATTCCACATAGCCTTAGCAGTCTCACAATGAGAAATGCGATAAAAATCATCAACATCGAGAGAGGATATGATAATATTTTTTGCTTTCCAGTTGTGTGCCCACTTCTTATTATCTTCCTCATTCCATAGTGCTTCAGGCTTAGGAACATCAACACCATCAACACGATGTGCTACTGGTGTAGGACCATTTTGAATGGCCTCCCAAACACCTTTATCATATGAGCTCACATGAATTTGCATACAAGCTTTCCAATAGCATTAGTTTTCTCCCATAAAGATTTTGGGTCTATTATAATCCCCTTTAAGTTCATAAGACATTTTCTAATAAGTGTTTCGAAGAACGGAATAAATCGGGATCTTGATGCCACTTGTTAGGTGACAATGACTTATCTAGAGGGGGATGAGTAGATCCCCAAGCCAAAAAATCTAAATAAAATTTGGTTTTGAAAGTTATTTGAAAAAGACTGCACATAGAAGGTTTTAGTATGGTCGATAATGTCGTCTATATGAACCTAATTATTTGAACTCGGATATGCAACGACCCTATGAAATGAGAAACACAATAAAGCAAATTTATTAACTTGAATCAATGAACACAATATTATTCTATTAAACGAAGTTACTGGCAAAGCTATTTCCAATGATATTAAGCAAAAAAGTTTGAACTATGCAATTTATCAAGCACTTGGTGTGCAAACGAATTTTCAGAATTTTCATTTGTGTTGTTCTTGATATGGAAAATAACTTATAATCAAAAGTAATTATACGCTAATCGACAACCTGTTTAAAACAAAATAGTCACAAAAAAATTCTTACGAGTCAATCAGTCAATCAATGTTATTTGAAAAATTACTTAATGAAAGATAAAGCAATTAAAGAGATAATAGAGAGATTGACACGGCGGTTTGTTTACGCAGTTCCCCACTTTCGTCCTCATGTGTGTGTACGTGTGCGCCAAATTACAATTTGTAATTAGGATACTTTCTTACTAAGCAAAAATTTGATTTACAAGAGAAGTGTTCCAAGAGCAACCATACAAACACAATCGTTTTGATGTTGATTCAACTTATTCTCTTCTTTTGATCTTGAGAAATACCAAGACACAATAGTATCCTATTGACTTGTAGATATTTCTACTCCTTTGCTTTCTTTATCTCCAAAGCTTTCGTGCACGATTTTTACACCTATTGCAATACAAGACTTCAATTTGATTTGCCATGCTCGTGCTAATTCCTTTGCATTCTTTATCTCCAAAGGCTTTCACTAGGCTGTAATCCTCTTTGTAACGTCTTACACGAAAACCCCCAAATCTACCAAAGATCTTGGAGGAAAAACCCACGGTTTTTTCGGATGAAACCCCATACAATTCTCAACCCAATATTCTTGGCTACACAAGAACCTAATTGGACGTTATCAAACTTTTCCTAGATGGCACCCCGACAAAAGATTATTATGTGTGATTTATCAGTGTGTATGCATAGGAAGGAGGTTGAAGGTAAAGAGCAATTGTAGTAAGTGTTTATAATTTCATCAAGTTGGAATGAAGCATGAATGATGCATTAATAGTTTTAGAAGTTTAGTTGCAAATAAGTAATTTTTTTTGGAATAAAATATAATTGAAAATTTGACCAAATCAAATAGCATGTGCCAGCCTGAAGAATGTATGCATCGGCACATAGAACTGAACTTACAACATGTACCGGCCTGAAATGCTTACGCGCCTACCAAAACAAACCAGAGGTTATATGCTTCAATATTGAGTTACATGTGCCGACCTGAAAAGCATAGGTGTCGGCACATGCAATGCATTTTGTGTAGAAAACAGTTTTTCATGATTTTGGGCAATTTCAATGTGATTTTAGATGATTCCTAAGACCTCTAATGCAAGGATTCCACACAAACTCAAAGATACTATCCAATATACAAAAATGATAAGTTTTTACTATAGTTTTGACATCATGCAAAACATCTAATGGTTAAGTTGCACTCACAAACTCCCTCATTTTGATGATGGAAAATCTTGCGATAAGCCATTTCATGTTGTTATCAATGGCTACCCCCTGTGATTTTGTGCTTCCCAACTTAATCTCGCATACGTGTTTCCCCTTTGACAACATTAAAAATAAATAAAGTAAATCTTAAGAAGTATCATATTCCAATAACATTACTAATATATCACTCAGAGGCATTTTTGCATAGAAGAGCCACAATCACATATCCCCGTATATATGTGTGTGTGTGTTTGTGTGTGTGTGTGTCTGTAATGATGCGAATAAATAATAAGAAAAAAGATCAAACTATTCAAGTTTCTTTTTTAACATCACAACTATGTAACACAACACAGTGGAACTCTCGATGCTGCACACGCAGTCCCTAGCATAACAACAAGAACATGTCACTACTCAATCCAAAGTGAGAAAGTTGTCATAACTTATGACACAACAACAACAAGAACAACACAAGCACTTAACATGCAAGAAAAAATAATAATAATAAAGCACATCCTCATACAAACAAAAACAAACTTATACAAATGTGAAAGAATTAATAGATGAAGTCATTATAAGCATATACATTGAGAACACACTATGGTTACCAATAAAAAAAATTGGAAATGAACATTCATGGTTTTCATTATTTGAGAAAATATCAAGAATTTTTAAAGCAACAAGAGACACACATTAAGAAAAATATTACTTTCACGGATAAACTGAACCAATATTACCTCTCTCTTGATGGGATGGAAGTTACATTCACATGATATAAAATACTCATACAAAGAGTTAGAGTAATAGTATAAAGTGCAAGCAACATAGAAAATTAAGCAAAATTGGAGATATCAATGATCCCCAATTCTCCATGAATGTTCAAAAATGGTTCGGTTGCAAGAGGTTTAATGAAGATATCACCAAGTTTATTTTTACTATCAACATGCTTGAATACAACATCCCCTTTTTTCCACATGATCACGAAGAAAGTGGTGGCAGATCTCGATATGTTTGGTGTGAGAATGTAGTATCAGATTCTTGATTAGATTCATTGCGCTAGTGTTGTCGCTCATGATAGGAATATGCAAAAGTTTGATGTCAAAATCTAGCAATTGTTTCTTAAGCCATAAAACTTGGGCATAACAACTACCGTCGGCCACATATTCCGCTTCGGCATTTGAAAAAGCTATGGAAACTTGATTTTTACTATGCCAACTAACCAAAGATTTTGAAAACATGTGACAAGTTCCACTAGTGCTTTTCCTATCTAATTTTCAACCGGAAAAATTGGAACGGGAGTAACCAACCAAGATACAATTGCTTTACTTGGAAAACCAAAGCCTAAACTTAGAAGTATTAATAAAGTATATAAGAATATGCTTTACCGCTTTTAATTGTGATTCCTTGGGACACAAATGATATTATGCACACATCCAAACACTAAAAACTAAATTTCGTAACTAAACACATGCCAACACCAATCATACCTCTATACTTCTTTACATCAACATCCTTACCTTTTTCATCTCTATCCAAATTTTCATTTATTTCCACAGGTGTGTCAATTTTGTTTGCACTGTCCACTCTGAATCGTTTTAGTAATTCGAGACAATACTTGGTTTGACATACAAATGTTCCATCCTTGAGTTGTTTTATTTGAATTCCAAGAATTTAGTTTAACTCCTCCATGAGACTCATTTCAAACTCTCCTTGCATAAGCTTAGAGAACTCCTTGACAAGATGCATGTTAGTTGATCCAAAAATGATATCATCAACATAAATTTGAACAAGTAAAATGTGATTTCCTTGTGTTTAATAAAGAGAGTAAAATATATTGTTAAAATAAGATTTGGATTATGCAATTAATCTATATAGCATATGGACAACAAGGAACTAGTTGTTGTTATTAAAAATAGTGGGAGTGGAAATTGTACTATTAAGGAGTTATAGAAATTAAAGAAATGGGGGAATGCAACTAGTGTTACATATATCCTCTATAATTTGAGACATGACATGCCTTAAAAAATTTCTACTGAGAAGGAATGGAAGGAAAGTATTCTGCAAGATAAAGGGGTTGGCTATAGCACCGAGGAATGAAGAAATCTCTTTGACAGAGGAAGGAAGCTCTTTGGCAAAGGCAAGAGGTGGAAGACCACCTGAAGCTATCCAAGAGGTTGTGTTTCCATTTGTTTGTTTCCACCTGGTGCTCATGATTGGTGATTCTCTTGTTTGCTTCCATTTGTAGTTGTGTAGCACCTTTAGGTGTGCATGGTTCTTGTATGGTTCCATCTGTGGTATTGTTTTTGAGCAATATGTTAATATCCAATACTCTTTGTGTTTCCATTTGTGTTATTTTATGGATGCAATATGTTCTCTTGTTTTTTGTGTTTCCATTGGTGTACATTTACTCTATTTCTTTTTGTCAATATTTTGGCTAAAAAGGGGGAGTAAAATGTTGTGTCCTTATGTTACATCACATGTCTCGTCATGTTGATATAACAATGAGATAAGACCATGTGATATTGTTTTTAGGAGAGTAATTATTTATGTTTGTTTGGTTGCTCATGAAACTATTCAGAGGGAGAATAACTGTTCATGCTTGTTTATGCTGAAGCTGCAACCAGCTACTTCTGCTGCTTCTGCTGCTCTATTGCATGTGCTCTGATGTGTTGGGGTTTTCCCTTGAGGGGGAGAACTAATTGTGTATGACATGGGGAGTATTGTACCTGTTTGATTGTACACGCTTCTGAGTTGTGTTGTGCTTACAGAGTTTACATGGTTTCATGTAACTTGTGTTTGTGGTTTTATTCCACTCTCTAGATTAATTGGTCTTTGGTTGTTTTAGCCAAAATTTGTCAAAGGGGAAGATTGTTAGGTCTGTGATTTTATGGTTGGCAACTATTTTGGTAAAACAAAGAGTTGACAACAATTTTATTAAAACATGTTTCATTGGGAGAAACATTTATTGCAGCCTAATGTTAAGCAAGATATCATAACATCTTGACCAGCTAGTACATCAGAGTCTACTGGAACTTATTTAATAGATTTTCTATCAGATGTTGTAATATGTTGCAATAGAACATCATGACAATATAGTTGGATATTGTGATACGGTGGGAGAACTGACTATAGTTTTGCGTTTGTTTTCGCAAATGTTTCGGTTGAGCAAGAGTCGCCACCGACTTTTTATTTTATCCTAAGGAAAGGTTTAAAAAGCACAGCAAAAACCTTTGAGATATTTTCTTGGGTTCGGGGAGTAGATTATAGAAAGGGAAGGTATTAGCACCATTTCTATCCATGGTTATCCATGGGCTCTTAGGTACTTGCTTAGATCAACTTGCCTTGGTTTTCAATTGTTTGAAATGGTGCTTTGTGTGTGGTTTTGAAAATGTTTTGAAAAAGATGCCTTGTCTAGTCTACCCTTGTAACAATTCTTTACTCGAATGTTTTACAAAAGGTGTTCGTCTTTTTGAAAAGATGTTTCAAGGTTTTTGAAAGTTGTTTTGAAAGTGTGGTTTGAAAAATAGGCAAGTGTTTTTGTTTTGCAAGTTGACAAGTACTTAAGAGCTATCTACCCTAAAGTTCTCAAAGATTTTTGCTATGTTTTAACCCTTTTAACAATTTTGTTCAACCATTGTATTTGGTGGACAATCTTGTGTTAGGATGTGAGAAGGGACGGGCGCGGGTCATCGTTTAGACCATAATTGCAATGGTGCCAAGTATCTTTGGGCAATTTTCCTTTAAGGGACTTGATCATTTTTAGGCAACTTTTCGAAAGCGTCATCGAGGGACTATGATCATTTGAATTGTGTTTGTTTTGCCCAAAGAGACCTGACATGCAATATGACCCATTTATTGAAGGCAACAAGTGGAATACCCTAGGGGTGCAAGTGTGATATGTGTTGTCCATTTTCATGCTTGATTATCTTGAAATTAGGTCAAACTATTTTTGTTCTTTTTATTTGCATACAAACCCTAATTCTAACATAGCATAATTAGAAAGCATTAAAGTGCGAAAATTAAAGTTCCTAAGCTATTACAACACAATATGGGAAGGGGGGTACAAATGTTCAAATGGGGGGGGGGGGGGGGGGGGGGGGTATTTGACAAAGAATTTAAACCTAGCTATTACATCAATTTGGAATTATTTACAAGATAATTGATTGCACAAATTAAATGGAAATAAAATAAATATGCAAAATGCAAAAAGGTTTTTTATATGTATGAAAAAAAAAAGGATTTTTATATGTCAAATAAACAAAATAAAAAGTATTATTTTTGGATTTTTTTGTGTATTTAGAGCAAAACCCTAATTTCTTAAATAAAAGTATTAATTATTTAATATGTACCATATTTATTTATTATATACAAAAATAAAATAAAAATGAAGTATATTTATCAAAAAAAAGTATTTTTTAATGTTAAATATTAATAAAAATAAAAATGTATATATTTTGTATTATTTACTAAATATTCTAATAAGTATATATATATTTGTATTATTTTCTAAATATGTACTATATATACAAAAATAATAATATTTAATATTTATAAAAAAAGTATATTTTATATAAAATATTTTCAGAAGATAAGAGAAAATAAAAATGGAAAATAAAATGTGTTTACATTATTTTTGGTATTTTTAGTAAAAAAGGTATATCTATTTATTTATTTATGCACAAATACTCATTCAAACAAATAAATGCCTAATAAATTAAAAATGGTTTAAAAAAATATTTTTATATTTTTAATATTATAAGAAAAAATAAATAAATCAGAATAAAAAAAGAAAAGTCAAAAAAATATTAAAATAAGCAAAATGGGCTCAGGGGGTGCAGAAGTAAAAACATGGTGTGAAAAGAAATAACAAATCAGGCCCAGCCCCGAAGATTGTTGTCTTCAACCTTCAGACCAACAAAATTCAAAAACACGCGCCTTTCTTCTCAAATCTCTAACTCCTGATTCTTTGATCTTTTGCCAAATCTTCCAACATGAAACCTGGAGAGCTTGAAGCCACGATTCTAGACATATAAAGAAGTCAATCTAACTCTCAGAAATGAGAGAATTTCTTCTCCCCCAATTTCTGACCTAGTTTTTGTTCCATGTTCAGACTTAAAATTCTCTAAGCATACATAATATAAATGAAATCTAATCACATGGGCATGTTCAGGGCTATGAATGTGACATGTTTTCTTCACAAACCTAAAGCTAACAATGCCTGGATAGAGAGATACGTGTTCATGAACTTACCTGTTTAGTTGAAGTTGTATCTAGTGATGGAGGTGTCTTCAATGCAAGGTGATGATTGGTACAACTTCCTTGATGTCCAGGGATGCTATTCCAAGCTTTACTTTGTCTTGAAACCTTTTGAATCGTGCTATGGAACTTCAACTGCAAAACAAGAAAATGAAAATGGTGATCTTGCTTGGGAGTGTTACAGGTCGTGTTTGAGGTTTTGATTAGCTTCAAGGGATGTTATGGGATGTGTTTGACAAGTTTTTAGCAAGAATGCATGGAAGGTTTGAGCTATGGAACTCAAACTGCATGGATGCCCTGTTTTGAGCAGTTCAATGGTGATTCTGTGAATGAGAGGGTGTTAGGGAGGGTTGGCTCGTGTTCTAACTCAGTTAGGGTGTTTAGAAAGTGTACAAAGTTTTTGCTTAAGCTTGTTTGTGCTGAGATGAAAGTTGTTGTGTGATATGCTATGTTTCTTACCCTTTAAGCAACAAATGTCCAAGTTGGTTTTTAGACAGGTAGAGGCCCCCCTAATGTGCTGCAAACCTTGGCATTGATCAATGTAATTAGTTCCTAAACTTGTGCCAAGGGGATTTGAACTGTACTTCTTGGATTTGCATTTTGACATAAAGTTCACTTTTGCAAAAATGGTTAAAGTGCTTTATCTATTTTGGGATTAAACCATTATGCAATGCTTGAACACATAGAATATGGTCTTGGCACAAAGAGTTTGCATTAAATTTATGAGTGCAAAAGGGTTTTAGGGCCTGTAATCAAGAAATGCATGCTGATTTGAAAATTGCCTAAGTGTATGAACATGGAAATTGGCCATAACAAAAGTGAGTTTTTCCCATATTGCAAAATTCGATTCTCCCTACCCATGAGGTTGTTTGATGAGTTCTTGGACATTTTTGAAAGCTTGGAATGTGTACTACAATCCATCTTTGAAATACAAATTGAAATTCCAAGTGGAAGTATGTGAAAAATGGTCTTGAAGTTAGGCAAAAATCCTGCCTAAAATAGGTCAAATTTTCTAAGTTAAGAATGGTTTGGTACCCTTGTTCCAAAAATTGTAACTTGAGATACAAGCTTATTTTGGGAAAACTTTGTGAATCAAAGTTGTATATTATGCAATAGGCTACAACTTTCATGTTTTGACTTTTGCTTGAATCCATATGAATCTTGGTGAGAAAGTGGGGCAAAGTTAGGAAAAAATTAGGGTTTTTCATAACTTAGAAAAATTCTAAGTTATGAAAAATCTTCATTTCAAATCCTAATTTGCAATTCTTGATTTCTTGATGAAAAAGTTTCATGATTTGTCATGTTTTGATGAAAAATGAATCTTGACATTTGATTTTGACCAAAAAGTCAAAGTTTGACTTTTCAGTATACAGTCAAAATTGATCAATTGACTGGGAAATTCAACTGTCAATCTTGTGCATTTGGGATCTTTTGAACTTGTTGAGCATGTCAAGACAATTCCATTGGGTCCTTGAGTCCATATGTGAGCTTGGTTTGCCATTGACTAGGTCAAACAGTCAAAAATTGCCTTTGTGCGGTCAAAACCCTAAAAATGACCATTTTGCCCTTTTGGTGATCTGATCAAAATTCTTGTGGAATTGTGATCCAAACTTGATCAAATGGTCCATGTGAGTTCATAATGTTGATGTGGGTCAATTTTCATGATATTTGACTGTCAATTAGCCACAATTGACTTTTTTCCCCAATACAGCTGATTTCTAGGTCAACTGTCCAATTGACTGGGCAAAATTTGGAATCAAGACTTGAAACTTGGTATGGATAAACTTGGGAGTCCAATATAAAGCATGAAAGTCATATTAGGCATTTTTGGTCAAAACATCTTTGTGCAAACACAAAACCTAATTTGGGTCAACAGTGCAAGGAGAAGTCTTGAGCAGATGAAACCCTAGCTGAATCTTGAGCTCCAAGGGCTTTGTGATGAGAAATGTTGAGAAAATGGGAGGGAAAATTTTGGGGTACAACAGTTGCCCCTGTTCAATCTTCTTGAATCTGAAGAGTTAGATTGGCAAGTTTGCCTTTCATGACTCGAGGGTAAAAGGAGATTGGACACTAGAGTGCCCTTAAATTTGCACTCGTCAAAGCAATGGGTGCGGGAATGGGCTTAGAGATTCCATTTGGTGATGGGCTTAAAGATGCCATCTAGAAGGGTGACAGAATCTTGTTGGGGATGGGCTTAAAGATGCCATCTGGAAGGAGTATCAGCAAGATGTCCATGTTTAGGACCAACTCTGAACTGGGGTCTGAATAAGCAATAAATTGACATCCGTATCTGGAGGTATCCGTAAACTGTTTTCAGAAGTCTTGAAGTCGAATAAGCAATAGAGCAGCATCCGTTGTTGGGAAGCGTCCGTAAACTGTTTTCAAAAGTTGCGTCTGAACAAGCGATAGATTAACATCCGTTGTTGGGAAGAATCCGTAAACTGTTTTCAGAAGTTGCATCTGAACAAGCGATAGATTAACCTCCGTTGTTGGGAAGAATCCATAAACTGTTTTCAGAAGTCTTGAGAAGAAACTGAACAAGTGATAGGTTAACATCCGTTACTTGGAGAACCCGTGAACTGTTTTCAGAAATCTTGGAGTTGAATAAGCAATAGAGCGGCATCCGTTGTTGGGAAGCGTCCGTAAACTGTTTTCAAAAGTTGAGAAGAGTCTGAACAAGCGATAGATTAACATCCGTTATGGGGAAGAATCCATAAACTGTTTTCAGAAGTCTTGAAGTTGAATAAGCAATAGAGCAGCATCCGTTGTTGGGAAGCGTCCGTAAACTGTTTTCAAAAGTTGCATCTGAACAAGCGATAGATTAACATCCGCTGTTGGGAAGAATCCATAAACTGTTTTCAGAAGTCTTGAGAAGAAACTGAACAAGCGATAGGTTAACATCTGTTACTTGGAGAACCCGTGAACTGTTTTCAGAAATCTTGAAGTTGAGGGAGGAACCGGTGTAGGGTTTCCTGATGATGCGTCCGTATAAAACTGCATCTGGATGAATCTGGAATAAGCATCAGAATGTTTCCATGTCTGGGTTACATCTGAACTATTTCTAGAAAGAATCTCGGAAGATAATGATTTTTGTCTGTCGATTGAGCTTACCTGAAAAGGTAAAGAGTTAGTTATATGCAATGTCATGATGCATGATGCGATGTACATTATATGATATGAATGTAAATGAATGTGCATGTAAGCTGGAGGGCTGTCTTGCGGAGGATAAATGAATCCTAGATGGCTGAAGATAAAAACATCTTGATTGCTGCCAGGAAGAATAATTCCTTAGCTGTTGCTGGAGAATAAGGAGCTTGGGTTGTATACCAATCTTCTGGGGAATCCCTATCTTGAGGAGATCTTCACTGGAGAACCTTTGAATATACAATGAGGAACTGAGAACTGAAAGTCTTCAAATTTTCTTGGGGAATACCAGACCTTCAACCGTCGAGGGGCCTTAGAACCACTTGCGGGGACTTGGAATCTCCTTGGTGACTTGCAGGGTAAAAGAATTTCTGATGATTTCTACTGGGGATTTTAGAACCTGGTAGACTTAAGCTGGGGAGATAAGATTGAGAATCTCTAGTCTAGTGAGAAGCATTTCTGTGGGGAAAAAGGTTCACTAGTCTGGCTCCGCTGGGGATTGTTAATTTGAAGTTTTAGCTCTGCTGGGGATACTGAAACTTAAACTCTGAGGGGAATTGAGTTCTGGAGGATTCTCTGGCTGGGGATAACAAAGAAAAACTCCTCTGGGGATTGTATTGATAAGTTATGCTGGGGAACTCTGATGAACTCCGCTGGGGATAGGAAGAAATTTTCCGAGTGCGATCTTCCGTGTCAATTAGCTGAGGATAACCCAGTTATAAGCCCTTGTGAGGAATAACTTTGAATAAAGCTCGGGAGAGACGTCCATATTCTGCAGGGGATAAGCTTCCAGAATCTACTAGGGATAAGCTTCAAGACTTGCTGGGGATATGGATTCCAAATATCCTGGGGGTTTCCTTTGAAAGGGTATCAAGATATCCAACTGCACCTTCAACCTATCAGTAATCCTCTTTCTTGATTCATAAGGAAATGATTATGTTCAAATGCATATGCCTATTTAACAAAACATTGGACGTTTCTCAAAATAAAACAATTAGTGCAAGAGAAAAAAAGAAAAAGGAAATGACACAAATTTCTGGGAAGAGTATTTGTATTAACTTTCTCTGAGTATATTTGTACAAAGGAGACAATCATCCTAGTAAGAGGGTTTTGTCGTAAATATTGAAATATTTATACAAAATAAAGATGGCTATGTGAAATATTCCATGGGATTCCATTCCGCTATAGCCTTCACAAATCTGAATATCTATCCATTCAATGCTTCGTCTGCCGATGACTGGATTGATCAGAAACCTGGAACCGGTTGATGAAGAGATTGTCTTTGAAGTGATCCGATGAGGCATATTCATACGCTTTAATTCCCTAACTTTTGCCTGAATCGCCCTTTCGGGTTTTCGATCCACCGGGAAACCCCTTTTTGCCCAAGCCGCCCTTTCGGGTTTTCAACTTGCCGGATGTACAGATTTTTTTGTTTTTATCCCTAATTTTCGCCTGAACCGCCCTCTCGGGTTTTCGGTTCACCGGGATACCCATTTTTGCCCAAGCCGCCCTTTCGAGTTTTCGACTTGTCGGGTTATCTTATGCGTAGTATCTTTTGACTATGTCTGCGTTCGCAGGGTGCGGCAAATCGTCGCCGTCCATGGTGGTCAGAATCATTGCACCACCAGAAAATATGCTTTTGATCACAAATGGTCCTTCATATGTAGGATTCCATTTGCCCCTGGGATCACTTTGCGGCAAGATAATCCGCTTGACTACTAGATCTCCGACTTGATACACCTGACGTCTGACTTTCTTATTGAAGGCCTTGATCATCCATTTTTGATACGTCTGACCATGGCATATAGCAGCGAGTCGCTTCTCGTCGATCAGATTGAGTTGATCAAGTCGGGTTTGCATCCAATCATCTTCATTCAAACCTGTGTCCTTCATAATCCTTAGAGAAGGAATCTGAACCTCCATAGGCAGGACAACTTCCATGCTATATACCAACGAAAATGGGGTTGCCCCGGTTGAAGTACGTGCCATCGTACGGTATCCATGTAGGGCAAACGGTAACATCTCATGCCAGTCTTTGTAAGTGACTGTCATTTTCTGAATGATCTTCTTAATGTTTTTGTTCGCAGCTTCAACAACACCGTTCATCTTCGGCCGATAGGGAGATGAATTATGATGATAAATCTTGAACTGTTCTGACAATGCGGTGATCATTGTGTTATTCAGATTTGTACCGTTGTCTGTGATGATCCTGTCTGGAACACCATACCGACATATGATATTTTGCTTGATGAAGCGGGCAACCACATTTTTAGTAACAGAGGCGAAGGAAGCTGCTTCGACCCATTTGGTGAAATAGTCAATGGCAACTAGGATGAAGCGATGTCCGTTGGAAGCCGTGGGCTTGATCTCTCCAATCATGTCAATGCCCCACATTGCAAATGGCCAAGGAGCAGTCAGAACGTTGAGAGGAACCGGAGGGATATGAACTTTGTCAGCGTAGACTTGACATTTGTGGCAAGTACGGGAATGTTGATGGCAGTCAGCTTCCATGGTAGACCAGTAATAGCCTGCCCTTAGGATCTTCTTAGCCATTGTATGCCCGCTCAAGTGAGTGCCAAATGTGCCGCTGTGTATCTCAGTCATGATCAACTCTGCTTTAGCTTTGTCTACGCATCGGAGTAATACACAATCATGGTTTCGTTTGTAAAGGATGTCGTTGCTCAGGAAGAACTTAGCAGCAAATTTCCTTAAGAACTTCTTGTCATTTACGGAAGCTCCTTCGGGATAATCTCTAGTCTCGAGATACCTTTTGATTTCATGGAACTAGGGTTGTTCCACTACTTCTTCGGTATTAATCTTGTGACAATGTGCAGGTTCATCCATTTGCTCGATGGTGATTTGGGGAGCCTCGTTATCCCAGTTGAGTTTAAACATGGAAGACATTGTAGCTAGAGCATCCGCTAGCTGATTCTCTTCTCGCGGGAAATGCTCGAAGGTAATTTGCTCGAAATGAGGCAACAATGTCAAGACATGTTCTTTGTACGGGATAAGATTAGGATGCTTGGTATCCCACTCTCCTTTGATTTGACTGATAACCAAAGCCGA
This sequence comes from Vicia faba, assembly GCA_948472305.1. NCBI lineage: Eukaryota > Viridiplantae > Streptophyta > Magnoliopsida > Fabales > Fabaceae > Vicia > Vicia faba. The sequence goes on along the minus strand of OX451740.1, from coordinate 1,307,608,077 downwards.
GTCCCCAAATACGATCAAAGATTTGATCCCCAAGTCTATAGCATCCTTGAGACCAAAGATGCAAGCTTCATATTCAGCCATGTTGTTTGTGCAGCTGAAGCAAAGTCGGGCCGTGAAAGGTGTGTGACAACCTTCCGGAGAAATGAGTACTGCGCCGATACCATTTCCAAGTGCATTTGAGGAACCATCAAAGTACAGGGTCCATCGGGATCCCTTTTCGGGTCCGTCATACGGTCTGTTACCTTCAATGTTGTCCAAATTCATGATGTCCTCGTCTGAGAAGTCAAATCTCATGGGTTGATAATCTTCGATAGCTTGATGAGCCAGATGGTCAGCTAGTACACTCCCTTTTATAGCTTTTTGGGTGGTGTACTGGATGTCATACTCAGTTAGGATCATTTGCCATCTGGCTATCCTTCCAGATAAAGCAGGCTTTTCGAAGATATACTTGATAGGATCCATTTTGGAAATCGACAAGGTAGTATGAGTCAACATATACTGTCTTAGTCGGCGAGCAGCCCATACCAAAGCGCAACAAGTTTTCTCGAGCAGTGAGTAGCGAGTCTCACAGTCGGTAAACTTTTTGCTAAGGTAATAAATAGCATGCTCTTTTCGACCAGACTCGTCATGCTGGCCCAAGACACACCCCATTGAGTTATCCAAGACGGTCAGATACATGATCAATGGTCTTCCTTCGACGGGTGGCATCAGAATAGGAGGTTCTAGCAAATACTCCTTGATTTTATCAAAAGCAGCTTGGCAATCGTTGTTCCATTCGACTACCTGATCTTTCTTCAAGAGTTTGAAAATTGGCTCACAGGTAGAAGTCAGATGAGAGATGAATCTGGTAATATAGTTCAAGCGCCCCAAGAACCCTCTAACCTCCTTTTCAGTACGGGGAGCAGGCATCTCTTGTATTGCTTTCACTTTTGCTGGATCGACTTCAATGCCTTTGTTGCTTACAATGAATCCTAGAAGTTTACCAGACCTAACCCCAAAAGTGCACTTACTTGGATTCAGCCTGAGTTTGTATTCTTTCAACCTGGCAAACAGCTTTTCTAGATGTTCAAGGTGCTCCTCCTCTGTTTTTGACCGAGCTATCATATCGTCTACGTAAACTTCAATCTCATGATGTATCATATCATGAAACAAAGCTACCATGGCGCGTTGATAAGTTGCCCCTGCGTTCTTTAGCCCGAACGGCATCACCTTGTAACAGAAAGTGCCCCATTGTGTGACAAAAGTTGTTTTCTCCATATCCTCGGGGGCCATTTTGATTTGATTGTAGCCCGAGAATCCATCCATGAAGGAAAACACTTTGTGCTGAGCTGTATTGTCGATCAAAATGTCAATGTGTGGAAGTGGAAAATCGTCTTTGGGGCTGGCCCTATTCAAATCCCGGTAGTCCACACACATCCTGACTTTGCCATCTTTCTTAGGTACTGGCACGATATTAGCGACCCATTGAGGATAGGACGTAACAGCCAGAAAGCCAGCGTAGAATTGCTTCATCACTTCTGCTTTGATTTTTTCAGACATGTCGGGCCTCATTCGGCGGACTTTTTGCTTGATCGGTGGACAATCCTCTCTTGTGGGGAGACGGTGAACCACGATGTCTGTGTCTAAACCCGACATGTCTTCATAAGACCAAGCGAAGATTTCAACATACTCATTCAACAACTGTATTAGGCGTTCCTGGACACTTGGTTCCAGATTGGCACCCACTTGCACCTCCTTCCGGTCTTCCTCGGTCCCTAAGTTGACAGTTTCCAATGACTCTTCGTGCGGTAGAATGGCCCTTCCCTCTTGCTGTAGAAGTCTGGCTAGTTCCCCTGGTACTTCACAACCTTCGTCATCTTCATACTCGACTTGATTGACCAGATCTTCAGAGTTATTGAAGGATATGGCAGAATCGTCACCCATGGAATCCGGAGTGGATGGGTACCTGCATTTGTGAGTGTGGGTGTGTGTAAGGGATAGCCATTCTTAAACAAAAAATGCAAAAGGAAAGAAAATGAACACAGTAGTTTATCAAATGAAAAGCGTCCAATGAATCATTAAACATGGCATATGGATATGAAAATAATCAAAACCCTTACAAGTGGACCTACATGCCCCGGGCAAGGCATGAGGTGGAAATATAGTGTACGGATTGTTCGAAAATAAATATTACAGACCAATAGGAAATGTTTGACAGATAAATTACTGATGAATAAAAGTGATGGGGACAAAGTCTTTTGCCTCCCAGTTGCACAATCCTCCTTTGACAGTCGGGTAAATCCACTCTTCGATGTTGCTCTCTTCGTCTTCGTCCTCCAAAGCATTGATTCCGTAGGGAGAAATTTTGACTGGCGCTTTTTCAATCTTCGAACGGCGCATAGCTTTCTGGCCCGCGGTAGTGAACCCTAATCCAAATTTGTCTGTCTTATGTGGAATATCAGGCAACTGCCCCCATGCTGAATTCTTCCCCTCCTTTATTGCGGCCTTTGCGTCCTCCAGAGATGCCATCCTGGCCATCTGCCTCGGTACTTCAGCTGCCAACTTTGCTACTGTTATTTCAGGAAGGACTTCTTCGAAATGCTGGAAAGGCGTCTCAATGACCTCCCCCTCTACCTCCACATACCGGAAGGAGTTCAAGTGGCTGATCATGTACTCCTCTTCGCCATGGACGGTTATAATCTTCCCCTTGACAGGGTACTTCAACATCTGATGTAGGGAGGAGGTGACTGCCCCAGCATGGTGTATCCACGGCCTACCCAGCAAGCAAGAGTATGACAGACGGATGTCCATCACATAGAAAGTAGATTTAAACACCTCAGTGCCTATCTTGATGGGAATTTCAACTTCCCCATGGACCATTCTCTTCGAACCATCGAAAGCTCTGACAACAATGTCACTTGGCTTCAACTCTAGCCCTTCACAATCTAGTCGGTCCAAAGCTTTCTTAGGCAGTACATTCAGCGACGAACCAGTGTCGACCAAGACATGTGCGAGAGTAGTTCCTCGGCACTCGACTGAAATGTGCAAAGCATCATTGTGGTTTCTACCTTTAGGAGTTAGGTCGGCATCAGAGAAACCTAATCCATTGTCCGCAGTAAGGCTAGCCACGCAATTTTGGAATTGATCCGCAGAGGTTTCCTGGGGAACATGGGCTGCCTTCAGGAATTTTATCAGATCCTTAGCGTGCGCTTCCAAGCAAAGTAGTAGTGCCAGCATGGAGATCTTTGAGGGGGTTTGTCCCAGTTGTTCTACCACATCGTAATCACTCCTTTTGATTATCTTCAAGATCTCATCCATTTCCTTCTTGGAGGTTTCCGGGATGACCAAGGGTTGAGCCCTCGTCCTGACGAGCTCATCTTGGATTCCCTTACCTTTATCAGCAGCGGTAGGAGGGACAGTACTAGGAACAACAACATCTTCAATCAAAGGGGTTCTAGCAGAGAGTTTTATTGGTGCAGGGATAACCTTGTCGGCAGATGAGGGTCCAAAGATTGCTCTTAGAGGGGCAATCTCTGGAGAAAATATTCTCCCGCTCCGGGTGATTTTGCTTGTGCCTGCAATGTTTCCAATGCTGGCTTCTTCATCATCCAAACTTTCTTCAGTTATTTCGATTTGTTTAATACCATGGTAGTAGACGTCACCGCCATAGTTCCATGGTATCGACTTCTCAGAAATATAGGGGACAGTCCCTGGCATTGTTATCTTCAAAGGAACAGATTTCGTAGCTGGTGTAATCTTAATAGGCTTTCTGACGGCCTTGGAAAGATTGGCGTGAATGGTTATGATTGAGACATCTTCAGTATGGGTTGGAATGGCAGAAACTTTTCAAACAAAATTTGTCGACTGTCCATTAGGCTTTGGATGCCTTTCTTCAGTAACGGACAATCAAACGGCAGAGAGTAACAACAATAGCAGTCTTCTTTACATCCCGGGAAGATCCCGGCCCTTAACAGATTCAACTTGATGGTTAACAATGGAGTTATCAGATCATTGACATCAGCAACATACAAATCTTCTTCAATGGCATTGATATTTCGGCCGTGCTTCGGCATGGGAGCAGATATCACATTAGGCTTCTCAGGAGCGTCAAACTCCACCTCCTTCGCCTCTATCAGGTCTTGGATTTTATGCTTGAGTGCCCAACAATCATTGGTGTCGTGCCCGACACTGTCAGAATGGTAGGCGCATTTAGCATTAGGATGGTAATGCGGAGAGGACGTATTCACATTTTTGGTGCCTCTTTGATAGTGGCGAGATTCAACTTTAACAGATGGGGAAACACTTGCGCTGGAGTCATATTAATGCGGGTGAACTGCCGTTGTGGCCGTTCCACCCGTTGCTGATTTGGTCTGGACTGGTTATAGCGAGGCTGCTCACTTGAAGGGTTTTGAATCATTACGGCCCCCACAGTTGGCCGGCGTTCAGTCTTCCCTGCTCTTCTCTGAGAATATACCACAGCCGTTTCCTTCTTGAAAGGCTTCTTCTCAATACTTGCAGCAATACTCTTCTGAATCTTTCCTGACTTGATGCCTGCTTCTATTCTTTCGCCTGTTAAGATCAAATCGGTAAACCCCGCGGAAGAGTTACCGATCAGATGATTGAAAAATGGCCCAGATAGGGTCCCTAGAAACATATCAACAAGTTCACGGTCGGTTAAAGGAGGCTGCACCCTGCCAGCCAGATCCCTCCATTTTTGTGCATATTCTTTGAATCCTTCGCCTGTTCCCAATGACATACCCTGAAGTTGGGTACGCGTAGGAGCAAGGTCAGAATTATACTGATATTGTTTGTAGAAGGCGGTGGCCAAGTCTTCCCAGTTTCGGACGCTGGTTCCCTCTAGCTGATAAAACCACTCCAGTTGAGCCCCAGAAAGGCTGTCTTGAAAGAAATGGATCCAAAGGTTCTTATCTGCCGTATAAGGTTGGATCTTTCTCACGTAGGACCTGAGATGCATTTTTGGACAGGAAAGCCCATCATACCTCACAAAAACTGGCACTTTGAACTTTGGGGGAATCACAATCCCGACAACTAAACCCAAGTCTTCGAAATCCAAACCCGGCACCCTTTGTAGCTCCATGGCGGCCAACCTGTCTTCTAAACCTTTGTATTTATCATCAGCCGGAGGGTATTGTTGATCAGAGTAGTCTTCATCCTCTTCGACCTCCTCTTCTTCCATATCAGACTCGGAAGGTATCGCAGCCCCACCTCCTTTGCTTGTTCCTTCATCAGAAGTAGGAGGAAATTCAAGCACTCTCCTGGTCTCTCCTTCAAATCTTCTCCCTAAAGTAGCCACCCCGAGTCTCTTTTTCTTCTTTTTCACTGGGTCTTTATTCCCCAGCAAGGTCTTGAGATCCTCCTGACCCTTAGCCAAGGTCGTCAGGAGTTGCTGGAACTGTGCATTTTGAGCTTGTAGGTCTTTGACTGTTTGCTCGAGATCCATCCTACAGTAATAAATAGCAGACAGATAAGGAAACCTGGAGTGAGACCTGCTTATGCACATGATGAATGATATGCTTATGTATGCAATGCATTCAAGGATTTAGAATATTCAAAATTGTTGCAGACAAAGAAGAACGCACGTCATATTAATAAGAATAAATTTGTTAGTACATAAATGCCCCATGGGCCAAATATTACAAAAACAACTTCTCAAGGCAAAAAGACGTTGCGCATCCTCTTTGGCGTAATGTAGGTGTTGAGGGCCTCTTGCTCATGGAGTCGGCGGGTAAGCTCTAGAACCTTCTTCTCACTGGCGTAGAAGCTAGCTTCAAAAGTGTTCCGTTCCTCCTTGAGCTAAATCCAGCTCTTCTGCATTTCCTCCCACGATGTAGGCATGTCAGGATATAGGATGGTGTAGGGAACCTCTCCTTCCTTGAAGGGCTCTTTAATCACAGGGAGAACATGAGGATAAGGCATCATTAGACTCTGGGCTCGGGCTCGTACCCACTTGAGGTAAGGCTCAAGAGGGATGGAGTTCTTGTGTCCCAGTGCCTTGCTATCAACCTTGTTGGGCCTTCCCCAAGCTCTGATGAATCTTTGGCGAAGTCCTTGCGCATCGTTGTCGAAGTCAAAAACTAGGTCAGGAATCAACATGTCGTGAGGGCCATCCCTCCGTGCATATCCAAATTGCCTCAAAGCTAGGCAATGGTTGTAGGTATCACCCCCTCTGATTCCAAGTAAAGGAACATTAGGAAACTCTCCGCAACGATCGACGATGATGACATTTTCTCTGGACCGAGAACACCAATGTACATCAGAGTGAGTAAGAGTCATCAACCGTTGGGACCACCTTGAGCCTTGATCATTCTTTAAGACAGATTGTGGAAGGTGCGAAATAAACCACCTTGCAAGGAGAGGAGTACAGCACATGAGAACACCCCTCTTTCTCATTGTTCGTGTGTAAAATGAGTGAAGGATGTCCCCAAGCAATGTTGGTATTGGATTTTTAGACAAGAAGATTTTGACGGCGTTGACATCCACCAATTGGTCAGAATTTGGGAACAAGACCCACCCATAGATAAGGAGTGCCACAATTTCTTCAAAGGCTTGTAGGTCCAATGAATTCCAACATTCTTGTGCCTTCTCAAACAAGAATTTTGCTAAGAATCCCTTGACTCCGCTTCTGGTTTCCCAATGCCCCTTGATGTCAGAAGGCTGTAGATATAATGCTCGAGCAACATCTTCAGGCTTTGGTTCCTTTTCCGTACCGTTGAAGGGTAGTTGATTAAGGATAGGGATTCTTAGGAGTTGAGAAAACTCCTCCAAAGTGGGTACCAACTGATAGTCAGGGAAAGTGAAACAGTGGTGAAGAGGGTCAAAGAACTGGAATAGAACTTTCATCATGTCTTCTTCAATGTTGGTGTTGACTAAGCTGGGCAGTCTACCATGTCTTTCACTGAAGGATGAGCTTTCCGGAATTCTTGAGGTGAGCTCCTTGAGTTGAGGAGTGATTCTCACAAGGTTGACTTGGATGGTTTTTCTGCGAGGAATTTCCATGACCTGCAAAACAAGAACAAAGATGAAGATCCAAACCCTTGAAATGGTTAGTGAATGCATATGATGCTTTATGATGTTTATGATGTATGCACAAACATATGTACAAGCAAATCACACCAAACCCTAGTTTCAGGCTTGCATGGGGTTTCATAGGTAAGTACCCTCTTGAGTGTAGTTGGCTTAAAAACCTGTCCTATAAATAGTAATCGGGTTCTAAGGAGCTCAATATCATTGTATTGTTTTCATTGTTCATTGTTTTGGTTTAGCCACTTAACTAGCGACCAAAATATTCCAAGAAAACAACCCTCAATGAGTGTAGTATCGAGTATCTACCAACTTCGGACTGCACCAAAGCCGGTCATCTCACTACCCCTAATAAAAGGCCAAGATGGTCAAGTAAGGTTCTAGGTCATTAGTGCTTAGTGACATCACTCAGCGGCCCCGTACTCTCCTTGATTGAACTCAAGGGTTACCGGTACTCACAAATATGTCTCACTAATATAGCTATTGCTTCGACCGTGTCGGTATACCCCGCACAGTTTCCACAACGTATTGCTATCTATGAAATGTTTCCCAAAATCCGGGTGGAGGATTACAAACCCAAACAATAGAGCCAAGATATAAAGCAATCAATTCAAACAATTAGTCATGCAAGAGGGTGATCTAAGCCCTAAGGTTACTCCACTTTTAAAATTTTCCCCAGCAGAGTCACCAGTTCTGTGATACGGTGGGAGAACTGACTATGGTTTTGCGTTTGTTTTCGCAAATGTTTCGGTTGAGCAAGAGTCGCCACCGACTTTTTATTTTATCCTAAGGAAAGGTTTAAAAAGCACAACAAAAACCTTTGAGATATTTTCTTGGGTTCGGGGAGTAGATTATAGAAAGGGAAGGTATTAGCACCCTTTCTATCCATGGTTATCCATGGGCCCTTAGGTACTTGCTTAGATTAACTTGCCTTGGTTTTCAATTGTTTGAAATGGTGCTTTGTGTGTGGTTTTGAAAATGTTTTGAAAAAGATGCCTTGTCTAGGCTACCCTTGTAACAATTCTTTACTCGAATGTTTTACAAAAGGTGTTCGTCTTTTTGAAAAGATGTTTCAAGGTTTTTGAAAGTTGTTTTGAAAGTGTGGTTTGAAAAATAGGCAAGTGTTTTTGTTTTGCAAGTTGACAAGTACTTAAGAGCTATCTACCCTAAAGTTCTCAAAGTTTTTTGCTATGTTTTAACCCTTTTAACAATTTTGTTCCACCATTGTATTTGTTGGACAATCTTGTGTTAGGATGTGAGAAGGGACGGGCGCGGGTCATCGTTTAGACCATAATTGCAATGGTGCCAAGTATCTTTGGGCAATTTTCCTTTAAGGGACTTGATCATTTTTAGGCAACTTTTCGAAAGCGTCATCGAGGGACTATGATCATTTGAATTGTGTTTGTTTTGCCCAAAGAGACCTGACATACAATATGGCCCATTTGTTGAAGGCAACAAGTGGAATACCCTAGGGGTGCAAGTGTGATATGTGTTGTCCATTTTCATGCTTGATTATCTTGAAATTAGGTCAAACTATTTTTGTTCTTTTTATTTGCATACAAACCCTAATTCTAACATAGCATAATTAGAAAACATTAAAGTGCGAAAATTAAAGTTCCTAAGCTATTACAACACAATATGGGAAGGGGGGTACAAATGTTCAAATGGGGGGGGGGGGGGTATTTGACAAAGAATTTAAACCTAGCTATTATATCAATTTGGAATTATTTACAAGATAATTGATTGCACAAATTAAATGGAAATAAAATAAATATGCAAAATGCAAAAAGGTTTTTTATATGTATGAAAAAAAAGGATTTTTATATGTCAAATAAACAAAATAAAAAGTATTATTTTTGGATTTTTTTGTGTATTTAGGGCAAAACCCTAATTTCTTAAATAAAAGTATTAATTATTTAATATGTACCATATTTATTTATTATATACAAAAATAAAATAAAAATGAAGTATATTTATAAAAAAAAAAGTATTTTTTAATGTTAAATATTAATAAAAATAAAAATGTATATATTTTGTATTATTTACTAAATATTCTAATAAGTATATATATATATATTTGTATTATTTTCTAAATATGTACTATATATACAAAAATAATAATATTTAATATTTATAAAAAAAAGTATATTTTATATAAAATATTTTCAGAAGATAAGAGAAAATAAAAATGGAAAATAAAATGTGTTTACATTATTTTTGGTATTTTTAGTAAAAAAGGTATATCTATTTATTTATTTATGCACAAATACTCATTCAAACAAATAAATGCCTAATAAATTAAAAATGGTTTAAAAAATATTTTTATATTTTTAATATTATAAGAAAAAATAAATAAGTCAGAATAAAAAAAGAAAAGTCAAAAAAACATTAAAATAAGCAAAATGGGCTCAGGGGGTGCAGAAGTAAAAACATGGTGTGAAAAGAAATAACAAATCAGGCCCAGCCCCAAAGATTGTTGTCTTCAACCATCAGACCAACAAAATTCAAAAACACGCGCCTTTCTTCTCAAATCTCTAACTCTTGATTCTTTGATCTTTTGCCAAATCTTCCAACATGAAACCTGTAGAGCTTGAAGCCACGATTCTAGACATATAAAGAAGTCAATCTAACTCTCAGAAATGAGAGAGAATTTCTTCTCCCCCAATTTCTGACCTAGTTTTTGTTCCATGTTCAGACTTAAAATTCTCTAAGCATACATAATATAAATGAAATCTAATCACATGGGCATGTTCAGGGCTATGAATGTGACATGTTTTCTTCACAAACCTAAAACTAACAATGCCTGGATAGAGAGATACATGTTCATGAACTTACCTGTTCAGTTGAAGTTGTATCTAGTGATGGAGGTGTCTTCAATGCAAGGTGATGATTGGTACAACTTCCTTGATGTCCAGGGATGCTATTCCAAGCTTTACTTTGTCTTGAAACCTTTTGAATCGTGCTATGGAACTTCAACTGCAAAACAAGAAAATGAAAATGGTGATCTTGCCTGGGAGTGTTACGGGTCGTGTTTGAGGTTTTGATTAGCTTCAAGGGATGTTATGGGATGTGTTTGACAAGTTTTTAGCAAGAATTCATGGAAGGTTTGAGCTATGGAACTCAAACTGCATGGATGCCCTGTTTTGAGTAGTTCAATGGTGATTCTGTGAATGTGAGGGTGTTGGGGAGGGTTGGCTCGTGTTCTAACTCAGTTAGGGTGTTTAGAAAGTGTACAAAGTTTTTGCTTAAGCTTGTTTGTGCTGAGATGAAAGTTGTTGTGTGATATGCTATGTTTCTTACCCTTTAAGCAACAAATGTCCAAGTTGGTTTTTAGACAGGTAGAGGCCCCCCTAATGTGCTGCAAACCTTGGCATTGATCAATGTAATTAGTTCCTAAACTTGTGCCAAGGGGATTTGAACTGTACTTCTTGGATTTGCATTTTGACATAAAGTTCACTTTTGCAAAAATGGTTAAAGTGCTTTATCTATTTTGGGATTAAACCATTATGCAATGCTTGAACACATAGAATATGGTCTTGGCACAAAGAGTTTGCATTAAATTTATGAGTGCAAAAGGGTTTTAGGGCCTGTAATCAAGAAATGCATGCTGATTTGAAAATTGCCTAAGTGTATGAACATGGAAATTGGCCATAACAAAAGTGAGTTTTTCCCATATTGCAAAATTCGATTCTCCCTACCCATGAGGTTGTTTGATGAGTTCTTGGACATTTTGGAAAGCTTGGAATGTTTAATACAATCCATCTTTGAAATGAAAATTGAAATTCCAAGTGGAAGTATGTGAAAAATGGTCTTGAAGTTAGGCAAAAATCCTGCCTAAAATAGGTCAAATTTTCTCTAAGTTAAGAATGGTTTGGTACCCTTGTTCCAAAAATTGTAACTTGAGATACAAGCTTCTTTTGGGAAAACTTTGTGAATAAAAGTTGTAGATTATGCAATAGGCTACAACTTTCATGTTTTGACTTTTTCTTGAATCCAAATGAATCTTGGTGAGAAAGTGGGGCAAAGTTAGGGTTTTTCATAACTTAGAAAAATTCTATGTTATGAAAAATCTTCAATTCAAACCCTAATTTGCAATTCTTGATTTCTTGATGAACAAGTTTCATGATTTGTCATGTTTTGATGAAAAATGAATCTTGACATTTGATTTTGACCAAAAAGTCAAAGTTTGACTTTTCAGTATACAGTCAAAATTGATCAATTGACTGGGAAATTCAACTGTCAATCTTGTGCATTTGGGATCTTTTGAACTTGTTGAGCATGTCAAGACAATTCCATGGGGTCCTTGAGTCCATATGTGAGCTTGGTTTGCCATTGACTAGGTCAAACAGTCAAAAATTGCCTTTGTGCAATCAAAACCCTAAAAATGACCATTTTGCCCTTTTGGTGATCTGATCAAAATTCTTGTGGAATTGTGATCCAAACTTGATCAAATGGTCCATGTGAGTTCATAATGTTGATGTGGGTCAATTTTCATGAGATTTGACTGTCAATTGGCCACAATTGACTTTTTCCCCAATACAGCTGATTTCTAGGTCAACTGTCCAATTGACTGGGCAAAATTTGGAATCAAGACTTGAAACTTGGTATGGATAAACTTGGGAGTCCAATATGAAGCATGAAAGTCATCTTAGGCATTTTTGGTCAAAACATCTTTGTGCAAACACAAACCCTAATTTGGGTCAATAGTGCAAGGAGAAGTCTTGAGCAGATGAAACCCTAGCTGAATCTTGAGCTCCAAGGGCTTTGTGATGAGAAATGTTGAGAAAATGGGAGGGCAAATTTTGGGGTACAACAGATATTTATCTTTGAAGATTTGATTGAAAAGTATGAGATTCTAGAGGTTTCTAGTTCTCATAACAGGCGCAACCAATCAAGGATTTTTAGGAACAATTGCATATTTCATAATTTTTAGGAAATATTTGAAATATTTTTTTTGTTTATATTTTTATGGGGAATATTCTGCAAGTATTTAGAGTTGAAGATTATATTTAATTGAAAAGTCCAAGCCCAACTGCAGAAGTTTATATAAGGAGTAATCCAAGACCTAGTTTTTTAAGCATAGTTTTATTGTAAAACCTTGTGAAAGATAAGGGTTTAGGGTTTGATTGTTCCTTAGGTTCTCTTTGTTTTTTTGTACGTCCTCATGTATCTTTTGATACATTTGAGTTGACTGATTGTTACTTATTTATAAAGTTATTTTTCTCCTCGAAGCTTTTAAGAAAGAGTTGAGTATTGTTCTTAGTGAAGCATTTAAGGAAACTAAGTGTTTTAATTTGGAAGTGTATTCTTCCTTTTTGGTTTGTTGAGACATCCCATGGGATTGGGATTATTTGATATCACTGCGGTAATTGGGAGTGAGAGGGGTTCTCATATCTAGGAGATGCCTGGGTAGAAGTTGCATTGGGTAGGGATTAAGTGAGAAGCGTAAAATGGGATTGTTTATATTCTAATTGATTCTACTGATAATGGATTTCCTTCCTGGCTTGATATACCCCAGAGTGGATGAGTTTACATCGAACTGGGTTAACAAATGATTGTGTTCTTTGAGTTTCTGCAATTTAATTTTCTGCACAATCTTTCTGTTTTAGCAAGTTTGTTTTCTGTTAGCAGATCTTACAACATCTGTCGTGACATTGTGTGTTGTTGAGAAATCAGTCTTAAATTCTGATATTGTTTGTGCCAGAATTTCAGTAGATGACTATAGTCGTTAGACATGGGTAAAATTTCTAAGGCACAAGGATAAGTCACATTCTATGTTTACTAGTTTTTGTTTTAAAGTGAAAAATGAATTTGAATCTAAGATTATAAGAGTCAAAAGTGATCATGGTGGTGAGTTTGAAAATAAACACATTGAAGAATTATTTGATTCTAATGGAATATCTCAATATTTCTCCTGTCCTAGAACTCCATCGTAAAATGGATTTGTAGAAAGGAAGAATAGGACACTGCAAGAAATAGCCAGAACCATGATAAACGAAAATAATGTGGCTAAGTACTTCTGGGAAAAAGCTATGAATACAACATGTTACATTCAAAATAAAATCTTTATAAGACTTATTCTGGAGAAGACTGCTTATGAATTGTGTAAGGGAAGGAAACCCAACATTTCTTGTTTATATCCTTTTGGATGGTCATGTTTTATTCTTAACACTAAAGTGAACCTAAACAAGTTTGATTCTAAAGAACTGAAGTGTATTATGTTGGGATACTTAGAACACTCTAAGGGATACAGAGTATATAATACAGAAACATGAATTGTAGAAAAATCAATTCATGTTAGATTCAATTATAAGCTTAAATCAGATAAGTCAAAGTTGTTTGAAAACTTTGTAGATCTAAAAATAACACTTGCAGGTTCTGGAGAAAATGCAAAAGATTCTGAGGACAAAGACTCCAATAAAAAGGACTCAGATGATGATACATAAGAAGCACCTGAATGTCCATCAATCCAGAAAAGGAAAAGGCCAAGACAAACTATTTATAAATAATTGATTCTGCGATACTGTTGCACCCAAAATTTTTCCCTCTTTGTTTTAACTTTGATTGTCTTATCCTCTATTTGAATATACACATGCATGCATATCATTGGTTTCGTGTTCATGGGGTCAAGGTATTTGATCAACAAGACAAAGCTCTCATAAATTTTCAATGAATGTTTGAGTTTTGGAAGATTTGGGTGTTTTCGGCGAATTTAAAATAGTGTGAATTGGAAACAGTATTTTAACTTATCTGAGTTTGAAAATTTGCATCTCCAACTTGGAATGGTGTTTTGGGAAGATTCTTGAGGTTTTAAAACTGTCTCGATGTTCTCTTAAATTTTCATGTTCGGACCAAAAGCTAATTCTCAAGACATGCTCCTAGAGGTTCCCAATTGCTCAAGGTTGACTAAGAATTGATCAGACAAATTCTCCTCCTAAGCAATGAACCTCTAACTAGGGTTTCACTTTTCACCAATATGTGTGAGATCCAAAGGTCTCAAATGTTTTCCATGGTCCTAATATGCCTTCAAAATTATCCATGACAAATTTCATGCCTTACACTACAAGTTTGCTCAGTCAATTGCTCAAATGCTTGAAAATCAACTATACTAGGTCAAAAGTCAACTGTGGCCTATATACAGTCAAACTTCAATATTTTTGGTCAACATCAAAGTTTTGAAGTGATATCCATCATTTGATCAAGGGTTGATCATGATTCCTCAAGAAATGCTCCTAATCTTTCTAAAGTCAAGAATTACTAAATTAGGGTTTCTATAAGAAAAGTCAACTAAACTTTGACCAGACATAACTTTCACATACATCATCCATTTTTCCCAACCAAAGCTAATTTTGAAGAGAATCCAATTACCTACAACTTCTCTTCTGTCCTCAAGTTCAAGAGATGCAGCATTTGAAAGATACAAGCTCATACATTACAAGTCATTTTCAGAAAATCAACAAAAGACACTTTTTTCCAAGACCTTTTACATCAAGATAAAGTCTTAAAATGAAAAATTTATAAACATAGGGATTGAATTAGACATCTCAGGCTTTCCAAAAAGTCTAAGATCATCACCATGGGATGAAAATTGAGCAAGTTATGTCTTGCCCAAGTTGGGAAATTTTGGAAAATTTCAAGAATTGTGCATTGAGCAAACTTAAACTTTTAGGTCAATGGCCTAACTTTTTGGGTTTCAAACATCCTCCTACCCTTATGGAAGAACTCTAAAATCATTTCTACATTTACTTGAAATTTCTATTTATTTTATCCTTATTTATTTTGTTTTATTCAAATCAAAAATAAAATAAAATAGCATAAAATATTAAATAATGGTTATGGCAATATGGGCTGATGAAATGGGTTGGTCTTGGGCCCAAGAATTCGCGCAAATGTGAAAATGGCATGAAATCTCCATTTTTGGCATTTTTTAAAATCATGATCACGGTTTAAAAACAATGTTTATGGGTTTGATTATTTCCATGTTATCATGTCCCCTCCATCTCCTCTATAAATACAAGACATGAGCAAGAATTGTATACGCATACACACAACCTAGAGAACACCCCAAAATTGCAAAAATTTCCTTAAAGTTGTCAAACTCGAAAACCCTGATCCAGCCAAATTCAAATCCTTCCAAGAACTCCATCAACATCCCGGGACTCCCAGGAGCACATACCACTCCTCATTCAAGCCCAACACACGCCAGAACCACCACTGTTTTGGTAAAATTCTGAAAATCGAATCCTTATTTTTGCGTGTTTTTGAATGCTTTAACATGTATGTATGAGTTTCTAGGAACCATTAGAACAGGTTAAGAGCCTCACGTGAAGTTCATGACGCATGAATCATGATGTGCCATTTTCAAACGGTGCTAGGGTTTTCTATTCCTAATTCAAAATGCAAGAACTCTTAGGCCAAACTAAGGCCAGATTTGGACTCAGGAGGCAATTTTGTATGGAGTAGACCCTTTGGTTTGCCACAAATCTCTCTCTTTTGCAGCTGCACGATTTCGCTTGGCCAAAGAAGATGACCGGAGGGCAGCTCCGGCATCCCTGAAAAACTTTGACTCCGGTCAAAGCTGGCGTGGGAAATTTCGTGTTACATGATTGGTCCATTCAAATATGATTGGGCGCGCATTTAAATTTTAAAGAATACTGATCCATTTTCATATATAATTCTTTAGTTTTATTTGTATTAACGAATGGTAAAGTAGTTCAGATGGCAAGGCTTGCACATATATAATTCTTTCTTTATCCTTGGAGGGTTGTTTGGGTTGTTACTATAGATCCTACAACTGGATCTGGGGCACCTTTTTAGGTAAATAACAATAGATCATGGAGATTGTACGACATATACCGATATGGTTAAAGCGATAGCTGTGTTGGTGTGACACTTTGGTTGGTACCAGTATCCCTTGTGTTGAATCGAGGAGAATATGGGGCTGCCGCATGATGTCGTGAAGCACTAACAGACCTTAGAACCTTTGTCGAACAAAATTGGCCAATTAGAAAGTAGTGAGATATTCGGCCTCGGTGTAAAGATGGGGATTGGTTGATACTCGATGCTACACTCATTTAGATTGGACTTTCGAGATGTTTCATCCGCAAGAAAATATTGCTAAGCTGAAACAATGCCCGATAAAGAAAGATTAGTGATATTAAGACTCCTTAGAACCCGATTACTTTTCTAAGATAATTTGAACCAACTAAACTTCAAGAGGGTATTTACCTATAAACTCCTTGCAAGCCTAAACCTAAGGTCTTGTGTGTTTTGCTTGTGTGTGATTAATTTGCTTAAACATGACACTATGCATCATAACATCCATATTTCATTTCACTGACCATTTCAAGGACCAAGGGAATTTATCATTGTTCTGTTTTACAAATCATGGCTTCCGTTCATAGAAATACTATCTGAATCAGCTTTGTAAGAATACCTCTCCAACTCAAAGAGCTAGTATCAAGGGTTCCTGAGACTTCTTCATTCACCAAGAAATATGGTCGACTTCTCAATCTAGTTACCTCGGGCTTTGATGAGAAGATGATGAGTGTACTCTTTTAATTCTTTGACCCTAAACACCATTGCTTCACTTTCCCAGACTATCAGCTGGTACCCACCATGAAAGAATTCTCTCAAATATTGGGTATACCTATTCTGGATCAGATGCCTTTCACCGATTTAGAAGAAGCTTCAAAGCCAGAAGTCATTGCAACAACTTTGCATCTGAAATGGTCCGACGTTGTATCCAACTGGGAAACCAGAAGCGGAGTCAAGGGTTTTCTAGTCAAATTCCTATTAGAGAAGGCTCATCTATTTTGGGATGATTTTCATTTCCAAGCTTTTGAGGAGGTTATGGCCCTTCTAATTTATGGTTTAGTGTTGTTCCCTAATTCAGACTTACTCATAGATGTGAATTCTATCAAGGTTTTCCTCTCTCGCAACCCTGTGCCTACTATACTCAGAGACATCTTGTATACCCTTCACATTCGCACCATGAAGAGAAAATGGATTCTTATGTGTTGCGTACCATTGCTGTCAAGGTGGTTTATTTCTCACCTCCCTAAATCAGTATTGAAGAATGAAGAAGGTTTGGGTTGGTCTCGAAGGATAATGTCACTTTCTCACTCGGATATTCTCTGGTATTCCTGATCTATGGGAGATATTTCTATCATTGACCGCTGCAAGGAATTCCATAATGTCCCACTACTTGGCATTAGGGGAGGCGTAACTTATAATCCTTCTCTGGCTTTGCGACAATTTGGTTATGCTCAAAGGGATGGTCTCCACGATATGCTTATCCAGGGCATTGTGTTTAAATACGAGGATGATGTTCAAGGGTATCGTCAGAGGTTCATACGAGCTTGGGGCATGGTAAACAAATTTGATATTAAGACCTTAGGGCCTAAGACTTCCATACCTATGGAACCTTATCTCAAATGGGTACGAGCTCGAGCTCAGAACCTTATAATGTCGTATATAGCCATCTTACCAGTGGTTGTGGAGTCCATCACCAAAGGAAATGTTCCTTATACAGTTCTCCTTCCTAACATGCCCACTGATCTTGAAGAACTGCAGAGATCCTGGATTCAATTGGATAAAGAATGGGATACCTTTAGAGCTCATTTCTATGTCAATAAGAAGAAAGTGTTGGAGCTCATGAAGCAACTTCACGAAGAAAAAAGTCTTAATGTCTATCTCGGCACAAAGAAAAAGCGCCCATGGGAAGCCTGCTTTCTTGGATTTTAGATTTTTTTTTTCAATTGTAAGCCTAAAAGGCAATTGTATTTTGAATTCTACTAATAAAATCTTTGTTTCATTTTAGTTCACAAGTTTAAATTTCCCAAAGTCCTTGAAAACATCGCATAAGCATATCATATATTTCATTGCATAAGTAGGTATTTCAAGAACGGTTTCTTATTTTTTTCGCTGTTTATTTCAGCTAAAGAAATTGCTCTTGAACAAACAGTGAAGGACCTCTTAACTCAAAACGCTCAGTTTCAACAAATGTTCCTGGCTCTAGCCCAGGGGCAAGAAGATCTGAAAGCTCTGATCGTCAAAGAGAAGACTAAGAAGGCAAAGAAACTAACTGGTGTCTTGAATTTGGGTAGAAGGTTCAAAGGACCGGCTAAGCGAGCTCTAGATTTTGCAACCCCATCAAATTAGAGGGATAATCAAGACGAGAAGACAATTGTGATACAGTGGCAGAACCAGACTGTTTTAGGAAAATGCTGGTTTGGGTTTGTGTTTGCAAAATGTCGCGGTATGCAAGAGTCGCCACCGACTTTTATTTTATCTAACTGGAAAGGAAAAAAGCACAAAAAAATTCCTTTTTTCGAGATTTTGAGTACGGGGGGTAGATTATAGAAAGGGAAGGTATTAGCACCCTTTCTATCCGTAGTTTTCTACGGGCTCTTAGGTACTTGCTTATCATTTTAAAAATTGCTTCCGTGTTTGTGTGTTTTTTGAAAAGTTTTTGTTTTACTTCGATTTAACCCTTGCTTCTGTCTTCAAGGGTGTTACGAAGTCGTTTTGAAAACTTTTTTTGAAAAGAGTGTAAGTGTGGAAAAGTTTTTTTTGAGCAAGTACTTAAGAACTAATCTACCTACTCGAAAAAGACTGTTTGTTTTCCTTTAGACATCGTTATCCTATTATTAAGGAATAAGTAGCATCGTCGTTGGAGTTTGAGGGACTATCTAAAGGGACGTACGATCACTAAAGCAATGTTAGGACGTCTTAGTAATAACCCTAACGTCTTAAGATCAATATTTGAGGCAACATTTCCGAGGCAACATTTCCGAACGGGACTTTGATCTTAGTTTAGACAAGAGAGTGACCACTAAAATACCCTATACTTAATGATCGTTTACCGAAGGCAACCGAAGTGAGAGTATACCCTAGGAGTGCACATGTGCGAGTGATTCAATTTCAAGTTATTATCTTTGCACATTTAGGGTTTGCTAACTGTTTTAAAATTTACATACAGTCTTGTCATGCAATCCTAATATCATACATCTAACAGTTAATATTTGCGAGAATTAAAGTGCGGAAAATAAAGCTACGCTATTACAAGGCTTCGGGTATTAATTACATAGCCAAAAAACCCGCAAAACGATAAATAAGCGAAAAGAAAGGTCCTAATTAATCTATTACATCCCATGAGCAATTACATCAATATTTGCAAAAATAAATAAATGCGCGATGAATCGAGAACGAGAGGAAATTAGGGTTTTGACCCCGTCTAACCTAATTAAAAGAAAAAAATTATTTTTTGTTGTTTTTGATTATTTTAAGAAAATAAGAATAAGGTTTTAAATTAAATATGTACAAACCTAATTACTAATTAATTTAAATTAAGAGAATTAATTATATTTGACCTATTTTGTATTTTGGTGATTTTGAGAAAATAGAACAAAAATTAGATTAAACAAAACCCTAATTTTCTAATTGATTTTAATTTATTTATAAAAAGAATTAAAGTTACCTAATAAATTAAATTAACTAACTAAATTAATTTTTTCAAAAAAATAAAACCTAAATCTAATTTTGATGAAAAAATTGATTTTATGATTTTATTAAAAAAAGAATTAATTTTTGTTAGTAAAAATATTTTAAATAAATTAAATAAAGGAAACTATAAAAGAATAAAGAAAAGAATATTGGGCCTGTAATCAACAAATTGGAGGGGTGTCTTTAGCAATTTTTGGGCCCAAGAACCCTAGTCCACGTTGTCCTTTCTGATCCAGTGCTGCACTTTAACTGGGATGCATGATGGACCCTCATGTAATGGCCTTCAGATCTGGCTTCCAGGAGATCCAATGATTGAGCCTTGAGGTCACATGGTGGTCTTCACGCCTGTGTACATGCCTGATTATGCAAATAAAAGTAACATGGAATATGTGGGGGGACCTGGGATTCGAACCCAGGTCCTATGGCCTTCTCCACCTGCCTCATTACCAACTGAGCTGAGCGCGCGTGTTGTATATGAAATAATAATAAACAATAATATGGAAAACAAATAGAATAACCATTATCCGCGTGCAAATTTAAATGGAGAAATCAAGGCTTGCCACGCCATCGTCCCCAACCTCTCTCCGTTGCTAAAAGTCTGGAGACTTTTACCTACGGACAAAAGTCTGTAGCTACAAACCCTGCATATTTCAAAATTTCACACAAGCATGATAAATGAAATCTAATGATGTAGATCCAATCATCCTGACCCTGTGATTATTATGGCACCCTTCTTGTGGACCAATTTTTCCTGTACAAAAAGATCCCAAAACGCACAAAGGAACCCTAGCAATGGTGGATTTCAATACAGCTAACAATAATGCAATTAAATGGTACTGTTAGCTTCCAAACATGATAAGGATTACAAATACACTATTGAAACATGATGAAGATGCAAGAATAAAGGAATACGATTTTAAAAAAAATTCCAAACCGTGAGGGTCATGGAGATGAATTCTAGGCACGAGGACGCCTGCTTTTGATTGGTATAACTTCCTTGTACTCCTAGGAAGCGAATGAGATAGCTTGGGATTCTTGAAAATTCCTAGAAGTATGAAATCAATTCACCATTTTTCTTGAGTTTTTTAAAGTTTTGTTCCTCCTTTCCACGCCTAAAAACCTTGTGATTTTGGTCTGCAGTTGTACACTATATACCAAGGAACGAATTAGGGTTGCAAATGTGTTCTCAATCTTTGGCAATTATGATCTTGGATCATGATTTGATCTTCATGAAAATCTTTCCAAAAATAGGCCAAAATTAATCTTTTTATGCACACCTATGCCTTACACGATTTTATTCACTTGCTAGTTGTATATGGGACCTGAAACATGCATCAAATCTTAAGACTTAAATGATTTTGATATTTCCATGATTTATTTTGATTTAATTGAAATAAAAAATCAAAATATGCACACCTATATCTTGATTTAATTGAAATATAAAGGCAAGTGGGAAGAGTTAGGGCTCGTGGAACATGCTGCAGACTCAAAACAAGTGCAAAAAGTTAGGCCCATTTGACAAAAATTGCAATTTGAGGCATATTTGACTTTTGGCAATTTTGCAAAAAAGGTCAACTTCACCAATGCATAACTTCTTCAATTTTGACTCTAAGAAGGTGTTCTTGGACTTTTTAGAAAGCTTGAGATGTCCTCTAATCAACCCCTTTGGTTTCATCCCAATTTAGTCTTCCATATTCATGTATGAAGCTTTGACAAAAAAGGTGTTTTTGTTGACTTTTCAAAATGACCTATAATGTCCAAATTCATCACTTCTTGTGAGTGCATATTTTGAACTTGGGATATAAATATGGATTGTAGGGCATTGCATCCTATTAAAAATGAGCTTTGGATGGGTCATTTCTCATAAAGTATGCTAAAGTTATGCTTGGTCAATGTTGAGTTGACTTTTCCTACAAAACCCTAATTTAGCAACTTTTGGGTTCTGATGAATTGTGAGCAATCCTTGATGAATCATGATCAACCCTTGATAAAATGATGACTAACACTTCAAAATGAGGATGTTAACCAAAAATCTTGAAGTTTGACTGTATGTAGGCCACAGTTTACTTTTGCCCTAGCATAGTCGATTTTTAGGCCTTTGAGCAATTGACTGGGCAAACTTCCTCTATAGGGCTTGAAACTTGACATGGATGATCTTAAGAACATATTTAGGACAATGGTGAGAATTTTGGATCCCTTGAGCTAAAGTATCTTGATGCAACATGAAACCCTAATTTGAGGTAGACTGCCTTAGGAGAGAGTTTGTTTGGTCAACCCTTGAGCTTCCTTGAGCAACTTGAGGATCTTTCTTGAAATATTTTGAGAAATATGGAAGGGAAAATTTTGGGGTACAACAGATGCCCCTGTTCAATCTTCTTAAACTTGAGGATGTAGATTGGCTGTCTGCCTTTCGTGATTCGAAGGTTGAAGATGATTGAACACTAGAGTGCCCAAGAAATTTGCACTCACATGAAGTGGTACTTGTCTTATGATGTCGAGAATGGGCTTATAGATTCCATTTGGAGATTGATGACAGACGATGGGCTTAAAGATGCCATCAGAAGGAGTGTCGATCGCCTAAGAGATTCCTTGGAGAGAGCCTGTATACTTGTTGTTGAGGAAGACTATGTTGGGGAATGCTGATCTTTGTCTTGGGGAGAAATAGAATTTTAGGAGCTTTGGTCGTCCGTTATTCTACTGGGGAATCATCTCTTGGTCGAAGAGGTGAAAATGAACTACTATCTGATCATGATCGAGGCTTCATAGTGATAAGATTGACTGCTATCTGGTCGTAATCCAGGCTTTACAGTGATTTACTGGGGAGATGAGATTAAACTTGCTATCTGGTCGTAATCCAGGCTTCACAATTTCTCGATTATTATCTGGTCGTAATCCAGGCTTCAGAAGGAATTCAGTTGTTATCTGGTCGCATCCGAGCTTTAACTTGAATTTAGGGCACACTAATATCCGGTCGACTCCGGGCTTCTTAGTAATTGTCCAGGTAAACTGCTATTTGGTCGAAATCCAAGCTTCGCAGTGTCATTTACTGTTATCTGGTCATAATCCAGGCTTCACGATGTTTCATACCATTATTTGGTCGAATCCAGGCTTCATGGTGTCCTGTCTTGCTATCTGGTTGAATCCAGGCTCCACAATACCTCACTTCTTATCTGATAAAAATCCAGGCTTCAGAAGAAATCAAGTGGTTATCCAGTTGCATCCGGGCTTCCATTTGACTTTTAGGCCTACTAATATCCGGTTGATTCCGGGTTTCATAGTAACTGGCTGGATAGACTGCTATTTGGTCGAAATCCAAGCTTCGTAGTGTCCCTTACTGTTATCTGGTCGTAATCCAGGCTTCAGTATCTTTACCGCTATCTGGTCGTAATCCAGGCTTAACGATGTAATATACCATTATCTGGTCGAATCCAGGCTTCATGGTGTTCGGAGAAATCAAGATACTATCTGGTCGAACCCGAGCTTCATAACTTGCACTAAAGATATACCACTATCTGGTCGTAATCCAGACTTTGTAGTATTCTTGGCTGCTATCTGGTCGTAATCCAAGCTTCACAATGTCTTTTACCATTATCTGGTCGAGTCCAGGCTTCATGGTGTCTTGTATTGCTATCTGGTCATAATCCAGGCTTCACAATAACTTGTTAAGCTGCTATCTGATTGATTTCCGGGCTTCACGGCTTGTGTTTATGATATACCACTATCTGGTCGAATCCAGGCTTCATGGTGTCTTTGTATTGCTATCTGGTCGTAATCCAGGCTTCACAATAACTTGCTGGGAATTAAACTATTATCCGGTCGAATCCGGGCTTCATAGCTTAAAGATAAACCATTATCTGGTCGATTCCAGGCTTCGCGGTGTTTGACACTGTTATCTGATCGTTCTACGTGCTTCACAATATGATGGAGAAATCAAGATACTATCCGGTCGTACCCGGGCTTCATAGCTTGAACTTTGTGAGGATTTGATTGTATCTATTCCTGAAATATAAAGAATTAGTCGTATGTAATGCCGCGATGCATGACATGTATTGAGTAATGATGTACTCAAAATAAATGAGATTGTGTTGTATGATGCATATGCGTATGCCATGATGTATGGAAATGCAATGTTTTTATGATGTTCTCTAGTTGGGGAAAATAAATCCCAGAATGCTGCTGGAGAGTGAAAGGAGTTGAATTCTTCGTTCCCGCTGGGGATAACGCCTGAAGGTGATTGTGAGAATAATCCTGGTGGAGAATAAACTGGTGAAAGAATGAGTTTATGGGGAAGAGATACTCTGTCAGGAGATCTGCTGACTTGGAGAAATAACCTCGGCTGTGAATGAATTACCGTTGCTGCCGATGATAAACTTTGTCGGGGATAAAGTTTCTATTTATGGAAGAAATAAACTCCACTGGGGATAATCTTCTAGTGCTGGTGATAGATAAACTCTGCTTGGGGATAATTAATGTTTTTATATATCTTTTTCTCTGCGGGGGGTTAATTTTCCCTTTGGTCGTATTCTCCAGCTAGGTCTATCCCTATACCTGGTGGACAGAGCAACTATAAGGTTTGGACATTTCTTGTTTGCCCCTGTTCCTGATATTACGAGCAATCATCTTTTGTTTCGCATGTAAATATTTATGAACAACCATTATTGTCAAATGCATATATAAAAAATGAACCATTGGACGTTCTTACAAAACAAAACAGAAAAAAGAAAAACAATTTTAAATTTCTTTGTGAAAATGAATTGTATTGATTTTGAAGTTGGCCTGTAAATAAGTGTTTTTGTACAAGAGGCCGACGTCCTAGTAAGAGAACGCCTCTGAAAGATAGAAATTACACAATTTGTTAAAAACAAATAAAACCAGCTATGTGAACAATCCCACTGGGTTCCAACTCTACTATTTCCTTTATATCTTCGAGCGTCTCATCACTTTGCTACTTGGTTGAAGGTAGATCAGATTGATCGGTGCCGTCCGAGCTTGATAGTCGATACCGAAGTCTGGTTACAAGGTGATCCAATGAGACATAGTGTTACGCTTTGATCCCTAATTTTTTCCTGGACCGCCCTTTCGGGTTTTCAGTCCACCGGGATAACCTTTTTTGCCCAAGCCGCCTTTTTAGATTTTCGACTTGCCGGGTGTACAGATTTTTCATTTTCATCCCTTATTTTTGCCCGAACCCTTTTGGTTCGGCGGGAAGCCCTTATTTTTGCCTAGGCCAGTCAACCTAGCGGGTCTTTGATTATGCGTAGTATTTTTTCACTATGTCTGCATTGACGGGGTGAGGAAGGTCGTCACCATCCATGGTGGTTAGAATCATAGCTCCTCTTGAGAAAATGTTCTTAACCACAAATGGCCCTTCATACGTAGGGGTCCATTTTCCCCTAGGATCACCTTGCGACAGTATGATGCGTTTGATCACCAGATCCCCGTCTTGATACTCTTGTCGTCTGACTTTCTTGTTAAACACCTTGATCATTCGTTTTTGATACGTCTGACCATGACAAATAGCAGTAAGTCTCTTTTCGTTGATTAAATCCAACTGATCAAGCCAGGTTTGGATCCAATCGTCCTCACTTAAACCTACACCCTTCATAATCTAGAGAGAGGGTATCTGGACTTCAATGGGTAAGATTGCCTCCATGCCATGCACCAGAGAGTAGGGTGTTGCCCCTGTCGACGTCCGCGCTGAGGTGCGGTACCCATGAAGAGCGAATGGTAACATCTTGTGCCAGTCTTTGTATGTCACCGTCATCTTCTGCATAATCTTCTTGATATTCTTATTAGCTGCTTCAACAACCCCATTCATCTTCAGCCGGTAAAGAGAAGAGTTGTGATGCTGTATCTTAAACTGTTTGCAGAGTTTGGTGATCATTGTATTGTTGAGATTTATACCATTTTCCATAATGATCCTCTCTGGTACACCGTATCGACATATCAGATTGTGTCGGATAAACCGAGCCACGACATTTTTTGTTACTATAGCAAAGGAAGCTGCTTTAACCCACTTCGTGAAATAATCAATAGCTACCAGAATGAAATGATTCCCCTTAGACGCAGTAGGTCTGATCTTGCCGATCATGTAGATGCCCCACATTGCAAAAGGCCAAGGAGCTGTCAAAACATTCAGAGGAACCGGAGGTACGTGCACTTTATCAGCATAGACTGAGCACTTATTTTGACCTCTTTCCCGTCTTCCTCTACACCCAAATTCACTGATTCTACGGGCTCCTCATGAGGCTGTATAGCCCTTTCTTCCTGCAGTAACAGTCTAGCAAGTTCCCCAGGAACCTCACAATCATCCTCACCTTCGTCCCCGGCTTGGTTGATCGGATTTTCGAAGTCATAACTGGCAATAGAAAATTCATTATCAATGGGATCCAAAGTGGATGTGGATCTGCATTATGATATGTGAGTGTGTGTAAGACAATAGCTGTTTTGATAAAGTGCGAGATAGAAAGGAAAAACAAGGAGCGCAAAATTTGTAATGCAAGAAAACGTCCAATGCTTTATTGATGATATATGAAAATGGCAAATAATAAGCCCTCACAAACAAAGCCAGGGTGCCTCGGGCAAGGCACCGGGCCGTAAAGTTTCAAACTGTCTGTTACAATTCTCAAAGCAAAAATCAATTACTGTGTAATAAAAGAAACGGGCACGAAGTCCTTCGCCGTCCAGTTGTTCAAGCCACCGTTGGTAGTCGGGTAAATCCAGATGTTGATATCTGACTCTTCTTCATCATCCTCAATTGCATTCACTCCCTAATTACTGATGTGCAGGGGAGGTCTTCCAATCCGTGTGCACCGAACAACCCTTTGAACCTCTACAGTAAAGCCCAAACCAAACTTGTCAGTTTTGTGCGCGAAGTCAGGGAGCTGACCCCAATTTACACACCCACCTTTTTCAATTTCAGCCATGGCATCCTTAAGGGAAGCCATCTTCATTAGAGGTTTGTCAGTAGCAACTTTAGTCGAAGCCAGAGTCTAGGGTACCTCTTCAAAGTTCTGACACGGGGTTTCGATGAACTCCCCATCCATCTCCACATAGCGAAAGGAATTAAGATGACTCACCATGTACTCCTCTTCACCTTGCACCATAACAATATTCCCCTTTACTGTATATTTCAACGTCTGATGGAGCGTAGAAGTCACTGCCCCAGCCTTATGAATCCAAGGGCGCCATAGCAAGCAAGAATAAGATGGTCGGATGCCCATCGCATAGAAAGTAGATGAAAAAGTCTGAGAGCCAACTTTAACAGGGACGTCCACTTCCCTGTGCACCATCCTTTTTGACCCGTCGAAAGCCCTGACCATAATATTACTCGACTTCAGAACCAAACCTTCACAGTCCGGACGATCTAATGCTTTCTTTGGCAAAACATTTAACGAGGACCCAGTATCCACCAATACATGGGTTAAAGTAGTGCCCCTGCACTCGATCGAGACGTGCAGAGCATCATTATGATTTATTCCTTTAGCAGTCAGATTTGCATCTGAGAAACTCAACCTGTTGTTAGCAGTCAAACTAGCTACACAATCTTTGAATTGGTCAGCAGAGGTTTCCTGTGGCACATGCGCAGTTTTGAGGAAAGAAATTAAAGCCTTTGCATGGGCTTCTGAACACAACAACAAGGATAACATGGAGATTTTCGATGGGGTCTTCCCCAGCTGCTCAACTACGTTGTAGTCGCTCTTCTTGATAATCTTTAGAATTTCCCCTATCTTCTGCTTAGAGGTTTCTACAATGACCTTCTTAGGCGCCTCCATCTGGGAAGGCTCACCTGTGATTTCTTTGCCCCGAGTGTCAGATGGCTCGGCGACAGGGGTGATAACTGGAGTAAGAATTGGGACAGCAACTGATGTACTAGCAGATGGAATGACAACAAGATTTTGAACAGTCGGAGGGGAAATCTCACGGGAGAAGAGTCTTCCACTTCTGGTGACCTTGCTAGCCCCGACAATATTTCTGACATCAGCATCAGCTTCTTCAACCTTCAAATCTTGTTTGATCCCATGATAACATACATCGGCCCCATAGTGCCACGGGACAGCCTTATCCTAAGTGTATGGGATATGAACAGGAATAGTAATGATTAATGGAGCGACTCTCGGAACGAATGTAATCCTAACAGGCTTTCTCTAGGAAGCCTTGGAAGGATTGGCGGAAATGGTTTTGATGGAAACATCTTCAACAGGAATCAACGGAATCAAAGTTTTCTCGAACATGATCTCTTTGTTATCCATCAGGTGTTGAACACCTAATTTCAATAAATGATAACCAGCAGCATGATTGAACATAGGTGGCAACCTTCGCCACATCCCAGAAATAAACTGGCCAACAACAGGTTCTTCTTAACTGTCATCAAAGGAGTAGAAATGTCTTCCACAGAGGTCACAAATAAATCATCATCCACAGTATTTACATCATGACCATGCTTGGGCATAGGAGCAGTTATGACGTTGGGTTTTCCGGAGCGTCAAACTCAATCTCTTTAGCTTCAATCAAATCTTGCACCTTATTCTTCAAGGCCCAACAATTGTTTATATCATGACCTGGGCTATCGGAGTGATAGGCACAGCGGGCGTTCGGATTATACAACGAAGATGTGGTGCTGGGATTCTTTGGGGCTTCCCTCAGAGTTACCAGGTTGGTCTTTAACAATTGCGGTAGAATTTGAGACAAAGTCATATTAATCCGAGTGTACCGTCTTTGCGGTTTCTTCGTTCTTTGCTGATTGTTGTATTGTGGGGTAACAGTGGGTCTTGATATTACTACCGCGTTTACTGCTTGGCGGCATTTAGGTCTGCCTTGGCTCCTCGATCCATAAACTGCACTAGCTTCTTTGCTGAAAGGCTTCTTTTCTACACTTGATGAAGAACATTTCTGTATCTTACCACTTCTGATACCAGCCTCTACTCTCTCCCCAGTCAAAATCAGTTCGGTGAACCCAGATGATGAACTGCTTATCAGATGATTGAAAAATGGACCAGACAAGGTCCCCAGAAACATATCAACTAACTCCCTATCAGACAGAGGGGTTGGACTCTTCCATCCAGATCTCTCCATTTCTGAGCATAGTTCTTAAATCCTTCACCTGCAACCATTGACATGCCCTGAAGCTGAGTACGCGTGGGAGCAAGGCCGATGTTATACTGGTATTGCTTGTAAAAAGCAGCAGCAAGGTCCTCCCAGTTGCGTACATTAGTTCCTTCCAATTGATAAAACCATTCAAGTTGAGTCCCTGACAGACTATCTTGAAAGAAATGGACCCACAGATTCCTATCAGCAGCGTAGGGTTGGATTTTTCTGACGTACGAGCGGAGATGGAGTTTTAGACAGGATACTCCATCGTACTTAGCAAAAACCGGAGCTTTAAACTTGTGAGGGATCACCACCCCAGATGCTGTTAGAACATAGTTTGATTCTACAACCCTCAGTTAGAGTTTTGATTAAACAAAATACAAGATTAAATGAATTATGAGTTTTATATAAGACATAGATGCTACTTAAAAATATGTTGTTTATTTACAGGAAACTCTGATGGAATCAGCATCAGAACATCAGTATCAACATCAACATCAGAAGATTAAATCATATGCTTACGCTGAAGTCTGATGAACAGAATTTGCGCTCAACACACTCTGACTCTGATCAGGATCTTATCAATGTCATCAGCACTCAGAAGCAATCAGAGTAAGATAAAAGCCAAAGAACGCTCTAATCTTAATCAAGCCGAACATTCTGATGTGTCAACGGTACTGCATTCAAGGCAGATTAATTACCAACGGCTTTATTCCAAGACAAAGATCTTCTCAAAATGGAAAGAACGTGATGAGCATTGAAATGGAATTATTGGCATCAACGTATCTATTCCAAGAAGTACTTAAACAAATCAGTGAGAAACAAAATGGATAATGCTCTACAGTACCTTACACGCATATACACGCCAAAAGCAATCATCATCAAGCTCGTTCTCACTTTTGCTAAAAGCTCTCAATTAATTTTTCTATAGCTCTAACAATATAGTTTCATATAAGCTTCATTTGTGTATTATCATAGTTGTGATATATAGTTTTTGTAGAAAACATCAAACACTTAGAATTGTTCATTTATCTGTAAGAAAGAATTTCCTTGAGAAACCGGTCTGTGGTTTAGACTCAAGAAGGTTTTAGCAGTTGTTAAAGCAGATTTGTATTCAGTTGAATATAGTGGATTAAGATCTCGTTGGAGAGAGGCGAAATCACCTTGACGGGTGGACTGGAGTAGTTTGAGATCAAACGAACCAGGATAAAAATAACGTGTTGTCTGCATTTGCTTTCAAGTTTTAACAATTCAACCCCCCATCTTGTGTTTTTCACATCTTCAATTGGCATCAGAGCGCCTAGTTCTGAGTTCATAACACTTAACCGTGTCAGTACAAGATCCTACGTTGAAAAACACTATGGCAGGACAACATCAAAACATCAGCAATGACAACAATGAAGAAAGAGACAGATTCAGTGGCAAACCTCCAGTCTTTGATGGAGAGAACTTTGATTACTGGAAAGACAGAATTGAAAGCTTTTTTCTAGCCCATGATGCTGATCTGTGGGATATGGTGACAAATGGATACACGCACCATGTGAATGCAAGTGGTCAGAAGATTGACAGGAAAGCAATGTCTGATCAACAAAAGCGTGATTTCAAGAATCATCACAAGGCCAGAACCATTCTTCTCAGTGCTATCTCTTACTCTGAATATGAAAAGATATCAAACAGAGACACTGCCAAGAACATGTTTGATTCTCTCAGAATGACGCATGAAGGCAACCTTCAAGTGAAAGAAACTAAAGCTCTTGCGCTCATTCAAAAGTATGAGGCATTCAAGATGGAAGAAAGTGAATCCATTGAAACAATGTTCTCAAGATTTCAGATTCTGGTTGCTGGTCTCAAAGTTCTGGACAAAGGGTATTCTACTGCTGATCATGTTAAGAAGATCATCAGAAGCTTGCCAAAACAGTGGAGGCCAATGGTCACAACGCTGAAGCTAGCTAAAGATCTCAACAAAATCACTCTGAAGGAACTTGTCAGCTCCCTCAGAAGTCACGAGATAGAGCTAGAAGCTGATGAACCTCAAAAGCAAGGTAAGCCATTAGCATTGAAATCTTACAGAAAATTTGACTCCAAGGTTTTGCAGGCTGTTGAAGAAACTTCTGATGGGTCCTCATCAGAAGAAGACAAATTGTCTCTCCTCTCCAGAAGGGTGAACCAACTGTGGAAGCAGAGGCAAAGAAAGTTCAGGAATCAGAAGATCTGAGAACCAGAACGAATCCTCCTCCAAATACAGAAGGTCAGAATCATCCTCTGGACACAGAAGATCTGAAGGCTCTTCAGGAAGCAGAAAGCCAAACAACAAAGACATCATCTGCTATGAGTGTAATGAGAAAGGACACTACAAGAGTGAATGTCCAAAGCTTCAGAAGGAAAAGCCCAGAAGAAAGTTTGGCAAGGAAAAGAAGAAAAGTCTCATGGCTACATGGGATGACTCTGACACATCTGAAGCTGACTCAGAATCAGATGATGAGAGAGAAAACATAGCTCTCATGGCGAACACAGCAGAAGACAGTGAAGCTTCTGAATCAGACTCTGAATCAGACACAGAAGAGGTATTTCCTGACTTTGCTATTAATTTTACTAAGGCTGAACTAGCTGAAAGTCTCAATGAGATTCTGGAACGATATCAGCAAATCAGAGTCAAATTCAGAAACCTGAAAAGGGATCTTGCTTCTGACTCTGATAAAACTGAGAGTCTCAAATTGGAGAATTCTGAGTTGAAAAATAAACTTTCAAAATTAGAAAATCTATTACAAAACTCTCAGAAGGAAACAATTCCTGAAACTCCAAGTAGTGCTGATGAGATCATCAAGGAGTATGATCACAACTTTCAGAAGTTTCTAGCTAAAAGCATAGATAGAAGCAAGATGGATTCAATGATCTATGGAGTTAGCAGAAATGGCAGAAAGGGAATAGGATACCAAGGTAAGGTATCTACACCAAAGAATGCCATGGATTTAGTTATTAAACGAACTCCTCTTAATTCACACTTTGTATATGGGCACACACACGACATTAAATATACCAGTAGTAATTTTTCTGTCAAACCAAAATTCAACCAGAGTTTTGGTAAAACTAACAAATCAGGACCCAAGAAAATATGGGTACCTAAGGATAAAATAATACATGTTGCAGATATCTTTAGCAGCAAAGCAGAAACACCAGTCATGGTACCTGGACTCTGGCTGCTCATGACACATGACGGGAAGAAGGCATATGTTCCAAAGCCTGGAACTTAAGCCTGGAGGCCACGTAGGCTTTGGAGGCAATCAGAGGGGAAAGATCATTGGCTCTGGAATAGTAGGTAATGGAAATCTTCCCTCTATAAGTAATGTTATATTAGTAGATGGATTAATGCATAACCTGTTATCCATAAGTCAATTAAGTGATAACGGTTATGATATAATCTTTAATCAAAATTCATGTAAAGCTGTTAGTCAGAAAGATGGGACTATCCTGTTTAATGGAAAGATTAGAAACAACATTTACAAAATCAAACTTTCTGAACTGAAAAGTTAGAATGTAAAGTGTCTTCTGTCTGTTAACAACGAGCAGTGGATCTGGCACAGAAGATTGGGGCATGTTAGTATGAGAAGAATATCTCAGATTAACAAACTCAATCTGGTCAGAGGACTTCCTAACCTGAAGTTTAATTCAGATGCTCTGTGTGAAGCATTTCAGAAAGGAAAGTTTGCAAAACCTGCTTTTAAATCTAAAAACGTTGTTTCCACCTCTAAGCCATTAGAACTTCTGCACATTGACTTATTTGGACCAGTTAAAACTGCTTCAGTCAGTGGCAAGAAGTATGGGTTAGTAATCGTAGATGACTATAGCAGATGGACATGGGTAAGGTTCTTAAGACACAAGGACGAGTCACACTCTATGTTTGTCACCTTATGTAACCAAGTTCAGAATGAAAAGGATCTTAGAATCGTCAAAGTCAGAATTGATCATGGTGGAGAGTTTGAAAACAAAGATTTTGAATCATTTTTTAATGACAAAGGCATTCTGCATGATTTCTCTTGTCCTAGAACTCCCCAGCAAAATGGAGTTGTAGAACGAAAGAACATAACATTGCAAGAAATGGCCAGAACCATGATCAACGAGACTAACGTTGCTAAGATCTTCTGGGCAGAGGCAATAAACACAGTGTGCTACATTCAGAATAGAATCTCCATAAGACCTATTCTGGAAAAGACTCCATATGAATTGTGGAAGAACAGAAAGCCCAACATTTCATATTTTCATCCATTTGGATGTACTTGTTTTATTTTAAATACTAAGAATTATTTGAACAAGTTTGACTCTAAAGCACAGAAGTGTATTATGTTAGGATACTTTGAACGCTCAAGAGGGTACATAGTATACAATACAGAAACAAAGATTGTGGAAGAATCAATCAGTGTTTCTTTTGATGACAAGCTTGACTCTCAAAAGTCAAATCAGAATGAATTACTTGCAGGTATGGAAGTTGAATTCACAGGTACTGAAGACAGGTCATCAGAAGCTCTTAAAAGAGACACTCCCTCAACATCAGAAAGAGGAACTGCAAGCAATCCAGCATCTTCTGTTGATCAACCTCAGAAAAGACCATCCAGAAGCAGCATGGATCACCCAGAAGAAACAATCTTGGGAAGAAAGGAAGATCCAATCAGAACAAGAGCCAGCTTCAGAAACTCTGAAGAATCCCTCATGGGACTTGTCTCTCTGATTGAACCATCCTCTATTGATGAAGCACTTCTGGACAATGACTGGATTCTAGCAATGCAAGAGGAGCTGAATCAATTCACCAGGAATGACGTATGGGATCTGGTTCCTAAACCAAAAGGATTCAACGTCATTGGAACAAAATGGGTGTTCAGAAACAAGCTGAAAGAACAAGGTGAAGTTGTCAGAAACAAGGCACGATTGGTAGCACAAGGTTATAGTCAGCAAGATGGGATAGACTATACAGAAACCTTTGCTCCAGTCGCCAGGTTAGAATCCATCAGACTTTTAATTTCCTTTGCTGTTAATAAAGGCATCACTCTGTATCAGATGGATGTCAAAAGTGCATTCTTAAATGGCTATATAGAAGAAGAGGTATATGTGCACCAACCCCCTGGTTTTGAAAGTTCAAAAAATCCAGAATATGTTTTCAAACTGAAGAAGTCACTGTATGGTCTGAAACAAGCTCCCAGAGCCTGGTATGAAAGACTAAGTAACTTCCTGTTAGAAAAGGAATTCACCAGAGGGAAGGTGGACACAACCTTATTCTGTAAGACAATTAAGAATGACATTTTAGTATGTCAGATCTATGTTGATGATATTATATTTGGATCTACTAAACCTTCTATGGGAAGAGAATTTGCTAAGTGTATGCAGGCAGAATTTGAGATGAGCCAGATGGGGGAACTGAAATTCTTTCTGGGCATCCAGATCAATCAAACCCCAGAAGGAACTTACATTCATCAGAGCAAATATGTCAGAGAACTTCTGAAGAAATTTAATCTCTCAGAATGTAAGCCATCAAAGATTCCAATGCATCCCACGTGCATTCTGGAAAGAGAAGAGGTAAGCAAAAAGGTAGAACAGAAGGTCTACAGAGGTATGATTGGTTCTCTTGTTTATCTTACAGCTTCAAGGCCTGATATTTTATTCAGTGTATGCATTTGTGCAGGATTCCAATCAGATCCTAGAGAATCTCACTTAACTGCTGTTAAGCGAATTTTCAAGTATCTGAAAGGTACTACTAATATGGGTTTGTTTTATAGAAAATCTGGTGATTACAGCTTAGTAGGTTACTGTGATGCTGACTTTGCTGGAGACAGAGTTGAACGTAAAAGCACTTCTAGAAGCTGCCAGTTTCTGGGAGAAAATCTGATCTCATGGTCCAGCAAAAGACAATCCACGATTGCTCTATCAACAACAGAAGCTGAATACATAGCAGCAGCTGGATGCAGCACACAAATGCTCTGGATGAAAAGTCAACTTGAAGACTTCCAGATTTATGAGAGTAACATTCCTATACTCTGTGATAATACTTCTTCTATTTGCTTAAGTAGAAATCCAATTTTGCATTCTAGGGCTAAGCATATAGAAATAAAACATCATTTTATTAGGGACTATATTCAGAAAGGCATTTTAAACTTAAAATTTATTGATACATACCATCAATGGGCTGATATCTTTACAAAACCACTTTCTGAAGATATGTTCAACTTCATTCTGAAACATCTCAGCATGAAGCTCTGTCCAGAATAAAACTGTTTTAATTTTATATATTAACCTTCAGAATCATGTTTATTACTCTGTGAACTTCTGATCAATCCTCTTTCAGATTTTTAGAAATACAGATTGTATCAGATCTATCCATGAAGCTCTGAGCTCTTCAGTTCAAGGATAGAAGTGATGTTCACTCAAAGCAAACAAGTGTCATCCAATCATCAGCTGGTTCCTGAGGCTGAACACGCGTTCATGCTTCTGAAAAGGCAAACCGCTGATTGGTTGCATTGAGACACATGTCACTGGTAACCGTTTAAGTATCTTTCTGAAATCCCCTAAAATCAGCAATCAATTAATGCTATTAATCATGATTTATTTCTCTCTCTTAAGCGTTTATGTTTTCAAAAACTTTTTCAAAATCTATTTAAACACCACTAACACACATTCACAACGTTTACCCTTACTTTCGTTTTCAATCAATTTTTCTGATATCTGTGTTTGTGTTCTTACTGCTCAAGAAAACCCTTTCAATTTTTTTCCTCTCAAAACCTCGTGTGAACAATGGCGTCTTCCAGCAATATCTCTTCAGGTTCCCAGAAAGATGCATCAGCTGAGCAATATGAGGTTCCTTTCAGAACACTACTCACTCCAGTCAAGAACCTGGAAGTTCTGTCAGAGATTATAGTGGATTTCAATAGTTTGAAGGAAAATGGTTTTGATTTATCAGAAGAGATTCAAGCTCAAGGTTGGGAGAGATACTTTGACAGGTTGGTGGGTCCAACTTTCCCTATTTTGGTTAAGGAATTCTGGATTCACGCCTCTTCCTCAAATCACCAAGTCACCTCTTATATAATGGGAAAGAAAATTATGATAACTAAAGATTTGATTGCTCGTCTGATTGGCTACAATGGTGGTGGCATTCGTTGTATAGACATGGAAGAAAGGTGCTCAGATGTTGCTGTTATAGCAAGGCAGATTTTCACGATGAGGCTTCCCTCCAGCAAGATAAGGGATCTGAAAGATAAGCACAAAATTTGGGCAAAGATTATTCTGTGCTGTTTCAACCACAAGAAGCCTACAAGCTCTCCTGATTACATAAACATAGATCAACAGTTCCTGATTTATTTTATTAATCAGAAGGTAAAGATTAATCTAGCTCATCTTCTGTTCAACCATCTGAGAACCAGCGTCAAGGAGACTAGAGAAGAAGAACGCACTAAAAGGGACTGGATACCCCTGGGCAGATTGATATCAGATATTCTGACTGAGAATAGGCTGATTGAGCACTTGACAGAAGCACAAGAGATTAGCACCCTGGAACCATCTGTTGGCAAGCAGCTGAATGCCAAGAATCTCAAGAAGATGAAGCTGATAGAGAACATTAAGAAGGAGCCCAACGTTACTCCTTTTGCTGAAATCTCCAGCAGAAGAATCCCTCTGGACGACTTTCCCATGTTCTCAGAGATTGACTCCAAGCCTCAAATAGTTCTGAGATACTTGGATGCGTGCAAAGCTGATGGAACAACTCCCAATTTAAACATTCAAGATCTTCAGCAGAAGGCACCAGAGGTTTCTCTGAAGAAGACGAAGAAGAGAAAAGCTGACCAGAAGGATCATCACAACAGACTCCAAAGAAAAGAGGTAATCCTGTTTTTGTATCTGTTTTAAATTCAACTGCTGGTTCCACATTCATTCCTACTCCAACTCCAATTCCATCTGATATCCCAACTCCCCAAACCTTTGAAGATTTTGAAGACTTTGACCCTTCTGAGTCATTAACTCTCAGAAGATCCCGCTCCAAACCACTAAATCCAAACACTACAACCATTCCAGAACCAGAACTTGCACAAATTCTGTCTGATATTGAACAACATTCTTCCGCTCCTGAAACAAACAATCCAAATACACAACCAGAAATTCCCATTTCTCCATAACTTGACATTCCACTTTCACCCATTCCAGAAACTCCACTTTCTCCTATACTAGAACAAGAAATTCCACAACCATCCTCTCCTCAACCAGAAAATAATCCACCATCTCCTCCACATGCACAAACTCCACAACCTGAGACACAAAACTCTGAGGCTAAAACCTCTGAGTCCCATGAACCACAACCCTTGGCCATTCAATTGCCTTGTGGTACAACTGTGAACATGTCTTAACTACCATCCTCACCAGAAACAACTCCTCCAAACACCCCACATAGTCCAATCGTTATTTCTGATTCTCCTACTCCCTCACCTAAGAAAAATACAGAAAACCATAGCAAGACAGTCATTGATCTAACAATTCTTGAACGCCTTGCTGCAATAAACCAGAAAACTGCCATCCCCAAACCTAAATAACCAGATGTTGGTTCCAGCATGATGAACTTTGAATCAGATATGCAGAAATGGATATCTTCTTTGAAACAAGCAACTCTGGAAGTTGTTGATCCTGCTGTATCAGATCATCTCTGGACTCAATTCAGAAGATGGGCATGCGCTGAAACCTTCAAGCTGCAAGACCAGACCTATGGACAGGTTCAGCAGAACTTTAGCAATCTACTGAAGGAAATGGAAGGTCTAGTTCTGAGCAAAGTGCTGAAGGAAGAAGTTCTGCATCTGGACAATGAGCCTTGGTCTGAAAAGCGTCCAGCATCTCAAGTTCAAGCTGCAGAAGAACAGGTTATTCAATCTGAAGACTTGCGTCAAGAAGAAGAAGCTACAAAAAGCTCTGATAAGTAGACTGTATCTGAAGATCCTCAATCTTCCTCTGTTGATAGGCAGACTCTGGAGGATCTGAAGAGATCAGACATGCTGATGAATGAACGGATGGACAAGCAGGATATCAAGATTGAATCCATTGCAAACATGGTAGCAAAGCAAATCGAAACAAGCGAACAAATCAAGAGCATGTTGGAAGCGTTGTTCACACGACTTCCTTCTTCTTCTTAGATTTTTCTTATGTTTTCAGTGTTTTCTTTTCATGTTTGACTGTAATATTTTCTAAACTATCATTGCTTCTGTTTCAATACAAACGTTTTTTGCTCTAATCTTTTTTAACTCTGATTATATATGCTTTTTGATCGCTGATAAAAAGGGGGAGAAAGAATGATATTTTTCAATAACGGTCTACTGAGACAAAAGTCTCAAACATTCTAACATTCTTATATATTTGAAGTTCTTTGTTTTGAAAAGCTTACAGGTACAAGAATCTGAAGAACTCTGATAAAGCAAAATTCTGATGCTTAAAGAAAGGTTTAATAAAGTTCTGATACTCAAGGAATCAAAAGAAAATAATCAACTCAGGGGCAGTTTTTCACATCTTTACTCTGATACTTTTATTTCTTACCCTCTCAGCTCTGATAACCTTTTCTCATTATCTGATTAGCTCTGATACTGTTTCCTCTCTATTCTTAAACTCTGATACTTTCATCACTTTATTTTAATTGAAAAAAATCTAGTTTTTGTCATCATAAAAAAGGGGGAGATTGTTAGAACATAGTTTGATTCTACAACCCTCAGTTAGAGTTTTGATGATAACAAAATACAAGATTAAATGAATTATGAGTTTTATATAAGACATAGATGCTACTTAAAAATATGTTGTTTATTTACAGGAAACTCTGATGGAATCAACATCAGAACATCAGTATCAACATCAACATCAGAAGATCAAATCATATGCTTACGCTGAAGTCTGATGAACAAAATCTGCACTCAACACACTCTGACTCTGATCAGGATCTTATCAATGTCATCAGCACTCAGAAGCAATCAGAATAAGCTAAAAGCCAAAGAACACTCTGATCTTAATCAAGCAGAACATTCTGAAGTGTCAACGGTACTGCATTCAAGGCAGATTAATTACCAACGACTTTATTACAAGACAAAGATCTTCTCAAAATGGAAAGAACGTAATGAGCATTGAAATGGAATTATTGGCATCAACGTATCTATTCCAAGAAGTACTTAAACAAATCAGTGAGAAACAAAATGGCTAATGCTCTACAGTACCTTACACGCATATACACGCCAAAAGCAATCATCATCAAGCTCGTTCTCACTTTTGCTAAAAGCTCTCAATTAATTTTTCTATAGCTCTAACAATATAGTTTCATATAAGCTTCATTTGTGTATTTTCATAGTTGTGATATATAGTTTTTGTAGAAAACATCAAACACACAAAATTGTTCATTTATCTGTAAGAAAGAATTTCCTTGAGAAACCGGTCTGTGGTTTAGACTCAAGAAGGCTTTAGCAGTTGTTAAAGCAGATTTGTATTCAGTTGAATATAGTGGATTAAGACCTCGTTGGAGAGAGGCGAAATCACCTTGACGGGTGGACTTGAGTAGTTTGAGATCAAACGAACCAGCATAAAAATAACGTGTTATATACATTTGATTTCAAGTTTTAACAATTCAACCCCCCTTCTTGTGTTTTTCACATCTTCAGATGCTAGTCCCAAGTCCCCGAAATCCAAACCAGGGACCTTCTGAATCTCCATAGCACTCAGACGATCTTCAAGTTGTTTGTACCTATCCTCAGCAGGAGGATACTGTTCTTCTTCAAAATCAATATCATTATCAGAGACCACAGGACTAGGACCCTTTCCTTCCTCTTGATTCTCTCCTCCTCTAGATGAATGAGACAGATCAGCTTCCTGTTGCAACCTATTCCCAAATCTGTGACCCATATTCAACAGAACCACCTTCTTCTTCTTCTTCTTCTTCTTCTTCTTCTTCTTCTCCTTCAGGATGAGAGTCTTCAAATCTTCTTGCCCTTTAGCCAAGTTTAAGAACATCTCTTTGAATTGAGCATTCTGTGCTTGAAGAGCTTTGATAGCTTGATCGGTAGGTATTTCAGAAGACGTTTTGTGATGAAATAAACAGCGAAAAAGATGAGAAACCTGTAATGATACCTGTAATGAGGTGCATGATAATGGAATGCGTATGAAATGATTTCAAAGACTTTGGGAGATTTAAATTTTAAAACCATGGAATAAACAAACTTTATTAGATTAAATTTGTAAAAATGTTTAACAATGCCTTTTAAGGCGTTACAAAAGAAATAACTAAAAAGAAAATCTAAATTAGAAACAATAAAAGATATCAGAAATCCCATGGTCGTTTCCCCTTCGTACTGACGTAGTCATTGATCGTCCTTTCATTCTCAAGTTGCCTAGTGAGCTTCAAGATATTCCTTTCCTGCTCATGATACTTCTCCCGGTAGGTATCCCTTTCTTCTTTCAGCTGAATCCAGGATCTCTTCAAAGCCCCGAGATCAGTAGGCATGTAGGGATGAAGGACTGTATAAGGAACGCCCTCTTCATTAGTATGCTCCACAATCACTGGCAACACAGATTCATAAGGCATCCCATGCTTCTGAGCTCGAGCCCGGACCCACTGGAGATAAGGTTGCATAGGGAGAGAAGTCTTTGGTCCTAGCTCGTGAGGGTCAGACCTATTCACCATGCCCCAAGCTCGTATAAACCTGCGGCAATTCTTTTCAACGTCCTCCTTATAGTCA
The DNA here is from genome assembly GCA_948472305.1 of Vicia faba. NCBI lineage: Eukaryota > Viridiplantae > Streptophyta > Magnoliopsida > Fabales > Fabaceae > Vicia > Vicia faba. The sequence goes on along the minus strand of OX451740.1, from coordinate 1,307,567,734 downwards.
AATACAATATCTGTAAGAAGTAGCTCATTAGGACCGTCTCTCTGAGTGCGAACGAACTGTCGTAAAGCCAAACAAGGACTGTAGGTTATTCCTCCTCTAATTCCAAGCAACGGGACATTAGGGTATTCCCCACATCGATCGATGATAGCAACACTTTCCATATCCTTAGAACTCCAAAGAATGTCTGTATGGGCAAGTGACATGATCCTGTAAGACCACCCTAAACCTTCCTCATTCTTCAACACGGGCTTGGGGAGGTGCGAAATAAACCACCTCGCCAGCAAAGGCATGCAACACATGAGGGTTCCTCTTCTTCTCACGGTACGAGTATAGAGAGCATGCAAAATATCACCCAGGAGAGTAGGCACAAGATTCCGAAACAAGAAGATCTTAACCGCGTTCACATTGATGAAGGAATCTGGACTCGGAAAAAGAACCAAACCGTATATGAGGAGAGCCAAGATGTCTTCAAAATCCTGAAAGTACAAACTGTCCCAGAATAGTTGAGCTTGATCCATCAGAAACTTGGCTAAGAAACCTTTAACCCCGCTCTGTGTATCCTAGTTGGATACTACATCGGCCCTTTTCAAATGTAAAGCTGAAGCAATGTCCTCTGGTCTAGGAGTCTCTTCCAAACCTGTGAAAGGCATCTGCTCGAGGATGGATATACCCAATAAGTCAGAAAACTCTTCCAAAGTGGGAACTAGATGATAATCTGGGAAGGTAAAACAATGATGCACTGGATCAAAGAACTGGAAAAGCACACTCATCATCTGCTCATCAAACTTTGAGGTAATCAAGCCAAGAAGCTGACCATGTCTTCTTATGAATGAAGAAGTATCAAGAAATTTTGAGACTAACTCTTTGAGTTGAGCAGGTATTTGCACAAAGTTAACTCGGATGGTGTTTCTGCGCATGGAAGCCATTATCTGCAAAACAGAACAAAGATAAATCCACTCGGTCTTTGAAATGGTTAGTAAATGAAGCATGCATGCTATGTCATGATGCATGATGTCATGGTAAAAACACACCACGGGTATAGCAAATAATAGACATGGTAAACACAAACAAGTCACACAATAGCCGTTAAGTTTCAGGCTTGCATGGGGTCTAGAAACTACCCTCTTGAAGTTCAGTTGGTTTCAACCTGTCCTAATAATAGTAACTAGGTTATAGAGGTTCTCAATATCACTGACCATCCTCCATCAGTCATGGTTTCAGCTAACGCAATATTTTCTTGTGTCCAGAACTATCTCGAGAGTATGGTCTCAATGAGTGTAGCATCGAGTATCAACGAGTTCCCAACTTTACATCGAGACCGGCTATCTCACTACTTCCTATGGCCAAGTTGGTCAATTATAGGTTCTAAGGTCAGTTGATGCTTAACGACACATATAGCAACCCCGTATTCTCCTCGTTTCTCCACAAGGGATATCGGTACAACCAATGTGCCACATGAACGTAGCTACTGCTTTAATCGTATTGGTCTATGCCATACAGTTCCCTCACATTTTATTGTTACTTACCTAAAAGTTGTCCCCCAGATCCGGGTTAGGATATATAGTAACTCCCAATACAAACCCCTCAAAGGTAAAACAATCAAATCAAACAATAGAAGAAAATATGATGAACTAATCCTAAGGTATACCCCACTTATTTTCCCCCAGCAGAGTCGCCAGTTCTGTGATACGGTGGCAAAACCAAACTGTTTTAGGAAAATGTTGGTTTGCGTTTTGCGTTTGTGTTTGCAAAATGTCGCGGTAAGCAAGAGTTGCCACTGACTTTTATTTTATCCAACTGGAAAGGAAAAAACACAAAAAAATTCCTTTTTTCGAGATTTTGAGTACGGCGGGTAGATTATAGAAAGGGAAGGTATTAGCACCCTTTCTATCCGTAGTTTTCTACGGGCTCTTAGGTACTTGCTCATCATTTTAAAAATTGCTTCTGTGTTTGTGTGTATTTTGAAAAGTTTTTGTTTTACTTCGATTTAACCCTTGCTTCTGTCTTCAAGGGTGTTACGAAGTCATTTTAAAAACTTTGTTTGAAAAGAGTGTAAGTATGGAAAAGTTTGTTTTGAGCAAGTACTTAAGAACTAATCTACCTACTCAAAAAAGAATGTTCGTTTTCCTTTAGACAGTGCTATCCTATTATGAAGGAATAGGTAGCACCATCGTTGGAGTTTGAGGGACTATCAAAAGGGACGTATGATCCCTAAAGCAATGTTAGGACTTCTTAGTAATAACCCTAACGTCTTAAGATCAATATTCGAGGCAACATTTCCGAGGCAACTTTTCTGAGGCAACATTTCCGAACGGGACTTTGATCTTAGTTTAGAAAAGAGAGCGACCACTAAAATACCCTATACTTAATGATCGTTTACCGATGGCAACCGAAGTGAGAGTATACCCTAGGAGTGTGCATGTGCGAGTGATTCAATTTCAAGTTATTATCTTTGCACATTTAGGGTTTGCTAACTGTTTTAAAATTTACATATAGTCTTGTCATGCAATCCTAATATCATACATCTAACAGTTAATATTTGCGAAAATTAAAGTGCGGAAAATAAAGCTACGCTATTACAATGCTTCAGGTATTAATTACATAGCCAAAAACCCGCAAAACGATAAATAAGCGAAAAAAAAGGTCCTAATTAATCTATTACATCCCATGAGCAATTATATCAATATTTGCAAAAATAAATAAACGCACGATGAATCGAGAACAAGAGGAAATTAGGGTTTTGACCCCGTCTAACCTAATTAAAAGAAAAAATTATTTTTTGTTGTTTTTGATTATTTTAAGAAAAGAAGAATAAGGTTTTAAAACTAAACATGTACAAACCTAATTACTAATTAATTTAAACTAAGAGAATTAATTATATTTGACCTATTTTGTATTTTGGTGATTTTGTGAAAATAGAAAAAAATTAGATTAAACAAAACCCTAATTTTCTAATTGATTTTAATTTATTTATAAAAAGAATTAAAATTACCTAATAAATTAAATTAACTAACTAAATTAATTTTTTCAAAAAAATAAAACCTAAATCTAATTTTGATGAAAAAATTGATTTTATGATTTTATTAAAAAAATAATTAATTTTTGTTAGTAAAAATAATTTAAATAAAATAAATAAAGGAAACTATAAAAGAATAAAGAAAAGAATATTGGGCCTGTAATCAGCAAATTAGAGGGGTGTCTTTAGCAATATTTGGGCCCAAGAACCCTGGTCCATGTTGACCTTTCTTATCCAACGCTGCACTTTGACTGGGATGCATGATGGACCCTCATGTAATGGCCTTCAGATCTGGCTTCCTGGAGATCCAATGATTGAGCCTTGAGGTCACATGGTGGTCTTCACGCCTGTGTACATGCCTGATTATGCAAATAAAAATAACATGAAATAAGTGGGGGGACCTGGGATTCGAACCCAGGTCCTATGGCCTTTTCCACCTGCCTCATTACCAACTGAGCTGAGCGTGCGTGTTGTATATGAAATAATAATAAACAATAATATGGAAAACAAACAAAATAACCATTATCCGTGCGCAAATTCAAATGGAGCAATCAAGGCTTACCACGCCATCATCCCCAACCTCTCTCCGTTGCTAAAAGTCTGGAGACTTTTACCTACAGACAAAAGTCCGTAGCTACAAATCCTACATATTTCAAAGTCTCACACATGCATGATAAACGAAATCTAATGATGTAGATCCAATCGTCCTGGACCTGTGATCATTATGGCACCTTTCTTGTGGACCAATTTTGCCTGTACAAAAAGATCCCAAAACGCACAAAGAAACCCTAGCAATGGTGGATTTCAATACAACTAACAATAATGCAATTAAATGGTACTGTTAGCTTGCAAACATGATAAGGATTACAAATATGCTATTGAAACATGATGAAGATACAAGAATAAAGGAATACAATTTAAAAAAAAAAGCCAAACCGTGAGGGTCGTGGAGATGAATTATGGGCACGAGGACGTCTGCTTTTGATTGGTATAGCTTCCTTGTACTCCTAGGAAGCGAATGAGATGGCTTGGAATTCTTGAAAATTCCTGGAAGTATGAAATCAATTCTCCACTTTTCTTGAGTTTTTTCAAGTTTTGTTCCTCCTTTCCACGCCTCAAAACCTTGTGATTTTGGTCTGCAATTGTACATTATATACCAAGGAACGAATTAGGGTTGCAAATGTGTTCTCAATCTTTGGCAATTATGGTCTTGGATCATGATTTGATCTTCATGAAAATATTTCCAAAAATAGGCCAAAATCAATCTTTTTATGCACACCTATGCCTTGCACAATTTGATTCACTTGCTAGCTGTATATGGGACCTGAAACATGCATCAAATCTTAAGACTTAAATGCTTTTGATATTTCCATGATTTATTTTGATTTAATTGAAATAAAAGTCAAAATAAATGGTAAAAATAATATAAAGGCAAGTGGGAAGAGTTAGGGCTCGTGGACCATGCTGCAAACTCAAAACAAGTGCAAAAAGTTAGGCCCATTTGACGAAAGTTGCAATTTGAGGCATATTTGACTTTTGGCAATTTTGCAAAAAAGGTCAACTTCACCAATGCATAACTTCTTCAATTTTGCCTCTATGAAGTTGTTCTTGGACTTTTTAGAAAGATCGAGATGTCCTCTAAGCAACCCCTTTGGTCTCATCTAAATTGAGTCTTCCATGTTCATGTATGAAGCTTTGACAAAAAAGGTGTTTTTTTTTTACTTTTCAAAATGACCTATAATGTCCAAATTCATAACTTCTTGTGAGTGCATATTTTTAACTTGGGAGCTGAAGATGGATTGTAGGGCATTGCATCCCCTTCAAAATGAATTTTGGATGGGTCATTTCTCATAAAGTATCAGAAAGTTATGCTTGGTCAAAGTTGAGTTAACTTTTCCTACAAAACCCTAATTTAGCAACTTTTGGGCTCCGATGAATTGTGAGCAATCCTTGATGAATCATGACCAACCCTTTATAAAATGATGAATAACACTTCAAAATTAGGATTTTTACCAAAAATCTTGAAGTTTGACTGTATGTAGGCCACATTTGACTTTTGCCCTAACACAATCGATTTTCAGGCCTTTGAGCAATTGACTGGGCAAACTTCCTCTGTAGTGGTTGAAACTTGACATGGATTATCTTTAGAACATATTTAGGACAATGGTGAGCATTTGGGATCCCTTGAGCTCAAGTATCTTGATGCAACATGAAACCCTAATTTGAGGTAAACTGCCTTAGGAGAGAGTTTGTCTGGTCAACCCTTGAGCTTCCTTGAGCAACTTAAGGATCTTTCTTGAAATGTTTTGAGAAATATGGGAGGGCAAATTTTGGGGTACAATACCAGTGGAAGAAAACAACAATCCAAGGTCTGAGGAAGATGAAGTTGATTATTATGAGGAGCAGTATCCTCTTGTTGATGATAAATACAAACATCTGGAAGATCAGATCAATGCTATGGAGATCTAGAGGATACCCGGGATGGATTTTGTAGAGCTAGGACTGATCTCAGTTGTGGTCATCCCGCAGAAATTCAAGGTCCCTACATTTTCTAAGTACGACGATGTCTCCTTTCCTAAGCTGCATTTAAGGTCGTATATTAGGAAGATTCAACCCCACACGACTGATAGGAATCTGTGGGTACATTTCTTCCAGGAAAGTTTGGCAGGGACTCAGCTGGAATAGTTCTATCAACTGGAAAGAACCAACATACATAATTGGAAAGATCTGGCTGCTTCTTTCTACAAGAAGTATCAATATAACGCTGACCTTGCCCCAAATCGTACACAATTGCAAAGTATGTATATGGGTTCTAGCGAGGGTTTTAAAGATTATGCCCAAAAGTGGAGAGACCTTGCGGGAAGAGTCCAGCCTCCATTGTCTGATAGGGAGCTGGTGGACATGTTCTTAGGCACGTTATCTGGTCCATTCTTTAACCATCTTATTAGAAGCTCGTCAGCTGGGTTTACTGAATTAATCTTGACTGGTGAACGGGTAGAGGCTGGCATCAAAAGTGGTAAGATCCAGAGAGATGCATCCTCCAGCACAACAAAGAAACCTTTCACTAGAAAGAAGGAGGTCAGTGTTGCTTATGGCCAAAGGAATTAAAACAAAACTGAGCATCGTCCGATGGTAGGGGTTGTTATGATTTCCAATCCCGCATCAAACCAGCAACGAAACAATCAACATAGACTAGAGGCGCCTAGAAGACAATTTACTCAGATCAACATGACCCTATCCCAGGTTTTGCCACACCTGCTGAAGTCCAATTTGGTAACTCTGAAGGAGGCCCCGAAGAATCCTAATACTGCCTCTCCCTGTTATAACCCAAATTCTCGATCGGCCTACCATTCTGAAACTCCAGGGAATGATACAAACAATTGTTAGGCTTTAAAGAATAAGGTACATGATCTCATTGAGGCGAAGGAGATTGAGTTTGATCTTCCAGAGACACCTAATGTAATAACTGCGCCAATTCCCAAACATGGCCAAGGTGTCAATGATGTTGATGATGATCGTTTTGTTTCTTATATGGATGAGTTAGCTAGTCCTATTCTAACTCTTAAAGAGAATTTGTTGAAAGCCGGTTTATTTCTGGCTGTGGTGAAGGTTGCCACTAATGTATGTCTCTACCAGATGGTTGTTGGTTGTTAAAAATGGGCGTCCAGTGCCTGATGGTTAACAAATAATTCTTGTTCGAGAAAGTTCCTCTTACAAGAAGTTCATGTGAATATGTCTCAATAATCACCATCTCCAATAATCCTCCCAGGGTCTCCACCAAAAGACTCGTCAAGATTACATTTGTTCCCAAGTTTTCTCCCTTGATCATCACCCTCACTGGGCCAATACCATATTCATCGAATAAAGTTGTTCCATGGAATTATGGGGTTGACGTCTATTACCATGGAGTCAAGCAAGACCTGTTGGCTATTGAAGACAAAGTTGCTGAAGGTACTGATCCTGACGTCGACAATATCGTCGGGACCAGTAAAATCATGAGAAGTTGAAGGGTTTTCTCTCCCGGGATCTCTCCAAAGACTATTGCTAATCTTGTGATTATTCCTGTTGTTACTCCTGCTAGTACTCCTATTGCTACCCCTATGATCATCCATGTTGTTGCTCTTGGCAGCATTCCCACCGCAACTCCTACTCTTATTCCTGCAATTATCCCTGCTACTGAATCGGCCGAGACTCGGGGAAAAGAGGTATTGGTTGAGCTTGTCCAGATGAAGGCGCACAAAGAAGTCACCCTTGAGGCTTCTAAAAAGGAAATGGAAGAGATATTAAAGATAATCAAGAAGAGTGATTATAATGTCGTGGAATAATTGGGGAAGACCCCTTTGAAAATATCAATGATGGCCTTACTTTTATGCTCAGAAGCCCAGTCTAATGCTTTAGTAAAATTCCTAAAGTATGCCCATGTACCTCAAGAGACCTCTGTTGATCAATTCGATAAATGCGTGGCTAGTTTGACAGTTGATAATGGCTTAGGATTCTCTGATGCAGATTTAACTCCCAAGGGAAGGAAACACAATGATGCCCTGCATGTCTCCATTGAGTGCAGGGGAACTACATTAGCCCATGTTCTGGTGGATACAGGTTTGTCTCTAAATGTCTTGCCCAATAATACTCTGGGAAGGTTAGATTGCGAAGGACTCACATTGAAGCCCAATAACATTGTGGTGAGGGACTTTGATGGTTCTAAAAGAATGGTGCACAGGGAGGTGGACATCCCTATCAAAGTTGGTACTCAGACTTTTAATTCCACTTTCTATGTGATGGATATCCTCCCATCTTATTCCTGTTTATTGGGTCGACCTTGGATCCACGGGGCTGGTGTTGTTACTTATACCCTGCATCAGATGCTGAAGTACCCAATCAATGGGAAAATTATCACAGTTCATGGGGACGAGGAATACATGGTGAGCCACATGAACTCTTTCAGGTACGTTGAAATGGATGGCGAGTTCACTGAGACCCCCTGTCAGAACTTTGAGGAGGTTCCACAGAAGTTTGCTGCAACCAAGACTGCTTCCAATGTCCTGAAGATTACCAGACCTCCACTGAAGATGGCTTCTTTTAAGGATGCCAAGGCAGTAGTCGAAGAAGGTGCGTGTACCATTTGGGGCCAACTTCTGGATATTCCCTACAAATATGAAAATTTTGGTTTAGGTTTTACTCAAGAGCCCAGAAAGCCGTTCGTTGTTCTCGTAACAGGGACCACCATTACGGATCAGCAATCATGGAGTCAATTCTATGGAAGATAATGATAGTGATTATGACTTTGACAAATGAATATTCCCAACTATCAGCGGTGGACTCAGCAATTGGGAGGCCAAAGATTTTGTGCCCATTACTTTTATTCAAGAGTAATTTGTCTTTTTGTTTTTGAGGATATGTAATATGTGAACAATTGAAACTTTAAAGCCTTGTCTCTTACCTGAGGCACAATGGTCTATTTGTGAGGTTCATTGCTTCACTTTCATATGTCATCAATAAAACATTGGATGTTTTGCATACAAATTTTATGCTCTTTGTTGTTTTTTTCTACCTCTTTACTTTATCAAAAAATATACAGCTATGCTTTTACACACACCCACATGTCAAACTTCAGATCCACATCCACTTTGGATCCCATTCATAACGGTTCTGCTATTACCATTTAAGACTTTGAAAATCCGATCTACCAAGCCGAGGACGAAGGTGAGGAATATTATGAGGTACCGAGAGAACTTGCCAGACTGTTACAACAGGAAGAAAGGGCAATACAACTTCATGAAGAGTTGGTTGAGACATTTAACTTGGGTACTGAAGAGGATAAGAAAGAAGTCAAGATAGGTGCCGATCTGGAGCATAGTGTCAAAGAGCGGTTAAGACAGATGCTACATGACTATGTTGAGCTTTTTGCCTGGTCATACAAAAACATGTCGGGACTTGACACCAATATTGTGGTTCATCGCCTAACAGCGAAAGAGGACTGCCCTCCCGTGAAACAGAAGGTTCGTCGTATGCGGCCTGAGATGTCAGAGAAGATCTAAGCTGAAGTCATGAAATAGTTCAACGCTGGTTTCTTAGCTGTCACCTCTTATCCATAATGGGTTGCTAATGTTGTTCCGGTACCTAAGATGGACGATAAGGTACATATGTGTGTGGATTACAGAGACCTGAATAGGGAAAGCCCCAAGGATGACTTTCCGCTTCCCCACATCGATGTTCTGGTTGACAACACCGCACAACTTAAAGTAGTCTCCTTCATGGATGGTTTCTCCAGGTATAATCAGATCAAAATGGAACTCGGAGACATGGAGAAAACGACCTTTGTCACACAATGGGGCACTTTCTGTTACAAAGTTATACCATTTGGGCTGAAGAATGTTGGGGCAACCTATCAACGTGCCATGGTAGCTTTATTTCATGATATGATCCATCACGAGATAAAGGTCTATGTTAATGATATGATAGTCAAGTCTCAGACTGAAGAGGAGCACCTTGATCACCTGTAGAAACTGTTTGAAAGGCTAAAGAAGTACAAACTAAGGTTGAAGCCGAATAAGTGCACCTTTGGAGTAAGATCTGGTAAGCTTTTAGGTTTCGTTGTCAACGACAAAGGCATTGAATTAGACCCTGAAAAGGTTAATTCTATACAATAAATTCCAACTCCTCGCACTGAGAAGGAGGTTAGGGGATTCTTGGGACGTCTAAACTACATTGCCAGGTTCATTTCCCATCTAACCGCTACTTGTGAGCCAATCTTCAAATTACTGAAGAAAGATCATGCAGTGAAATGGAATGATGATTGCCAGAATGCCTTTTACTGAATCAAGGAATATCTCTAAGAGCCTCCAATGTTGATTCCTCCAGTTGAAGGAAGACCCCTGATCATGTGCTTAACAATATTAGGGAATTCAATGGGGTGTGTGTTGGGGCAGCATGTCGAGTCTGGTCGAAAAGAGCATGCAATATACTACCTTAGAAAAAAATTTACCGACTGTGAAACAAGATACTCACTGCTCGAGAAAACTTGCTGCGCTTTGGCATGGGCTGCTCGTCGACTGAGACACTATATGTTAACTCTCACTACCTTGTTGATATCTAAAATTGATCCTATCAAATACATATTTGAGAAGCCCGCTCTATCCAGAAGAATAGCAAGATGGAAAATGATCCTGACCGAATACGACATTCAATACACAACCTAGAAAGCAATTAAAGGAAGTGTACTAGCTGATCATTTGGCTCATCAGGTTGTGAACGACTACCAATCCATGAATTTTGAGTTCCCGGACGAGTACATCATGTTATTAACTGATTGTGAAGAACCTGAACCGGATGAAGGACCTGAAAAAGGATCCCGATGGACTATGGTCTTTGACAAAGCTTCCAACGCTCTCGGCAATGGCATCAACATTGTGATCATATCTTCTGAAGGCTGACATACTCCTTTCACTACCAGATTATGTTTCAATTATTCCAACAATATGGCTGAGTATGAAGCATGTATTGTAGTTCTCATACCTGCTACCGACTTGAGGATTAAATTCTTGAGTGTATTTGGAGACTCAACCATAGTAATCATTCATATCAAAGGATAATGAGACACAAAGCATCCTAATCTCATCCCTTACAAAGAGCATGTGTTGACACTGATTTCATACTTTGAACAAGTTACATTTGAGCATTTTCCACAGGAGGAAAATCAACTAGCGGACGCTCTAACTTCTATGTCATCCATTTTTAAGGTCAGATGGGATAACGAAGCTCCTCAGATCACTATTGAGATGATGGATGAACCCGCATACTATCATGAGATTGATACTGAAGAAGTAGTGGAAAAACCTTGGTTCCATGAAGTCAAAATATATCTCGAAGCCCAAGAATACCCTGAGGGAGCTTCGGTCAGTGATAACAAGTTCCTAAGAAGGTTCTATGCCAAGTTCTTCCTCATTAACGGAATCCTCTACAAGCGCAACCACGATTCTACTTTGCTCCGGTGTGTAGACAAGAGTGAAGCAGAAAATATTATGGCTGATTTGCGTGAAGGTACCTTTGGCACCCATTCTAGTGGGCACACGATGGCTAAAAATATCCTACGGGCAGGATACTATTGGTCAACTATGGAAGCAGATAATTATCAGCATTCACGGACTTGTCACAAGTGCCAGATCTATGCTGATAAGGTGCATGTACCTATAGTTCCCCTAAACGTCCTGACTGCTCCTTGGCCATTCGCAATGTGGGGCATCGACATGATCGGAGAAATTAGACCTACAACTTCTAAAGGGTATCGCTTCATCCTCTTCTCCATTGATTACTTCACGAAGTGGGTCGAGGCAACCTCATTTTCTTTTGTCACCAAGAATGTTGTGGCTCGATTCATCAGACATAACCTCATCTGTCAGTATGACATTCCTGAAAGAATAATTACAGGTAATGGTACCAATCTCAATAACAGTATGATCACCAAGCTCTGCATGCAATTCAAGATCCATCATCATAACTCTTCTCCTTACTGGTCGAAGATGAATGGCGTTATAGAAACTGCTATTAAAAATATCAAAAGATCATACAGAAGATGACGATGACATATAAACACTGGCACAAGATGTTACCATTTTCTCTTCATGGTTATCTCACCATAATGCACACATCAACATGGTAAAGTCCTTTCTCTCTTGTGTACGGTATGGAAGCTGTTCTACCCATAGATGTCCAGATCCATTCCTTGAGAATCATGAAAGATGCAGGTTTGAGTGAAGACAAATGGATTCAGACTCGACTTGACCAATTAAACCTGATCGACGAAAAGAGGCTCGTGGTTGTCTATCACAGTCAGATGTACCAAAAGCGTATGATCAAAGCTTTTAACAAGAAGGTCAGACGTCAGGTATATCAGACTGGTGACTTGGTAATCAAGCGCATTATACTCCCACAAGATGATCCCATGGGAAAATGGACTCCCACATAGGAAGGGCCATTTGTGATCAAGAACATATTTTCTGGTGGAGCCATGATTTTAACCATCATGGACGGTGACGACCTTCCGCACCCTGTAAACACGGACATAGTTAAAAGATACTATGCATGAACAAAGACCCGCTAGGTCGATTGGCCTAGGAAAAAATAAGGGCATCCCAGCAAACCAAAAGGGTTTGGGCAAAAATTAGGGATATACATGAAAAAAATCTGTACACCCGACAAGTTGAAAACCTGAAAAGGAGGCTTGGGCAAAAAAGGGTATCCCAGTGGAATGAAAACCCGAAGGGGCGGTCCAGAAAAAATTTAGGGATTTAAAGCGTATAACTATGTCCCATTGGATCACCTTACATCCAATCTTAAATATCAACTATCAAGCTCAATCGGTACTAATCAATCCAGTCAGCTTCAGACAAGCAGCAAAGAGATGAGACGCTCAAAGAAATAAAGGCAATAGCAGAATAGGAACCCAATGGGATTATTTCACATAGCTATTTTCTTTGTATGCTATTTTGTAAAATTTTATTCTTATGACGACATTCTCTTACTAGGATGTCCGTCTCCTTGTACAGAAACACTTATCCAAGTTAATACAAAGTTATTCCTTTGAAAGTGAAAAATTATTTGCTTTTATTTTTCTATTTTGTTTGCAAAACGTCCAATGATTATTTTTGAACATATGAATTTGAATGTGATTACTGCTTGCAAATATACTGATAAAAAATAGAAAGACAGTTACTAATGACCTTAAGAAACGGGACAATGTCTAAGGGCCATCCATAAAATCCGACAGATACGTCCTCCAGCAGGTATAGAGGCAGAGACATCCTACTACAAGGTCACAACCATATTTTCAGTATGCAGCCTAATGGTGTCAAGTGTTCTTATATCCTTGGCAGAGCAAAACTTCCAATTACTGCTCCAACATCTCAAAATTCCCGAGTGAAGTCGTTAAGCTTCTCAGGATTCCCTAACAGGATTTTCACAAAATCCCCAAACCGTTCATGGAGTTTCCCTTCCCCAATAGAGTTTATTTCTCTAAAAACGGAATATCTGTCTCCCGGTATTCAACTTCAACAAAATCTGAAGACCTACATTCTTCATCCCCAGCTATAATCAGGGATTTATTTTCCCTAGTTCAACAACACCGCAATAGAATGATTGACATGTTCATACATTGCATTCATACATCATTTTACAAACATCATGGCATATGCAACACAAATGCATATATCACAGTCTCATTTATTTTTAGAGCATCATGCAATTCATATATCATGACATCGCATGAAACTGAATTTACCTCTTCAGGTTGAATTCGTAGACAGACGATCACTATCAACTTATACAATAGGTCAAATATTAATTCCCGAAACCAGAAGGGGAAACTATCTACATGACCAAGTGGTATGAAATCCTGAAGCAAGACGGGTTTACCAACAAATACAACAGGCCACAAATTAATGCCCGAAACTAGACGGGGAATTATCTATGTGATCGATGTTGCCAAGTTCCAGATTAATACCTGTAACAAGAGAGGACAACTATCCGTGGACGACCGACTGTATATTAATACCTGTAACAAGCCAGGAAAACTATCTTCATGAGGAAATTGAAGATTAATACTTGTAACAAGCCAAAAAAACTATCTTTCTTTCTCAGGTCAGAGATTAATACCTGAAACCATCCAGGACAACTATCTCAACGACCGACAATTTTCAAGTTCTAGATTTATACCTGTAACAAGCCAGGAAAACTATCTTTCTTTCTCAGGTCAGAGATTAATACCTGTAACCAGACATGACAACTATCTTAAATGGTCGACAATTTTCAAGTCCTAGATTAATACATGAAACCAAACAGGACAAATATCTGTGAACAACTGATTTGTAGATTAACACCTGAAACCAAACAGGAAAACCATCTATATGACCAGACGAAGCAATCTTATACGGTTTTCTTCTCATGATCTCCAGATGCAGTCTAACACGGACTCATCCTGAAGCAATCTTACACGGGTTCCTTCTCATCATCCAGATGCAGTCTAACACGGACTCATCCTGAAGCATCCCCACACAGGCTCTTTCTCATATATCTCCGGATGCAGACTAACACAGACTCATCCTAAAACAGCCCTACACGGGCTCTTTTTATTATATTTTCAGATAACGGTTAATTCCATTATCCCTAGCAAGTTACTATGAAACCTGGATTTCAACCAGAAAGCAGCAAACTCTCATCTCTCCAGTATAGAGATAACTCCTCAGTAGAGTCTTGGACAACTGAAGCTCCTAGACTCTATTCCCCACAGAGTTTTCCTCAAGCGGGAGAACTACAGAAACCCACATTCCCCAGCGGAGTCCTCTTCAGACAGCAGGAACATGAATCCCCATAAAGAGACCTCTTATGAAGTCAACATCTACTTTGGATGGCATCTTTAAGCCCATACCTGACATCATTAACCATCAGTGTTACTTCATGTGAGTGCAAATTTCTAGGCACTCTAGTGTTCAGTCATCTTCCACCTTCAGATCACGAAAGGCAGACAAGCCAATCTAAATCCTCAAGTTTAAGAAGATTGAACAGGGGAAGCAGTTGTACCCCAAAATTTTCCCTCCCATTTCTACTCAATACATTCTCCTAGAGGTTCCCAATTGCTCAAGGTTGACTAAGAATTGATCAGACAAATTCTCCTCATAAGCAATGAACCTCTAACTATGGTTTTACTTTTCACCAAGATGTGTGATCTCTAAAGGTCTCAAATGTTTTCCATGGTCCTAATATGCCTTCAAAATTGTCCATGACAAATTTCAGGCCTTACACTACAAGTTTCCTCAGTCAATTACTCAAATGCTTGAAAATCAACTATACTAGGTCAAAAGTCAATTGTGGCCTATATACAGTCAAACTTCAAGATTTTTGGTCAACATCGACATTTTGAAGTGATATCCATAATTTTATCAAGGGTTGATCATGATTCCTCAAGAAATGCTCCTAATCTATCAAAAGTCAAGAATTGCTAAATTAGGGTTTCCATAGGAAAAGTCAACTGAACTTTGACCAGGCATAAATTTCACATACATCATCCATTTTCCCCCAACAAAAGCTAATTTTGAAGATAATAAAATTCCATACAACTTCTCTTTTGTCCTCAAATCCAAGAGATGCACCATTTTAAATATACAAGCTCATACATTACATGTCATTTTCAGAAAGTCAACAAAAGACAATTTTTTCCAAGACCTTTTACATCAAGATAAATTATTCAAATGCAAAATTTATAAAAATAGGGATTGAAGTATACATCTCGGGCTTTCCAAAAAGTCAAAGATCATCATCATGATATAAAAATTGAGCAAGTTATGGCTTTCCCAAGTTGGGAATATTTGGAAAATTTCAAGAATTGTGCTTTGAGCAAACTTACACTTTTAGGTCAATGGCCTAACTTTTTGGGTTTCAAACATCTTCCTAACCTAATGGAAGACCTATAAAATCATTTCTACATTGCCTTGACATTTATATTTATTTTATCCTTATTTATTTTTTTATTCAAATAAAAAAAAATAGCATAAAATATTAAATAATGGTTATGGCAATATGGGCTGATGAAATGGGTTGCTCTTGGGCCAAAAAATTCGTGAAAATGTGACCAGGTTCATCCAACTTTGAAAATTGCATGAAATCTCCCTTTTTGGCATTTTTTTCCAAATTATGATCATGGTTTAAAAACAATGTTTATGGGTTTGATTCTTTCCATGTTATCATGTCCCCTCCATCTCCTCTATAAATACAAGCCATGAGCAAGCATTGCATACGCATACACACAACCTAGAGAACACCCTAAAATTGCAAAAAAATCCTTAAAGTTGTCAAACTCAAAACCCCTGATCCAGCAAGATTTAACTCCTTCCAAGCACTCCATCAACATCCCAGGACTCCCAGGAGCACATACGATTCCTCATTCAAGCCCAACACACGCCAGGACCACCACTTTCAATCATCACCATTTTGGTAA
This sequence comes from Vicia faba, assembly GCA_948472305.1. Lineage (NCBI taxonomy): Eukaryota > Viridiplantae > Streptophyta > Magnoliopsida > Fabales > Fabaceae > Vicia > Vicia faba. The sequence goes on along the minus strand of OX451740.1, from coordinate 1,307,551,730 downwards.
AATTCTGAAAATCAAATCCTTATTTTTGTGTGTTTTTGAATGCTTTGACATGTATGTATGAGTTGCTACGCACCATTAAAACAGGTTAAGAGCCTCACATGAAGTTCATGACGCATGAATCATGATGTGCCATTTTCAAACCGTGCTAGGGTTTTCTGTTCGTAATTTAAAACGCAAGAACTTTTAGGCCAAACTAAGGCCAGATTTGGACTCAGGAGGAAATTTGTATGGAGTAGACCCTTTGGTTTGCCACAAATCTCTCTCTTTTTCAGGTGCACGATTTCGCTTGGCCGGAGAAGATGACCGGAGGGAAGCTCCGGCATCCCTGAAAAACTTTGACTCTGGTCAAAGCTGGCGTGGAAATTTCGTGTTACATGATGGGTCCATTCAAATCTGGTTGGACGCGTGCTTTAATTTTAAAGAATTCTGACCCATTTTCATATATAATTCTTTAGTTTTATTTGTATTAACGAATGGTAAATCAGTTCAGATGGCAAGGCGTGTGCATGCGAAGGGAAAGGACCTGGGTTCGATACCCAGGTCTGGATTTTGTTTTATTCTAACATTTCCTTGCAGGATTCCATGTGTTTCATAATCAAGCGCTCAATATATGTCCTCATGGTTGGACCATCAGATGCCAACAGATGGAGATCTAACACTCCAAATGCGTAGATCTACCATGTTCCATCAAGACTTATCCTCACTCGATCCAACGTGGCCTGGGCTAGTCTATCATGGGCCTTAGAAAATTTCAAAAACACACCCTCCTGTTTAGTAATCAGCACCTGGCCCAATTTTTATCTTTTTATTTTTAGCTTTTTATTTGTTTTTTATATTTCACTTTTATAACATTTTTTGTTATCAAATCATAAAATCAAAAATAGGATAATAATAATTAGACTTCAGATTTTTTTTCTAAAATTAATTTTAAATTTTGTAAATTAATTAATTAATTATTTTGACTTTTATTTTATCAATTTAAAATCAATTAGTAATAAGTTTTTTTAATTCAAATACTTTCTTAACAAAAATACAAAAAAAAATAGAATTAGTTTTCTTTAGGGTTAAATTTAGTCTTTCTCATTTAAATTTAATTAGTTTCTTAAAATAAACAAATCCAAACAAAGATTTTCTTTTATTTAGTTTATTTAGGGTTTTAGACGTTCTTCTCCATTTCGCGTGTGTTCAATGTTTCTTTTCTATTTTTTTCATATTTATGTATCTGCTGATAATATGTAATAGAATTAACTAGGGCTTTACTGCTTTCCTTTATTTTCTTTCCCCCATTTTTGGACATGTAAACAACCCATCCCCGAAGCATTGTAATAGCATAGATTTAAATTCCTGCATTTTAAATTTCGGAAAAATATTAAATTTTAGTAACTAAGCTTGTATGGAAAGACGTAAAATAAAGCGCTAGCAAACCTAATAACAAAGATAAATCAACTGAACTGAATCACTTGCACATATGCACCACTTTGGTTGCCTTTCGGAAAATAAAGCAGTCATGTCCCTCGAGAATAGGGAAGCTTTTGCAAAGAACCTTAAATCAAAAGATCATAGTCCCTCGATGACCCTACAGTGTTGCCGTTCGGTAAATTATCTAGTCCCTTAAAAAAATTGCTAAAGCGTCTATATATGTTGCATTTATGACCGTACATCCCTTCGAATTCCCTTAAAACATCCAACGATAGGGCTACCTACTCACTAATAGTAGGATATCGCTGTCTAAAGGATAGGAGGAAAAGAACAAACCTTTTCGAATATAAGTAGATAGTTCCTAGATGCTTGCTCAAAAACAAACTTTTACACCTACATAAAAAAATTTCAAAAACATACGTTTTGTCAACACTCTTGAGGACTAATACAAGAGTTATCATAAAGCGAATCGCTGCACTAAGGAAATTTCAAAACACTTTTCAAAAACACACAAAAACACAAGGTATTTTTCAAATGAGCTAGCGTCTAAGATCCTGTAGAAAACTATGGATAGAAAGGGTGCTAGCACTTTCCCTTTCCATAATCTACCCCCTTACTCAGAAAACTCTCGAAAAGGTCTTTTTCTGTTCTTTTCACCCTTTCCTTAATTTGGATAAAAGAAAAGCCGATGGCGACTCTTGCTTACCGCAACATTTGCGAACACAAATGCAAAACCAGTATAAACAGTCGGTTCTGCCACCATATCAAACAGTTCTACTCAGAGAGTCTTCGAATATATGAATTTATCAAATACGTTCGCACAAGAAAATTGTGACAAATGTTCACATGCTTCATCTTCAGAAAATCACAAATCAATTGATTCTTATTTTATCGAGCTGGTTCCGGTGGCATTGGTTCAAAAATTGAGTTGGCTAAATATTGCTTTCAGCTTTCCAATTCGAGTGGTATCCTGAAGGCCTTTGTTTTTGTTCCAAAACACGCACAACACATTTGAAAATCATGAACCGAGAAATATTTTCATCTGAGACGAAACTTCAAAAAATCATAACTAAATCACTATTTATCCGATTGAGCCCATCTTCAGGCACGATGTTGTCATTGACGTTGGCTACATTTTGGTTTCACATTTCAACTTCGAAAGTCGCGCTGAGGGACCTGCGAATTTGACCTTAAGGTGTTAGACTCTGATGAACTGAAAATTTGCACATTTGCTTGTGTTTATTGGAGGCTAATTCATTCAAAAAATGGCACACTATATATTCTTATTCACTTCAATTTTCAAAGAGACTCTCATAATTGACCAATTCTCAAAAACACTCAAAAACTTTCTCTCATCTTGCTCAAGGATCAAAGAGCAACTTTCTCTTATTTTTATTAAGAACACCAACAACTTTTCCGACAACTCTTTCAAGATCCTAAATTCAAAGAAACTCAATTCTTGTCCAATTTCGAATCCGATTGTTGCGATCTCTATGCCTAAGCTTCCTCTTCAATTCTACTATAAGCTTGCTTGATTTAGGCACTTTTCAAATAAGCGATTCTTAAATAAGCACTTTTGTGGATCAATAAATTGAACTTTTATCTAATTTAAATTATGGAGGTGATTTATATTATGAAAATATGAATTGATCTTGAATCATGATGTGCAAATCTGAAATTGGATGATTAAATAATGCTTATTCAATTAATTTATTTTCATGAAAGTGGTTATTTGAGAAAATAAAATGCTGAAGTTGTTTCAAGCTTAGTTGATGATTCTTGATTGATTATGTATGGTATAATTTGGATCTCTAATTGTGCAAAAATCATGAGTTGAATTTCAGAGATTATGTGTTTGACAAAATGCTTGAGCCATTGTGCCTTGATCTTACTGCGTGATTCAATTGATTTTTGGATGTGTACAAATTACCTTGGGCTATGGTCATAGCGTAATTGATGTGAAGTTGGTTTTTGATCCGATAAAAATGCGTCGAAACTCATGAAATCATATCATGAATTCACACGTCGATCGTGCTAAAATCGGAGAATTTGTCGTAAATTTTTTGTTGTTTTGGTTTCCATTTTGTGCCGTGGATATTCTATAATTTTAAAGCTTTCCAACGATTCTAACCATGCGCGAAACGGACACTCGATGCAAAATTTATGTTGCTTCAAAGTTTCAATTGAACAAGACTGCAATTGAGTCGACGCATAGCCTTTTTGAGTCAACGCAAATAGTTTGGACCACCCACGGGAAATGTTGCACCAACCCACCGGTCGATGCAATCTAAGAAAAATCCCAGGCATGGGTCGATGCAAGCCCTGTTGCGGTCGACGCAAAATTTTGGTCACCTGCGGGAAGTGTTGCACCGACCCTCCGGTGGATGTAAACTAAGAAAATTTCAGGCATGAGTCGACTCATGCCCTGTTGTGGTCGACGCATCTTTTCCAAATTGTTGTTTATTGCTTCTTTGGCTTTGCTTTGGCTATTGTTTGCTCCAAATTTCTTCCTACTCTTTTATACTTTAATTTTCCTTGATATTTTTAACATGTGTGTATATTGTGCAAGGTACATTTGGATAGTTTCCGATCATGTAATTATTACATGATTATTTGATCGGAAAACTCATTTGGAATTTCGATTTGTGGTATAATTTTGCGTTCGACATGCATGCCATTGTTTTGTGCTCTGTATCTTGTATAATGGTATTTTGTGCAGGTGCTCGGAAATACGGATGTATCCATACACATTCTATTCTTGGTTTGCGTAATTGTATTTTGTGTAGGCACTTTTTGATACGGATGTGTCCGCTACATAATACGATCTTGCTTATTGATTCCTCGACGCATATTCTCACTGGATTTCTTTATTGATGCTAGCAGCATACAAAGTTACGAAGTTTTCCGGGTTTCTTTGCTATTGCTTGGTATTTACGAATTGGTATTCGTTTGGTATTTCTGTCATACCTTTTTACCACATTCATTATCGAATTATTTATTTATTTCTAGAGATCATGAGAAGTAGGAAGCAATATATAAAAAGTGTGCGCTCGAATTATCTGTTTAAAGACCTATAGCAGGCATCGCTTTCTGTCTGCTAATTGTGATTGTTTAGAATCCTACCTTTCAAGTAGGTATTCCGCACGTGTGTTTACATTTATGCTCGCATTATATTACAAATAATAAGTCCTCAAATGCAGAAAAGCGGGGAGGGTCCGTAATCGACCCCCGCACATTCTAGTCCGTGTCATCCTTAGCTCACGTTATACGTCGATGCTTCGAAGTTGTGCAAATTATGGTTATCGAGTCGTCAAGTGGAAAAGGGATCTGTAATTAATCCATCACATTTTGTCTTGAGCTCGCGTTGGTCGACGTTGATGCTTCGTGCTATTTTCTTCTATCCTCTCCCCGCTTGTTTTCCTCAGTTGATATGACCCCTTAGCTAAAGCATTCCAACCTGATTTTATACCTACCTTGATCGTCTATATCATGGTTAGGAATTTTACTTCAGTTATCATGTGTTACTCACGACATATTGTTTGTGCTCTCTTGAGCTTGTTGGCTTGCCTGCTTGAATTCGTCTTTGTGTGCATGTTGTGAGAAGATATACCCTCAGCATGTTCCCTTAGGAGCTCTCATCTCAACTATAGATGATGATTTGAGATAGACATAGTTTAGGTGATAGACCCTTGCTATGCTCCTTTAGGACTTCTTGATTCATCTATAGATGATGATTTGAGATTGACATTAGGATTGTTATCTATGCATGTCAACATAGGTTAGAGTTTCCCCTTCAAAACTCAACTTTAGGATCAATCATTTGTGTGATAACATTAGGGATAGATTAAGGTTAGTATCCCTTAGATATTTTCTTTTGTTTTGCATCCTTTGCATAATAAAACAAAAACTTTTCTTTTCTTTTTCTTTGCAAATCATAAAACACTTAAAACTTTCAAATCCTTTCTCAAGGTAAAAAAGATAAACCAACACCTTTCTTTTTGCCAATCGACATTTATTTTCTAATAACATGTTAGTTCCCTTCCGCTACAAGTCGTGAGTCTCCAAAGTTAGAGCCTCGATGGATTGATTTGAACTTAACATTGTTCAATTAAAAAACACAAAACAAACCGAAACATGTGAGCCTAACTACGGATGCTCTAATTCCTTAAAAGGGATACGTAGGAATCGGGGTAGGGCCTGAACGAGCACAACTTTTATTTTCCCTACATTACTTTCTCCTTTCTTTTGCATGCATTCCCTATATAGTTTAGATATAGATTCTTACACACCCTTTGATTAGAACAACATGAGTGGATACCATGGAGTACTACGGGCGTGTGGGATGCTAATACCTTCCCCTCGCGTAACAGACTCCCTTACCCGATCTCTCGATCATTTGGTCGTGATTTCACCCTTCTCAGGTTTACTCAATGTTTACCTTTCCCTTTATGTGGGATAAAACACATTCGATGGCGACTTGATTGATTTCATTATGAGTTGATTTTTCAGTCGTTTGTTTCAGCTGGTGATTTCACTGGGGATATATTGACCAAATGTTGGTCCATTCCGGAGTCGATCCTAGCTCTTGTTTTCTTTTTATGCTTTCAGTTTATTCATTTGTACATGTTTGTATGTGCATATGTTTGAATGCATTTTATCTGCTATACTTCTGATGTGTTGGTTTCTGTGTTTCTTTGTTAGGTGGGTGTTACTATGAGGTAAAAGGCCCAATACCTAGGCCAAAGTGAATTATCTAGGAAAAGTAAGAATAGATACCCTAGACGGTTGTGTCGTCCATGCTCGGATGAGGTTTTAATGAGGTGTTATCATTATCACGTAGGTGTACGATGATATTACTCTCAAGCGAACCCGTGATTTTGAGTTACCACTGGCTTTACCCAGAATTACTCTTGACCCGTGAGTGGGGCGGGAATATGATCTTTCTAGGTACAAATGGTGACTATGTTCGGATGGTGACCGTTGTTCTAATGGTGACTATGCGGGTCCTAGATTTATTTTCTAATTTTCTGGATTTGGTATTCCAGATGGTTCTTTGGTTATGTTTTGGACATTTGATCCTGATATATTCATCTTGTCCAGAGATTGCATAACGGTTATTCATGGTACTTAGTTCTGTTGTGTTATGAAATTGGTGTCGAACCTTTGCCCTTGTGATATTCGCATTATTCAGCAGATTTATACATCATTTATCCAGAGGATTGTACAGTTGTTATGCTGATCTTTTGAACCTATGTTATTGCACCTTGCATCATAGCATTTTTATTTTACACAAAAAAAAGGAAATGTGAAAGATTGTATGAAAAAAAACATTTGAACATAGTAGTGCATCTGCTCATTCACCTCATGCACCTTCATGCATCTTCATGCATCCATAGAAGGTACTCAGAGTGGGGAATTTTTATTCAGACCCGATATTTTCTCTTCAGAATGGTGAATCTTGACTTCTCACCGCGCCGTGATCCAAAAAAAAGCCATGTAGCGACTTCATGGGGAATTGGATAAGATGATGAATTGAAAAATTAGATGGGGATGTTTATCGTGGACATGCAGGAAATGACCTATAGTAAGGGATCCTTGAGGGGAAAAAATAACCAGTTAGAGACTCCATTGAGTCAGGTATGGAACTTCTGAAGACAGTGTCAGCTAAGGAAAGTGATCATGTATATGTTGTTTCAACATGAGATGTTATTTATCACCAGCCTATGGGACATTTTTCAAATCATGAGATACTTTGTGGGTCTCTCCCAGAACTTCGTGTTCCCGGATTTTCTTGCTAGCATCTATTTTCTGGTCTTCAAGGAAACCCATGGGGAAAAGCTTATCAATAAAGATAGAAAAAGCTTGAGAAGAAGGTTGATACAATCTCTATACCTTGTATCAAGTTACTTCCTCGTGTGTTGGATGCTTGGTTGATTATGCTCCGTGCTTTGGGTCATCCTCCCACAAATTTATCTCCTGATTTCGATACAAATGCTGGATGTGTCTCCCATTCTGGGGCACCTGGTTATGATATTGAAGACCACTTGGTAGGCCCCTTTTCCAAGGATCAGTCCATGTTTGGAAAACCATTTAAGACTCTCTCTCCTCAGCTGAATGCTTATTCTGTGTAGTAGAATATGAGGTGATACTTCTATGATGAAGAAGTATAAGATATCGAGTTCTTGGACATATACTGCTGTGTAGAAGAAAAATACCTCAAAGGTCAAATTCTACTTCAGAGTTTAGTTTCTTCTATGTAGTAGAAGATTCTTTGTTATAGTTTCTGAATTTTGCTTCTGTGTAGTACAAGACAGAGACTCTTATGTGAAGTAGGAGATTCTCCGTAATTCGGTTGCTAAAACTTATCTCTTGTGAAGTAGGAGATTAAGTTTACTTTATTTTGTGTAGTAGAAGATCCTTTGGTATGGTTGTTGGATGTTGCTTCTATGTAATAGAAGACAGTGCTTCTTTGGTGTAGTAGGAGACGCTCTAGAATTGAGCTGTTGGATTTCTCTTCTATGTAGTAGAAGATGGTTGGCATTTCTTCTCTATGGTAAAAGATACTTTGTGATGTAGTTTATGCAAATTTGCTTGATAATTCATTCATCACATCTGTTGAGGGAATCTGATGTGATCACCATGTCGGGGCATCTGGCCATCCAACTCAAGATTGTAAATCATTTAGAGATGAAGTGAAAGACTACCAAGCGTATCTTTTGAAGAAATAAGTCCATACGGAGATTATTCTCCTCAGCATGGAAGTTTCAAATTACACTTGCATTCTCATTTTTAATCTTTCTTGTCTGGTTCAGTTCTTTCTTGTATGAAAAATTCGCTTATCTTTGAATATTAATCATAACGCATTGAATATGTTTTTCTTGATTTAATCCTTTCGTACTCACTAATTAATGTTTTTCTTTGTTTTTGATACTTAACTCTTGTTAAATAAAGCAAAAACCTCTTGAGGGAGGATGATGAGTAATATGCCAAAAATTTCAAACAGTGTGCTTTTAAATAAAAACTCTGCTGACGATTTACATGCCTTGTTTCAATTCCTAAACACTGGAGATAAAAGGGAGTGAAACCCTTGTTAACCCCTTTTGAGCCTTGAAGTAGGAGTTTCTTTTCTGTTCAGAAAAAACCCTCTTTTTTTTTAATCCGGGGCAGGGTAGATTTCATTTAATCTGATTGAGCGTTCAAAACTCATTAAGAGTGTGCATCTAAGGATATAACAATGGTTATCCATCAAAAGATTGAGGAAAGTCAAGACCGCAATGGCCAATCTTTGCATATCAATAGTGTGCATCAAAGAAAACTATATCCCAATGGGTATATATCGCACATCAGGAGGTCAACAGATGATGATACCACAACGATTATCCCTCACCTACCAAAGGCTGAGGAAGTCACAATCACTTCCAACAAATAGAAAATAACGTGAAGTTGCACGTTGTGTTAAAAAAAAGAATGATTCAAAATAGAAAAGAAAGAGACAAAAAGCCCCGCTAAGTTGGAATTTGGAAAAAAAAAGTCACTTAGGAGAAAGTCAGGGCATCCCGCTAGACTTCAAAGTCAAATTCAAAAAGAATTTGCTCAGGCAAAATTTAGGGAAAGCAAAAAGCGCGAAAAGAAAAAGGGATTACTAAATAAAAGTCCTCAGCAAGGAACTAAGTCGTGTGATCAGACACAAAATAACGAAAGAGGTGAGTGAATGTCGTGTCTAGAAATCCTCGTTTGACTCCTTAACCATTCCAAACTTCTCTTGAGAGATGAATGCTCATATCGAGTTAACTGAATGTAGGACTGGAGAACATCATGAAGTGGGTGGGAATGTTTGACTCCTTTTTTCTAAAACTATGAACCATGCCATGTTGCAACCCTCAAAAGTCCTAATTGAAGCATGGGTTAATTCGAAAGTGCACCATAATGAGAATACGGTAATCTTACTCTTATGAGGCTTGTTAAAACTTTTGAGTTTGTATCACATCATCTTTTTTACTATATTTTGTACAAATTTTTTGATGTTTCAACATCTTTTCAATACAAGTTTTTTTAAAATTCAATACAAACATGAGCTTTCCATTAGATATATCATTCTTAGAATAAACATTATTTGCATATGAACGAGTGCTTAAACATCAAGTAATCTTGCATAATGAGTATCAGATAAAAGTTTGATTATTTCAAGGGACAAACTACTTCACGATACCGTTGAAAGGTAAATCACTTGCGAGAATGATCTTAATTTGGGGCAAACCTTCTATTTAATCCATTAAGTAAAAAGAATACCAGTTTGAGAAATGATATGAAGCAGTTTGTATGGACGATTTGATTTCCCGTAAGTCTCTTGTTTTTCCAGAGCAGTGGTGCATTACTTTTAGTTGGTCTCGAGGGACTTATTTTCTTCAAGTATTTGTTAGAGCAAGAAGCATGGAAAGTTGAGAAGTATAGTTGTGAACTAGCCTACTTTCAAGATGCAAGCCACCCCCCTAAAGTTGGGTTGTCTTCATAACTCCGCAAGCTTCTCATTTCTTCGCGAGCATGAGATGAAGGAAAAGTTTGTCGAGACTCAGTTGAGCAGGTGCAAGCATGTTTAATACCATGTTGAGTAAGTGTTCAGACAAGATGGGGCACTCAATTTTATATTTGATCCCTTAAAGTAAATTTAATCTGGGGCAGTTACACCAAGGTTCAAAGAATTTCTCAAAGTGTTGAGTAATCAGGGGCACTTGCCCAAGCATGGTTGAAACCATCTTCGGCTCTGGTCATTCAGGAGCTGTATGCTCCGAAGTTCATAACACTGGGTTGATTATCTTTATGGTACAGATCTCAAAAACTTCTCTCGAGACAATTTTTTTGAAAAGCCCTATGGAGTGGGGCAAGAAATTATGCAGAGGCATTTCCTCATCTTCAATGATTGATCAGATTAAGTCCAAGCGCAGCTAAACAACTTGTGAATTTGAGAAGCATGTCTGGAAGTCAGGACCGTTATCCTCGACTCATTAGAGACTTAAGTACATTTATTGATGTTAATCAAAAGTCAGGATCGTTATCTCTAGTTGAAGTGTGGATTGTTATCCTCAGTAGGATACGAGAAGTAACACAAAGATCATTTGAGGTTGTTTACCCGTACAAGACATGATGGAAATTTTTTTCATAGGAGGACGCCTCTCCCTAATATAGGATCTGTTGCTAGTTGACAAAGGTCTGTCTCCTAAGGGGTTTCTCTTCAGAGATCTTTATTCCCCAACAAAGCATTCCTCATTTATATGCAGGAGGAGAATGTTCTTTCTCCCTGGAGATTTAGAAGCTGTTTGAAGTCAAGATGATTTCTTTTCAGTGGACTGCAATTTATTTTTGCAGCGTCTTCTCCAAAGTCCACTTCTTAGTGGCATTCCTCCTCGTAGTTAACGTGTTGAAGTATCAATATTACATCGCAGTTTTTACCCAGTGGTTGGTAGTTCAAATTGTTTACTCTTCAGTGAAGTTTTCCATTCCACACACGGGGCATGTTGCCACAATTTCTCTTTTTGCAAGTGATGTTGGTATTTTATGACAATAAGTGTTGTACCCCAAAATTTTCCCTCCCATATTTCTCAACACATGGCAAGTGAGGTCCCCAAATTGCTCAAGGAAGTTCAAGAGTTGACCAGACAAACTCTCTCCTAAGGCAGTCTACCTCAAATTAGGGTTTCCATCTTCATTAAGATGTGTGAACCACAAAGGACTCAAAGGCTCACCATTGTCACAATATGTTATCAAGATCATACATGTCAGGTTTCAAGCCTTGCAGAAGAAGTTTGCTCAGTCAATTGCTCAAATGCCTGAAAATCAATTGTGCTAGGTCAAAAGTCAACTGTGGCCCACATACAGTCAAACTTCAAGAATTTTGGTCAACGTCCTCATTTTGAAGTATTATTCATCATTTTATCAAGGGTTGATCATGATTCCTGAAGGATTTCTCATAATTCATCAAAACCCAAAAGTTGCTAAATTAGGGTTTTGTAGGAAAAGTCAACTCAACTTTGACCAAGCATAACTTTCTCATACTTTATCACAAATTTTCCATCCATAGCTCATTTTGAAGAGGATGCAATTACCTACAATTCATCTTCATCTCCCAAGTTCGGAATATGCACTCACAAAAAGATATGAACTTTGACATTATAGGTCATTTTGAAAAGTCAACAAAAACACCTTTTGGGTCAAAGCTTCATACATGAACATGGAAGACTCAATTGAGATGAGACCAAAAGGGTTGCTTAGCGGACATCCTAAGATTTCTAAAAAGTCCAAGAACACCTCTCTAGGGTCAAAATTGAGATAGTTATGCATTGGCCAAGTTGACCCTTTTTGTAAAATTGCCAAAAGACAAATGTGCTCAAATTTGCATTTTTTGTCAAATGGGCCTAGTTTTTCATTATTGAATCTTGCTTATGACATGGTCCACGTTCCAAATCAGCACCCACACACCTTTTGCTTTATTTATTTATTTTATTTTGATTTTTATCATTTAAAAGTCAAATTAAATCAAATAAATAGCAAAAAAATATCAAAGATTTGTTTTGTGATCAAATTTTGGGTGGAATCAAATCCAATTATGCTGCCAAATCATATCCAAAACGTGCAAAACAATTTTAACCAAAATTGGCATGATTTGGCTTGATATAGAAAGATATCATACAAGGATAAAGACCAAATCAAATCTTCATAATGGACAAGATTCAACTCGTTTTTGTTGACCTAATATGTTGCATTACATATACATAACATAGCCAAGGCAAGAGAGAGAGGTTAGAGGTCGTACAGACCCAAGAGCAAAACTGAAAAAGTTCAAGAAAATTGGTGATTCAATTTCCATCCTAGAGGCCAATCCAAGCCATTCTAACGATACCAACAAACTCCTGGACATCTCCAGAAGGAATCTCAATCCAGTTCAAGCCTTTTCACGCCTGGAATCAAAAGTACAGAGGCCACGGTTTGTCCCAAAATTTCGATTTTGATTTCATTGATTTACTCATCATTAGCACGTTTGATTCATATATTCTTGTTTATCATTGAGTTTGCAAGCTATTGGTATTGTTTAATTGTGTTTTTAGTACAGGAATCAAGATATGCCATAGTTAGGGTTTCGTGTTCTTGTTTAGGGTTTTCCAATGCAGGCAAAATTCGGCGTTGATCCTAGTACCATGATGCTCATGAGGATGAGACGAGTTGATTGGTACCAGCCATGGTCATTTATCTTAAGCATATGCAATTTTTGAGATGCACAGTTCTGTACCTACAGCAAGGTGTCTGTAGGTAAAAGTATCTTAGGCTAAAACGACAGTTTGGGGAAGAAGACAATGCGTGGCACTCACTGGTCGGGTGGTTTGAATTTTAGCGTGTTTCTTGAATACATTATTGGTTTTTGATTATATTATTTTACTTCCATTATGTGTACAACAAAAATGCATGGCTCAGTTGGCAGGAAGGCATTGGAGTTGGATATAAGGGCCTTGGTTCGATCCCTAGGTCCTAACCTTTATTCATATTATTTTGTTTCATGAGATCAGGTACACCACAAGTCCTCACTTCCATCATATGCCACCAATATCTGGCCATCAAATTCACCAGCGATCTATATCCAATGCCTCTCTAATGAAGGTCCACCATGTACCCCAACTCAATGTATGCATCAGATCCAGCAAAGTCAAACGGGCTTGGATTATTTGGGCTCAGAATTTCAACAATAAACCCCCATAATTGCTATCACAGGCCCATCATTCTTTTCTTATTTCTTTTATTTTATTTAATTCTTTTAATTTTTTTTATTCTTAATTCACAAATTAATCTTTTTTTTCATAAAATCATAAAATCAATAATTTCACAAAAAAATAGAATTAGTTTGTTTTACTATTATAAAATTTAATTTAATTTAGTTTAGCTTAGGGAAACTTTAATTTATTTTCACAATTAAAATTAAATTAGAAAATTAGGTTAACTCTTGATTTATTTTTTCTCTTTTTTCCAAAATACATAAAATACAAAAAATAGGTTTTTTTAGATGGAATTAATTTATTTTTTTTCTTGATTAAAATTAATTAGTAGTTAGGTCTTCTTTTTATTTAACTATTTTATTATTTTCTTAAAACATGACAAAAAATCATTTTTTTAATCAATCGCGAATAGGTCTAGTTAAGGGTCAAAACCCTAATCGCCCCATGTTTAATTCGCCGCGCGTTTATTATTTTTGCCAATATTTTTGAAACTGTTCATGGTTTGTAATAGTTAATTTAGGGCTTTTACTTATCGCTTTTTCCCCGGGTTTTTGGCTATGTAATTAATCCACCTCCCCGAAGCCTTGTAATAACGTAGATTTACTTTCTCGCATTTTTAATTTCTGCAAATATTTAACTGTCTAGATGTATGCTAATAGGATTGTATGACAAGAATGCATGACAAATTAATACGGTTAGAAAACCCTAATGTGCAAAGATTAAATAACTAAAAACAAATCACTCGCACATATCACTCTTAGAGTATACTCTCATTTCGGTTGCCTTCGGTAAGCGATCATTAAGCATAGGGTGTCTTAGTGGTTACCCTCCAGTCTAAAAAGATCAAAATGTCCCATTCGAATGTTGCCTTGGAAATGTTTCCTCGTAAATGTTACCTCGGAAATGTTGCCTCGAATATGATCTTAAGACTCTAGGGTTATTACTAAGATGTCCTAACATTGCTTTAGTGATCGTACGTCCCTTTCGAATTGACCCTTTACAACTCTAACGACAGTGCTACCTATTTCTCAATGGTAGGATAGCGCTATCTAAAGGAAACAAGAATAGAAACAATCTTTTTTCGAGTAGGTAGATGCTAGTAGGTACTTGCTCAAATCAAAACTTCTCTTACACTTTTCAAACAAACTTTCAAAACAAACTTCGTCACACCTTTGAGGACTGTTACAAGGGTTATCACGAAGTCAAACGTTTCAAAAAAGCAAAGCACGTACAAAAGCAATTTTAAAAAGATGAGAAAGTACCTAAGAGCCCATGGAAAACCATGGATAGAAAGGGTGCTAACACCTTCCCTTTCTATAATCTACCCCCCGTACTCTGAATATCTCGAAAAAGGATTTTTTTTTCTGTACTTTTTTCCTTTCCGATTGGATGAAATAAAAGTCGGTGGCGACTTTTGCTTACCGCGACATTTTACGAACAAAAAACGCAAAACACAAACCAGCGTCAAACTGTCGGTTCTGCCACCGTATCACAGAACTGGTGACTCTGATGTGGAGTTCTAAGTGGGGTACACCTTAAGATTTAGATCATTTTAAAATTGCTTCTCTTGATTGCTTTGTTTGCTTTATTTTTGAGGGTTTCTATTTGGGGTTACTATAGATCCTACACCCGGATCTGGGGAGTACCTTTTAGGTAAGTAGCAATAGACTGTGAAGGAACTGTACGACTTAGACCGATACGATTGAAGCAGTAGCTACATTAGTATGGCACTTTGGTTGGTACTGGTATCCCTTGTTGAGAAAAGAGGAGAATACAGGGCCGCTGCATGATGTTTTTAAGCATCAACTGACCTTAGAACCTTTAATCGCCCAACTTGTCCATTAGAAAGTAGTGAGATAGCTGGCCTCGGTATAGAGTTGAGAACTGGTTGATACTCGATGCTACACCCATTGAGACCATACTTTTGGAATAATTTTGGCTGCAAGAAAAGATTGCGTGAGCTGAAACCGTGACCGATGGAGGATGGTCAATAATATTGAGATCCTCTAGAACCCGGTTACTTTTCTAGGACAGGTTGAACCAACTTAACTTCAAGAGGGTATTACCTTTGACCTCATGCAAGCCTTAAACCTAAGGGTTTTGTGTGATTTGATTGTGTTTGCAATACTTGTATTTGCTATACCCGTGGTTTATCATGACATCATGCATCATAAAATGGAATTCGTGTTTCATTACACTAACCATTTCAAAGACCAAGGGAATTTATCTTTGTTCTCTTTTGCAGATCATGGCTTCCGTGCGTAGAAATACCATCTGAATCAACTTTGTGCAGATACCTGCCCAACCTAAAGAGCTAGCATCACGAGTTTCCGAAACTTATACTTTCATTAAGAGACACAGTCAACTTCTCATCCTTGTTACTTCAAACCATGATGAACATATGATGAGCGTACTATTTCAGTTCTTCGATCCCAAGCATCACTGCTTCACCTTTCCAGATTACTAGCTGGTAACCACCTTGGAAGAATTCTCTCATCTATTGGGCATATCCATTCTTGAACAGGTACCCTTCACAGGTATGGAAGAGGTTCCTAAGCTAGAAGACATTGCCTCAGCTTTGCATTTAAAACGGGTCGATGTGGTATCCAATTGGGAAACTCGAAGCGGGGTCGAAAGTTTTCTAGCCAAATTTCTGATAGATCAACCTCAACTATTCTGGGATGATTTGGATTTTTAGGATTTTAAAGATGTTTTGGCTCTCCTTATCTATGGTTTGGTTCTCTTCCCTAATCCGGATTCCTTTGTGGATGTGAATGCTGTCAAGATTTTCCTTTCTCGGAACCCTGTGCCTACCTTGCTGGGAGATATCTTGCATGCTCTCTATACTCGTACTATGAGGAGAAGAGGGACTCTTATGTGTTGCATGTCATTGCTGTCGAGGTGGTTTATTTCTCACCTCCCTAAGTTTGTGCTGAAGAATGAAGAAGGTTTGGGTTGGTCATACAGAATAATGTCACTTGCTCATACAGATATTCTTTGGTGTTCCCGGGCTATGGAAGACACTGCTGTTATTGACCGTTGTGGGGGGTAAACTAATGTCCCATTGCTTGGTATCAGAGGGGGTATAACTTACAATCCTTGTCTAGCATTACGACAATTTGGTCGTGCTCGAAGAGATGGTCCCCATGAGTTACTTCTCGAGGACATTGTATTCGACTATAAGGATGACGTTAAGGAGCATCGTCAGAGGTTTATATGAGTTTGGGGCATGGTAAACAGATCTGATCCCAAAGAGTTGGGACCGAAGACTTCCCTTTCTATGCATCCTTACCTCCAATGGGTCCGAGATCGTGCCCAAAAGCTTATGATGCCTTATGAGGCCGTATTACCAGTGATTGTGGAGCCCACTAATGAAGAAGGCATTCCTTACACGGTTATCTATCCTTACATGCCCACTGATCCTGGGGAGTTGCAGAGGTCTTGGATTCAACTGAAGAATGAGCGGGACACTTACCGGGAGCAGTTACATGAGCAAGAAAGGAAGGTTTTAAAGCTCACCAGGCAGCTCGAGGAAGAAATATTAATCAATGACTACATAAGCACAAAGAGGAAGCGTCCATGGGACTTTTGATTTTGTTTTTTCTAGTTTTAGATTTGTTTTATTTACTTCTTTGTAACGCCTTAAAGGCATTGTTGAACCTTTCAAAGTTAAGCTAATAAAGTTTTCTTTATTTTTGGTTTGCAAATTTAAATCTCCCAAAGTCTTTGAAATCATTACATGTGTATCCCATTATCATGCACATCATTACAGGTACCACTACAGGTTTCTCATCTTCTTCGTTGTTTATTTCAGTAGAAATGTCTTCTGATCAAGCCATCAAAGATCTTCAGGCACAAAACGCCCAATTCCAACAGATGTTCATAAGTCTGGCTAAGGGGAAAGAGGATTTGAAGACCCTTATTCTGAAAGAGAAGAAGAAGAAGAAGACTGGTATTCTGAATATGGGTAGAAGTTTCAGAGAAAGGTTGAAGCATCAAACTGATCTGACCTCTTCATTCAAAGACGAGGAGAACCAAGAAAGGGAAAAGGACCCTAGTCCTGCAGTTTCTGACAATGATACTGATTATGACGATGAGCAATATCCTCCTGCTGAGGATAGGTACAAGCAGTTAGAAGACCGTCTAAGTGCTATGGAGGTTCAGAAGATACCTGGTTTGGATTTTGGGGAGTTGGGACTGGTGTCGGGGGTGGTTATCCCTCATAAGTTTAAAGCTCCAGTTTTTGCCAAGTATGATAAGGTGTTCTGCCCAAAACTCCATCTCCGCTCGTATGTCAGGAAAATCCAACCCCACACTGCTGATAGAAATTTGTGAGTGCATTTCTTTCAAGATAGTCTGTCAGGGACTCAGCTTGAATGGATCTATTAGTTGGAGGGAGCCAGTGTCCGAAACTGGGAAGATCTTGCTGCTGCTTTCTACAAGCAGTATCAGTATAACGCCGACCTTGCTCCCACTCGTACTCAGCTCCATGGTATGTCCATGGGTGTAGGTGAAGGTTTTAAGGACTATGCTAAAAAATGGAGAGACCTAGCTGGAAGATTTCAACCCCCATTGTCTAATAGGGAGTTGGTTGACATGTTTTTGGGGACGTTATATGGTCCATTTTTCAATCACTTGATCGGCAGCTCGTCACTGGTTTCACCGATCTGATTTTAACTGGAGAAAGATTAGAAGTTGGAATTCGAAGTGGTAAAATACAGAAGGATGCCTCCTCGGGTTCAACAAAGAAGCCTTTCGCTGGTAAGAAGGAGGCCAGTGCAGTTTATAGCTCGAGGGGCCAAAGCAGATATGAACACCGTCAAACGATAAATGCTGTAGTGATACCAAGACCCACAGTTTCTCCACAATGCAACAATCAACAAAGGGTGGAAAGACCACAACAACAGTTTACCCGCATCAACATGACTTTGGATGAAGTTCTACCTCATTTATTAAAATCCAACTTGGTAACCTTGAGAGAGGCTCCCAAGAATCAAAACACTACCTCTCCCAGATACAATCCCAACGAGCGGTGCGCCTACCATTCTGAGAGTCCTGGCCATGATACAAATGATTGTTGGGCCCTGAGAAACAAAGTTCAAGATTTGCTCGAACCCAAGGAAATAAAGTTTGATGCTCCAGAAAAGTTGAATCTTATAACTGCTCCCATGCCCAAACATGGTCGTGGAGTTAATGTTGTTGACACCGATATGTTTGTGACCTCTATTGAAGAAATCTCTACTCCTCTGATGATTGTTAAGAAGGATTTGTTGTTGGCTGGTTTATTTCCGGGTTGTGGATAATAAAGAACACCATTTTCCAACTACTGCTCCAACCAGCACTCCTGATAGTTCTCTTGTTCCTACTCCAGTTATTACACCTGCTACTATTCTTGTTCTTACTCCAGTCATCACCCCTGCTACTGATCCATTTGGGACTCGGGGCAAGGAAATTATAAGTGAGCCTGCCCGGACAGAGGCACATAAGATAGTCGTTGTGGAATCCTCTAAGCAAGAAATAGAGGAAATACTGAAAATTATCAAGAAGAGCGACTACAATGTGGTCGAGAAGCTGGGGCAGACCCCGTCAGAGATCTCCATGATGTCCCTGTTGTTGTGTTCTAAAGCCCATGTGAAGGCTTTGATTGCATTTCTTAAAACTGCGCATGTGCCACAGGAAACTTCAACAAATCAGTTCAAAGATTGTGTGGCCAGCCTGACTGCTGACAACGGGGGTCGATTTTTCAAATACGGATCTTACCCCTAAGGGGAGGAATCATAATGATGCTCTGCATGTCTCGATTGAGTGCAGGGGCACCACTATGGCTCACGTGCTGGTAGATATCGGATCTTTATTGAATGTTCTGCCGAAGAAAGCGTTAGACCATTTGGATTGTGAGGGTTTGACTCTAAAAACTAGTAACATTGTGGTAAGGGCTTTTGATAGATAAAAAAGAATGGTGCACGGGGAGGTGGACATCCCTGTCAAAGTGGGTTCTCAGACTTTTGGGTCCACCTTCTACGTAATGGATATCAAGCCATCATATTCTTGCTTGTTGGGTCATCCTAGGATCCATAGGGTTGGGGCAGTTACTTCCACGCTCCATCAAATGCTGAAATATCTTGTAAAGGGGAAGTTCGTCACGGTGAGAGGAGAAGAAGAGTATATGGTAAGTCATCTCAATTCCTTCCGCTACGTGGAGATGGACGGGGAATTCATAGAAACTCCTTGTGAGAACTTTAAAGAGGCCCCTCAGACTTTAGCGTCAACTGAAGTTACTACCAACAAACCTCCACTAAAGATGGCTTCTCTCAAGGATGCCAGGGCTGTAACTGAAGAAGGTGGGTGTACCAATTGGGGTCAGCTCCCTGATTTCACTCACAAAACTGACAAATTTGGTTTGGGCTTTACTACAGGGGCTCAAAGGGCCGTTAGGGGCGCACGGGATGGAAGACCTCCACTACACATCAGCAATTGGGGAGTTAATGCAATTGAGGACATTGAAGAAGATTCAGACATCGACATTTGTATCTACCTAACAACCAACAATAGACTGAATAACTGGACGGCGAAAGACTTCATACCTGTTTCTTTTATTCCACAGTAATTGACTTTTGTTTTAATATTTGTAATAAATAGTTTGAAACTTTACGGCCTGGTGCCTTGCTCGAGGCACCTTGGATTTGCTTGTGAGGGCTTATTATTTGTCATTTCATATATCATTAATAAAGCGTTGGACGTTTCTTGCATTATAATATTTTGCGCTCCTTGTTTTTCTTTCCTATTTCTCACTTTATCAAAACAGCTATGCTCTTACACACACTCACATATCATACTGCAGATCCATATCCACTCTGGATCCCATTGATAACAACTCTGCTACTGCCAGTTATGACTTCAAAAATCCAATCAACCAAGCCGAGGACGAAGGTGAGGATGATTGTGAGGTGCCTGGAGAATTTGCTAGACTATTACAACAGGAAGAAAGGGCCACACAACCTCATGAAGAACCAGTTGAGTCAGTGAATTTGGGTACAGAGAAATACAGGAAAGAGGTTAAAATAGATGTGAATCTGGAGCCTAGTGTCAAGCAATGGTTAGTACAAATGCTACACGAATATGTTGAGATCTTTTCCTAGTCCTATGAAGACATGCCTGGTTTGGACACTGATATTATGGTACATCGCTTTCTGGCCAAAGAAGACTGCCCTCCGGTAAAGCAGAAGGTTCGCCGTATGCGCTCTGAAATGTTAGAGAAAATTAAGGCAGAGGTCATGAAACAGTTGGACGCAAGATTCTTAGCTGTCACTTCTTATCCATAGTGGGTTGCCAACGTCGTTCCGGTACCTAAGAAGGACGGTAAGGTACGGATGTGTGTGGACTACAGAGATCTGAACAGGGCAAGCCCCAAGGATGACTTCCCACTTCCTCACATTGATGTACTGGTCGACAAAACCGTGCAGTATAAGATCTTCTCTTTCATGGATGGTTTTCCTGGCTACAACCAGATCAAGATGGCTCCTGAGGACATGGAGAATACAACCTTCGTTACGCAGTGGGGCACCTTCTGTTACAAGGTAATGCCTTTTGGGTTGAAGAATGTTAGGGCAACGTATCAGCGCGCCATGGTCGCTTTTTTCCACGATATGATTCACCATGAGATTTAGGTTTATGTTGATGACATGATCGCCAGGTACCAGACTGAGGAAGAACACCTTGATCATCTCCATAAACTATTTGATAGATTGAAGACGTACAAGCTAAGGTTGAATCTGAACATGTGTACCTTTGGGGTAAGGTCTGGTAAGCTTCTGGGTTTTGTTGTCAGTGACAAAGGTATTCAGGTGGACCCTGCAAAAGTAAAATCCATACAAGAGATGCCGGCTCCCCGCGCAGAGAAGGAAGTTAGAGGTTTCTTGGGAGTCTGAATTACATCGCCAAGTTCATTTCACATCTGACTGCTACTTGTGAGCCAATCTTCAAGCTGCTGAAGAAAGATCAAGTGGTAAAGTGGAATGATGAATGTCAGACCGCTTTCGAAAGAATCAATAAATACCTTCAAGAACCACTAATTTTGTTGCCTCCAGTTGAAGGAAGACCTTTGATATTATACTTGACAGTGCTAGACAATTCAATGGGGTATGTGATGGGGAAGCATGACGAGTCTGGACGAAAAGAGAACGCCATTTACTACCTTAGCAAAAAGTTTACCGACTGTGAGACCCAATACTCATTGCTAGAGAAAACGTGTTGCACTTTGGCATGGGATGTTCGCCGGCTGAGACAGTATATGCTGACTCACACTACCTTATTGATATCAAAGATGGATCTGATCAAGTATATTTTCGAGAAGCCCGCCTTATCCAGAAGAATAGCGAGATGGAAGATGATCTTAACCTAGTACGACATCCAATACAAAACCCAAAAAGCAATCAAGGGGAGTGTATTGGCGGATCATTTGGCGCATTAGGCCGTGGATGACTACCAGTCCATGAATTTCGAGTTCTCGGATGAGAATATCAGGTTGGTAACCGACTGCGAAGAACCTGGATCAGGTGAAGGACCCGAGGAGGGATCCTAATGGTCTATGTATTTTGATGGAGCCTCGAACGCATTGGGTAATGGCATTGGCGATGTGATTATATCTCCTGAGGAATGTCATACTCCGTTCACCTCCCGATTATGTTTTAACTGCACCAACAATATGGCGGAGTATAAAGCGTGTATCATGGGTCTTCGAGCTACTATTGACCTGAGGATTAAGTTCTTGAGTGTATTCGTAGATTTCGCTCTGGTGATAAGTCAGATCAAAGGCGAGTGGGATACGAAGCACCCAAATCTTATTCCTTACAAAGAATGTGTACTGACACTACTCCCACACTTTGAGGAGATAACCTTTGAACATTTCCCACGAGAGGAGAACCAGTTGGCGGACGCGCTAGCTACCATGTCTTCTATGTTCAAAGTCAGGTGGGACAATGAAGCTCCCCAAATTACCATTGAGAGGTTGGATGAACCCGCACACTTCTGTGAGATCGACACCGAAGAAGTGGCAGATAAACCTTGGTTTCACGAGGTAAAAAGGTATTTGGAGGCTCAAGAATACCCCGAGGGAGCATCTGTTAATGATAAGAAGTTTCTGAGAAGGTTCGTAGCGAAGTTCTTCATCAGTAATGGTATCCTCTATAAGCGTAACCATGATTTAACCTTATTGCGGTGTGTAGACAAGAGCGAGGCATAAAGAATCATGGCAGAGTTACATGAAGGCACCTTCGGAACTCATTCCAGTGGATATACCATGGCGAAGAAAATCCTACGGGCAGGATATTACTGGTCCACTATGGAATCCGATTGTTATCAACACTCTCAAACCTGTTATAAATGCCAAGTCTATGCTGATAACGTGCATATACCTCTGGTTCCCCTGAATGTTTTGACAGCTCCTTGGCCCTTTTCAATGTGGGGCATCGACATGATCGGCGAGATCATACCTACTGCGTCTTACGGTCATCGTTTCATTCTGGTAGCAATTGATTATTTTACAAAGTGGGTTAAGGCATCTTCCTTTGCTACAGTAACCAAGAATATCGTGGCGCGGTTCATCCGACACAATATGATCTGTCGATATGGTGTACCAGAGAGGATTATTACTGACAATGGTACCAATCTCAAAAACACGATGATTACCGAGCTCTGCAAACAGTTCAAGATACATCATCATAACTCTTCTCCCTACCGGCCTAAGATGAATGGGGTTGTTGAAGCATCTAACAATAACATCAAGAAGATTGTGCAGAAGATGATGGTGACATACAAAGACTGACACGAGATGTTACCATTCGCTCTTCATGGGTACCTTACCTCAGCATGAACATCGACAAGGGCAACACCCTTTTCCTTGGTATATGGCATGGAGGCGGTCATACCCATCAAAGTCCAGATACCCTCTCTTAGGATTATGAAGGATGTGGGTTTGAATGAAGACGTCTGGATCCAAACCCGAATTGATCAGCTGAATCTAATAGATGAAAAGAGACTTACTGCTATCTGTCATGGTCAGACGTATCAAAAGCGAATGATCAAGGACTTTAACAAGAAAGTCAGACGTCAAGAATATAAAGTCGGGGATCTAGTGATCAAACGCATCATACTACTGCAAGGTGATCCCAGGGGCAAATGGACCCCCAAATATGAAGGGCCATTTGTTGTTAAGAACATTTTCTCGGGAGGAGCTATGATTTTAACCACCATGGATGGTGACGACCTTCCTCACCCCGTCAATGCAGACATAGTGAAAAGATACTATGCATAATCAAAGACCTGCTAGGTTAACTGGCCTGGGCAAAAATAAGGGCTTCCCGGTGAACCAAAAGGGTTCGGGCAAAAGTAAGGGATGAAAATGAAAAAAACTGTACACCCGGCAAGTCGAAAACCTGAAAAGGCGACTTGGGCAAAAAAGGGTATCCCGGTGGATTGAAAACCCGAAAGGGCGGTCCAGGAAAAAAGTAGGGATTGAAGCGTAACACTATGTCTCATCGGATTATCTCGCAACCAGATTTAGGTATCGATTATCAAGCTCAGACGGCGCTAATCAATCTGATCCACCTTCTACCAAGCAGTGAAGTGATGAGACGCTTGAAGATATAAAGGCAATAGCAGAGTTGGAACCCAATGGGGTTGTTTCACATAGCTGTTTTTCTTTCTTTTACACAAATTGTAATTTCTATCTTTCGGCGGTGTTCTCATACTAGAACGTCAGCCTCCTTGTACAAAATGCCTATTGCAAGCCAACTTCAAAAATCAATACAATCAATTTTCACAAGAAATTCCAAATTGTTGTTCTTTTTTCTGTTTTGTTTTGCAAGAACATCAAATGATTCATTTTTTATATATGCATTTGAAAATAATGGCTTGCTCATAAATATTTACATGAAAAACAAAAGACAGTTACTCGTAATTCCAAGAACAGGGAAAACAAGAAGTGCCCAAACCTTACAATTACTATGCCCATCAGGTATCAGGATAGAGCCAGCTTGAGAACATGAGTAGTGGTACATGCACTCCCCACGAAGTAAAAGGTACCCAAAGACAGTGGTGTTAGCTTTTCCGAACAGGACATAACTCTCCCTAGCTGAGGTTCACAATCGCGAGCGAGTCAGTTTAATTTTTCCCCAAGCAGAGTTTATTCCTCTCACAGGAAGAAATTCAATCTCCAAAAAAATTCATTATCACCGGCAACGGAAATTCATCCCCAGTTGAGTTATTTCTCCAAGTCAGCATATCTATCAATAAAGTATCTCCTCTCCAACAAAGTTATTCCCCGCAGAGTTATCCTCAGACAGAGTCTCGTCCGGCAGAATATTTACCAGCCAAGGGGCAAATCCCCAGCATAGTCATCATTGTTCACCATCCCTAACAGAAGCAGAGGAACTATGGTTTTGTATAGAAGTCAGGGATTTATTTTCCCGAAATCAGTTTGTTACATCAGCATTTCATGTTCATACATCATGACATGTGCATACATCACATATAACATGGTCTCATTTATTTTGAGAACGTCATTATACAATGCATCTCATGCATCGCACAAACTAACCCTATATTTCTTTCAGGAAAGACAGTTATTATCAACAATTTCCAGCAGGTCCATGATCAACACTCAAAGCTAAAACAGAGTAATCATTGGCGCGACAAGAACAATCTTACCCAGGTTCCCTCTGCAGTATTACCCAAACTCATTACGAAGTAACCCTACTATCCAGGTTCCTTCTCATAGCCCTACTATCCAGGATTTCATATCGAAGTAACCCTACCATCCAGGTTCCTTCTCACAGCCCTACTATCCAGGCTTTCATACCGAAGTAACCCTACTATCCAGGTTCCTTCTCACAGCCCTACTATCCAAGCTTTCATATCGAAGTAACCCTACCATCCAGGTTCCTTCTTACAACCCTACTATCCAGGATTTCATCTCGAAGTAACCCTACTATCCAGGTTCTCTCTCACAACCCTACTATCCAGGCTTTCATCTCGAAATAACCCTACTATCCAGGTTCCTTCTCACAACCCTACTATCCAGGCTTTCATCTCGAAGTAAACCTACTATCCAGGTTCCTTCTTGCAGCCCTACTATCCAGGATTTCATACCGAAGTAACCCTACTATCCAGGTTCCTTCTCGCAGCCCTACTATCCAGGATTTCATCTCGAAGTAACCCTACTATCCAGGTTCCTTCTCGCAGCCCTTATATCCAGACTTTCATACCGAAGTAACCCTACTATCCAGGCTTTCATACCGAAGTAACCCTACTATCCAGGTTCCTTCTCACAGCCCTACTATCTAGGATTTTATACCGAAGTAACCCTACTATCCAGGTTCCTTCTCCTAACCTTACTATCTGGGTTTTCTTCCTCTCTTGTCCCCAGACAGCAGTCCACAACACTGTAAGACCGGGACCCGATCAAACACAATTGACTTCACAATTCCCCAGAAAGTCGCAGTGCGACATACACCCCGACCAAACATACAATTCAATTTCGCTTCCCAAACCGGAACTATTCCCCAGTAGAGTAACAGACAACTGAAGCTCCTAAAACACTATTTCTCTCAAGACAGAGACCAGAATTCCCATGAAAAGTCATCCTCAACAACAGGTAAATGGTTTCTCGAAAAGGAATCTCTTGTGCGATCGACATCTCTTCGGATATCATCTTTAAGCCCATCTCCGACAATTCTCTAGAAACTACCAAATGGAATCTATAAGCCCATTCCAGATATCACAAATCAAGTATCACTTCATGCGAGTGCAAATTTCTGGGCACTCTAGTGTTCAATCATCTTCAACCTTCAGATCACGAAAGGCAGACGAGCCAATCTACATCCTCAGGTTTAAAAAGATTGAACAGGGGCAGCTGTTGTACCCCAAAATTTTCCCTCCCATATTTCTCAACACATGGCAAGTGAGGTCCCCAAATTGCTCAAGGAAGTTCAAGAGTTGACCAGACAAACTCTCTCTTAAGGCAGTCTACCTCAAATTAGGGTTTCCATCTTCATCAAGATGTGTGAACCACAAAGGACTCAAATTCTCACCATTGTCCTAACATGTTCTCAAGATCATCCATGTCAAGTTTCAAGCCTTGCAGAAGAAGTTTGCTCAGTCAATTGCTCAAATGCCTGAAAATCAACTGTGCTAGGTCAAATGTCAACTGTGGCCCACATAGAGTCAAACTTCAAGATTTTTGGTCAACATCCTTATTTTGAAGTATTATTCATAATTTGATCAAGGGTTGATCATGATTCCTCAAGGATTTCTCACAATTCATCAAAACCCAAAAGTTGCTAAATTAAGGGTTTGCAGGAAAAGTCAACTCAACTTTGACCAAGCATAACTTTCTCATACTTTATCATAAAGTTTCCATACAAAGCTAATTTTTAAGAGGATGCAATTCCCTACAATTCATATTCAGCTCCCAAGTTCGGAATATGCACTCACAAAAAGATATGAATTTTGACATTATAGGTCATTTTGAAAAGTCAACAAAAACACCTTTTGGGTCAAAGCTTCATACATGAACATGGAAGACTCAATTGAGATGAGACTAAAAGGGTTGCTTAGGGGACATCCTAAGCTTTCTAAAAAGTCCCATAAAACTTCTCTAGGGTCAAAATTGAGAGAGTTATGCATTGGCCAAGTTGACCCTTTTTGCAAAATTGCCAAAAGACAAATGTGCTCAAATTTGCATTTTTTTGTCAAATGGGCCTAGTTTTTCATGATTGAATCTTGCTTATGACATGGTCCACGTTCCAAATCAGCACCCACACACCTTTTTCTTTATTTATTTATTTTTATTTTTATTTTTATCATTTAAAAGTCAAATTAAATCAAATAAATAGCAAAAAATATCAAAGATTTGTTTTGTGATCAGATTTTGGGTGGAATCAAATCCAATTATGCTGGCAAATCATATCCAAAACATGCAAAACAAATTGAACCAAAATTGGCATGATTTGGCTTGATATAGAAAGATATCATACAAGGATAAAGACCAAATCAAATCTTCATAATGGACAAGATTCAACTCATTTTTGTTGACCTAATGTGTTGCATTACATATACATAACATAGCCAAGGCAAGAGAGAGAGAGAGGTTATAGGGTCGTACAGAGCCAAGAGCAAAAATGAAAAAGTTCAAGAAAAGTGGTGATTCAATTTCCATCCTAGAGGCCAATCCAAGCCATTCTAACGATACCAACAGACTCCTGGACATCTCCAGAAGGGATCTCAATCAAGTGCAAGCCTTTTCACGCCTGGAATCGTAAGTACAGAGGCCACGGTTTATCCCAAAACTTTGATTTCGATTTCATTGATTTACTCATCATTAGCATGTTTGATTCATATGTTCTTGTTTATCATTGAGTTTGTAAGCTATTGGTATTATTTAATTGTGTTTTTAGTACATGAATCAAGATATGCCACAGTTAGGGGTCGTGTTCTTGTTTAGGGTTTTCCAATGTAGGAAAAATTGGGCGTTGATCCTGGTACCATGATGCTCGTGAGGATGAGACGAGTTGATTGGTACCAGCCATGGTCATTTATCTTAAGCATATGCAATTTTTGAGATGCACAAGTCTGTACCTACAGCAAGGTGTCTATAGGTAAAAGTATCTTAGGCTAATACGACGGTTTGGGGAAGAAGACAATGTTTGACACTCACTGGTTAGGTGGTTTGAATTTTAGCGTGTTTCTTGAATACGTTATTGGTTTTTGATTATATTATTTTACTTCCATTATGTGTACAACAAAAACGCGTGGCTCAGTTGGCAGGCAGGCATTGGAGTTGGATATAAGGGCTTGGGTTCGATCCCCAAGTCCCAACCTTTGTTCATATTATTTTGTTTCATGAGATCAGGTACACCACAGGTCCTCACTTCCATCATATGCCACCAATATCTGGCCATCAAATTCACCAACGATCTAGATCCAATGCCTCTCCATTGAAGGTCCACCATGTACCCCAAGTCAACGTATGCATCAGATCCAGCAAAGTCAAACAGGCTTGGATTATTTGGGCTCAGAATTTCAACAACAAACCCACATAACTGCAAGCACATGCCCATCATTCTTTTCTTATTTCTTTTATTTTATTTAATTCTTTTAATTTTTTTTATTCTTAATTCACAAATTAATCTATTTTTTTCATAAAATCATAAAATCAATAATTTCACAAAAAAATTAGAATTAGTTTTTTTACTATTATCAAATTTAATTTAATTTAGTTTAGCTTAGGGAAACTTTAATTTATTTAACAATTAAAATTAAATTAGAAAATTAGGTTAACTCTTGATTTATTTTTTCTCTTTTTTCCAAAATACATAAAATACAAAAAATAGGTTTTTTAGATGGAATTAATTTTTTTTTCTTGATTAAAATTAATTAGTATTTAGGTCTTCTTTTTATTTAACTATTTTATTATTTTTTTAAAACATGACAAAAAACATTTTTTTAATAAATCACGAATAGGTCTAGTCAAGGGTCAAAACCCTAACTGCCCCGTGTTTAATTCGTCGCGCATTTATTATTTTTGCCAATATTTTTGTAATTGTTCATGGTTTGTAATAGTTAATTTAGGGCTTTTACTTATCGCTTTTTCCCCGGGTTTTTGGCTATGTAATTAATCCCCCTCCCCGAAGCCTTGTAATAGCGTAGAATTACTTTCTCGCATTTTTAATTTCTGCAAATATTTAACTGTCTAGATGTATGCTAATAGGATTGTATGACAAGAATGCATGACAAATTAATACGGTTAGAAAACCCTAATGTGCAAAGATTAAATAACTGAAAAAAAATCACTCGCACATATCACTCTTAGGGTATACTCTCACTTCGGTTGCCTTCAGTAAGTGATCATTAAGCATAGGGTGTCTTAGTGGTTACCCTCCAGTCTAAAAAGATCAAAATGTCCCATTCGAATGTTGCCTCGTAAATTTTGCCTCGTAAATGTTGCCTAGAATATGATCTTAAGACTCTAGGGTTATTACTAAGATGTCCTAACATTGCTTTAGTGATCGTACGTCCCTTTCGAATTGACCCTTTACAACTCCAACAACGGTGCTACCTATTTCTCAATGGTAGGATGACGCTATCTAAAGGAAAAAAGAATAGAAACATATTTTTTCGAGTAGGTAGATGCTAGTAGGTACTTGCTCAAATCAAAACTTCTCTTACATTTTTCAAACAAACTTTTAAAACAAACTTCGTCACACCTTTGAGGACTGATACAAGGGTTATCACGAAGTAAAACTTTTCAAAAAAAAAATAACGCACGTACAAAAGCAATTTTAAAAATATGAGCAAGTACCTAAGAGCCCATGGAAAACCATGGATAGAAAGGATGCTAACACCTTCCCTTTCTATAATCTATCCCCCGTACTCAGAATATCTCGAAAAAGGATTTTTCTGTACTTTTTTCCTTTCCGATTGGATGAAATAAAAGTCGGTGGCGACTCTTGCTTACCGCGACATTTTGCGAACAAAAAACACAAAATGTAAACCAGCATCAAACAGTCGGTTTTGCCACCGTATCACAAGAAGAATACGAGCATATGAATCAAGAAGGGTCTATATGCAACCAACATGAAGATTTATTTAGAATGGGATCCAATTTCCCTGATGAATGCTCATTTTTGTTCAAGACATAGTCATTCATCCCTAGTAAAGGCGTACTCTCGTCCAGACAAAACTCCTTATCTCCAGTGAAAGCATATCCATGTGTAATCCCCACTTAAGTCAACACTCTTGATGAGAGTTTGTTTAAGAGTTTGTCCCTTCCAGAGGGCTTATCTCCAAAGAAGTGCATTTCAACAAATCTTGTCTAATATTCTTCTTTGGCGTAGTCTACTTTGCTTCGACAAATCTTGGAAAGATCATTTCATTGGATTGTATACCATTTTTATATCCCCTTGAAGTCGATACTCTACGACTCTATGGTTGGTATTTGTCCCCCTCGTGAGGTTTTCGTTCATCGTCTCTACGAAGTTCGTATCTTTTCTCCCTAGGGAAGTTTGCCCAAGTCAGGTTTTCTTGAAGAGGTGTTTGATTAACATGTTTGTTGTGCCTAGTGTAGCAGGTGTCCTGTTTTTCTAGGGTAGTGTGCATGGATGAATTCCGTTTATAATTCTTTTATCCCCAATGATGAAGTATTACTGAAATATTTCCTCAGTGGAGTTATGAACCTCAAAACCTATGGTTCAAAGGCGCCCTTCTCTTCTTTAAGTGAAGATTGTTACCCTCGATGGTGGTATTGCACGTGTGGCCTGGGTAGAATTATTTTATTCAAGAATTTCTGTGATCCCCCAGTTGAAGTCACTTTTATTGAGGACTTATATCAGAAGGTCCTAGTACCATGCAAGATTCTCTTTATCCATGGAAAGAAATGTTGGAATTTTCCCTAAGGAGTTGGGAGTTGGGAGTTGGATCAGAGTTCAAAACCTTCTCTGAACTGCAATTTATTTTTGCAGTATTTTCCCTAGTAAAGGCGTACTTTTTCCCGAGTATTAATCCTTCTCAGTGCAACCCGTTTCTTTCCAGGTTTTCTAGAAAGAATCGTTTTATTCACCAATTGGGGATTTTTGGTATACTTCCCTTGAAGTCGACATTCTACAACTTCCCCAATGAGGTTTGCACTCATCCTCCCCATGAAGTATATATTCTCCTACACAGTGAGGGATGAACTCCCTCTCTCTATAACGTGGCTTGCCTATATCAGAGTTCTTAAAGAGACTCATGTTTTCCTATGGGATATTTTAGTTTGTTATCCTCATGAGGACGACCATCATCCTTAATGAAATGATTTCTGCTCCCCAGTATAGAACTTCTTGTCGGTTTGGATCTTACAGATATGGCTACACCCAGTGCAACGGATATTGTTGATGTTATCATCTAAAGGATTTTGGCCCCCAGTGTAAGAGGTATTCTTTGTCCCCAATCGAAGTCGAATTTTGAGGACCTTCTAGAGAAACTTATCTATCATTCCCAGTGGAGCGAATTCTTCTTTCCCTAGTGGAGAAAGTGTCCTGTCTCTCCAGTGTGGTGTGCATAGAAGGGCAAGTAATAACTCTTTCATCCCCTTTGATAGAATATTTTTTTGAGATATCACAAATGGAGTTTTTTTCCAGGATGTTTGTTTCTTCCCAAAGTGAAGACTTTTTATCTGCCGAGGATGTTATCCCTAGTGTGGTCAGAGTATAATTCTTTTTACTTAAGGATTTCTATACTCCCTAGTAGAAGTTATCTTCGTCAAGAGATTCTACGCGAGAAAGTTTCCATCCTCAATGAAGCTCTCCTCTTTTTAACAGAAGATAAAGAATTTACTCCCCAAGAAGTTAAGGGTTTGATCATAATTCAAGATTTCACTGAACTACAATTTATTTTTGTAGTATTCTCCCCAAGAAGTTACTTCCCTAGTAATATCGATCTTTATAGGTTGATGGTTCCGAGTCTCGGTGCGCCATTGAAGTTCAGTTTGCCTTTTCTCTACAGAAGATCAGATGTGCAAGAATAATTGTTCGAAAGTTCATTATATTCTCAGTAGCCGATTATTGATGTGTTTTCTTAGTACATTGCTAAACATGCATCATTACATTACATCTATCCAAACACGTAGAATTTCCATTGTTTGGAGAATTACGCTATATATATATATATATATATATATATATATATATATATATATATATATATATATATATATATATATATATATATATATATATATATATATATATATATATATAATTCAAACATGCATAAGTAGGAGCCAATTGTGTTCACCTTTGGTAACCAGATTGTTATGCACTTAGATTTGAATTATCTCCACAAAAAGCCTAGGGTGTGGTTCTATTTTGTTTCCCCAATAGAGTTTGTTTTGATTCACCACCATTCGGGTCTTTGGTATTTCTCCATTTCTCTAGTAAGTCGTGGTTTTCTCTTGCCCTTTCAAGCCCTTGGTTATTTTACCCGTGTTTGCTTTACCGTTAGAGTGCGAGTAAGAGTCATTGTATAGCTTTTGATGCTTCTCAAGTATTTGAGTATCCATACTTGGTGTGTGGTAATTTAGATAATTGTCACTCATGAAGAATTATACCCCGCCTTTGGCCTGGGGGATTTTGTAGTTCTTGCGTATCGATAACCTATCAAAAGCTCAACGTGTTTTGGCAATCCTTGTTAGAGTCTATTTTGACCAGTCTCTTTCTATTGTAGAGTTCACCTTCGATCGGTGCTCTCTGAAGGTCCTACTTAGTATGTTCCTTGTCTTTAGTTTATCCGTGTAAGTCGAGTTCTCCTTTTGTTAGCTTAGCTAACCTTCTTTGTTAAGAGCCCTTTAGTTTCTCTTCAAAGTCCAGTTGTCTGGCGTCCTTATTTAGGTAAATGTGTCCTTTCTTGTTGGGGCTTTCTTCGGTTAGTCTCGGTCTTGTGTTTGCTATCAACTCCAAACATTTGTTCTTCATGCTCAATTTCACTTTTGTGTGTCTAACACTGACCAGACATGTATATCTTTATCCCCTGCAAGTTCGCCTTTGATCGATGTTATTTCCATAGGAATCTACCTTCGGTATAATATTCCTTGTTAAAGATTCCCCTTCGGCTAGTTACTTTACCCTTTAAATACACCTTCGGTTGGTACCTTTTGTTAAGAGTCACCTTCGGCTGGTCTCTTTTCAATGTAAGTTCGCCCTTGATCGGCATTCTTTCCCCTTTAAATTCACCTTCGGCTGGTATCGATTTTTTAGAGTCCCCTTCGGATGGTCTCTTTTCATTGTAAGTTCTCCCTTGATCGACATTCTTTCCCCTTTAAATCCACCTTCGGCTGGTATCATTTGTTAGGAGTCTCATTCGGTTGGTCTCTTTTCATTTTAAGTTTGCCCTTGATCGGTTTTTTCCTCTTTAAATCCATATTTGACTGGTATCATTTGTTAGGAGTCCCCTTTGGCTGGTCTCTTTTCATTGTAAGTTTGCCCTTTATCGGTGTTCTTTCCCCTTTAAATCCACTTTCGACTAGTACCTTTTGTTAAGAGTCACTTCAGCTGGTCTCTTTTCAATGTAAGTTCGCCCTTGATCAACGTTCTTTCCCCTTTAAATCCACCTTCGGCTGGTATCTTTTGTTAAGAGTCACCTTAGGCTGGTCTCTTTTCATTGTAAGTTCGCCCTTGGTCGGTGTTCTTTCCCCTTTAAATCCAGCTTCGGCTGGTATCATTTGTTAGGAGTCCCCTTCGGCTGGTCTATTTTCTTTATAAGTCCACTTTTGATCGGTGTTCTATTTAGAGTCAATATCTATTTGTGTCCCCAGTAAGTTCATCTTTGAATGGCGTTCCTTCGTTAGAGCCTTCTTCGATCAGTCTCTTTCATGTGTATGTCTAACCTTGACCTGACATCCAAGAGATTTATTCAGCTAAGTATTGCAAAAAATAAATAAATAAATAAATTTTAAAAATAAAAAATAAAAATAAAAAACAAAAAAAAACGATACCTGACTGGCTTCAGACTGCAAATTTTCGGGTTATTTTAAGTATTTAATCTTCTTCCACCTTGAAAGTTCGAAAGGCATCAGCCAATCTCACCTTCAGGTTTAAGACAATTAAATAGGGGCAACTGTTGCACCCCAAAATTTGTCCTCTTTGTTTTAACTTTAATTGGCTTATCCTCTGTTTTCATATACACGTGCATGAATAGCATTGGTTCCATGTTCATGGGGTCAAGGTATTTGATCAACACGATAAAGCTCTCATAATTTTTCAACGCATGTTTGAGTTGTGGAAGATTTGAGTGTTTTCGGTGAATTTAAAACAATGCGAATTGGAAATAGTGTTTTGACTGATCTGAGTTTGAAAATTTGCATCTGCAACTTGGAATGGTGTTTTGGGTCGACTCATAAGGTTTTGAAATTTTCTCGATGTTCTCTTTCATTTTTGTGTTCGAACCAAAAGCTAATTCTCAAAGGAAAGTCCCCGAATGTGCGGTTCTTTTGGAAGTTATATGGTAAAAAATACAAAGAAAAAAGTGCTGAAAGTGCAGTTTCGGCACACTAGAAAATTCATAACTCGAAGACTGTTCATCGGTTTGAGCCCGTTTCGATGGCCAAAATTCTGTATTGATGGATATACATTTTGTATCTCACGGCCGGAAGCCAGTTCTACTCAGAGAGTCTTCGAATATATGAATTTATCAAATACATTCGCATAAGAAAATTGTGACAAATGTTCACCTGCTTCATCTTCAGAAAATCATAAATCGGTCGATTCTTATCGTATCGAGCTGGTTCCAGTGGCATTGGTTCTAAAATTGAGTTGGCTAAATATTGCTTTCAGCTTTCCATTTCGAGCGTGTAGCGGTAGAAATGTTTAAGACTAAGCCATTGGATTGACTAGACTTATACAGATCAAAATAAAAATTGCCACTGCGCTTTATTGTTTCCAAAGGATTGGGAAAAGAGCGAGTAACCCAAAAAGAGGGGGGAAATATTCAAGATAAGAGGGTTGGTTATGCAAAGGGAAGGTATTAGCACCCTAAACATCTACGGTACTCCGCAGGAACCTCTTTGTAAAATCTGTATATTTTGGCTATAAAATGTTGTATAAAAATGGATGGTGGAGGTGAGAAAAGAAATATATTTTTATGGTTTTTTGCACCCGCCGCGGTTGCGAATCTTTAGTGCCTATGTACCACCTTTTCATGGAATAGGGGATCAGGGCATACGTAGTTCCTCTTTTTAAAAAAAAAATAAAACACAAGTGTGTTGGTTGATTTTATGAGATAAGACATCATCGTTATTGTACATGTGGAAAACATACTTACTACCCACAATCATGAGAAAGGAGAATTTGCATCATCTCAAAGTGGATGATATGGCTTGGATTTTAAAATCAACAATTCCTCACTGAACACCTAAGTGGAAAATATCTCTCTTCACTACATATTATAGACGTATAGTTGTTCGCATTACTACAAGGATTGACAAGAGCCTAATCTTTTGAGAAAGGTTTTGAAATAAAAAGCCAAAGTGGCAAAATGGTTTGAAATGAGATTGATTGACTTTTAGTCTTCTCACAAAAAATTTCAAGGTATTATCAAATTGATTAGAGTTTATTTATGAAAAGGTTTTGAAAATGCATGGACCTAAGTCCAAGTTTATTATGAAAGTGGTTCAAGTTTCAAAACAAGAAGAGTTTTCAAAAGGAGGAAGAAGATTTTTGAAATTAAAGAAAATGGGAGGAGAAGAAGGGACTACCCTAAAGCATAAGGTAAAAGTTAGGGATAAGAATCATCTAACCAACAAGAAGCCAATACTTGACATTATGAGTCAAGATAGAATTCCCATTCTTTGGATTGAAACCAAACAATAAAAGATATTAGACCTCTTGAGAAAGCCAAACTTCAAGTGTATTAAGTCTTCATAAAAATTGGGCAGAGTAACGGCTGTATACGGGTGAATTACATATTACAAACAAAGAATGTAATCACAATAACCTGCACAAAAAAAACAACCCAATGTCTTGAGGTAAACCTCAAGAACTCCAGACAAAATATCAATTAAGGTCACAAGGTCTCTAATATAGGCCAAGGTTTCTAATCCTAAGTTCAAGAAGTCCAATGCTCCATAATGCCAAGGATAATAACCAAATAGTCCAAGTATTTTAAAGGCTTTTATGGTTCATGTTGATTATTAGGTATCTTAGAAGAGGGAAGAAAAGGCTCAAGTGAGCATAATAAAAATGACATGAAATGTGATGCTTAAAGTAAATGGTACATAAAGCATAAAAAATAAAAGGGCATAAAGTAAACACAATTTAATAATTAGTGGTTAGTTGGATGACCATATTGAAACTTGCATTTAGAATGCATTAGAGGATTGGTAGAGCCAAAGCCTCCACACAACAAGTTGCATTTGCTTTTTGTCAAGTATATCATCCATTTGGAATCCTCAAAAGTACCAATTAATGATTAACGATGTGTAAGTGATTCACGTTGACCGAAAGTGTTGTAGATCCATTAGAGGATTGGTAGAACCAAAGCCTCCACACAATGAATCTCAAGGTTATTGGATCAAATGGATCAAATTAACATACTTGGGCTTGCAAACATAGGTTTGGGCCACGAATGATTATTTATTCGAATCGGGACAAAATTTAGCGCTATGTTAAGCAATCGTAAGTGGACTTATATAGAAGTCGCACCTATTTTGAGGCCGGACAATAGAAATCTATGCACCATTTATTTTGAGACATGATATAGAGATCATGCTCCAATAACACTTAGTGCAATAAGAAAGGGACAAGATGAAGAGGGGTGGGAAAGAATATACAAAGCATATTTGAATTAAACTTAAATCAAACTATTATTAAAATCATTCATCCATTTTTATGGAGTTAGAATCAATATCATATATCCAATGATGTTAATAAAGTTTATGATCAAAATTTAACCCAAGCTCAGCCATAAAATAATCACAAAATAATATTGCATTTAATATATACACTAAAAAAGGTTTTAAAAATGGAAATAAGAAAGAAAAATATCAATTATATTCAAATTAATCAAGAAAAATTAAGTAAGACCATAGAAAAATCAGAAAAGGACTCAAATTTATTTATAAAATTTTAAAAAAATTTTAAAAGTCAGAAACTATTTTAAAACTAATTAAAATTGTTCAAACAAATAGAAAATAGATAAAAAATAGTAAACATCAATATAAAATTCCATAAAATTTTCAAAAAGTCATAAATATGCAAAATAGTATTTATGAATTTTTTTTAGAATTAAGAAATGTCAGAAAGTATTTTTTAGGTAATTAAAACAAAGCAAACAATGCAAAAAATATAAAAAATATAAATTTTAAAAATAAAAATATGAAAAAATATTCATGAGATCAGAAATAATTCAAATTACTTTTGTGAATTTTTTCAAACATTTTGGATAAAAAATAAAAGAGTTATGAATTTTTGAAAATTAAATCAATTAAAATATAAAATCAGAAAATAAAATAAAAACCAACAAGATATGGGCCATCAGATCATAGTAAAAACGCGTTAGTAAGCTAATCCAATGGACCAGACGCGTTGTGCTTGATATGGACCTTAGTAAGATGCGTAGGGAATCAGGAAAAAGGCAACCGATGAAATTAAAATGTTTGGCACGCTATCATTGGCTGAGACGAGACATGTCATCGTCTTCAACCTCCATCCACCCTGTGATGGAGATTTTGTGAGATCTTTCAAACGGTAAAGTTAGGATCCCATACCAGTATCATTGGATTCGTCTCTTCCAGACGATCCCAACACCACCATCGCGCCAAATTTATATAAAGTATACAAAGAAATATGAATCAAAAACCCAGAAAATAGCGAGCACCTTCAACTTGAGATTTCTCTCTCAATTCTCAATGGATTTAAAAAATGTAAGAAGGAGTAGAACAAGTTAGTGCTTTATTTGGATCCAAATAGTGGAGAATTCTACCTTTTCGAAGTTCAAGAAAGAAGCTCTGAAACTGGACTTTTGTAGCTTGAATTATAACTCATTTTTCTTGGTTTAAGTGCTGGAGAGTTTGTATGATGCTTAAGGAATATGAATGTGCAAAGAATTTTGGAAGAAAAGGATGGAATCTCAGAAACTGATTTAAAAATTTTGAAGTTCGTGTGAGGTTTTGAGAGGGTGTTTTTGGATCTCAAAGCTTGAGAAAATGAATGGGGGATGACCCTCTATTTATAGGGAATCAAATGGAATGTTCAAGTGTGTGAAATGATGAAGTTTGGAGGGAAATCATGTGAACCTAATGCACGAGCAAAGTGTGATCTGATTTCCATCAAAACTCATATAATCCTTGCGTTTTAAGGCTCTAATCCACTTTGGCTACTTGGTTAAACATGTTTAGATCACAAACGCGTGCTAATTTGACGTTTAGAGGCCAAAACATGAATTTCAAATTCTGACTTATGAAGAAACTTCAGTTCCAAGTTACCAAGTTCAATCCAATGGCATTCTCAGCTCAAGGGGTCTTAAGGCATGATTATTGATGCTTTAGAAATATGAGGTTACAAGCTTTTCAATGGGAAAAGAATGGAATCAAATGGATGCTTGAGCTGAAAGTTGCATTGAATCAAAGTTGGGGGAAAAAGGTTGACTTCCCATACTTAGAAATATTTCAAATTTTTCTTCAAAACTGACCTATAATGTTTTGCGTCCAAACATGGCCTTCCACTTGGAATTTGGTCTTAACCAAAAATGTTGGCATGAAATACACCTATTGAATGACATTTTGAAATTTGAACCATTCAAAATATCCAAAAATAGAGAGAGTTATGAATTGTTGAAGTTGTCAAAAAATATAGAAATGACCTATAATCTTTTGTATCCTTAGGGAATCTTCCATCCATTTTCTCACTTTGCACATAAAAGAAGGCGTAAAGTAACATCCTCAAGATCATTGTGGAAAAATAGTGGGCTCAAGGTGATAAAAATTGACAATGTTATGATAATTTGAAGTCACACATGAGAAATTTGGGGTTCATTAGGAGGACTTGTAATCTTTCTTCATCATCAAGTTTCTTCCACATGAAAACTACTTGGAATTTTTGAAGTGATTTGTTAATAACCCTTTGAAGAGAAGGATGTATTTGGAATCATTCAAAAATACCAAAAGATGAGCAAGATATACTTCTTTGAAGTTCAAAGCCCTAGTTCTTAGATCAAGAAAATGCTTTGAGTAACCTTGACAAATTTGAATCACCTTCTTATACCAACACCCTTGCTTTGTAAATAGAAGTTATTGAGCACGAAAATGAGAACTAATAGCCTCCAAAACCACTTCCATATCTTTATAATTGAGAGAAATATGTACTTGTGATCAATGGGAATAAGACCTTATCCAACCATGACAACTTCTCCAATCAATCCCTTGCACTTTTAAATCAATCTTGACATCTTGGAAATGTAGTGAACAAAAATTACCTTGCCATGCCATCCCTTCCAAAACAAATTTAATGGTGAGGTTTGGACTTCTCAAGCTTTATTTCCTAGGGCATGGAAATAAACTCATGAACCCATGGAGAAACTTGCTAAATCTCATTGCCTTTACCTACATTAGTAACAAGCAAGACAAACCAACATTTCATTTTATTAATTAGAATAAATATCAAGACAAAATATTCATGGTTACAAAAGAAAGCAAGTCAAGATGCTTGGTGATTCCTCAAAGAGCAAAGCTAAAGGTACGGAGGATAACAAACAACCTAATGTGATCTTCTTGTGATTGAATCAATATGGTATGATGAAGGGATCTTAGGGGCAAAAATTGGGGTACAACAGCTTCCCTTATTTAAGTTTCTTCTATCCAGAGATACGAAGGTTAAAAATCTTCGTTTCGACGCTGTTCACTGAAGGTTGAGAGAAAATATATCATAGCACCGTTGTTCACTGACGATGAACTACCAACGTTCACTAAAGGTAGCAAAAATATAATAATCATCGATGTTCACTACCGATGAACTACCAACTTTCCCTGAAGGTAGAGAGAAAGTGTATCATAGCATTGTTGTTCATTGACAATGAACTACCAATATCCACTAAAGGTAGCAAAAAGATAACAATCATCGACATTCATTGCCGATGAACTACCAACTTTCACTGAAGGTAGAGAGAAAAAGTATCATAGCACCGCCGTTCACTAAATATGAACTACCAACATTCACTAAAGGTAGAAAAAAGATATCAATCATCAACGTTCATTGTTGATAAACAGCTAACTTTCACTAAAGGTAGAGAGAAAATGTATCATAGCACCGCCGTTCACTGACGATGAACTACCAATGTTCACTGAAGGTAGCAAAAAGATAACAATCATCGACTATAACTCCCGATGAACTACTAACTTTCACTGAAGGTAGAGAGAAAATATATCATAGCACCTCCATTCACTGATGATGAACTACCAACGTTCACTGAAGGTAGCAAAAAGATAACAATCATCGATGTTCACTACCGATGAACTACAAACTTTCACTAAAGGTAGAGAGAAAATATAAGTTTCCCCAAAATTCTGGCGTTTCACCTAGAACGGGTCTCAACTTCTTCTTTAACCAAGGAAATCCGCCTAGAAAGGGTAATATATAAGCTGTCTCAAATAAAGAGACTACCAATTGCAAAGATTTCACAATAAACTGTCTCTGCGATGTTGAAAGTCTTACGATCCTCTAGATTAATTTGACAATGCACTGCAAACTATCCACTCATAGAGAAGATAGCAAAAAAGTCAGGTCGACTTCTACAGCGGAGTACAAGTTGCTCAAATAAAGAGACCTGCTACTTATTGTTATAGGAAGGATTGTGAAAATGACTTTCTGGGGAATGAATCATGACTTCCTGGGGGAATGCCAATATATTCCTGCTGATGAGATAAAGGTTTTCTTGTGCAAAATAAATGCACATTCTCCAATCGAAACTCGAAGCTTGCGGAAATCCAAACTAATAATATTGCTGGGCAATAAAGATTCAATCCAGAAATAAACTAGAGTAAAGAAGTCTACAAAAATACATTCTTTGAGAAATAAACTTAAGAGGGAAACCCAATTGATCCAGACAAAGAGCTGTACATGAAAGCTAAAGCAAAAATCTTCCACGAGGGATAACTTAGTAAGGAAATTGAAAGAATATACGCTTTCTGCTTAAGGCTGACACTCTATTGGAGAGAGGACAACACAACTCTGCGAAACAGGGTAATATGTCACAAAATACTAACGAATGTGAATGAGCAATGATTTTCCAATTTTAGCTATGCATGATGAATGTATGAATGTATGAGTGTTATCGTGCATATGCTGACAAAATAGACATATAACACTGGGAGTAACCAAGCAAAACCATCTCAAGCACAATCAACACTTGGCTAAATCATATCCAAGGTGAACTTTCCATAAGAAAAAAAACGCCAACTGAGGAAACAAAACCTACTTCCTGGCTTAACTTCACTGGGGAGAAACGTAATTTGGAAGTAAACAAAACATATCGACAAAACAGTACAGATACAGAGATACAACATCCTCTCCCAGGCTTTACCAGGGACTAGCACCCAGACTTCAACGGGGGATCAAATGTTTTCAAAAGTAACGCTTCTACTGAGGATTGCAAAATCAATTTCAAGTAGAGCAGTCAGACATCAAATCATCAAAACATTCACTAGGGAATTCATTCCGACTTTGTTGGGGATGTCAACACCACATTCACAAAGGGAAAACCAACACACATTCTTCACTGGAGAAACCAGAGGCCCGTTTTCTTCGAGAGTAATTATTGTACCAACTTCTTTGGAAAGAAAGAACTTCTATTAAACAAACGAAACCTTCACTGGAGAAATCTTGGATTGAACCTTCATATCATGCAAACTCAGAAAAGAGGAGAAATGAACCAAAACTTGATTGGGGACACTGGAGTCACAAACCCAATACAGTGAAAACATCTTAAGAAAAACTTCTCCGGGAAACAAAACTTCTTACAACAACTAGAGTTTGTCCATTCTTGGGATCACCACTTTTGTTTTTTTCTTCTTCTTGCGTCACAAATTTTAAAGTAAAATAAAATTGTATATTCTTTTTGAAAATCAATTTTCTTATTTAGTCTTTTCGCTTTAAAAGTTATTATCAATAACAAATGGAGTCTTTTCAAGCTAAAAAAAATAAGAAATACAAAGAATTGGGTAAAAGCTCAAATTTTATTAATAGAATGGTAGTCTGCGAATGGCGAGACTCAATGGATGATTACAAAGTTCAGAAAATGGTAATATATAATGGAAAAGATACATTGAGATACAATGACCACTATCCCCTCTATCAACTCTTGAAATCCTGAGCAGCAGCTTCCATTGAAGTATGATGAGGATCCGAGAAGATTGTTTCTCCAACGATCAAGTTTTGTCTGATGTAGTTACTTGCCAAGAAAGTCCCTAAGTTTTGCCTAAGCTGCCCTTGCAGGTTTTCAACTTAGCGGGAAATTTTATTTTGTTTATATCTCTAATTTTTTCCTAGACTGTCCTTTCGGGTTTTCGGCAAACCAAGACGCCCTTTTTTGCCTAAGCCACCCTTTTGGGTTTTCAACTTAGTGAGTTGTTCTTTTATTTCTTTAGGCGAAGTATTTATTGACTACATCAGCATTCACGGGACGTGGGAACTCCTCACAATCCATAGTTTAAAGAATTAATGCACCGCCAGAGAAGGTTTTCTTGACAACATATGGGCCTTCAAAATTGGGAGTCCACTTGCCCCTAGAATCAACGTTAAAAGACATGATCTTCCTGAGCACGAGGTCGCCTTCTCTGAATTCATGAGGTTTGACCTTCTTATCAAAAGCTTTCTTCATTATCTTCTGATATAACTTTCCATGACACAAAGCTGTCATTCTCTTCTCTTCGATCAAATTCAATTGGTCAAACCTGTTTTGGACCCATTCAGCCTCTAACAAATTGGTTTCCATTATCACACGCAAAGAGGGAATCTCAACCTCAATTGGGAGTACCGCTTCCATTCCATACACAAGGGAGAACGGGGTTGCTCTTGTTGAAGTACGGACAAATGTTCGATATCCATGCAAAGCAAAAGGGAGCATTTCATGCCAATCCTTATAAGTAACAGCCATCTTCTGGATAATCTTCTTGATATTCTTATTAGCAGCTTCAACAACCCCATTCATCTTTGGCTTGTACGGATATGAATTGTGATGGAAAATCTTCAATTCTTCACACAGTTATGTCATCATGTTGTTGTTCAGATTCGAGCCATTGTCGGTGATAATTCTGCTCGGCACACCATACCGACATATAAGATTATTCTTAATGAAGCGTACAACCACCTTCTTAGTAACATTAGCATATGAAGAAGCTTCCACCCAGTTGGTGAAGTAATCAATTGCTACCAAGATAAAATGGTGTGCATTCGAAGCTTTGGGTTATATCATTCTGATCATGTCAATACCCCAC
The DNA here is from genome assembly GCA_948472305.1 of Vicia faba. Taxonomy (NCBI): domain Eukaryota; kingdom Viridiplantae; phylum Streptophyta; class Magnoliopsida; order Fabales; family Fabaceae; genus Vicia; species Vicia faba. Next base: position 1,307,508,539 of record OX451740.1, on the reverse strand, counting down.
ATAGAGAAAGGCCACGGGGAAGAAATAACATTGAGAAGTTTTGGAGGCACATGAATCTTGTCCGCATAAATCTGGAATTTATGGCACTTCTTTGCAAATCTATAACAATCGAATTCCATTGTCAGCCAATAGTAACCTGCCCTTAGCATCTTTTTAGCCATCGAATGTCCATTGGCATGAGTTCCAAATGAGCCTTCATGAACCTCATGCATCAACATGTTTGTTCGTGTCTATCCACACATCTAAGCAAGACCATGTCATAATTTATCTTGTACAACACATTTTCACTGAGGAAGAAACTGCCAGCCAACCTTCTCAATATCCTTCTATCTTTACTTGATGCATCAATCGGGTATTCATGAGTTTGGAGAAAATGTTTGATATCATAATACCAAGGTTTCTCGTCTGCTACCTCTTCTGTTGTAAGCACATGAGTGGGCCTATCCAGTGGCCGAACCATAATTCGAGGTATATCATTCCAAGTATTCACTTGATACATAGAATCCAGAGGTACCAAAGCGTCCGCCATTTGATTTTCATCTCTAGGAATGTGATGGAATTCAACTTTATTAAAGAAGGGTAACAATCTTATAGTATAATCTTTATAAAGGATCAAGCCGAGGTGACGAGTATCCCATTCTCCTTTAATCTGATTTATTACCAAAATTGAATCACCATACACATCTAGAATTTTAATTCTGAGATCAATAGCTTCCTCGAGACCCATGATGCAAGCCTCATATTCTGCCATATTATTAGTACAATCAAATGTCAAACTTGCAGTGAAAGTAATGTGCGATCCATGTGGAGTGGAAATCACGGCACCAATTCCTTTACCATAAGCATTCATAACTTCATCAAATACCATACTCCAACGAGATTCAGGATCAGGACCTTCCTCAGGAAATGGTTCATCACAATCTTTCACTTTCAGAAATATCACATCCTCATCACGAAAATCATACTTCACGGACTGATGATCATCAACTGGTTGGTGAGCAAGATAATCTGCCAACACGCTTCTCTTAATAGCCTTTTGAGTGCGGTATTCGATGTCATATTCAGATAACAGCATCTGCAAGCGGGCAATTCTCCCAGTAAGAGCAGGATTTTCAAAATTGTACTTGATTGGATCCATTTTGGAGATCAACCCAGTGGTGTGATTCAATATATACTGCCGCAAACATTTTGCCGCCTAGGCCAAAGCATAACATGTCTTTTCCAGCATGGAATACCGCGACTCACAATCATTATACTTTTTACTGAGATAATAAATGGCATACTCTTTCTTCCCTATTTGATCTTGTTGTCCCAGAATACAACCCATGGAATTATCTAACACTGTCAGATACATAATCAACGGTCTTCCTTCAATAGGATGGAGCAAGATATGAGGTTCAAGCAGATATTCTTTAATACTTTCAAATTCCCTTTGGCAGTCATGTGTCCACACATAACCTTGATCTTTATTTAACAACTTAAAGATCGGTTCACATGTTGCAGTCATTGGGAAATGAATATGGAAATATAATTCAAACGCCTGAGGAACCCTCTGACTTGCTTTTTTGTTCTCGGTGCTGGCATCTCTTGAATTGCTTTGACTTTATCAGGGTCAACTTCAATCCCTTTCTGGCTAACAATGAAACCCAACAACTTCCCTGATCGAACACCGAAGGTACACTTATTTGGATTCAAGCGGAGACGATACTTCTTCAAACACTGAAACAAGTTCAACAAATCTTCTACATGCCCTTCTTCAGTATAAGATTTAACAATCATATCATCAACATATACCTTGATTTCCTTGTGCATTAGATCAAGGAATAGGATTGTCATAGCCCTCTGGTATGTTACACCAGCGTTCTTCAACCCAAAGAGCATCACTCTGTAACAGGATGTTCCCTAGGGGGTGATAAACGTTGTTTTTTCCATGTCGGCCATTCTTATTTGATTATACTCGGAAAATTTGTCCATGAACGAGAATACTTTGAATTTTGTTGTGCTATCCACTAACATATCAATGTGTGGAAATGGAAAATCATCTTTTGGAATAGCTTTATTTAGATCTCTGTAATCTACGCACATGCGAACTTTTCCGTCCTTTTTTGTACTGGGACAATATTGGCAATCTACTGAGTGTACACTGACGTCACAAGAAAACTGACATTTATCTACTTTAGAACCTCCTCTTTGATCTTTACTGCCATATCTGGGTGAGTTCTTCTCAACTTCTGTTTGATTGGAGGACACTTTGACTTCAACGGAAAATGATGCTCTATAATATCTGTATTTATACAAGGCATATCTTGATAAGACAAAGCAAAAATATCCATATATTCTTTCAACAACTCAATCAACTTTCTCTTCACATCAGGATACAACAACGCTCCGATCTTGACTTCTTTCGGATCTTCTTCTAAACCCAAATTGATTACTTCCAATGGCTCTTTATATGGCTGAATGGAATTTTCCTCGCGCTCAAGCAACTCTGAGAACTCTTTTGGAATCTCATCATAGCCTTCTTCTTTGGCTCCATACACAGGACATTCAAATTTGGGAGAGGGTGCAGGGTCATTATATTCAACGGGTTTTTTAATTAATCTGCACATATGATTTATGATTGCATTTAGAAACTGACATATATAACAAGTGATCATGCAGATTGAATTTCGGTTATTATTTATTTTGAAAGGTTTTTTCTGATTACCATTTTCCAAGAAAAAAGCATAAAATAAAGACACAATTTTGGAAACAAAGGCAACTGTTATTATTGATTTTAAAAGTCACAGCAAAGAGATAAGCCCATACAATATTAATACTTCCACCTTGGGCAGATTGAAAATTTTAAAAAAGATTAACAAAACAAATTACTTTGACACATGTATGCAAGAGGGAACATCAATGGTGATCCAGTTCTGAACCCTAACTTCGTGTGTCACGTAATTTGGCATTTCCTGCTCTGTTTCATCTTCCACAATGGCATTAATTCCGGAGACATTTGGATGAAGATAACCCCCGCTACGGAAGATGTCTTGATACTTTCCTGCAGTAGACTTAGGCTTCATGCTCTTACCTTTGTCATTCTTCAGAGAGAACCCCAAGCCGACACTGTTTTTGTTTACAGGTGGATCCATAATCTGTACCCATACTTCACTATGACCCTTACGCACAACCTGCTGTGCATCCTTAAGCGAGACCATATAATTTTCATTTCCTCTTATATTATCAATGGATAAGGCTTGGAACTGGGTTACAACAGCAACTTCATCTGCCTCCACAATGCTGAAGAAGGACACATGAGATATCAATAATGCATGTTCTCCATTTATGATTACCACTTTTCCTTCACGTACAAACTTCAGTTTCTGGTGTAAAGATGAAGTGACAACCCCTACCTCATGTATCCACGCCCGTCCCAACAAATAACTATAGGCGGGCACAATATCCATGACTTGGAAAGTAATCTGAAACAAATGTGCGCCTATGTGAATAGGCAAGTCCACTTCACCAATAACAAATTTCCTTGATCCATCAAACGTTTTCCCAATAATGCCACTTGGGCGCATGGATGTTCCCTGATATTTCAATTACATAAGCGTGCTCCTCGGTATAACGTTCAATGCAGATCCATTATCAATTAGAATATTGGTCCAATACATTTTCCATAAAAGCATATTGGTCTACAGGCATATCACTTTCCATAAAAGCTTGGTCCAATACTCACATCAAAGATTCTTTGTGAGCAGAGGAGTTCATCAATAAAGCCAAGATAGATATTTTCTAAGGAGTCTGTAGTAGCTGATCTACAATTCTGTAGTCGCTCATCTTGATTATCTTCAAAATATCATCCACTTCTTTCTCTAACGTAGCTCAACTAGTTTTACCCGTAACCTTATTGGGTTCAACATTCTCAACAATTTTCTTTGCAGCGCTAACATATCCACGGATAACTAGTGCAAATACACGACCGTTGCGGGTTACTCTGCTAGTTTCAGTGATATTTCCAACATCAGGCATTGGCAGGATGGGAAGTTCCACACCATCCTTTAAGATTGTAGTGTTATATTTGTAGGGTACAACCTTATCTGACTTTTAGGGGACAGGACCCGTCAAACTAATCACCAATGGAGTAATAGTGGCTTGCTATGATACTCGACTTCAAAATGGGAGGGTGCACCAAAACAAGGCACAATAATGTTTACTCGCTCTTCAACATGATCAATCATTATTGAGTCATCTCTAGAAAACAAATCCTCATCTGAGGAGAAATACTCATATGCCGAGGAATATTCATCATCCGACTCTTCTTCAGCCAAATAAGACTCGATCATATAAACTTCATGGTAATCATACCTCTGACCTGTAACCTTGATAGTTCCATTATCCAACAACAACTGAACACCTTTCCTCACAATAGAACATCCTTGGGAGTCTCGACAACAAATTCAACAAGGTCTATACTGATGTACCACCTGACCAGCCAAGTGGCAGAAAGTAGCATGCAATTGCACAAGGTCTTCATTCATATACTCCAAATCAAAAATTCTAAACTCTTCAGGACATCCAGAAACCATATCCACCTCCTCTTCATACTCTTCCTTAGGCCTAATTATGTGGATGAGGCCCTCATCCATCATCTCCTGCAAATCAGCCTTTATCTTATCGCAACCCTGTATGTCTGTACTGTAAATAGCACAACCAGAATGGTTGTGCATATAGTAGCTAAATTCACAGAGGTCTGCATGTATTTCTCACCAAATATCCTCTAACCAGATGAACATCAAAAATCTGGAAGTCGCCTTGACAACCGGCCACCATATTCATTGTTTTCTCTCCATGTTTGGGTAGAGGATTGTATTTCAAATTAGGGCCCACATATTTGAAAGATAGAATACAAGAATTCACCAATTTCCGCACCTCAGTCCTTAAAGGATAGAAATTCTCAACATTATTCCCTAGTGCTCCCTGATGAAAAGCACAAGTTTGTTCTGGTTTGTAATACCAAGGCAATGGTGACGGTACAACGGGAGGTAGTCGGGTCTAAACCAACTTCTTATGAATCAATGCCAGTAGTAACTCTCTATAAATCATAGGAATAGGGTCATAACTCTCCCTTCTCTTATTATACCCTCAATTCCCTTGCAGGGATGGTCTCTGATAAGCAACAGTGGTTAGAGCTACACCAACAACTGGAGTAACTGGGGCGACTTGCTGATGACGCTGATAATTTCTTCTAGGAGGATTAACCCTCCTTTCTTGCATAATAACATTTGTATCCCCTTCTTTATTCTTGGTAAACCCATAAGATGGCTTCTTCTCCCCTACAGATCCTTCACTCTTTGTTAAATGACCCTCTCTTACAGCCTCTTCTAAACAGATACCCATGCCTACCATTTCAGTAAAGTCACTTGGCGCACTTGCTACAATCCTTTCATAGTAGAAAACACCCAGTGTCTTCAAGAAAATCTTAGTCATCTCCTTCTCTTCCATGGGAGGAATCACTTGGGCGGCTAACTCACACCATCTTTGTGCATATTCTTTGAATTATTCCATGTCTTTCTGAACCATGGCCCTGAGTTGATCATGTTCAGGCGCCATGTCCACGTTGTATTTGTATTGTCTGATAAATGCTTCTCCTAATTCATTGAAAGTATGGATATTGATGCTGTCCAAGTTCATATACCACTTCAGCGCAGCACCGATCAGACTATCCAGAAAAAAGTGAATTAGCAGACGCTGATCATCAGTATGTGTAGACATTCTCCTTACATACATTACCAGATGAGCACGAGGGAAAGTGTTACCTTTGTACTTCTCAAACTCTAGGACCTTAAACTTTGCAGGTATCTTAATATTTAGGACCAAGCATAACTCATTCACATTCTTCCCAAATAACTCTTTTCCCCTGAGGGCCTTCACCTCTCTCTGCATTTTGTCAAACTGCTCTTGAAAATCATCCATTATGTCATAGAGACCCAAGTCTTCACTTTGTGGAGGAAAAGAACGACACATATCATCATTAACAATTGGAACCATATTCACCGAAGGAGGTGCATCAGGAGAAACATGCACCACAAGAGGTGCAGGAGTAACAATAGTCTGAACAACTGGAGTATCTTGAGGACGAAGATTGAAACCTTCAGGTGAAAAATTCTATGGCATTCCCCATGGATAACCCTGAGGCATGCGGTTCTGAACAACAGTTAGGGTAGCAGACACAGGAACATTCAGAGCTTCAACAGTAGCCCTTGTTGGTTGAGGTTGAACACTCGGTGGCTAATTCCGAGCAGCCACCAGAGATTCCATCAAAGCAGTAAGATTGGCCATGCCGGTCTTCAAAGCAGAAACCTCCTCGCGCAGCTCATGATTCTCTTATTCTAAGTTGTCCATCTTCCTTCTGAAATTAGACCGAGTGTTGTAGTGGTGAGTCAACTTGTTGAACAAAGTAAAGAATCTTGGTAAGACACATAAATATGCATAAAAAATGCAAGAAATATGTGCAATATGATGCATGATATGCAATGCACATGATTTATTATTTTATTTAATATTTCAAGGGATTTAAAGATTTATAGACACATTACAAATATCAAAGTAATAACGCATTTGAAATACTGAGAATTTTTATTATAATAACTTCAAAATAGGTTACAAGTCTCAACAATCCCAAGTACAAGATGAAAATAAAGTCTAAAACCCCGAGAAGTAAAGCTGTCGAAGATCACTCTATGCGATGGAGCTTCCCTGTAAGCCTAGAAATTTGAGCCTTCAACCTCTGGTTTTCTTCCGCATACCTGGTGGCAACCTCCTTCTAATCTCCTGAATCAGGAAGTGAGTAATCAGCACCTGACTGAGGCTTAGGTGAAAATAAATCCCCTTTCCTTTCTATCATCTCTACAGACCGACTCTCAAGAATCTCAATCATGTCGTCTTTCTCCTTTAATTCTGCTCTATAGGAAATCTCTAGAGTTTGGCACTTATTCTTCCAAGCATCCTTTTCCTGATGCATCCTGACGAAAGTAAGTTGTAGCTCTTCTATATCATCCAATATGGGAGGAGTGGTCTTCATAAACAAATCAAGCATAGGTGTTTCCCGGGAATACGACATCTTCAACCGAATAGCTCTCGCTTGAACCAACTGAAGATATGGCTCCACAGAAACAACACCCTAGGTCCCAAATCTTTCCTATTCTTCTTATGAATGTGACGCCAGACCTTCGTAATCTGCTCCTTAGCTTCCTTATGGTCTCCTCCCTCCTTCGGAAAGAAACTACTCAAATGAATATTTTTGGTTTATCCCTCATCGGATAACTGAGCTGTCGTCGTGCAAGAACATGGTTATATTTAATTCCTTCCTTTGTACCAAGAAGAGGTACATTGGGGAAACTACCACAACTGTCAACAATCTTTATATCCTGGTAAGCTCGATGATACCAATCAATATCCAAGTGAGTAAGTTCCATGATCTTAGGAGCCCAACGGTTTTGCTTCCTGACATCCCAGAAAGAATTAGACTGAGGCATATGAGAGATAAACTAGCGATACAACTAGCGATACAACAAATGCGTGCAACAAATCCGAAGATGAATAGAGTAATAAGCATCACCCATCAATGTAGGAACTGGGTTTCCAATCACGAAGATCCTTATAGCATTAACGTCAACAAACTTGTCCACATTAGGAAATAAAAATAACCCGTAAGCAAGTAGAGCAAAGATGGCCTCAAAAGCGATTGTACTCTTCATCCTGGCAAAGTAACGAACTTTCTCCAATAAGAACTGGGCCGGTAATCCCCTAATCCCTCCTTTAGTATTCATATGGGCTTCCACCTTAGACTTCCTCAGATGGATCAAATTAGCAATCTCATGTGGTTTTGGCTCACCCTTCAAACAAGTAAAAGGAACACGATCGATAACGAGTAAATCCAGCAAATAAGAATACTCCTCCAATGTAAGAATCAACTGATAATCGGGAAAAGTAAAGCAATGATACATCGGATCATAGAACTGGAACAAGGTTGAGAGAATACCCTCCTTCATCCTAAGCTTCATAAGAGGAATGATGGATCCATACTTCTTCCGAAAATCTACAGAACACATGATTTCGGGAATAAGACAGATCAACTCATCTAACTCGGGATCCTTGAAACTGTACTTCCTGGTCTTTCTTTTTCCATAATCCATGGTTAAAAAGTACCTCAGATATTCATAAATGGTCAACTTTTAAGTCCCTTGAAATAAAATGTCTTCAAAAAATGCTTATGAGTGCATGGATGCATGATGCAACAATCATACACAAGATCACACATATAGGGTTCATAGGTTCAAGGTCACCAGCATGGGGTCGAATGTACTACCCATAAGGTGTTGGTCTAAAATTTATCACCTGCCGAACAAGGTTCTAGAGGTTCCCAGAGTCTATATCCTTCCTTCAGATATTACCAACTTCTTGATTAACTCGATAATTAGTAATATTCTCAAGAAAAACTCGTCCGAGCATAGTATCGTGTGACAACTATTTCCAGATTACTTTATCATAGCTTACGCGCTACACCTAAAAGGCCAAGATGGGTTTTGTATTCTATGGTCCTCAGCTTCAGTAGGCTCCCAGGTCAAAAGCAGTACGTCTTCCCGATTACTCGGTAAACGACACTACAATCAAAGGGGCCTCCACTGAGTGGGCGATCTCATTCCTCCTTTTTTGGGATTACTCCCTCAAAGTTAACATGACTATATCGCCCGTCCTATCTCAAAGTTTTCCCAAGTCCGGGTATATGACTTATAAGTAATCACCAAGCACCCTGAAAACCAGGAAAATTCAAACAAACATATATATAACACATAATATATAACAAACAATAGCACATATACAGATATAAACAAAGATAAGTTCAACCCACTTAGGTATGGACCAATAAAAGGTCGATCTTAACCCAGTGAAGTCGCTATTTTTTCGGTAGCGGTAGAAATGTTTAAGACTAAGACATTGGATTGACTAGACTTATACATATCAAAATAAAAATCGCCACTGAACTTTATTTTTTCCAAAGGAATGGGGAAAGAGCGAGTAACCCAAAAAAGGGGGGAAAGATTCAAGGTAAGGGGGTTGGTTATGAAAAGGGAAGGTATTAGTACCCTAAACATCTACGGTACTCCGCGGGAACCTATTTGTAAAATCTGTATATTTTGGCTATAAAATGTTGTATAAAAATGGATGGTGGAGGTGAGAAAAGAAATATATTTTTGATTTTTTGCACCCGCCGCGATTGCGAACTTTTAGTGCCTACGTACCACCTTTTCATGCAATAGGGGATCAGGGTACACGTAGTTCCTCTTTTTAAATTTTTTTTTTAAAACACAAATGTGTTGGTTGATTTTATGATATAAGACATCATCGTCATTGTCCGTGTGGAAAACATACTTACTACCCACAATCATGAGAAAGGAGAATTTGCACCATCTCAAAGTGGAGGATATCGCTTGGATTTTAAAATAAACAATGCCTCACTCAACACCTAAGTGGAAAATATATCTCTTCACTACATATTGTAGAAGTATAGTTGTTTGCATCACTACAAGGATTGACAGGAGCCTAATCTTTTGAGAAAGGTTTTAAAATAAAAAGCCAAAGTGGAAAAATGGTTTGAAATGAGATTGATTGACTTTTAGTCTTCTCACAAAAAATGTCAAGGTATTATTAAATTGATTAGAGTTTATTTATGAAAAGGTTTTGAAAATGCATGGACCTAAGTCCAATTTTCTTATGGAAGTGGTTCAAGTTTCAAAACAAGAAGAGTTTTCAAAAAGAGGAAGAATATTTTTGAAATTAAAGAAAATGGGAGGAGAAGAAGGGACTACCCTAAAGCACAAGGTAAAGTTAGGGATAAGAACCATCTAACCAATAAGAAGTCAATACTTGACATTATGAGTCAAGATAGAATTCCCATTCTTTAGATTTAAACCAAACAAGAAAAGATACTAGACCTCTTTAGAGAGCCAAACTTCAAGTGTATTAAGTCTGCATAAAAATTGGGCAGAGTAACAGCTATATACGGGTGAATTCCAGATTACAAACAAAGAATGTAATCACAATAACTTGCGTACAAAACAAACAAATAACCCAATGTCTTGAGGTAAACCTCAAGAACTCAAGACAAAATATCAATTAAGGTCACAAGGTCTCAAATATAGGCCAAGGTTTCTAATCCTAATTCCAAGAAGTCCAATGCTCCATAATGCCAAGGATAGTAACCAAATAGTCCAAGTATTTTAAAGGTTTTTATGGTTCATGTTGATTATTATGTATCTTAGAAGAGGGAAGAAAAGGCTCAAGTGATCAAAATAAAAATGACATGAAATGTAATGCTTAAAGTAAACGGTACATAAAGCATAAAAAATAAAAGGGCATAAAGTAAAAACAATTTAATAATTAGTGGTTAGTTGGATGACCATCTTGAAACTTTCATTGGGAACTCATTAGAGGATTAGTAGAACCAAAGCCTCCACACAACAAGTTGCATTTTATTTTTGTCAAGTATATCATCCATTTGGAATCCTCAAAAGTACCATTTAATGATCAACGATGTTTAAGTGATCTGCGTTGACCAAAAGTGTTGTAGATCCATTAGAGAATTGGTAGAACCAAAGCCTTCACACAATGAATCTCAAGGTTATTGGATCAAATGGATCAAATTAACATACTTGGGCTTGCAAACATAGGTTTGGGCCATGAATGATCATTTATTCGAATCGGGACAAAATTTAGCGCTATGTTAAGTAATCGTAAGTGGACTTATATAGAAGTCGCACCTATTTTGAGGCCGGTCAATAGCAATCTATGCACCATTTGTTTCGAGACATGATATAGAGATCATGCTCCAACAACACTTAGTGCAATGAGAAAGGGACAAGATGAAGAGGGGTGGGAAAGAATATACAAACCATATTTGAATTAAACTTAAATCAAACTATTATTAAAATCATTCATCCATTTTTATGGATTTAGACTCAACACCATGGATCCAATGATATTAATAAAGTTTATGATCAAAATTTAACCCAAGCTCAACCAGACAATAATCACAAAACAATATTGCATTTAATATATACATTAAAAAAAGGTTTTAAAAGTGTTTTAAAATGGAAATAAGAAAGAAAAATATCAACTATATTCAAATTAATCAAGAAAATTAAGTAAGACCATAAAAAAATCAGGAAAGGACTCAAATATTTTTATAAAATTTTTGGAAATTTTTAAAAGTCAGAAACTATTTTTAAAATAATTAAAAATGTTCAAACAAATAGAAAATAAATCAAAAATAGTAAACATCAATATAAAATTCCATAAAATTTTCAAAAAGTCATAAATATGCAAAATGGTATTTATGAATTTTTTTTAGAATTATGAAATGTCAGAAAGTATTTTTTAGGTAATTAAAACAAAGCAAACAATGCAAAAAAAAAAAAAAAATCAATTTTCAAAATAAAAATATGAAAAAATATTCATGAGATCAGAAATAATTGAAAATATTTTTGTGAATTTTTTCATAATTTTTGGATAAAAAATAAAAGAGTTATGAATTTTTGAAAATTAAATCAATTAAAATATAAAATCAGAAAATAAAATAAAAACCAAAAAGATATGGGCCATCAGATCATAGTCAAAATGCGTTAGTAAGCTAATCCAATAGGCCAGACGCGTTGTTCTTGATATGGACCTTAGTAAGATGCGCAGGGAATCAGGAAAAAGGCAACCAATGAAATTAAAACGTTTGGCACGCTATCATTGGCTAAGACGAGACATGTCATCGTCTTCAACCTCCAGCCACCCTGCAATGGATATTTTGTGAGATCTTTTAAACGGTAAAATTAGGATCCTAGACCAATACCATTAGATTCTTCTCTTCCAAACGATCCTAACACCACCATCGCGCCAAATTTATATAAAGTATACAAAGAAATATGAATCAAAAATCCAGAAAATAGCGAGCACCTTCAATTTGAGATTTCCCTCTCAATTCTAAATGGATTTAAAATTTGTAAGAAGCACTAGAATCAGGAGAAGAAGTAGAATATGTTAGTGCTTTATTTGGATCTAAATGGTGGATAATTCTACCTTTTCGAAGTTCAAGAAAGAAGCTCTGAAATTGGACTTTGTAGCTTGAATTATAGCTCATTTTGCTTGGTTTAAGTGCTGGAGAGTTTGTATGATGCTTAAGGAAGATGAATGTGCAAAGAATTTTGGAAGAAAAGGTTGGAATCTCAAACTGATTTCAAAAATTTGAAGTTCGTTTAAGGTTTTGACAGAGTTTTTTGGCTCTCAATGCTTGAGAAAATGAATGGGGGATGACCCTCTATTTATAGAGAATCAAATGGAATGTTTAAGTGTGTGAAATGATGAAGTTTGGAGGGAAATCGTGTGAACCTGATGCACGAGCAAAGTATGGTCTGATTTCAATCAAAACTCATCCAATCATTGCATTTTAAGGCTCTAATCCACTTTGGAAACTTGGTTAAACATGTTTAGATCATAAACGCGTGCTAATTTGATGTTTAGAGGCCAAAACTTGAATTTCAAATTCTGACTTATGAAGAAACATCAGTTCCAAGTTATCAAGTTCAATCCAATGTCATTCTCAGCTCAAGGGGTCTTAAGGCATGATTCTTGATGCTTTATAAAGATGAGGTCACAAGCTTTGCAATGGGAAAAGAATGGAATCAAATGGATGCTTGAGCTGAAAGTTGCATTGAGTCAAAGTTGGGGGGAAAAGTTGACTTTCCATACTTAGAAATATTTCAATTTTTTCTTCAAAAGTGACCTATAATGTTTTGCATCCAAACATGGGCTTCCAATTCGAATTTGTTCTTGAACAAAAGATATGGCATGAAATAGACCTCTTGAATGACATTTTGAAATTTGAACTATTCAAAATCTCCAAAAATTGAGAGAGTTATGATTTTTTGAAGTTGGCAAAAAATCAAGAAATGACCTATAATATTTTATATCATTAGGACATCTTCCATCTATTTTCTCACTTTGCACGTAAAATAAGGCATAAACTTCACATCCTCAAGATCATTATGGAAAAATAGTGGGCTCAAGGTGATAAAAATTGACCAAGTTATGATCATTTGAAGTCACACATGAGAAATTGGGGGTTCATCTGGAGGACTTGTAATATTTCTTCATAATCAAGTTTCTTCCACATGAAAACTCCTTTAAACTTTTGAAGTTATTTGTTAATAACCATTTGAAGAGAAGGATGTCTTTTGAATCATTCAAAAATACCAAAATATGAGCAAGATATACTTCTTTGAAGTTCAAAGCCCTGGTTCCTAGATCAAGAAAATGCTTTGAGGAACCTTGACAAATTTGAATCACCTTCTAGTACCAACACCATTTCTTTGTAAATATAAGTTTTTGAGGATGAAAATGAGAACTCATAGCCACCAAAACCACTTCCATATCTTGAGAATTGAGAGAAATATGTACTTGTGATCAATGGGAACAAGACCTTGTCCAACCTTGACAACTTCTCCAATCAATCCCTTGCACTTTTAAATTAATCTTGACATCTTGGAAATGTAGTGAACAAAAATTACCTTGCCATGCCATCCCTTCCAAAACAACTTCAATGGTGAGGTTTGGACTTCTCAAGCTTTATTGCCTAGGGAATGGAAATAAACTCATGAACCCATGGAGCAACTATCTAAATCTCATTGCCTTTACCTACATTAGTAACAAGCAAGACAAACCAACATTTCTTTTTATTAATGAGAATAAAAATCAAGAAAAAATATTCATGGTCACAAAAGAAAACAAGTCAAGGTGCTTGGTGATTCCTCAAAGAGCAAAGCTAAAGGTAGGAAGGAGAACCAAGAAACCTAATGTGATCTTGTTGTGATTGAATCAATATGGTATGATGAAGGGATATTAGGGGCAAAAATTGGGGTACAATAGAGCGGTATCCCGAAGGCCTTCGTTTTTGGTCCAAAACGCACGCAACACATTTGAAAATCCTGAACCGAGATGTATTTTTATCTGAGACAAAAATTCAAAAAATCATTACTAAACCACCAATTATCCGATTGAGCCCATCTCCGGACATGATGTTTTCATCGGCGTTGGCTCCATTTTAGTTTCACATTTCAACTTCGAAATTCACACTGAGGGACCTGTGAATTTGACCTTACGGTGTCAGACTCTGATGAACTTCAAATTTGCACATTTCCTTGTGTTTATTAGAGGCTCATTCATTCAAAAAAAATGGCACACTATATATTCTTATTCACTTCAATTTTCAAAGAGACTCTCATAATTGACCAATTCTTAAAAACACTCAAAAACTTTCTCTCATCTTGCTCAAAGATCAAAGAGCAACTTTCTCTCATTTTTATCAAGAACAACAACGACTTTTCCAATAACTTTTTCAAGAACCAAAAGTTAAAAAAGCTCAATTCTTCTCTCATTTCAAATTCGATTGTTGCGATCTCTATACCTGAGCTTCCTCTTCAATTCTACAGTAAGATTTTCTTGATTTATGCACTTTTCAAATAAGTGATTCTTAAATAAGCAGTTTTGTGGATCAATAAATTGAACTTTGATCTAAATTGAATTGTGGAAGTGATTTCGATTATGAAAATGTGAATTGATCTTGAATCATGATGTGAAAATACGAAATTGGATGACTAAATAAGTGCTTATTCAATTAATTGGTTTTCATTAAAGTGCTTATTTGAGGAAAAATGTTGAAGTTTTTTCAAGCTTAGTTGATGATTCTTGATTAATTATATGTGGTATAATTTGGATCTCTAATTATGCAAAAATCATGAGTTGAATTTCAGAGATTATGTGTTTGACAAAATGCTTGAGCCATTGTGCCTTGATCTTACCGCGTGATTCAATTGATTTTTTTTTGCGTACAAATTTCCTGGTGCTATGGTCATAGCATAATTGATGTGAATTTGGTTTTTGATCCGATAAAAATGCGTCGAAACTCATGAAATTGGATCATGTATTTACATGTCGATCGTGCTAAGATCAGAGAATTTGTTGTGTAATTTTTGTTGTCTTGGTTTCCGTTTTGTGTCGTGGATATTCTATGATTTTCAAGCTTTCTAACGATTCGAACCATGCACGAAACAGACACTCGATGCAAAAGTTATGTTGCTTCAAAGTTTCAATTGAACAAAACTACAGTTGAGTTGACGCATAGCCTTTTTGAGTCGACGCAAACAGTTTGGACCACCCACGGGTAGTGTTTCACCGACCCTCCGGTCGATGCAAACTGATAAAAATCCTAGGCATGAGTCGACGCAAGCCCTATTGCGGCCGACGCAAACATTTTGGTCACCTGCAGGAAGTGTTGCACCAACCCTCCGGTCGATGCAAACTGAGAAAATTTCAGGCATGAGTCGACTCATGCCCTATTGCGGTCAACGCATCTTTTCCAAATTTTTGTTTTTTGCTTCTTTGGCTTTGCTTTGGCTATTGTTTGCTCCAAATTCCTTCCTACTCTTTTATACTTTAATTTTCCTTGATATTTTTAACATGTGTGTTGATTGTGCAAGGTACCTTTGGATAGTTTCCGATCATGTAATTATTACTCGATTATTTGATCAGAAAACTTGTTTGGACTTTTGATTTGTGGTACAATTTTGCGTTTGACACGCATGCCATTGTTTTATGCTCTGTATCTTGTATAATGGTATATTATGTAGGTGCTTGAAAATACGGATTTGTTGATACACATTATGTTCTTGGTTTGCATAATTGTATCTTGTGCAGGAACTTTGTGATACGAATGTGTACGCTACATATTCTGATCTTGCTTATTGATGCCTCGACGTATATTTTTCCGGGTTTCTTTGCTATTGCTCCGTATTTACGAATTGATATCCATTTGGTATTTCTCTCATACCTTTTTACAGCATTCATTATCGAATTCTTTATTGCTTTCTAGAGATCATGAGAAGTAGGAAGCATGAAATAAAGACCGTGCGCTCAAAGTATCTGTTTAAAGACCTGTAGCAGGTACCACTTTTTGTATGCTAATTGTGATTGCTTAAAATCCTACATTTGAAGTAGGTATTCCGCACGTGTGTTTACATTTGTGCCTGCATTATATTACAGATAATAAGTCCTCAAAAGCAGGCAAGCAGGGAGGGTCCACAATCTACCCCCGCACATTCTAGTCCATGTCATCTTTAGCTCACGTTGTACATCGATGCTTTAGAGTTGTGCAGATCATGGTTATCGAGTTGTCAAGTGGAAAAGGGATCTGTAATCAATACCCCATATTTTGTCTTAAGCTCGCGTTGGTCAACGTTGATGCTCTGTGCTATTTTCTTCTATCCTCTCCCCGCTTGTTTGCCTCGGTTGATATGACCCCTTGGCTAAAGCATCCCTACCTGATTTTATACCTACCTTGATCGTTTATATCATGGTTAGGCATTTTACTTTAGTTAGCATGTTTGTTCACGACATATTGTTTGGTCTCTCTTGAGTTGGTTGGCTTGCTTGCTTGATTTCGTCTTTGTGTGCATGTTTTGAGATGATATACCCTTGGCATGATCCCTTAGAAGTTCTCATCTAAACTATAAATGATGATTTGAGATAGACATAGCTTAGGTGATATACCCTTTCTATGCTCCTTTAGGACTTCTTGATTCATCTATAGATGATGATTTGAGATAGACATTGGGATTGTTATCCATGCATGTCAACATAGGTTAAAGTTTCCCCTTCAAAACTCAACTTTAGGGTCAATCATTTGTGTGATAACATTAGGGATAGATTTAGGTTAGTCTCCCTTAGATGTTTTCTTTTCTTTTGTATCCTTTGCATAATAAAATAAAAACATTTATTTTTCTTTTTCCTTGCAAATCATAAAACACTTAAAACTTTCAAATCCTTTCTCAAGGTAAAAAAGACAAACCAACACCTTTCTTTTTTCCTATTGGAATTTCTTTTCTAATAACATGTTAGTACCTTTCTGCTACAGGTCGTGAGTCTCCAAAGGTCGAGCTGCGGTGGATTGATTCGAACCTAACATTGTTCAATTAAAAAACACAAAATAAACCGAAACATGTGAGCCGAACTACGGTTGCTCTGATTCCTTAAAAGGGATACATAGGCATCGGGGTAGGGCCTAAACAAGCACAACTTTTATTTTCCCTACATTCTTTTCTCCTTTTCTTTACATGCATTCCTTATACAGTTTAGATATAGATTCTTACACACCCTTTGATTAGAACAACATGAGTGGATACCGTGGAGTACTACGGGCGTGTGGGGTTCAAATACCTTCCCCTGGCGTAATAGACTCCCTTACCTGATCTCTCAGTCGTTTGATCGTTATTTCAGCCTTCTTAGGTTTACTCGATGTTTACCTTTCCCTTCAAGTTGGATAAAAGGCATTTGATGGTGACTTCATTGATTTCATTATCAGTTGATTGTCCAGCGTGTTGTTTCAGATACAACACTGAACCTGTCAGAACAAGATCCACTTTTAAATAATCTGAAGAAGCGCTTAAGGGATTTTTAATAATATTATTATTTTATATCAAATGGATGTCAAAAGTGTGTTTTTGAATAGAAACATTTCTGAAGAAGTAGACGTACACCAACCTCCAGGTTTTGAAAATATAAAGTTTCCAGAACATGTCTTTAAACTTAAAAAGTCATTATATGGTCTAAAACAAGCTCCTAGAGCTTGGTAAGATAAACTAATCTCTTTTCTACTAGAAAATTGTTTTTCTAGAGGCAAGGTGGACACTACTATTTTCTGTAAATTCTTCGGAAACAATCTTATGATATGCCAATTCTATGTTGATGATATTATTTTTTGTTCTGTTAATCCGTCTATTTGTCAAGAGTTTTCCAAGTTAATACATGCAGAATTTGAAATGAGTCTGATGCAAGAACTGAAATACATTCTGGGAATACAAATAAAGCAAACTCCAGAGACTACATATATTCATCAAAGCAAATATACAAAAGAACTTTTGAAGAAATTTGATATGTCAGATAACAAACCAGCTAAGACTCATATGCATCCTACATGCATTTTGGAAAAAGATGAGGTAAGTATAAATGTTTTTAAGAAGATCTATCGTGGTATGATAGGCTCTCTTCTTTATTTGACTGGTTCTCGCCCAGATATTTTATTCAGTGAATGTATATGTGCTCGCTTTTAATACGACCTAGGGGAAAATCACTTAGCAGTCGTTAAGAAAATCCTAAGGTACCCGAAGGGAACATCTAACCTTGGTTTGATGTATATGAAAACATTTGAATGCAAGCTATCAGGTTTCTGTGATGCATATTATGCCGAAGATAGAATAGAATGCAAAAGCACTTTTGGAAACTATCAGTTTCTAGGTGATAACCTCATCTCCTGGTAATGAAAAAGGAAATCAATGATTGCGCAATTAACTACTGTAGCCGAATACATCTCAGCATGACTTTGCAGCACTCAGATGCTCTGGATGAAAAGTTAACTTAAAGACTTTCTGATATACGAGAGTAACATCCCTATCTTTTATGATAATACTCCTTCTATTTACTTAAGTAAGAATCCTATTTTGCACTCTAGAGCGAAACACATAGAAATCAATCACCATTTTATTAGAGACTATGTTCAGAAAGGGACTCTCGCTTTAAAATTGATAGATGCATACCATCAATGGGATAATATCTTCATAAAACCCTTAGCTAAAGATAGGTTTCTGTTCATTATGAACCATTTAAATATGGTATTTTGTCCAGAATGAAATTTACCTTAATATGTGTTTTACCCTGTATGTGAAAAACGTTATTCTAACTACGTGTAAATAGCTAGTTTTCTTCTTAAGATGCCTCTACAAGTTAAAATATCTCTTAATCAGAAATGTCTCAAGATATAAACATGAATATTCTTGATCATGAGAACATCAATCTTGAGCAATGAAATGTTTTCTTGAGAATAGGTGAAAAAATCTTCACGCTTGACTCTTGTCAGTTGATTATTTAAAGAAAGGTTAAGATATTTGTTCGTTGAAGACCGTCGTTCCGACAAGACTCTGTAAATTATTTTGGCGTTAATCTTAAAATGGTAAACTATTTTTTTGGTTCTAAATTTTAGTTTTAAAATTAGAGGTTTTGCACGAAACCGAAAACACTAAGGTACCGATCAATAACACGACAACGTGAGACCCGTGCCCGATAGTAAAAATTAGATTTAATTTCTAAAAACAGCGACAGAGCTATAGTGGATAATTAGAACTTATCGGTTTTCAAAAAGTGTTTCGTGTTGGTGTAAGAACTAGAGGCCAATACTTATGGTACTTGTATCAAATTATTTATTAATAATACAAGGCATTTATTTATTATGTTTGCTTTTCTAAGATAACAAAGTCCCTAGAATATTTCATCTGGTGAATGAAATCTTAAGTGTGACTTAATCATGAGATGCCATTAAACATAAGGACACTATTCTTAAAGTATCTGTAGTCGAGCTTTATTTTGAAATGGGATAACATTAAAGCATTGAGACTATTATGTAGATAGACTAACGATCACATCTCATGGATCATGGATAAGGAGTTATCAAGTCTTGACATAGACATGAATATTAGAAGTAATATTTATACTAGATTGACCCACTATGAGAATACTACATAGAATGTTATGCAAGGTGTCATAAGTTATTATCATGGTGATAATGGTGTATACCACCCTTCGACCTGAAACCACCATGGATCTTAGATGTAGAGTTAAGTACTTCATAAAGCATGCTAAGGGACATGAGTGACCTAGATGGAATTTGTGCATCCTCCATAAGGGCCCAATATTGAACTGAACAAGAGTGACACGGTCTATGCCTTGTGTTCAATATAGACATAAGGGCAAAAGGGTAGTTGTACACACAAGTATTATCACATAAAGTTTTTGTTAGATTACATGACATTTCCATGACTTGGGTAGCAGTGATGTGTTGCTAGATACTACTCATTATTTATTATGTTAAATGTGTGATTTAATATAATTTCTAATGTCGCGAAAACCTACAGGGTCACACACATAAGGACAGGTTTATGAGACATAGAGTAAGTAAGGAACACCGTAAGTTACAATGCACTTAAGTGAATTGTAGAACACTGTAAGGTACGATACGCTTAAGTGGGATAAGGAATATGGTAAGGTATCACACGGTTAAGTGATATACAATACACATAAGGTATGATGCCCGTATGCTTAATTGGGCTTTTAGCTTGCAATCTTATTTGGGCTTTTAACTTGTAGACCACACAAGTGGTTCTATAAATAGAACCCTTGTGCTGAAGCATTTTCACTTGACGAAATTTTGGTCTTGAAACCCTAGCCATATTTTGTCTCACTCTCTCACTCAAAGTTTCCATTCGTAAGCATCTAGCACTGTGACTGGAAGCGATTTGTTCGTGTGGACTTAGTAGAGACGTTGTTGTTCATCAATGTTCGTGATCACAACATCAAAGGTCTGAATCGCCATAAGAGGTCATGATTTCTATCGTTGACCATGCCCATTCGTAAGGACCACTAAAGGAAAATTTTAATTTTCGATGCATTTTGGATCGCAATTTTCCTTCATTTCAAACCCATAATTGAGTGAGCCACAACAAAGATATTACGGTTCCGAAACATAACATGGGCTGCACGAGAGTGAGCAATGTTTTTAACATGGAATTTTCTTCTGAAAAATGTTTTGAAAATCCACTACTACAAAAAACGATTCTAACCTCGGAAGCGAAATTCATTTTACATAGGCATTACAAATGCGGTAACTAAAGTTATCATTAAAAAAAAGACTTATCACCTTGGTGTTTAAAACACCAAGGTATAAATCTATCAGCGCATGGGTTCGAACCCCATTTTCTGCACATTTTTTATTTACAAAACTAGTGCCTTTATTATCTCGGTTTATCAAAAAGACCGAGAGGTTATTAGTTTTTTTTAATAAAACTCGTTACATTGTTTACATAGAAAATTATTAAAATAATTTGTTTACAAACTATAATATTTACGTGAATATTACATTTTTTACACAAAATTAAAAAAATTAATTGTCCATGAAGATCATATGTTGGATCTTCAATTCCTTGATATTCTGAGCAAGATCAAATGCTGGGTACCTCTTTTCTCCCCACAAAAAAAGTTTAGGTGAAAAAGGGTGCATACTATTCTTTAGGGCTTTTTCTTGCATTTATTTCTGATATGGACAAAAAAAGGGGTTAGACACAAAAAGGGTTAGATAAATAAATAATTTTTTGTTCATATAAATATTTAAGAACACAAATCTTAAATCCAAATAATTTTCAGCTCTTGTAATCCATCATAGAGAACTCTTTATGGAAAACACACTTGCAAACCTTAAACTCTTCATGATGTTACGTTAGCAAGTTTTGATATTTATAATGCTTTTATAGTGGAAGTTTTATGCAGATCACTAATGGTATGTCTTGAGCGTTGATAGTCATGAAATGGATGGTTGATTAAGGATTTAATAAATATCCATAATTTTAACTCTAAATGTTCCCTCATTTTTTAGGAAAACTGAAGGATTAGAATATTTAATTTACAAATTAAAAATACAATTAAAATAGAGGTTCCAATTTTAACGCTCAATTTTACCTCGGTTTTTTAGGAACGCCGAAGGGTTAAAACATTTAATTTACAAATAAAAAATATAATTAAAAGAGAGGTTAGAACACCGACGCGACGTGCATGCATTGAAATCATACTAGAATAACAATGACCATAGATATTCAAGTCGTAACATCTCTTTTGGATTTTCAAGGAGGCTTTTGAGCTATTTAAACGTATAATTACCAACTCTTTGTGTCTTCAAATATTTTTTCAAAGTCTTTTCCTATTTTCAGCGTCTCATTATCAACTCTCTGTTTTGTTTCCTTTTTTCAAAGTCATTTTTTTCTTATAAAAAATGGATGCAAATTTGTTGTTCATAATCAATGAAAAGTATGTTGATTTTAATGATTTTGATCATTTTTAACTAAGGAAAGTTGTTAATAAACAAAGTTTGAATGGTTACTTTCACATTCTTCATGGCCACATATACACTAATCTTGTTAAAGAGTTTTGGGTGAATGCCACCGTTGTGCCAGCTAGTCATGATGAAATCATCCAGTCCTATGTTAATGGCTCTCATTTCTTCATTACTCCATCATTGATTGCTATGACAATCAACTATGAAGATTTTGGTAGTTGTGTTGAACATTATGAATTCAACAATGTCTACTCAACCCATATTCACCCAATTTATGCCAACCAAGATAAGCTCTCCAGTCCTGCTTCTCTACTTCCTATTGCAAAATTTTGGTTTCAACTTCTAGTGGAAAATCTTCGCCCAAGAGAGAAAGAACTGGAAACGCTTACTTGGTATGACAAGCAACTCTTTTTATTCCTCACCTACAACAAGCAACTCTTACTATTTTTAACTTCTTAAAGGAAATGGCACTGACTTCTCGAGAGTAAATGACTTTCCTCGTACCTTATGGAAGAGTTCTTTCTAAACTTTTATCAAAGTTATAGGGGTAATGTTGAAGTTGAGTGGACTGAGAAGTTTAAATTTGATGAATAGTTTTTTTTTGTGTTATTTTTTTATTATCAATGAAATATTTATTTTTTTATTATTTCCTATTCTTGTTTATTGATAACAAATTTTTTGAGAACTACTAATTCACAAAAAAAAAATGACATCTAGAAAAGACGCCAAGTGATAAAACATGGAAAAGAGGTTTAAATATGGTAACGGGGATTCAAAGAGAGGTTAATTATAGATGTATTACTTCAATTCTCAAAAAACCCGAGATAACAGGTTTATTATTTTTTAATGGATAAAAAAGGCACTAACTTATAGTTGTGTTGCCTCGGTTTTTATAACGCCTAGGTAAAATTTTGTTTGTCTTATTAAAAAATCAAGCGTTGTGCTCCTATATGAAAGCTTCGTCATAAAAAGTGTTATTCGTTGTAGTGTTCTAAATACAAACGCCAAAACTTTTTTGAGTCCCAGAGGTGTGACTGGAAATCACATTCCAGTCTTGCTACTACTTGACATCTTATTATCAACTTAGTTTAAATTCTTGTTTTTAATTCCCATTTTCACCTAAAACTATTTGATTATCCTTGGCCTTACATAACGTCAATAGGTTACAATAAGATTGATTATTGGTCTCTGTGGGTTCGATACTTATTAAAACTACAACAAATTTTATACACCTGCGAGATAGCCCCGTGAAGTTTTTGGCGCAGTTGCTGGGGACCAATTTAGTCAATGTTGTTGCACCGTATAGACTAAGGCACTCTTCTTAAAATTACTATATTCTTAGGTGGATGGATCACCCAAGTTTTCTCTACAATTACTAACCCAATATTTTGAGGAATCAAAAGATTCCCATAAATCTAACCTCAAAATGTTGATGGAGAATTTCATTGAGACACATACTCTCTCTAGGCTAGAATCTATGATGGAGAGATTTTTGGAAACACAAACTCTCAAGAATGAAGAGTTTAAAAAACAAAGTCTCCATAATAATGAAATCCTTAGGCAGCTAAACATTATGGTCGATTCCCTCATAACTCACAACAAGACATTGGAGACTCAAATCTCCCTGCTTGCACATACACCTCAAGGACCCTTACCTAAGAGACATATGGGTGTTGTAACAACCAATAGTGAAGAACAAATCTAAAACCCTAAGGAGAGTGATAATGAGGTTGAGGAGAGTTCTTGTGATAAAAGAGTAGAGATTAAGAAAAATCCATTGACACCACCCGAAAGGGAGGTTGTGGAAGAGGTAGAGAAGGGAGCTAAGGTATACTCCCAATCCAAAAGGTATGTGGAGTTATTGGAAAATATCCACACCAATGCACATTTCTCTGAAGTCCTACAAAAAAAAGTGAAAATCAGAGGACCAAAAAACTAGGGAAATCATTAGTATTAAGAGGGGAAGGTTAGCTTTTGAGATGGTGGGTGAAAGGATTAAACCCACAATTGAAAAGGTGATACTCAGGATAGGGCCAGAACCACTCGACCAAGTTCAGAAGAATGAACCACCCCACAGAAGGAACAAAAGAAAAGGTGGGGGATATGATAGATGGCTCGATAAGTGGCCATGAAAACCGAATATTATTGAAAGTTTGACTAAGGAATCATTATTGAAAGAACCACCATGAGTGATTACACTCCTGAGCCGTCGACCTAGAAACATTAAAATAAGAGGTGTGTGGGAGGAAACCCACGGGTTTTTAATTTAATGCTTTTGTCGTTGTTTTAATTTGTAGAAAATAAAGATATCGATCACTTGACACCTAACAACTACATACAGGCAGGAATCTCCAGGTTCTACCATTCCTTTACCACGCTTTTGTCATTACATTGAGGACAATGTAAGATTTAAGTATGGGAAAGGAATTTCCCATTTTCATTAGTTTAGAATTACTTGCCTTTTAGTTAGCTTATATGTTTTCTGCTTAAGATTTCCATGCTTTCTAGTTTAGGACTTTTAATTTTGTTTAGTGTTATCGAGTATATGCATGGGCTATTGAGTCATTTATGCATTTTTTTGCTATGTATTGAATTTTCTGATTTCTTGAGCCCTACCAATTTTTTTTAAAGACTTAGGAGGCTTAGTTTGATGCGAAAGTATATATGCTGTAAAACCAGGAGACTTGGGAAAACCCAATAAAATCGATATTGTCCTAACACCTCAAGCCTCCCAATTATGTTTGTTAGTTTAAATCCCCGTTGAATTTTATTCTTAAGCTTCTAATTATTGGAAAAAAATCTTCAAATTAGTTTTTATATCCAGTCAGGAACCATCTGCAGTCATTGAGTAGGTTGGTCGATGAATAATAAGTGAATGATCTTTTGCTAAGAAAAATTATTAAAGTTGCATTTACTTACTTAGATGACCCCACCTGGTCATTTAGCCCAAAAGAAGTGGTTGAATCCTTTAAAAGAAAAAATTTCATCTTTGAAAAAGAAAGGAAATTGTAAAAATTTAAAAAAGATGTTTTGATTATAATCACTAACAGACCATCTACCATGTTATATGAGAGATATAGGGCCTTAATTTGACTGTCACAAATGAAAGATGATTAAAAGAGATAGGGAATTTAGACTTTTATTCAAGGGCATGATTGTAACCATTATTCATAGGAGGGAGACTTGTGTCCACGAGAGTGGTTTGTGTTGTTACAATATCCTTAGTGTTGCATTAGTACCTATTGAGTTGATCCTAGTAGAACTAGTTTTAATCAGCCACATATGAGTAGCTTCAGTGCTTTGCTATTTCCTTATATCTTTATATTTATCTTGTTGCATTTCTTTGATTATATGCTAGCTAAATTGCTTGAGGACAAGCAATGATTCAAGTGTGGGGGAGCTGATAACATGAAAATACATAGTATATTTCAACTTGATTTGCAAAGGTTTTAGTTTCAATTTTATATGTTTTTATAGTGTTATGCTGGTACTTTGTGTTTTATTTCAGGTACTTTACATGTAAGAGTCAGTATGTGAGAAAACGGGATGAAAACGTAAAAAATGAAGAAAATATGAAATGCAAAAATCCAGCACATATCACCCATAACGTTCGCTATGAGGCCATGATTTTAACCATGGGCCTTGAAGCCCGTGTTCACCCATTTTAAACTCATAGAGTTCTCCTCTAGGCCATGGCAATCGCCATGGGCTTTGAAACTTGAAAATTAGCAGCGTTAGAAACAGTCTCGGCCCACTTCCATATTTCTCTCCACTACTCTTACATTTTTGGAGTACTTCAATATTTCTCTCCACTACTCCTGCATTTTTTGGGGGGACACTTTTTATCTGTTTTGAAACACGATAAATATGACTTTAGATTTAGTTTTGAGGGATCCATGTTTTATCATTGTATTGTGCAAGTCCAGATAAGTAGTTTTAAGCATAAAATCATCGTTGTAAAGTGGTAGATTTCTCACATTGGGAACTACCACACCTTAATACTTAGGCTCTCATTGTACACTTGGATCAATAACCTTGATGGAATTTCGCAATTTTAATCAAGTTTTCATACTGTTGAAATTGTTCCAGTTTATTATTTCATCTTTATTTACAGGTTCAATAATTTACGATTGCTTTATTTGTTAGTTTTTGTTCTAAGTATTTCTTCTGTTTCAATTGTTGTTGTTCCGAGTAGCTTTTATACTTATCATAAAGCGTTTTTAGATCCATTATCTTTTTTCTGATTTTGATAAAAAAATTATTTTTACATGTTTATTTCCGAAATTATGTTCGACTAATTATTTAAGAGTCCAGATTTTAGGGTCAAGGTTCCGACGGGACTCAGTAAATTTTTTTCGGCCTTAATCTTAAAATGATAAATTATTTTTCTGGTTCTAATTTTTAGTTTTAAATTAAAGGTACCGATCAATTGTACAACATTATGAGACTCGTATCTGATAGTAAACATTAGGTTTAATTTCTAAAAACAACGATAGTGCTTTAGTTGTTAATTAGATTTTATTGGTTTTCAAAAAGTGTTTTGAACCTATAATTTAGTGATTGACAACAAAACGATTATTATTCTGAAACATAACACGGGCTGTGCGAGAATGAGTAGTGTTTTTAATTGGTATTTTCTTTCGATTTATTTTTGAAAATCTAAATACAAAAGCCAAAACTTTATTGAAGTACAATTGGAAATCACATTCTAGTCTCGCTTCTACTTGACATCTTATTACCAAATTAGTTTTACTTCTTGTTTTTTATTCCCGTTTTCACCAAATATTATTTGATTATCCTTAGCCTTACATAGCGTCAATAGGTTACGATAAGATTGATTATTGGTCTTTATGGGTTTGATATATATTAAAACTACAACAGATTTCGTACACTTATCTTTAACTTTATGATTGACCTTCTTATGGATGCCTTTACATTTTTCTTTACATTTGTCATCATATTTCTCATCATCATTGTCATCATAGTTGTCATTATCAAAAGATGATGCCTTGGTTAAAGATATATTACCTACAAAACAAGGTTTCACAATTTATTCCACAAAAGACTCTAACAGAAGATATGATTGCATAATTCCAATAAAGATATCTCTCGATTCAAATAAACGCTTCACATTTCTTAAAAATTCAATTTTTTGAAGTGTGATTCAAATAAGAGATATGCATGATTCGAATCAATATATTAATGATAAAAATAGATTTTGTTACTACGAGTTTGAGTCGAATCACAACTTATCCTAACTCAAATATTTTTTTCATGATTCAAATCAAAGGAAAGCTTGACACGAATAAAAAATTTCCTTCGATTTTTTATTTAGTTTCTTCCAGTCTGACTTGAATAATGGATTTCATTTACTCGAATCAATAACTAGAATAAGTGACTTGAATTTGAGTTTTTATGTTCTTGATTTAAACCATTCTCTCTAGGGATGTCAGTTTGGACCTGTTAATGGGGATCCCCGCGGGGAACGCCCCGTTCGGGGCCCCAAAGATGGGGAATTTTCCCCCGTGGGGGCGGGGATGGGGAGAAAAATTCCCCCGAGAGCATTTCGGGGACGGGGACGGGGAATACACCCCCCGCCCCGCGGGGACCCCGCCCCGCGGGGACCCCGCCCCTCCTATTATTTTAATATAGTTAATTTAATATATATATTTTAGATTAGGTTTTTTAGTCATTTCCTTTATGTTTATTTATAAAAATAAATAAATAAATATTCATGTTTCTTTGTGCTTTTTATTTTTATAGAAAATATAAACATTTTAAAAAAATAAAATATTAATGAATAAATGTAGGATCTATGGGGATCCCCGCGGGGAACGGGGATCCGCGGGGAACGGGGATGGGGATAGAAATTTCCCCGTGACGGAGATCGGGGACGGGGACGGGGAATGAATTTGATGGCGGGGAAAAAGATGGGGAAGTGTCCCCCCGGCCCCGCCCCGCCCCATTGACATCCCTAATTCTCTCATTCGACTCGAGTCATACCCTTTGCTTTTGACTCAAATCAAGTTGGTAATTTTATCTTATTTCTAGTGCATTTCTCCCGCATATATATAAATCATTCTAGCTCTACATAAATATATATACAAATAACACTTTTCAAAATTTTCTTTTGCATCTGAACTCATGTTAAGCCTCCAGTAAAATTACCATGATTTGGTTGCTTCTGAATTCTTAGGGAGTGAGAGATCTATCGTAAAAGAGTTTTATTCATTGTTGATGTTCATGAAATGTTTGAATTATATATCAAGAATTGTATTGTATGGAATAACTGGGATTGACAATCCAACAGGAGAAAACTCAAAGGAATTCTTCTCCGTTGAAAACTTCAGTAGAGTAGAGAGAAGGCAACAACATAAAAAATTTAAGAGTTTCTATTTCTTTTTAGAATTTCAAGACTCTGACAAGAGACTAATAGGACTAAGTGAAGGTTGTTGCTGAATGGAGGCTTGGAGTACAATTATTTAATCTATAAGGTGAAGATCAAAGTGGAGTAATGAATTTAAAGGAATTAGTTACATCACTATGTACTTCGTTAGAATCAAGATTCAGATTGGAGCTATTTTTAGTTTGTAGCATTATCATGAATCTTTTGATTATATTACAAAGGTTGTAAACTATTTCTAATAATGGAAGACTGCAATTTTCAATGGCTTACCATTAGATACTTGATTAGGCATAAAACAATGATGGACACAATGAGCCAATATAAATGTCCTGCACAATTTTCTTTTCCCTAATTCTTTTAATTTTCCTCATATAATCACATGCTTAGGTTTTTATCATTTTCTTAGAAAATGTATCTTGTTAGAATTTATTCACTCATAGCTATTGATGTGTATGATTAGGTTTATTGTTAGACTAATTCAGTAAATAATCTTCTTGGTGATTATATCTGTAAATTTGGTTGTTGTGAAAATGATGCCAAGAACAAAATATAATCAATTACTTTATCGACAAGAAACTCATAAGGGTAGAAAAGATGGAAAAATAATAAGAACACAAGGAATTGTTTATTAACTGTTATTCTTTACTTTCTCTTTAAATAAGATTACAAGTTTACAAGAATAAGAAATAACCTCTCTCCCCCTAATTAGGATTTGCAATGATGAGAGACTAATATGCTATTTATAATAAATCTAACCGTGATACGGTGGCAGAACTGACTATTATACTGGTTTGCATTTTTTGTTTGCAAATGTTGCGGTAAGCAAGAGTCACCACCGAATTTTATTTCATCCAACAAAGGAAAAGGAAAAAGAACAGAAAAAACCTTTTTCGAGAATGTTTCTGACTACAGGGGCTAGATTATAGAAAGGGAAGGTGTTAGCACCCTTTCTATCTGTGATTTTCGATGGGCTCTTAGGTACTTGCTCGTTTTTAAATTTCTTGTTTGTTTTTATTTTGAAAAGTTTTGTTTACTTCGTGATAACCCTTGTATCAGTCCTTAAGAGTGTGACGAAGTTGTTTTGAAAACTATTTTTTTGAAAAAGTGTTTGTATGAAAAGTTTTTGTTTTGAGCAAGTACTTAAGAGTTTTCTACCTACTCGAAAAAGGTCTGTTCATTTTTGTTTCCTTTAGACAGCGCTATCCTACTATTAAGGAGTAGGTAGCTCCGTCGTTGGATTTAAAAGGGACGTTCGAAGGGACAAAATGGTCTCTGAAGGCGACAAGTAAAGATACCTTAGCATTTCGAAGGGACTATCGTCATAAGATCGATTCGTAGGCAACTCAAGGAACAAGTAGAGACTATGATCTTTATGACGATTTTGAATGCGGGTCATTGCTAAGGTATCCCTACATTCGAGAGACACGACTATTATTTCCGAGGCAACCAAGTGGGGCAAACCCTAGGAGTGAGCATGTGCAAGTTTATTTTTTCCAGTTAATTATCTTTGCACATTTAGGGTTTTCTACTGTATTAATCGTTTATCTTTCACATGCAAGCCTATTGTCCATACATCTAAATAGTTCATAGTTGCGGAAATTTAAAAGCGAGAAATTAGAGTCCTAGCTATTACATGGCTTTGGGCAGATACATAATTATTTTGACTGAAAATAAAATGCGGAATTAAAATCCTATTTAAATCTATTACAAATTCGGAGTAGTTACAAATAATAAGAAAAAGAAAGTTAAAAACGCGCGGCAATTTAAATGCGAGAAATAATCAGAAGACCTAAAAATCTAATTTGAGAAAATATTTATGTTGTTTTTGAGGAAAAATCAGGTTAAGTATAAAATTAAGTCCTAATTCTAATTATTTTGAATTATAATAAAAAAGTCATTAAATTTCCCTAATTTAATCAAACTAATTAATTAATAAAATATTTATGAAAAAAGATTTTTGGTGTTTTTATGATTTTTTGATTAAATAAAAAAATGATTTATTTTTGGTATTATTAAAAAAACATAATTAATAAACAATAAGAAAAAAAGAATTAAAATAAAAAGTGAGAAATTGGGCCTGCATAAGCACCCAAGGGGTGTGTTTCTGAATTTCCAAGGCCCAATATGGCTGAGCCCAGTTTCTGCACCAGATCCTGTGTTGGCATGCTTGGAAGGTGCACCATGGTCTCTCTTTGAATTGAACGTTAGATTGTGATATTTGGCCAGATGATGGATCTCAGGGTTGAGATATGGGGGGTTCACGGTAGGTGCTAAATCATGAGGCACGCTGGATCTGCACTTAAATGGTCAGAAAATAGGAAAATGTTTGGACCTGGGATCGAACTTAGGTACTTGGCTTCACATGCTACTACCCCTGCCATCTGCGCTGTGTTGGTTATTTGATATAATAATAAAACATAATCATAATATATCAAACAAGTGGCTAGGCTGAAGAGAAAAAAAGAATGAACGTTCAAACGGACCAATGGAATGGTGACGAGTCATCGTCTTCTTCCCTGTCTGTCGTCTTAGGTATCAAGTTTATACCTACGGACATAACTCCATGGCTATACACCTGCAAACTTCAAAAATCCATGCCACGCATGATAAATTAATTCTA
Source organism: Vicia faba (assembly GCA_948472305.1). Lineage (NCBI taxonomy): Eukaryota > Viridiplantae > Streptophyta > Magnoliopsida > Fabales > Fabaceae > Vicia > Vicia faba. Next base: position 1,307,477,492 of record OX451740.1, on the reverse strand, counting down.
AAGACACCAATCCACTCATCTTGATCTCACGAGCATCATGGCATCCATTTCTTGGCCTAATTTTACCTGTACAGAGAAGCCCCAAAATGGCTTCTCAAAGCCTAACAATGGCAAGATGTCAAACACGCATCAAAACAAGCAATTAATCATTCAAACATGCTCTAAATGATCATATAAACATGAATGCATACTCAAAATTCATTTATAATGCATATATTGGCAAAATCGAATTCAAGAACAAGAAGCAAATGATCTAGTTAGCTTCCAAATGTGCCCAGGAATTGATTGCAAGTGCCAAAACTTCTTGAATCCCTCTGCAAAGGTCAAACCGATTGCCGCTTTTTGTGAAAAAATTTGAAGTTCTTGTGTCAATTTCGTGCGGCCAAAACCTTGTTCTCTTGCCTTGTTTTTGTTCATTATATGTAGTATGAAGAATTAGGGTAACAATTTTGGATTCAATCTTGAGAATTGAAGAATAAAATATTTGATCTTTAAGCCATATTCTTTCATTCCAAACTTGACCAAATCATGCCTTTTTTTCCCTGATCCGATTTGGCTTGATTAGGCCATCATAATTAGATTTCATTTCCATCAAAATCATATTATCAAAATAATCTTTGGCATTTTTTGTTATTTATTTGATTTAATGTGATTTTTAATAAATCAAAATCAAAATAAATAAATAAATAAATAGAGAAAATAAGATATGGATACCAATTTGGGTCGTGGACCATGTCCTTAACAAGATACAAACCTATAATGCTAGGCCCTTTTGGAAAAAATACATTTTTGAGCACATTTGACTTTTGGCAATTTTCCAAAAATGGTCAACTTTGACAATGCACAACTCTTCCAATTTTAACCCTAGATAGGTGTTCTTGGACTTTTTAGAAATCTTAGGATGTCCCCTAAACAACCATTTTAGTCTATATGATGCGATGGAAGAACTGACTTGAGGTTTTGCATTTTTTGTTCGCAAATGTTTCGTTTTAGCAAGAGTCGCCACCGAATTTTTATTTATCCAAAGGAAAGGTCAAAAAGCACAGGAAAGACCTTTGAGATGTTTTCTTGGGTTCCGGGGGTAGATTATGAAAAGGGAAGGTGCTAGTACCCTTTTCATCCATGGTTTTCCATGGGCTCTTAGTTACTTGTTTTAGATCACTTACTTTTGCTTTTCAATTGTTTGAAATGGTGCTTTTGTGTGTGGTTTTGAAAGTATTTTGAAAAGAGGCCTTTGTCTAGGCAACCTTTGTAATGATTCTTGTTTGAATGTATACAAAGGTGTTTGTATTTTGAAAAATGTTTCAAAACCACACACAAAAGCACCATTTTAAACAATTGAAAATCAAAATCAAGTGATCTAAAACAAGTAACTAAGAGCCCATGGAAAACCATGGATGAAAAGGGTGATAGCACCTTCCCTTTTCATAATATACCCCCCAAACCCAATAAAACATCTCAAAGGTCTTTCCTGTGATTTTTGACCTTTCCTTTGGATAAATAAAAAGCCGGTGGCGACCCTTGCTAAAACGAAACATTTGCGAACAAAAAACGCAAAACCTCAAGTCAGTTCTCCCACCGCATCACAGAACTGGCGACTCGGTTGGGGATCAGACAAAAGAAAAACCTTGGTCTGCTTGGAATAAGGAAGACTCTGATGGCTTCTGTGGAGAATTAAGAACGAGAAAATTCGATCTCCTGGAGAAATTGAAACCTTGGGGGCTGCACTGGAGAAGTGAGAATGAGAATCTTTGATCTGTAGGGGATTCTGAAAAATTCAAGCTGGGAGTAATGAAAACTCTGGCAACTTTACTGGGGACTCTTCCATATGCTAGGGGATGAAGAACTCTATGGGGACTTCAAACTGGCGAGTTAAGAACGAGAATCTTCATTCTGTTGAGGAGTAAAAACTCTGGGGAGTAGCTATCCTTCTGGGGAGATTAGGACTCTGGGGGGAAATGGCTTATTCCTGTTTGGAAAAGTTCAAGAGTTTGGGTTATATGCCAATCTACTGGGGAATTATCCGGAGGTTGGGGATAAAAGTTAACTGTTATCTGGTTGATTTCCAGGCTTTAAGACAACTTGTTGGGGAATCTGGGAAAAACTTAATGGTTTCCGTTGTGGATTGGTAGTTGGAAATTTGACTTCACTGGGAAAGAAGCTTAACCCTGGTGGGAATTAAGGATTTGAAATTATAACTCCGCTGGGGATTGGGAGTTTAGATTTGACTCAGGCGAGGATTGTGAAATTTAATTCCGCTGGAGATATGTATTTCAAGGTTTTAGCTCCGCTAGGGATCCAGATGATGTACTGCAGGGGATTTCTCTTGGAATAGCCTGAAGATGTTTTCCCATGCTTTCGACCTGTCAGTAATTATTCTTTCACATTTCATTTATTTGTAAGCAGCGATTATATTTAAATGCATATGCTCATTTAATAAACCATTGGACGTTTTCAAATAAAACACAAGTGTAAAAAGAAGAAAAGGCAAATAGTTTTCTGCACTTTGAAGTATCTTTGTATTAACTTTGTGTAAGTATTTTGTACAAAGGAGACAGACATCCTAGTAAGATAATGTTGTCATAAAAAAATGAGAAAAATTTATACAAAGAAAGATGGATATGTGTAAAAATTCCATGGGGTTCCCATTCTGCTATAGCCTCCGTAATTCTGAATATCTTGTCCATTCGTTGCTTCGTCCGAAGATGATTGATATTGATCAGAAGCCAGGAGTTTGTCCGTGAAGAGATTGTCCTTACAGTGATCCTACGAGACATAGTCATACGCTTTAATTCCCTAACTTTTGCCTGGACCGCCCTTTCGGGTTTTCGATCCACCAGGAAACCCTTTTTTGCCTAAGTCGCCCTTTCGGGTTTTCAACTTGCCGGGTGTACAGATTTTTTTATTTATCCCTAATTTTTTCCTGAACCGCCCTTTCGGGTTTTCGATTCACCGGGATGCCCATTTTTGCCCAAGTCGCCCTTTCGGGTTTTCAACTTCTCGGGTCGTTTATGCGTAGTATCTTTTGACTATGTATGCGTTTGTAGGGTGCGGCAGATCGTCGCCGTCCATGGTGGTTAAGATCATTGCCTCACCAGAAAAGATGTTTTTGATCATAAATGGTCCTTCGTAATTAAGAGTCCATTTTCCCCTGGGATCACTTTGCGGCAAGATGATGCGCTTGATTACAAGATCCCCGACTTGATATACCTGGCGCCTTACTTTCTTGTTGAAAGCCTTGATCATCTGTTTTTGATACGCCTGACCATGGCAAACAGCAGTAAGTTGCTTTTTATCAATCAAGTTAAGTTGATCAAGCCGGGTCTGAATCCAATCGTCTTCACTCAAACCAGCATCCTTCATGATTCTCAAGGAGGGAATCTGAACCTCGATAGGCAAAACAGCTTCGATGTCGTAGACCAAAGAATAGGGTGTTGCCTCTGTTGATGTGCGTGCCGTGGTACGGTACCCATGCAGAGCAAACAGTAACATCTCATGCCAGTCCTTGTAGGTGACTGTCATCTTTTGTATGATCTTCTTGATATTTTTGTTCGCAGCTTCGACAACACCGTTCATCTTTGGCCGATAGGGAGATGAATTGTGATGTTGAATCTAGAACTGTTCGCACAAAGCGGTAATCATAGTGTTGTTCAGGTTTGTACTGTTGTCAGTGATGATCCTTTCGGGGATACCATACCGGCAAATGAGGTTCTGCTTGATGAAGCGGGCAACCACATTCTTTGTAACGGATGTGAAGGAAGCAGCTTCGACCCACTTGGTAAAGTAATCAATGGCCACCAGGATGAAGCGGTGTCCATTGGATGCTGGAGGCTTGATCTCTCCAATCATGTCGATTCCCCACATAGCGAATAGCCAAGGAGCTGTTAACACAATGAGAGGAACTGGAGGTATATGTACCTTGTCGGCATAGATTTGACACTTATGGCATGTTCGGGAATGTTAATGACAATCAGCTTCCATGGTAGACCAGTAATAGCATGCCCGTAGAATCTTCTTAGCCATCGTATGTCCTCTAGAGTGAGTGCCAAAGGTACCAGTGTGCAGTTCAGCCATGATCTGCTGAGCTTCAACCTTGTCCACACAACGGAGCAGAATGCAATCATGATTACGCTTGTATAGGATACCATTGCTCAGGAAGTACTTAGCTGAGAACCTCCTTAAGAACTTTTTGTCGTTGACTGAAACTCCTTCAGGGTATTCTTGTGCTTCGAGATACCTTTTGACGTCATGAAATCAGGGTCGGTCCACTACCTCTTCGGTATTAATCTCGTGACAATGTGCAGGTTCATCCATCTGTTCAATGGTGATTTTGGGAGCCTCATTATCCCAGTTAAGTTTAAACATGGAAGACATTGTAGCTAGAGCATCCGCTAGCTGATTTTCTTCTCGCGGGAAGTGCTCGAAGGTAATCTTCTCGAAATGTGGTAACAATCTCAAGACATGTTATTTGTAAGGGATGAGGTTAGGATGTTTAGTATCACACTCTCCTTTGATATGACTGATGACCAAAGCTGAGTCCCCAAATACACTCAAAGATTTGATTCCCAAGTCTATGGCTGCCTTGAGACCAAATATACAAGCTTCATACTCGGCCATGTTGTTGGTGCAGCTGAAGAAAAGTCTGGCGGTGAAAGGTGTATGGCAACCTTCTGGAGAGATAAGTACCGCGCCGATACCGTTTCCAAGTGCGTTGGAGGAACCATCAAAGTACAGGGTCCATCGGGATACTTGTTCAGGTCCGTCATACGGTCTGTTCTCTTCAATGTTATCCAAAGTCATGATATCCTCATCGGGAAAGTCGAACCTCATGGATTGGTAATCTTCGACAGCTTGATGGGCCAGATGATCGGCTAGCACACTCCCTTTTAAAGCTTTTTGGGTCGTGTACTGTATGTCGTATTCGGTCAGGATCATCTGCCATCTAGCTATTATTCCAGATAAAGCAGGCTTCTCAAAGATGTACTTGATCAGATCCATCTTAGAGATCAGCAAAGTGGTATGAGTCAACATATATTGCCTTAGCCGGCGAGCAGCCCATACCAAAGCGCAGCAAGTTTTCTCGAGCAGTGAGTAGCGATTCTCACAGTCGGTAAACTTTTTGCTAAGGTAATAAATGGCATGCTCTTTTCGGCCAGACTCGTCATGTTGGCCCAGTACGCACCCCATTGAATTCTCCAAGACAGTCAGATAGATGATTAGCGGTCTTCCTTCGACGGGAGGCATCAAGATAGGAGGTTCTAGCAAATACTCCTTGATTTTATCGAAAGCAACTTGACAGTCATCATTCCATTTAACCACCTGATATTTCTTCAACAGCTTGAATATTGGCTCACAGGTAGATGTTAGGTGAGAAATGAACCTTGCAATGTAGTTTAGGCGTCCCAAGAAACCTCTGACCTCCTTCTCAGTGCAAGGGGCAGGCATTTCTTGTATAGCTTTGACTTTGGCAGGATCAACCTCGATGCCTTTGTTACTGACAATGAAACCTAAGAGTTTATCGGACCTGACTCCGAAAGTGCACTTGTTAGGGTTCAGTCTGAGCTTGTACTCTTTCAACCTGACAAACAACTTTTGCAGATGGTCGAGGTGTTCTTCTTCTGTCTGTGAACGGGATATCATGTCGTCTACGTAGACCTCTATCTCATGATGTATCATATCATGAAACAAAGCCACCATGGCGCGTTGATAGGTTTCCCCGGCATTCTTCAGTCCGAATGGCATCACTTTATAGCAGAATGTACCCCACTGTGTAACAAAAGTAGTTTTCTCCATGTCTTCAGGGGCCATTTTGATCTGGTTGTACCCTGAAAATCCATCCATGAAAGAAAATACCTTGTGCTGAGATGTATTGTCAACCAAGATGTCAATGTGCGGTAGTGGAAAATCATCTTTAGGGCTGGCTCTGTTTAAGTCTCTGTAATCCACACACATTCTCACTTTGTCGTCCTTCTTAGGCACGGGCATAATGTTAGCAACCCATTATGGATAGGAAGTAACAGCCAGAAACCCAGCATTGAACTGCTTCATAACTTCGGCTTTGATCTTTTCAGACATGTCGGGCCTCATGCGGCAAACTTTCTGTTTAATTGGTGGACAGTCTTCTCTTTTAGGGAGACAGTGAACCACAATATCTGTATCAAGTCCCAGCATGTCTTCGTATGACCAGGCAAAGATCTCAACATATTCATTCAACAGCTAACTAAGGGCTCTTTGACACTTGGCTTTAGGTTGGCACCCACCCTAATTTCTTTTCTGTCTTCCTCAGTTCCCAAGTTGATTGTCTCTAACATCTCATCGTGAGGTAGAATAGCCTTTTCTTTCTGTTGTAGCAGTCTAGCCAATTCTCCCGGCACTTCACAATCTTCATCAACTTCGTATTCGGCATGGTAGACCAGATCTTCAGAGTCACTGAAGGCCATAGCAGAATTGTTACCCATGGAATCCGGAGTGGATGGGTACTTGCATTTGTAAGTGTGGATGTGTGTAAGGGATAGCCACCTTTAAACAAATAAAATGCAAAAAGAAAGAAAATGAACACAAATGTTTATATGTGAAAATGTCCATGACTCATTAAAATGGCATATGAAGATGAAAAATCAAACCCTTACAAATGGACCTATGTACCTCGGGTAAGGAACAAGGCTAAAAGTGTATGAATTGTTTAGGAATTATTACAAACCAACAAAAATGTTTGAAAGATAAATTATTGATTGATGAAAGTAATGGGAACAAAGTCCTTTGCCTCCCAATTGCATAGTCCTCCTTCCACAGTAGGGAAAATCCAGTCTTCAAGGTTGCTCTCCTTTTCGCCATCCTCCAAAGCATTGACTCTATGATGAGTGATCTTCACTGGTGGCCCTCTAGCCCGGGAGTGATGCAGATCCTTTTGAGCAGAAGCAGTGAAACCCAAGCCGAATTTATCAGATTTAAAGGGAAAGTCTGGAAGTTGCCCCCAGATTGTGCTTCCTCCTTCTTCAATCACAGCCTTTGCATCTTTGAGTAACGACATCCGAGGCAGAGGTCGGGTAATCATGGGTACAGAAGGCACTTTCTTGGTTGCTGCAATCTCTTCAGAAACTTGTTCGAAGTGTTGAAAAGGGGTCTCGATGAATTCACCATCCAATTCTACATAGCAGAAAGAATTAAGATGGCTTATCATGTATTCCTCTTCACCATGAACTGTCACAATTTTCCCCTGGACAGGGTACTTGAGCTTCTGATGCAGAGTAGACGTAACGGCTCCAGCATGATGAATCTAGGGTCTTCCTAACAAGAAATAGTAGGAGGGACGGATGTCCATGACATTGAATGTGGAGTTGAAGGTTTCAGTTCCCACTTTAATCGGGATGTCTACCTCCCCGTGGACCATCCTTTTAGAACCATCAAAGGCTCTGACAATGATGTTGCTGGGCTTTAAGGTTAAACCTTCACATCTAGTCTATCCAATGCCTTCTTTGGTAAGACGTTCAGCGATGAACCAGTGTCTACCAAAACGTGTGCCACAGTAGTCCCTCTGCATTCTACCGAGACATACAAAGCGTCATTATGCTTTCTCCCTTTGATTGTTAGATCAGCATCGGAGATTCCTAAACTGTTGTCTGCTGTTAGGCTAGCTACACATTCCTGGAACTGATCTGTAGAGGTTTCCTAGGGCACATGGGCCGTCTTCAAAAATTTGATCAAGGCTTTGGCATGAGCCTCTGAACAAAGTAGAAAGGCCAACATGGAGATCTTTGAGGGGGTTTGCCCCAGTTGCTCCACAACATTATAATCGCTTTTCTTGATTTTTTTCAAAATCTCTTCCATTTCTTTCTGAGTGGTTTCAGGGATGATCAACGATTGATCCCTCGTCCTGACGGGCTCTTCTTGGATCCCTTTCCCTTTATCATCAGCAACAGCAGAGGGGACAACCACAGGAGTCACAACTTCTTCAATAATTGGAGTTCTCGCAGATATGTTGACCGGTGCAGGAGTAACCTTAGGAGCGGCTGAGGGTCCGAAGATTGCCTTTGGAGGCGCAATCTCCAGAGAGAAAATTCTTCCACTGCGGGTAATTTTACTCGTTCCGGCAATGTTTCCAATGTCGGAAGTCTCATCATCAGAACTCTCTTCAGTTGATTCAATTTGTTTAACACCGTGGTAAAATATATCTCCTCCATAATTCCACGGTATTGATTTGTTGGACTTGTACGGGATAGGCCCCGGAATAGTTATCTTCAAAGGTACAATCTTCGGATTGGATGTAATCTTAACAGGTCTTTTGGAGACCTTGGAAAGATTGGTGGATATGGTAATTATCGAAACATCATTGACAGGATTCGGTGTAACAAGAGTCTTTTCGAAAAGGATTTCTTGATTATCCATTAGGCGTTGGATGCCTAACTTCAACAATGGACAGTCGGTTGGTAAGGATGAACAGAGGAAGCAATCTTCTTCACAGCCTGGGAAATCCCAGCCTTTAGCAAATTCAACTTGATTATCGGTAGCCGAGTCATCAAATCATCAACAGTAGCAAAAAAAAGATATTCTCCAGCAGCATGGGCATTGTGACCATGTTTTGGCATTGGAGAAGAGATCACATTAGGCTTTTCAGGGGCGTCGAATTCAACTTCTTTAGCTTCTATTAAATCCTGAATCTTATTTTTGAGGGCCCAACAATTATTGGTGTCGTGCCCCATGCTGTCTGAATGGTACACACACTTTGCATTTGAATGGTAGTAAGGAGAAGACGTATTCGGATTCTTCGGCGCCTCTTTCAAACTTGCAAGGTTTAACTTCAAAAGATAAGGGAGAACCTGAGCCAGTGTCATGTTGATCTGGGTGAATTGTCGTGCAGGCCTTTCCACCCTTGCTTGTTTGGTTCTGGGTTGATTGGTTCTAGGCTGATCAGCTGCAGTCTTCTGAATCATTACAGCCCCCACCGCTGGCCGGTGCTCAACTCTTCCTTGACTTCTTTGGGAGTAGACAGCTGAGACTTCTTTCTTGGTTGGAAAAGTCTTTTTAACGGCAGCGGAAGTAGATGTATCCTTTTGAATTTTCCCGCGCTTGACTCTGGCTTCAACTCTCTCACCAGTCAGAATCAACTCGGTGAACCCCGCATACGAACTTCCAATCAAGTGATTAGAAAAGGGTCCTGACAGTGTACCCAAGAACATATCTACAAGCTCCCTCTCAGATAGAGGTGGTTGTACTCGTCCCGCCAAGTCTCTCCATTTCTGGGCATACTCTTTGAAACCTTCATTTGAGACCATGCCCATACTCTAATTGAGTACGGGTTGGTGCTAAATCCGCATTATATTGATATTGTCTGTAGAAGGCAGCCGCCAAATCCTCCCAATTATGCACATTAGACCTCTCTAGCTGGTAAAACCAATCTAACTGCGTCCCCGAAAGACTGTCCTGGAAGAAATTAACCCATAGATCCTTATCAGAAGAATGCGGTTGGATTTTTCTGACGTAAGACCGTAGGTGCATATTTGGACAAGACAAACCATCGTATTTAGAAAATATAGGCACCTTAAACTTAGGGGGAATGACAATTCCAAAGACCAGCCCTAGATCTTCAAAGTCCAGCCCAGGCACCCTCTGCACCTCCATGGCAGCCAGATGCTCTTACAAATTCTTGTACTTGTCATCTGCAGGTGGGTACTGCTTCTTAGAATAGTCTTCATCCTCTTCTTCTTCTTCTTCCTCGGACTCAGTTGGCACTGCAACTCCCTTTCCTTTTCCTACCCCTTCATCAGATGTTGAGGGAAAATCCAGGACCCTTCTAGCTTGACCTTCAAATCTTCTACCCAAGGTAGCCACACCAACTCTTTTCTTTTTCTTTTTCTCCTTTTCCTATTCCACAAGATTTTGAGATCCTCCTGACCCTTAGCCAAGGTCATGAGTAGCTGTTGAAACTGAGAATTCTGCGCTTGTAAGTATTTAACCGTCTGCTCTATATCCATCTTGCTGAAATAAACAACAGAGAGATAAGGAAACCTCGTGTGATGACATGTTTATGCATATGATGAATGAGATGTATTCATGTAATGCATTCAAGGATTCATAAATTCAAATTTTTTTTAAACAAAAAGGAACACACGTCATATTAATAAGATAGAATTTGTTAGTACATAAATTCCCCATGGGCAAAATAATACAAAATTCTAATGTAAAAAGACGTTGCACATCCTCTTTGGTGCAATGTAGGTGTTGAGATTCTACTCTTCGTGAAGTTGACGAGTAAGTTCCAAAACCTTCTTCTCACTGGCGTAGAATTGGGCTTCGAAAGTGTCGCGTTCTCCCTTGAGCTGTATCCAACTCCTTTGCAAATCTTCAAGTGATGTTGGCATGTCAGTATGTAGGAGAGTTTATGGAACCTCTCCTTCCATAACAGGCTCTTTGATCACAGGCAGAATGTAGGGGTAAGGCATCATAAGACTTTGGGCGCGGGTTCGTACCCACTTGAGGTAAGGCTCAAGGGGGATGGAATTCTTGTGTCCCATTGTCTTACTGTCCACTTTGTTGGGAATTCTCCAAGCTCGGATAAACCTTTGTCGAAGTCCTTGATCGTCGCTGTCAAAGTCAAAAACCAAGTCTGGAATCAGCATATCATGTGGGCCATCCCTTCGGGTATACCCAAACTGTCTCAGAGCCAAGCAAGGGTTGTAGGTAATGCCTCCCCTAATGCCAAGTAGAGGGACATTAGGGAATTCCCCACAACGGTCAATGGTGATAACATTTTCTCGGGATCGAGAACACCAATGAACATCTGAATGTGTAAGAGTCATCAATCATTGTGACCACCTCAATCCTTGCTCATTCTTCAAGACTGATTGGGGAAGGTGAGAAATAAACCATCTTGCTAGAAGAGGAGCACAGCACATGAGAACACCTCTTTTCCTCATTGTTCAAGTGTGAAATTAGTGGAGGATATCCCCAAGCAATGTAGGCACCGGGTTGCGAGCCATGAAAATTTTGACAGCATTGACATCTATAAGCTGGTCAGGGTTTGGGAACAAAACCAACCCATAGATGAGAAGAGCAACAATCTCCTCAAAAGCTTGTAAGTCCAATGAATTCCAACAACTTTGGTCCTTCTCAAACAGAAACTTTGCCAAGAAACCCTTGACACCACTTCTGGTTTCCCAATGACCTTTGACATCAGATGGTTGCAAGTGTAAGGCTTGAGCAACATCTTCAGGCTTTAGATCTCTTTCCGTACCTTTGTAGGGTAGTTGATGGAGAATAGGAATCCTCAGGAGTTGAGAAAATTCTTCCAAGGTAGGCACTAGCTGGTAATCAGGAAATGTGAAGCAGTGGTGTAGGGGGTCAAAGAACTGGAAGAGAACTTTCACCATGTCTTCCTCAGCGTTGGTGTTGACTAAGTTGGGAAGACGACCATGCCTCTCGGTGAATGGAGAATTCTCAAGAATCCTTGAATTCAGCTCCTTGAGTTGAGGAGGAATTCTTACAAGGTTGACTTGAATTATTTTCCTGCGAAGTGAATCCATTACCTACAAAACAGGAACAAAGATGAAGATCCAAGTACTTGAAATGGTTAGTGGATTCATATGATGCTTCATGATGTTATGATGTTATGCACAAGTATATATGTACAAACAAATCATACAAGATCCTAGTTTCAGGCTTGCATGGGGTTTCATAGGTAAGTACCCTCTTGAAGTTTAGTTGGCTCAACCTATCCTATAAATAGTAACCGGGTTCTAAGGAGCTCAATATCACTGGATTATTTTATGTGTTCATTGTTTCAGTTTATCCACTTGACTGGAGACTGAAATATTCCAAGAAAACAACCCTCAATGAGTGTAGTATCGAGTATCTACCAACTTCGGACTGCACCAAAGTCGGTCATCTCACTACCTCTAAAAAGGCCAAGTTGGTCAAGTAAAGGTTCTAAAAGTCCATTAGTGCTTCATGACATCACTCATCGGCCCCGTATTCTCTTTGATTAACTAAAAGGCTACCGGTACCCATAAATATGTCGCACTAATATAGCTATTGCTTCAACCATGTCGGTATACCCCGCACAGTTTCCACAACGTATTGCTATTTACCTATGAATGTTTCCCAAATCCGGGTAGAGGATTCAAACCCAAATAATAGAACCAAATGTAAAGCAATCAAGGCAAACAAGATAAGCATGTAAAGGTGATCTAAAACCCTAAGGTAACCCCACTTTTAAGTATATCCCCAGCAGAGTCGCCAGTTCTGTGATGCGGTGGGAGAACTGACTTGAGGTTTTGCGTTTTTTGTTCGCAAATGTTTCAGTTTAGCAAGAGTCGCCACTGACTTTATATTTATCCAAAGGAAAGGTAAAAAAGCACAGGAAAGACCTTTGAGATGTTTTCTTGGGTTCGGGGGGTAGATTATCAAAAGGGAAGGTGCTAGCACCCTTTTCATCCATGGTTTTCCATGGGCTCTTAGTTACTTGTTTTAGATCACTTGCTTTTGCTTTTCAATTGTTTGAAATGGTGCTTTTGTGTGTGGTTTTGAAATTATTTTGAAAAGAGACCTTTGTCTAGGCAACCTTTGTAATGATTCTTGTTTGAATGTATACAAAGGTGTTTGTCTTTTGAAAAATGTTTTAATGTTTGAAAGTTTGTTGGGAAATGTTTTGAAATTGTGTGAGTGTTTGTTTGAAAATAGCAAGGATGGTTTGAAATTTTGATCAAGTAACTAGGAGCATCTACCTACCTACTCAAAAGTCTTTCCTACACATTTTTAACCCTTTGACATTGTTGTTTTACCATTGAATTTGGTAAACAACCTTGTGTTTGGATGTTAAACGGGACAGGCGTGGGTCATCGTATGACCATGATAACAATTGTGCCAAGTATCTTAGCAAGTTTTTGTTTGAGGGACTAGACCATTTTTTGTATAGGCAACCAAGATAGCGTCATCGAGGGACTATGATCTTTTGTTTTATTTTTGTTTTGCCAAGATACCTAGCATGCATACCATGTCCATGTTTTTAAGGCAACAAGTGGATAAAACCCTAGGGGTGCTAGTGCGCATTGTGTTGTCATTTTTCATGCATCTTTGTCTTGTATTAGTCATGCTATTTGTTTGATTTTTGGTTATTTGCATACAAACCCTAATCTTTCTAACATGCATATTTGAAAGAAATAAAGTGCGTAAAAGTAAATCTACGACTATTACAATATTGATATGGGGAGGGGGATACAAGTTTGAATAGGGGGATATTTGCAAGAAAATAAAACCCTAATTCAACTATTACAACCAAATTGAATTCATTGTACAAAATAAATAAATTGACAATATTTAAATATGCAATTAAATATAAATGCGCAAAATGTTTTTGTATTTTATTTTTATGTATGTAAAAATAAGTTATTTAATGTCTTAAAAAAGGAAAATAAAAATGATTATTTTTATTGAAAGGGTAGAAAACCCTAATTTTTGTTAAGAAAATATATATATATATATATATATATATATATATATATATATATATATATATATATATATATATATATATATATATATATATATATATATATATATATATATATATATATATATATATATATATATATATATATATATATATATATATATATATATATATATATATATATATATATATATATATATATATATATATATATATATATATATATATATATATATATATATATATATATATATATATATATATATATATATATATATATATATTATTTATTCATTTATGTACAAGAAAATAAATAAAAATATATACAAATGTTAAAAAATAAAAATATGTGAGAAAATATTATTTAACTGTATAAATAATAAAAATAAAAATATATAATATTTTTGTATTAATTATAAGTTTTTTTTATTTAAGAAAATAAAAGTATATTATTATAGTAATTATTTCTATGTCCAAAAAATAATAAAAATAATAAAATAAAATGTGAAAATTTAAGAAAATATTTTTAGTGATTTTTTATATTTAGAAAAAATAATAAAAGTCAGAAATGAAAATAGAAATGGAAAATATGGAAAAATAATGAAATGGGCCAAGGGGGTGTGAACAGAAAGCTAGGGGGTGTCAATAGCCAGCCAAAGCCAAGCCCAACCCAGATTATCTTCATCCCTAACCTATGAACCAAATAACGCGCGCCCTGTATTCAAACATGTATCTCCTGCATTTGTGCTTAAAAACAAAAACTTGCAACATGAAAGTTATAGAGCTTGATCACACGATTCTAACCATGTAAAAAACTTAATCTAACTCTCAAAGACCAGAGAGAATTTCTCTGGCCCTAATTTCTAACCTAGTTTTTTTAGAAAGTTCAACATCCAAATTCTCCTAGCTCAGTTAACATAAATGAATTCTATGCATATGTATAGCTCAAGGGCAATGAGGACTACATTTTTGCTTCACAAACCTAAGCCTAATGATTCCTAAATAGAGAGATAAAAGTTTGAAATTTACCTGTTTCATTCAAGCTCGAGTATGACAAAGCAGCAACTTTCAGTGAGGCCTGAGGTTCTTTTGAGCTTGCTTGATGTTCCTTTGAGCTTTCCCAATGCTTAGTTTGCTTTGCACTTGCCTGAATCTCCCTATAGAACTCAACCTGCAAACTCTAGATTTAAAAATGGTGAAGCTTGAAAACAAGGTTACGGTTGCTGGCCAATGGTTGGGATAGTTCAGGTGGGTTGTATGTAGTGTGTTGGAACTGGTTGCAAGCAAAACGCACGAGTGGATTTTGTTTTGGAAGTCAAACTGCAGAACTTGCCCTGTTTTGCAAGAGCTTGGTGTTTTGGTGTTAGAGGGTGTTTGAGAGGTGGTGAGCTCGTGTTTCTGACCTTAGGCAATGTGCCAAACTTGTTTGAAATGTTTACAAAGCTTGGTTATATCAGATTACAAAGTTGTGGTGATTTTGCAAGTTGACTTGTTTTTGAAGTAAAAGTGAAAAGTGACCATGCTAAGGCCTGTACAGGCTAGCTCCAAGCATGCACAAAGTTGGTGTACTTTGCCCTAAGTTTTTGGATTTTTTTTTGCTGTAAAAGATTGGGTTCACAGCTCAAGAGAAACAACTTGACATAAAGCAAGCTTTATCAAAGTGGCAATGTTGCATTTTTGCCATTTTAAGATTAATTCAATGTGCAATGTTCCACAGATCATAACAAAGCCTTAATCCAATGTTTTTGCATTTAATTTATGAGTGTGAAGAGGTTTAAGGCCTGTAAAACAAGTACAAGAATGTTTGGACAGAATTTGCAACTTGTAGCAACATGAAAAATGCCATGGACAAAAGTGAGAAATGGCCATTTTCTTTTCTTCGATTCTCCCTAACCATAAATGATTTTGGAGAGTTCTTGGACATTTTGGAAAGCTTGTAACATTCTTTACAATCCATCTTTGAAATGAATTTTGATATTCCACTAGGAACTATGTGAAAAGTTGCCATGAAGATAGGTCAAAATCCTGCCTAAACTAGGGCCAAAGTTCACTAAGTTAGAAAGTTTCATGGACCCTTGTTCACAAAATCATAACTTGAGATCCAAGCATCTTTTTGGAAAACTTTGTGAATAAATGTTGTATATTTTATGGAGGACTACAACTTTCATGTTGGAAGTTTTCTTTGAATCCAATTGCATCATGGTGAAAAAGTTGGGAAAAGTTGGAAAAAATAAGTAATTTTCATATATTAGAAAATTTCTAAGTTATGAAAAATTTCCATTTTAAACCCTAATTTTCAAAATTAGGTTTCTTGGTGAAAAAGTTTCATGTTTTAACACATCTTGATTAAAAATGAACCTTGGCACTTGATTTTGACGAAAAAGTCAAAGTTTGACTTTTCAGTGTACAATTGATTTTTGATCAGTTGACTAGAAAATTCATCTGTCAATCCAATGCTTTTCAGATCTTTTGAACCTTGTGATTAGGTCAAGATGATTCCATTGAGTCCTTTAATACATGCTTGAAACCAATTTGCCATTGGCCAGGTGAAAAATCAGAAATTGCCCTTCTGCAATCAAAACCCTAAAAATGACCATTTTGCCCTTTTGATGATCTGATCAAATTTCTTGAGGAGTTATGGTCCAAACTTTATAAAATGGTTCATATGAGTTCATAATGTTGATGTGGATAAACAATTATGAGGTTTGACTGTAAATTGGCCACAGTTGACTTTTTCCCCAATACAGTTGATTTCTAGGTCAACTGTCCAATTGACTGGGCAAAATTTTGATTCAAAGCTTGAAACTTGGTATGGGAAATATTATAAGTCCAACATGAAGTATGAAAGTCACATTAGGCATTGGAAGTCCAAAAATACCTGTGCAAACTCAAACCCTAATTTCAGGTCAACAGTGCAAGGAGATGCCTTGAGTTGAGCAAACCCTAATCCTATCTGGAGTCCAAAGAGTCTTGTGAGGGGAAATATTGATAAAATGAGAGGGAAAATTTTGGGGTACAACAGTCTCATTTCAATTGAGTCTTCCATGTTCATGTAAGAAGCTTTGACTCAAAAGGTGTTTTTGTTGACTTTTCAAAAGAACCTATAATGTAGAAATTCATATCTTTTTATGAGTGCATTTTTTGAACTTGAGGGATGAAGATGAGTTGTAGGAAATTGGATTCCCTTCAAAATGAGCCTTGGATGAGATATTTCTGATAAATTATGAAATAGTTATGCTTGGTAAAAGTTTGGTTGACTTTTCCTAAGAAACCCTAATTTAGCAACTTTTTGAATTTTGATGAATTAGGAGCATTCCTTGAGGAATCATGATCAACACTTGATAAAATGATGAATATAACTTCAAAATGTTGATGTTGACCAAAAACCTTGAAGTTTGACTGTATGTGGGTCACAGTTGACTTTTGACCTAGTATAGTAATTTTCAGGCATTTGAGTAGTTAACTGAGGAAACTTTTTGTGCAAAGCTTGAAATTTGACATGGAGGGTCTTGAGGACATATTAGGACTATGGTGAGCATATGAGGCCTTTGGAGCTCACCCTTCTTGATGAAAATGGAAACCCTAATTGGAGGTTCATTGCTTTAGGAGAGAGTTTGTCTGGTCAACTCTTGAGCATCCTTGAGCAAGTTCAGGGTCTTAATGAGCATATATTGAGTAAAATGGGAGGGAAAATTTTGGGGTACAATAGCTGCCCCCTGTTCAATCTTCTTAAACCTGAGGATGTAGATTGGCTTGGTCTACCTTTCATGATCTGAAGGTGGAAGATAATTGAACACTAGAGTTCCCAAAAATTTGCACTTGCATGCAGTGCTTGGTGATCGGGGATATCGGGAATGGGCTTACAGATGCCATTTGGAAGGTGACGGAGAATCGTTGGAGATGGGCTTAAAGATGCTATCTAGAGAAGATATCGGTTTCATAAGAGATTCCTTTGTGATAATTCATGTACCTGTCACTGAGGAGGACTTCACTGAGGAAAGTTGATTTATGTCTTGGGAAATAGAGTATAAGAGCTTTGGGTTGTCCATTACTTTACTGGGGAGTTAATTCTTGATTGAGGAGGTGGAAGTAAATTGCATATCTGGTCAGGGTCCAGGCTGTAGAGTGACTTATTGGGGAAAGGTGAACTTGGCCGTAACTGGTCGGGTCCAGGTCTTACGGTGTTGTAAACTAGTGTTTAGAGATAAAAGATAAGGAACCTGGATAGTAGGGTTACTTCGGGATGTAAGCCTGGATAGTAGGGCTATGAGAAGGAACCTGAATAGTAGGGCTATGAGAAGGAACATGGATAGTAGGGTTACTTCGGGATGAAAGCCTGGATAGTAGAGCTATGAGAAGTAACCTGGATAGTAGGGTTACTTAGGGATAAAAGCCTGGATAGAGGGCTATGATAAGGAACCTGGATAGTAGGGTTACTTCGGGATGAAAGCCTGAATAGTAGGGCTATGAGAAGGAACTTGGATAGTAGGGTTACTTTGAAATGAAAGCTTGGATAGTAGGGCTGTGAGAAGGAACCTGGATAGTAGGGTTACTTCAAAATGAAAGCCTAGATAGTAGGGTTGTGAGAAGGAACCTGGATAGTAGGGTTACTTCGAAATGAAAGCGTGGATAGTAGGGCTGTCAGAAGGAACCTGGATAGTAGGGTTACTTCTAAATGAAAGCCTAGATAGTAGGGCTGTGAGAAGGAACCTGGATAGTAGGGTTACTTCTAAATGAAAGCCTAGATAGTAGGGCTGTGAGAAGGAACCTGGATAGTAGGGTTACTTCGAAATGAAAGCCTAGATAGTAGGGCTGTGAGAAGGAACCTAGATAGTATGGTTACTTCGAAATGAAAGCCTGGATAGTAGGGCTGTGAGAAGGAACCTGGATAATAGGGTTACTTCGAAATGAAAGCCTGTATAGTAGGGATGTGAGAAGGAACCTAGATAGTAGGGTTACTTCGAAATGAAAGCCTAGATAGTAGGGCTGTGAGAAGGAACCTGGATAGTAGGGTTACTTCGAAGCGATATTGTAGATTAGTTGACCTGTTTGGTTTCGGGAACTAAGTTTCCATTAGTCGTTTGCAGACGTGACCTGTATAACTGTTGGATTTGTTGAAGCTAATCGTCTTTCCTAAAAAGATATCAAGGTTAATTATATGCGATGCATGAAATGCGTGATGGGATGATGTTCTCAAAATAAATGAGATTATGTTGTATACGATATGCGTGTGCATGTCATGATGTATGTACATGAAATGCTACCGGAGTATGTCCAAATCTAGGAGAATAAATCCCGGATTGCTGCTGGAGATTTATGAATATTCTGTCAAGAAGAGATTCTGCTTTAGAATAAAACTCTGCGGGGAACAAACTTAGAAAGTGAATTTATATAGCTGAAGTAGTGAGCTCTGTCGTGGATTGAGCTTCTGCATCCAGAGGAATAAACTCTGCTTGGGGGATGAAATTTACTGACCTGCTCGTGTTTATGAAATTCGGCTGGGGGATATAGCTGTCAGGTTCTGAGTGACCCTGGCTGGGGAGATTACTTCCTGTTTCGGGAATGCCGACATTAATGATCTTGAATATTTTTACTCTATGTGGAGTGTATGTACTGATGATTGTGCTCCAAATCTGTCTCTATCCCGGTACCTGCTGGGTAGAGTAACTGTCAGGTTTGACACTTCTTGTTTTTTGCCCCAGTTTCTAGAATTATGAGTAATTGTCTTTTTGTTTCTTATGTAAATATTTATGAGCAGCAATCATATTCAAATGCATATGTCAAGAATAAATCATTTGACGTTCTCGTAAAACAAAACAGAAAAAGAGAAAACTAAAAGTTTCTTGTGAAAATGATTTTATATTGATTTTTGAAGTTGGCCTGTAATAGGCGTTTTCGTACAAGGAGGTTGACGCTCTAGTAAGAGAACGCCGCCGTAAAAATAGAAGCTATACAAATTTGTGTAAAAGAAAACAACTATGTGAAACAATCCCATTAAGTTCCAACTTTGCTATTGCCCCTATGTCTTCGAGCGTCTCATCAGTTTGCTATTTATCTGAAGTTGTTTAGATTGGTCGATGCCATTTGAGCTTGATAATTGATACCGAAGTTTGGTCGCAAGATGATCCAATGAGACATAGTGATACGCTTTATATCCCCAACTTTTTCCTGGACTGCCCTTTTGGGTTTTCAGTCCACCAGGATACCCTTTTTTGCCCAAGCCGCCTTTTCCGGTTTTCGGCTTGTCGGGTGTGCAGATTTTTTCATTTTCATCCCTTACTTTTTCCCGAACCCTTTTGGTTCGCTGGGAAGCCCTTATTTTTTCCTAGGTCAGTCAACCTAGCGGGTATTTTAATTAGGCGTAGTATCTTTTCACTATGTCTGCATTGACAAGGTGAGGAAGGTCGTCACCGTCCATGGTGGTTAAAATCACAGCTCCACCCGAGAAAATGTTCTTAACCATAAATGGCCCTTTATATGTGGGAGTCCATTTTCCCCTGGGATCACCTTGCGGCAATATGACGCGCTTGATCACTAGATCCCCGACTTGATATTCTTGACGTTGGACTTTCTTGTTAAAAGCCTTGATCATTCGCTTTTGATACATCTGACCATGACAGATAGCAGTAAGTCTATTCTCATCGATTAGATTTAGCTGATCAAGTCGAGTTTGGATCCAGTCATCTTTGTTCAAACCCGCATCCTTCATAATCCTGAGAGAAGGTATCTGGACTCCGATGGGTAGGACTTCCTCCATACCATACACCAGAGAATAGGGTGTTGCCCCTGTCGATTGCTGAGGTACGGTATCCATGAAGAGCAAATGGTAACATCTCATGCCAGTCTTTGTATGTCACCGTCATCTTCTGTACAATTTTCTTGATGTTCTTGTTAGCCGCTTTAACAGCGCCATTCATCTTCGGTAGGTAGGGAGAAGAGTTATGATGTTGTATCTTGAACTGTTTACAGAGCTCGGTGATCATTGTGTTGTTGAGATTAGTACCATTGTCAGTAATAATTCTCTTTGGCATACCATATCGACAGATGATATTATGTCAGATAAACCGCGCCACGATATTCTTGGTTACTGTAGAAAAAGAGGCCGCCTCAACCCACTTCATGAAGTAATCAATGGCTACTAGGATGAAGCAATGCCCATTGGAAGTAGTGGGCCTGATTTCTCCTTTTTGCTTCGCTCTTATCTACACACCGTAGTAATGTGGAGTCATGATTATGCTTGTAGAGGAGTCCATTACTAAGGAAGAATTTCGCAACGAACCTCCTCAGAAACTTCTTATCGTTAACAGATGCCCCTTCGGGATACTCTTGAGCCTCGAGGTACCTTTTGACTTCGTGAAACCAGGGTTTGTCTGCCACCTCATTAGTATCAATCTCACAATAGTGTTCTGGTTCATCCAACCTCTCAATGGTGATTTGGGGAGCTTCGTTGTCCCACCTGACTTTGGACATAGAAGACATGGTAGCTAGCGCGTCTGCTAACTGGTTCTCCTCTCGCGGGAAATGTTCAAAAGTTACTTCCTCGAAGTGTGGGAGCAATGTCAACGCGTACTCTTTGTATGGGATGAGATTTGTATGATTCGTATCCCATTCGCCTTTGATTTGACTTATTACCAAGGCTGAATCCCCAAAAATGTTCAATAACTTGATCCTGAGGTCAATAGCGGCCTTGAGACCCATGATGCAGGCTTCATACTCCGCCATGTTATTAGTGCAGTTGAAACATAGTCGGACGGTGAAAGGAGTATGACAGTCCTTAGGAGATATGATTACTGCGCCAATTCCACTACCCAGTGCGTTCGAAGCTCCATCAAAAAACACAGTCCATCGGGATCCCTCCTCGGGTCCTTGATCCAGTCCAGGTTCTTGGTAGTCAGTCACCAGCATAAAATTCTCATCTGGGAACTCAAAATTCATGGACTGGTAGTCATTCACGGCCTGATGAGCTAAATGATCAGCCAATACACTCCCCTTGATTTCTTTACAGGTTGTATATTGTATGTCATACTCAATTAAGATCATTTTCCATCTTGATATTCTTCCGCAAAGAGCGGACTTCTCGAAGATTTATTTGATCGAATCCATTTTAGATATCAACAAAACAGTGTGGGTCAGCATATATTGTCTTAGTCGGCGAGAAACCCATGCCAAAGCACAACAAGTTTTCTCGAGCAGTGAGTATCTTGTCTCACAGTCGGTAAACTTTTTGCTAAGGTAGTATATTGTATGCTCTTTTCGACCAAACTCGTCATGCTGCCCCAGCACACACCCCATTGAATTGTCTAGCACTGTCAAGTACAATATCAAAGGTCTTCCTTCAACCGGGGGCATCAAAATTGGCGGTTCTTAAAGGTATTCCTTGATTCTTTTGAAAGCAGTCTGGCATTCGTCATTCCACTTTACCAGTTGATTTTTCTTCAGAAGCTTGAAGATGGGCTCACAAGTAGCGGTCAAATGTGAAATGAACTTGGCGATGTAATTCAAGCGTCCCAAGAAACCTCTAACTTCCTTCTCTGTACGGGGAGCTGGAATTTCTTGTATGGCCTTTACCTTCGCAGGATCTACTTGGATGCTTTTGTCGCTGACAATGAAGCCTAGGAGTTTACCAGACCTTACCTCGAAGGTATAGTTGTTCGGATTTAACCTTAGCTTGTATATCTTCAATCTGTCAAACAACTTTTGTAGATGATCAAGGTGCTCTTCCTCGGTTTGAGACCTGGCTATTACATCATCAACATAAACTTCGATCTCGTGGTGAATCATATCGTGGAACAAAGCGACCATGGCACGCTGATAAGTTGCCCCATCATTCTTCAACCCAAAAGGAATTACCTTGTAGCAGAAGGTGCCCCACTGTGTGACGAAGGTCGTCTTCTCCATGTCTTCAGGAGCCATCTTGATCTGGTTGTATCTAGAGAAACCATCCATGAAGGAGAAGATTTTGTGTTGCGCGGTGTTGTCAACCAGAACATCAATGTGAGGAAGTTGGAAGTCATCCTTGGGGCTTGCCCTATTCAGATCTCTGTAATCCATACACATCTGTACCTTACCGTCCTTCTTAGGTACCGGAATGACGTTAGCCACCCACTGTGGATAGGAGGTGACAGCTAAGAACCCTGCGTCGAACTGCTTCATGACCTCTGCCTTGATTTTCTCTGACATTTGAGGGCGCATACGATAGACCTTCTGTTTAACTGAAGGACAATCTTCTTTGGTCGGAAGACGATGAACCATAATATCAGTGTCTAAACCTGGCATGTCTTCATATGACCAGGCAAAGATCTCAACGTAGTCGTGCAACATTTGTATCAACCGCTGTTTGGCCTTAACTTTCAAATTTGCACCAATCTTGACCTCCCTTCTATTTATCTCTGTGCCCAAGTTTATCGTCTCACCCGACTCTTCCTGATGCTGTATAGCCCTTTCTTTCTATTGTAATAGTCTAGCAAGTTCTCCAGGCACCTCACAATCATCCTCACCTTCGTCTTCGGCTTGGTTGATCGGATTTTCGAAGTCATAACGAACAGTAGCAGAGTTGTTATCAATGGGATCCAGAGTGGATATAGATATGTAGTATGATATGTGAGTGTGTGTAAGAGCATAACTGTTTTGATAAAGTGAAAACAGAAAAGAAAAATAGAGAGCGCAAAATTTGTATGCAAGGATTGTTCAATGTTTTATTGATGATATATGAAATGACAAATAATAGCCCTCACAAACAAAGTCAATGTGCCTCGGGCAAGGCACAAGGCTGTAGAGTTTTAAACTGTTTATTATAAATCTCAAAAGAGGTAAGACAATTATTGTGGAATAAAAGAAATTGGCATAAAGTCCCTAGCCGTCCAGTTACTCGGTCCACCGTTGGTAGTTGGGTAGATCTAGTTGTCAATGTTTGAGTCTTCCTCGCTGTCTTCAATGGCATTAATTCCCTGATTACTGATTCGTAGGGGAGGTCCTCCAGCTTGACCGCGTCGAACAACCCTTTGAGCTCCTGAAGTAAAGCCCAAACCAAACTTGTCAGTTTTATGAGTAAAATCAGGGAGTTGTCCCCAATTGGTATACCCACCTTCTTCAACCACAGCTCTGGCGTCCTTGAGAGAAGCCATCTTCAGAGGAGGTTTGTTGCTGGTAGTAATTTCAGTCGATGCCAAGATCTGGGGGACCTCTTCGAAGTTTTGGCAAGGCGTCTCTATGAATTCTCTGTCCATCTCTACGTACCTGAAGGAATTGAGGTGGCTCACCATATACTCCTCCTCACCATGACAATCTTCCCTTTTGCTGGATACTTCAGCATTTCGTGCAGTGTAGAAGTAACAACACCAACTTCATGGATCCAAGGACGACCCAACAAACAAGAGTATGACGGTCAGATGTCCATTACATAGAAAGTGGACTAAAAAGTATGGAAACCTACTTTGACGGGGATGTCCACTTCCCCATGCACCATTCTCTTCGACCCATAAAAAGCCATCACCACAATGTTACTAGGCTTTAAGGTCAATCCCTTGCAATCCAACCGATCAAATGCCTTCTTAGGCAGAACATTCAACGAAGACCCAACATCTACCAGCACATGAGCCAGAGTGGTGCCCCTGTATTCAATCGAGACATGCAGAGCATCATTATGCTTCCTCCCCTTTGGTTTCAAGTCTGCATCTGAAAAACCCAGCCCATTGTCAGCAGTCAGGCTGGCCACACAATCTTTGAATTGATCAGCCGAGGTCTCTCACGGCACATGCGCATTCTTGAGGAATGCAATCAATTCCTTTGCATGGGCCTCGGAGCACAACAGAAGGGATAACATGGATATCTTGGAGGGAGTCTGCTCTAGTTGCTAGACCATATTGTAGTCGCTCTTTTTGATTATTTTCAGAATTTCCTCTATCTCTTGCTTAGAGGCTTCCACGATAATTTTTCTAGGCGCCTCCGTCCGGGCAGGCTCACCTATAACTTCTTTGCCTCGGATTCTATATGACTCGACGGTGGGAGTGATAATTTGAGTAAGCACATGAGTAGTAGTTGATGTACCAACAGGAGTAGCAGACGGAATAACAATAGGCCTATTAACAATCTTCGGGGAAATCTCGGGAGAGAAAACCCTTCCACTTTGGGTAACCTTACTGGTCCCGACAATGTTACTGATATTAGGATTAGCCTCTTCATTTTTCGGATCTTGATTGATGCCATGATAGTACACATCGGCACCATAATGCCAGGGAACAACTTTGTCTGAGGTATACGGGACATGACCAGGAGTGGTGATTATTAGCGGAGCGACTCTTGGAACATATGTAATCCTAACTGGTCTTCTCGAGGAGACCTTGGAAGGATTGGTGGAAATGGTTATAATAGAAACGTCTTCAAATGGAACAACGGGAATAAAGCTTTCTCGAACAAAATTTCTTTGCTATCCATCAGGCGCTGAACACCTGACTTCTGCAAATAGCAACCAGAAGGCAGAAATGAACACATGTGGCAACCTTCACCACAACCCGGAAATAAACCGGCCGACAACAAATTCTTCTTAACCATCATAAGAGGAGTAGAAATTTCATCTACTAAGGTCACAAACAAATCGGTATCAAAAGCATTAACTCCACGACTGTGCTTAGGCATGGGAGCAGTTATGACGTTGGGCTTTTCTGGAGCATCGAACTCAATCTCCTTGGCTTCGATCAGATCCTGCACCTTATTTCTCAGAGCCTAGCTGTCGTTGGTGTCGTGGCCCAGACTCTCAGAATGATAGGCACACCGAGCATTTGGATTATATCAGGGAGATGTGGTGTTCGGATTCTTGGGAGCCTCTTTCAAGGTCTCCAAGTTGGATCTCAGCAAATGGGGTAGAACTTCAGCCAACGTCTTGTTGATCCTGGTAAACTGTCATTGTGGTCTTTCCGCCCTTTGTTGATTGTTGCATTGTGGAGCAACTGCAGGCCTAGGTATCATCACGGTATTTACTGTCTGACAGTGTTCAGCTCTGCTTTGGCCTCTCAGGTTATAGATGGTACTGGCTTCCTTCTTACCAGTAAAAGGCTTCTTTACCAAACTCGAAGAGGCATCCTTTTGTATCTTACCGCTCTGAATCCCAGCTTCTACTCTCTCTCCAGTTAGAATCAACTCAGTGAAACCAGCTGACGAGTTGCCGATCAAATGATTAAAGAGCGGACCAGATAGCGTCCCCAAAAACATATCGACCAACTCCCTATCAGACAACGGGGGTTGGACTCTTCCAGCCAAGTCTCTCAACTTCTGTGCATAGTCTTTAAAGCCTTCACTTGCACCCATGGACATACCCTGGAGTTGAGTACGAGTAGGAGCATGGTCGGCATTGTACTGATACTGCTTGTAAAAAGCAGCAGCCAGGTCTTCCCAATTTCGGACATTGGCTCTCTCCAATTGGTAGAACCATTCAAGCTGAGTCCATGACAGACTGTCTTGAAAGAAGTGAACCCACAAATTTCTATCAGCGGTGTGAGGCTGGATCTTTCTGACGTAGGAACGAAGATGGAGTTTTGGGAAAGACACCCCATCGTACTTAGAAAAAGTTGGAGCCTTGAACTTCTGCGGGATGACCACTACCGACACCAATCCCAATTCTTCGAAATCCAACCCAGGTATCCTCTGGACTTCCATAGCACTCGTACAGTCTTCCAACTGCTTGTATCTATCCTCAGTAGGAGGATACTGCTCATCATTATAATTGGTATCATTGTTAGAAACCTCAGGACTGAGGTCCTTTTCCCTTGTCTCTTCTTCTTAATTTTCCCCTTCTTTGGATGAAGAGGTCAGATCGACTTGCTGTTTCAACGGCCCCTTAAACCTTCTACCCATATTCAGAATACCAGCGGCCTTCTTCTTTTTATTTTTCTCCTTCAGGATGAGGGCCTTCAGATCCTCCTGCCCTTTTGCAAGATTTATGAACATTTGTTGGAATTGGGCATTTTGTGCCTGAAGATCTTTGATACTTTGTTCAGAAGACATTTCTGCTGAAATAAATAGCAAAGAAGATGAGAAGCCTATAATGGTACATGTATACGCAGTGTTTATGGATGGCATGCGTATGCAATGATTTCAAATACTTTGGGAAATTTAAATTTGCGAACCAAAATGAAACAAATATTTTATTAGTAGAATTCAAAGTTCAATTACCTTTTTGACGTTACAATTAAAACAATTCTAAAAAACTAGAAAAATCAAATTTCCCATGTGTGATACGGTGGGAGAACTGACTTGAAGTATTTTGCATTTTGTATTCTCAAATGTTGCAGTTTAGCAAGAGTCACCACCGACTTTTCTTTTATCCAAATAGGAAAGGTGAAAAAGCACAGAAAAGACCTTTAGAGATGTTTTCTTGAGTTTGGGGGGTAGATTATGAAAAGGGAAGGTATTAGCACCCTTTTCATCCATGGTTTTCCATGGGCTCTTAGTTACTTGCTAGATCACTTGCTTTTGTTTGAATGTGTTCTTGTGATGTGGGTTTTTTGAAAGTACTTTGAAAATGTAACTTTGTAATGATTCTCGTTTCTATAAGAACACATACAAAGTGTTTGTTTTGAAAATAGTTCAAAGATGTGTTTGTGAGGTGTGTAAAGTGTTTTTGTTGTGAGCAAGTGAGTAACTGAGAGCGAACCTACCTACTCAAAAGGTCTTAGATTTTCTTTTCCTCCTCCTTTAGATGTTGCTATCTTACCATTAATTTGGTAAGAAGCCCCATCGTTGGATGTGAAGGGACGGGCGTTGGGTCATCGTATGACCATGATAGAAATGTTGTGAGATGACTTAGCACTTTTCTTTAGGGACTAAGATCATTTCGAAAGGCAACTTTTGATAGCGTCATTGAGGGACTATGATCTTATATTTTGTTTGTGATAAGACATCCCACATGCATAACATGGCCATTTTTGTAAGGCAACAAGTGGAGTTAACCTTAAGGGTGCTAGTGTGCAAGTGTGTTTGATTGCATGCATTTAGTCTTGATTAGGGTGATCTATTTGTCAATTTCATGTCTTGCCATACACACCCTAATTACTAGCATTTATATTAGAAAGTGATAAACTGCAGAAATGTAAAGTCCTACACTATTACAATATTTTGGGGATGGGGGTACATATTTATGAATGGGGGTTGCAAGTAAAAATAAGTCCTAAGTTACTATTACAACCATATTGAAATAGATAAGAATGTACAGGAAATGTAAAATGCTTATAAGTTTTGTTAAGAAAATATTTTTGTCTTTTATGTTAATATTAAAAATGATGAAAAGGAAAATAAATGAAGGATAGAAACATCGTGCTACTGCAAGCAAAACAAACAGAGATCAGAAGTTTTGAAGCCAGGCGCGCTGTGACTCAGAAGGAAACGTCAGTGGGTATCAGAAGTTCTGAGTTGGTAAACTCTGAGGTCCTGCAAGATACGTTAGAGGGAAAACACAAAAATTATGGGTGATACTCATACAGTGGGCCACAAGTCAGAAGTTCTGTATTACACTAAAACAGTGAGTAAACGTCAGCAGTTCAGTGCGTTATCAACATGTAAAAATCAGAAACTCTGAGTGTTTGAAAACAGCAAGTGGAAATATCAGAAGTTCTGAGTTGTGTTAAGCCAGTGAGTGAACATCAGCAATTCAGTGCGTTATCATCTTGTAAGAACCAAAAGTTCAGTGTGTGTTAACAGTGAGAAAAATCATAGAAGTTCTGTATGTTGGAACTATGAATAAACATCATAAGTTTTAATGCCATATTTCAAAACTCAATCAGCACATCAGTAATCTATTCAGTTTTCAACAATCAGCAAGTCAGAAGGATAAAAGCACAACAGTTTACAGAAGTTCTAATCCTGATCCTGAGCCTAACCTTAATCAAGAAACTCTGATCCACAGTTTTTTCTACTTATGCAATGGTATGGACAACATTAATACTATGATATTTACATGTTAATGATGTTCTGAATGAAAAAGATGCAAAGTCGGAAAGACTTACCTTGAACCTGGAACGTGGGCTTGGAGCTTTGAGTGGCTGCCTTTGGATGTTCTGAGTCAGCAAGAGAAATGGAAGAGGAAATGCCAAGCTCTTTGATTCAAAAGGAAGAACAAAGGTTTTTGTTTTCTGTTTGGGAAATCTGGATTTTTATGAAGGGTTTCACAGGTTTCTTTTTCTCTTTTGATAGTTCTCTCTTTCCAAAAGCCATCCCCTTGAAAGTATGATGGAGCGAAGTATTTATAGGTGAATTTGTTGTGTTTTTGGGGGGAAAGACAAATGGGATTTTAAATCAATTTGGCATCCCGTTCCCTTGCTTTTTCATCACCATTTTCGTATGCTAGTTTGGTGCAATTATGGGATGCAGGCGTAGGCTGAACTAGCTGTTGGTTATAGGTCTGCAGCAGGTTGTATAAACAAGGTTTTGGGATTTGGTCAAGTTCTGACCAAAGCGCTGAATATAGCCTTCATATGCTGAAGCGCAGCCTTGTTCTTGAAGCAAGCATGGTGGTTGTCAGCAGGAATTAAGGAAAAGCAAAAAGCAAATCATGGGCCTAGTACCAAAGTTTTTATCCTAAGATAGTAGAGTTACACGTGGGGGAAATCCTTTGGATAAAGACTCAGAAAGTGGTTGTGAGCATTAAATGATGATGAGACTTATCACAACCAGAAATCCTGCAACCTGAGATTCTACACCAAGGCTTAGTTCTGGATCAAAAGTTCTGAGCTTGCGTAGCATCCATCCTCTGATCTTTGTATCTTTTGGCTCCAACATGTTTTGAAGGAGAACATTTCTTCCACATGTTCTGATTAAAGCGTCATGTTCTGAACCGGAGAACATCGCTTCCATATATTCTGATTAAAGCATCATGTTTTGAACCATGTTTGTAACCTTTGACTGAAGCTTTTTGTGAAAACTTGCCCAGAAGTTCTGACCAAACTCTACCTTGAGAGTGTCCAGAATTTGCTGAGTGTTATGGTGATAATCTGGTCAGAAGTTCTGAGTTTTGTCATGCTTCTTAAACACTTAGAAAAAATTCTAAGTATTTAGAATTTGACTTTTCCAAAGTAAACTTTTACTTTTGAAATTCTTGATGAAACAAACTTCATATTCCAACATGTCTTGATGAAATATGATTTTTGAGATTTGATTTTGATCCAAAAGTCAAAGTTAGACTTCTCAGTGTGCAAATGACCATTTTTCTCTTGTGAGTGGTTTTCTTGGAAAATTTGTAGTTCAAGGCTTGGAAGTGGATGGAAGCAAACTTGAGGATCCAGGGTGATTCTTTGAGAAATGAGAGGGCAAATTTTGGGGTGCAACACCATGGATGCTCCCTCTTCGTGCCGAGATAGAAGTTAAGGCTTCTTTCCTCATGAATTTTCTTTGTGAGCTCTAAAACCATCCTCTCCTGGGCATAGAACTGATCTCTATAAGTATCCCGCTCTTTCTTCAACTGAATCCAAGACCTCTGTATTTCTTCAAGATCAGTGGGCATATCATGATAGAGAACCGTGTAAGGAATACCCCCTTCAGTAGTGGGTTCCATAATCACTGGTAAAACAGCCATGTAGGGCATCATAAGTTTATGGACGCGAGCTCGTACCCATTAGAGATAAGGTTCCATAGGAATGGAAGACTTTGGCCCCAAAGCCTTGGCGCCAGATCTGTTTACCATGCTCAAAGCCCGTATGAACCTCTGGCGATACCCTTGAACATCATCCTCATAGTTAAATACAATGCCCTCGATAAGTAACTCATGGGGGCCATCCCTTCGAGCGTAACCAAATTTCCGCAGAGCTAAACAAGGATTGCAGGTTATGCCTCCTCTTATGCCCACGGCGGTCATAATAGCAGTATCTCCCATAGCTCGGGAACACTAGAGAATATATGTGTGAGTGAGTGACATTATCCTTTGTGACCAACCCAAACCTTCTTCATTCTTCAGTACAGACTTAGGGATGTGATAAATAAACCACCTCGACAGCAATAGCATGCAGCACATAAGAACCCCTCTTCTCTTCATGGTACGAGTATGGAGAGTGTGCAAAATATCTCCGAGCAAGGTAGGCTCGGGGTTGCGAGAGAGGAAGATCTTGATAGCATTCACATCTATGAGCAAGTTTGGATTAGGGAACAATACTAACCCATAGATTAGAAGGGTCGAGACCTCCTCAAAAGCCTGAAAGTCCATATCATCCCAAAACAGCTGGGCTTTGTCTATTAGGAACTTGGCTAGAAAACCCTTGACCCCACTTCTTGTTTCCCAATTGGATACCACGTAGGCCCGTTTCAGATGCAAGGTCGAGGCAATGACTTCTGTTCAAGAATGGGTATATCCAACAGCTGAGAGAATTCTTCCATAGTAGGCAACAACTAGTAATCTCGGAAAGTGAAACAATGGTGCTTGGGATCAAAGAACTGAAAGAGTATACTCATCATATTTTCATCAAAGTTTAAAGTAACCAGGTTGAGAAGTTGACCATGTCTCTTACTGAATGCAGAAGTTTCAGGAACCCTTGATACTAACTCCTTAAGCTGGGGAGGTATTCTCACAAAGCTGATTAGAATAGTGTTTCTACGAGCGGAAGCCATGATTTGCAAAACAGAAAGATAAATTCCCTTGGTCCTTGAAATGATTATTGTGATAATAATGGATGCTATGTTATGATGCATGATGTTATGTTTAAACAGAATAAATCAAACACAAGCAAAGCATACAATAGACCTTAGGTTCAAAGGCTTGCATGGGGTTAAAGGTAAGTACCCTCTTGAAGTTTACTTGGTTTCAGACCTATCTTGGAAAAGTAATTGGGTTCTAAAGATTCTCAATATCACTGATCATCCTTTATCGGGCATTGTTTCAGCTCAGGCAATCTTTTCTTGCGGCCGAAATATCCTGAAAATCTGATCTCAATGAGTGTAGCATCGAGTATCAACCAATCCTCAACTTTATACCGAGGCCGGCTATCTCACTACTTTCTAATGGCCAAGTTTGTTCAACTAAGGTTCTAAGGTCTGTTAGTGCTTCACGACACCACGCGGCGGCCCCGTATTCTCCTCGTTTCCATACGAAGGATACCAGTACCAACCAAAGTGTCACACCAATACAACCATCACTTAAACCATATCGGTCTATGCTGTACAGTCTCCATTATCTATTGATGTTTACCTAAAGAGTGTCCCCAGATCCAGGTGTGGGATCTTCAATAATACCCAAGCAAAACCCTTAAAGATAAATCAGGCAAAACAAACAAGAAAGCAATTTAAAAAATGACCTAGATCCTAAGGTGTGCCCCACTTAATAATAAATCCCCAGCAGAGTTGCCAGTTATGTAATACGGTGGCAGAATGAACTGTTATACTGGTTTGCGTTTTTTGTTCGCAAATGTTATTGTAAGCAAGAGTCGCCACTGACTTTTATTTCATCCAAAAAAGGAAAAGGAAAAAGAACGGAAAAAACCTTTTTCGAGAATGTTTCTGAGTACGGGGGGTAGATTATAGAAAGGAAAGGTGTTAGCACCCTTTCTATCCGTGGTTTTCCACAGGCTCTTAGGTACTTGATCGTTTTTAAATTGCTTGTGTGTGTTTGTTTTGAAAATTTTTGTTTACTTCGTGATAACACTTGTATCGGTCCTCAATAGTGTGACGAAGTTGTTTTGAAAACTATTTTTTTGAAAAAGTGTTTGTGTGAAAAGTTTTTGTGTTGAGCAAGTACTTAAGAGTTTTCTACCTACTCGAAAAAGGTCTCTTCATTTTTGTTTCCTTTAGACAGCGCTATCCTACTATTAAGGAGTAGGTATCTCCGTCGTTGGATTTAAAAGGGACGTTCAGAGGGACAAAATGGTCTCTGGAGGCAACAAGTAAAGATACCTTAGCATTTCGAAGGAACTATCGTCATAAGATCGATTCGTAGGCAACTCGAGGGACAAGTAGGGATTGTGATCTTTATGATGATTTTGAATCACGGGTCATTGCTAAGGTATCCCTACATTCGAGGGACACGGCCATTATTTCTGAGGCAACCAAGTGGGACAAACCCTAGGAGTGAGCATGTGCAAGTGTATTTTTTTCAGTTGATTATCATTGCACATTTAGGGTTTTCTATTGTATTAATCGTTTATCTTTCACATGCAAACCTATTGTCCATACATCTAAACAGTTCATAGTTGCGGAAATTTAAAAGCGAGAAATTAGAGTCCTAGCTATTACATGGCTTTGGGCAGATACATAATTATTTTGACTGAAAATAAAATGCAGAATTAAAATCCTATTTAAATCTATTACAAACACGGAGCAGTTACAAATAATAAGAAAAAGAAAATTAAAAACGTGCGGCAAATTAAATGCGAGAAATAATCAGACGACCTAAAAATCTAATTTGAGAAAATATTTATGTTGTTTTTGAGGAAAAATCAGGTTAAGTATAAAATTAAGTCCTAATTCTAATTATTTTGAATTATAATAAAAAAAGTCATTAAATTGCCCTAATTTAATCTAACTAATTAATTATTAAAATATTTATGAAAAAAATATTTTTGGTGTTTTTATAATTTTTTGATTAAATAAAAAAAAGATTTATTTTTGGTGTTATTAAAAAAAACATAATTAATAAATAATAAGAAAAAAAGAATTAAAATAAAAGGTGAGAAATTGGGCCTGCATAAGCACCCAGGGGGGTGTTTCTGAATTTCCAAGGCCGAATATGGCTGAGCCCAGTTTCTGCGCCAGATCCTGTGTTGGCATGCTTGGAAGGTGCACCATGGTCTCTCTTTGAATTGAACGTTGCATTGTGAGATTTGGCCTGATGATGGATCTCAGGGTTGAGATATGGGGGTTCACGGTAGGCGCTAAATCATGAGGCATGCTGGATCTGCACTTAAATGGTCAGAAAATAGGAAAATGTTTGGACCTGGGATCGAACCCAGGTCCTTGGCTTCACATGCTACTACCCATGCCATCTGCGCTGCGTTGGTTATTTGATGTAATAATAAAACATAATCATAATATATCAAACAAGTGGCTAGGCTGAAGAAAACAAAAAAAAATGTGCGAACATTTAAACCGACCAATGGAATGGTGACGAGTCATCATCTTCTTCCCTGTCCGTCGTCTTAGGTATCAAGTTTATACCTACGGATAGAACTCCATATCTATACACCTGCAAACTTCAAAAATCCATACCATGCATGATAAATTAATTCTAAAGACACCAATCCACTTGTCTTGATCTCACGAGCATCATGGCATCCATTTCTTGGCCTAATTTTACCTGTACAGAGAAGCCCCAAAATGGCTTCTCAAACCCTAACAATGGCTAGTGGTCAAACACGCATCAAAACAAGCAATTAATCATTCAATCATGCTCTAAATGATCATATAAACATGAATGCATACTCAAAATTCATTTATAATGCATATATTGGCAAAATCGAATTCAAGAACAAGACGCAAATTGTGATGTTGTAGATGCTTGTTCTGGACGTCTTGATGCGTGCAAATGATCAAGTTAGCTTCCAAATGTGCCGAGAAATTGATTGCAAGTGTCAAAACTTTTTGAATCCCTCTGCAAAGGTCAAACTGATTGCCACTTTTTGTGAAAAAATTTGAAGTTCTTGTGTCAATTTCGTGCGGCCAAAACCTTTTTCTCTTGCCTTATTTTTGTTCATTATATGTAGTATGATGAATTAGGGTAACAATTTTGGATCCAATCTTGAGAATTGATGGATAAAATATTTGATCTTTAAGCCATATTCTTTCATTCCAAACTTGACCAAATCATGCCTTTTTTTGCCTTGATTCGATTTGGCTTGATTAGGCTATCATAATTAGATTTGATTTCCATCAAAATCAGATCATCAAAACAATCTTTGGCATTTTTTGTTATTTATTTGATTTAATGTGATTTTTAATAAATAGAAATCAAAATAAAATAAATAAATAGAGAAATAAGATATGTATGCTAATTTGGGTCGTGGACCATGTCCTTAACAAGATACAAACCTAAAATGCTAGGCCCTTTTGGCAAAAATACATTTTTGAGCACATTTGACTTTTGGCAATTTCCCAAAAATGGTCAACTTTGACAATGTATAACTCTTCCAATTCTAACCCTAGAGAGGTGTTCTTGGACTTTTTAGAATGCTTAGGTTGTTCCCTAAACAACCCTTTTGGTCTCATTTCAATTGAGTCTTCCATGTTCATGTAAGAAGCTTTTACCCAAAAGGTGTTTTTGTTGAAATTTCAAAAGGACCTATAATGTAGAAATTTATATCTTTTTATGAGTGCATTTTTTTAACTTGAGGGCTAAAGATGAGTTGTTGGAAATTTGATTCCCTTCAAAATGAGACTTGGATGAGAAATTTTTGATAAATTATGAGAAAGTTATGCTTGGTCAAAGTTTGGTTGACTTTTCCTAAGAAACCCTAATTTAGCAACTTTTTAAATTTTGATGAATTAGGAGCATTCCTTGAGGAATCATGATCAACCCTTGATCAAATGATTAATATCACTTCAAAATGTTGATGTTGACAAAAAAACTTGAAGTTTGACTGTATGTGGGTCACAGTTGACTTTTGACCTAGTATAGTTGATTTTTAGGCATTTGAGCAGTTGACTGAGCAAACTTTTTGTGCAAAGCTTGAAATTTGACATGGAGGATCTTGAGGACATATTAGGACTATGGATAGAATATGAGGCCTTTGAAGCTCACCCTTTTTGATAAAAATGGAAACCCTAATTGGAGGTTCATTGCTTTAGGAGAGAGTTTGTCTGGTCAACTCTTGAGCATCCTTGAGCAAGTTGAGGGTCTTAATGAGCATATATTGAGTAAAATGTGAGGGAAAATTTTGGGGTACAACACTAACATACTAAACTAGTGAGTTTTTTTACAAATACCCATTACAAACTAACCTAGGATACAAGCTAACTTAAACAACTGGACATAACAAACAGGCCCAATTCGACATGTTAACAACCCTAGTATTTTCGAAAACTGCATGCTTGACCATACTGCGACTACAACATACACTTCTTCGACACCAGCATGTGAACAGACTTTGACTACAAGCTAACATATGTCGAACTTGTCAAACAACGAAGCTAACACTCAACCCAATAGAGTTCGATCTAATATCTTCCATAAATCTCCACCTTGGAACAAACTCTACTTCATCAAGAAAACACACTAGCTTCCTTCATGCAGCTTTATCAATTGCATATAGTGGAAAAACTTGCAACTTGGAAATGTCTTAGTGATCATATCAACAACATTGTTATCTGTCAAAACCTTCAGCACTTGGACTTCTCCATTCTTGATTACCCCTCTGACGAAATGCATCCTCACATCGATGTGCTTGGTTCTCTCATGATAAGCTTAATTTTTTGACAGATGTATTGCACTTTAAATATCACATTTAACAGTGATAACTCGACCTTGAAGTTCCAACTCCTTATTAATACCTTCATGCCATAATGCTTCTTTCAGAGCTTTAGTGAGGGTGATATATTCAACTTCAGTGGTTGATAAGGCTAAGACCTTATGCAGTGTCTCTTTCCAACTAATTGTTGTACCAAACATAATGAAAACATGTCCAGAAAAATATTTCCTGAAATCCATACAACCTGCATAATTAGAGTTGACGTATCCTTTGATTACTGCTTTACTATATTCACCCAAGGCTCCACCATAAATTAGGACTCTGTTTAGAGAACCATTTATGTACCTTAGAATCCACTTCAATGCTTTCCAGTGAGTTTTTAAGGAATCTCCATGTACCTGCTTACATGACTTAGTGCATATGCTATGTCGGGTCTAGTAGAGAACATAACATACATCAAAGAACCTACTATATTAGCTTATGATATGTTATTCATATGACATCTTTCGACATTAGTACTGGGACACTAATCTATACTCTGCTTGAATTGAGGGTTTGTTGGAGTCACAATGGGATTTGAATTTGACAAACCAAACTTGTCGAGAATCTTCCATAGCTATACCTCTTGAGATAAACATAATTTCAACTGCTTTCGATCTCTTCAGATGTTAATCCCAAGAATCTTGAATGCAACTCCCAGATCCTTCATGTCGAACTCCTTATTGAGTTCAACCTTCACCCTCATTACATCTTTAACAACGTTGCTTGCTATGAGAATATGATCCACAAAAAGAAACAAAATAACAAATGAATTATCAGGTCGAAATCTGAAGTAAACACAATGGTCGAATTGACTTCTAATGAAACTTATGTGTGCCATGAACATGTTGTATCTCCTATTCAATTGTCGAGGAGATTGTTTCAGTCCATATAAAGGTATCTTCAACTTTCACACATAATCTCCATTACTCATTTCCACATACTCTTCAAATTTCCTAATTAAGATTGTTTCATCTAGATCACCATACAAGAATGTAGTCTTCACATTTATTTGTTCCAGTACAAGGTTGAAGTGTGCCACCATGGCAAGCAAAATTCTAATGGACTTGTGCTTCGCAAAAGGAGAGAATACATCATTGATGTCGACACCTTCTTTCTTAGTGAAACACCTTGTGACCAACCTTGCCTTGTATCTTTTTATCGCCACTCAGATGATTCTTTCATTAACTTTGAAAATCCACTTACAGCTGACTATCATGGCTCCAACAAGTTTCTTGATTAGTTCCCAAGTGATGTTATCATGAAGATATTTCATCTCAGCATCCATGGTCTGCAGCCATTCAGTCTTATATCGACTTCTCAAAACTTCCTTATAGTCTCTAGGTTCTTTGTCTAGAACTCACTTGCAGAGATTAAGGCATAAGCTATAAGATTTTCATACCCAAGTCTCTGGGGAGCCTTGATGAATCTTCTCGACCTATCTCTTGCCAAAAGGTAGTCATCAACAGTTTCCTCAACTTCCTCCGCATCTTCTGCTTCTTCTGCTTCATCTGGGATATTCAATTCAGTATCGATATGCTCCACCTTAACAGGAATATCTCCCTGTTCCAGCTCTTCGCCAAATATTTCTACACTTTAACCAACATCATCAGTTATCTTGAAAGGCATTTCAGCTTCATTAAAAACTACATATAGACTTGTGATACACTTCATGTGACCTTGCTCTAGGCACCATAGTCTATAAGCTTTGACTCCTTCAGGGTATCCCATGAACATGCATTTCAGAGCTCTAGGTTTGACCTTGTCTTGCCTAATGTGAGAATAGGCTACACAGCTAAATACTCTCAATGTCGACATTTTGTGGATGCCGCGACCAAACTTCTTCAGGTGTCTTCATATCTAATGCAGTCGAAGGACACCTGTTTATCATATATATTGTTGTTGAAATAGTCTCAGCCCAAAACACCTTATTTAATCCAGCACTAGTCAACATACATCTAAATCTCACGAAAATAGTACGATTAAACCTTTAAGCAAAACAATTTTATTGTGGAGTACTTGTAGTAGTTTTGTGCCTTGCAATACCAAAGGCATCTCAAAATTTGTTGAAAGCTTCATTGTGAAATTCATGGCCATAGTCGGTTCTAAACCTTTTGACCTTTTTGCCAGTTTGATTTTTGACCAGATCTTCTAAATTTTGAAATTCTCAAAAGTTTCATCCTTAGTCTTCTATATGAATACCCATAAATTTCTTGAATAATCATCAACTATGGATAAAAAATACCTTGATCCTGAATGTAATGAACACCTTGCAGGCCCCCAAAGATCAGCATGGATGTAATCAAGGGATCCATGTGTTCTTTGTTTTCCTCTGTTGAACTTTACTCTGCAATATTTTCCAAGTACACATGGTTCAAAAACTTTAGATTTTCGACTTTATCTCCACCAAGAAAATTTTGTTTCCCTAATTCAACCAGTCCCCTTTCAATGACATGGCCCAATCTCATGTTCCAAATTTCTATCTTCGACAAACGTTCCATGGATGCAACATTTCTCGAACCACTTACAACTCCACTCTTAAGGGTATACAAGCCTTGTTTCTTCACGCCTCTTAAGACTTCCTTCAACCCATTTTTTGCCCAAAATTTGCCCTCTCATTTATCAAAACTTTTCTCACAAGATCTCTTTGACTCAAGACTGGATTAGGGTTTGGTCAGCTCAAGACATCTCATCATGCACTGATGAACCAAAATTAGGGTTTGAAATTGCACAAGGATTTTTGGACTATCAATGCTTAATGTGACTTTCAAACATCATTATGGACCCCTAAGATCACTCAGGACAAGTTTCAAGCCTTGAACCACATTTTTGATCAGTCAATTGGACAATTGACCTAAAAATCAGCTTTATTGGGGAAAAAGTCAACCATGGCCATTTTACAGTCAAACTTCCTAATTTTGGATCCACATAAACAATCTAGACTCATATGAATCATTTGATCAAGTTTGGATTACAATTCCTCAAGAAATTTGATCAAAACACCAAAAGGGCAAAATGGTCAAAATTAGGGTTTTGACTAAGGAAGGGCAATTTCTGATTTTTTGACCTAGCAAATGACCAATTGAGTTAAAGCATGATTCCAAGGATTCAATGTCATCATCTTTATCTAATTATATGGTTCAAAACATTTCAATTTCATTAATAGACAGATGAAATTTGCAGTCAACTGATCAAAAGTCAACTATACACAAAAAAGTCAAACTTTGACTTTTTGGTCCAAATCAAGTGCCAAGGGTCACAATTCATCAAAACATGTCAAAATATGAAACTTGTTCATCATGAAATCAAGGATTGAAGATTAGGGTTTAAAATTGAAAATTTTCTTAACTTAGAAATTTTTCTAAGTATAAAAATTTCTTATTTTTTCTCAACTTTAGGCCATGTTTTCACCATGATACAAGATAATTCAAAGGAAGTTCCCAACATGAAAGTTGTAGACCTCCATGAAATCTGCAACTTTTCTATACACACTTTTCCCTAAAGATGCTTGCATCTCAATATATAAATTTATGAATACATGATCATGAACTAAATAACATAGTGAATTTTTGCCCTAATTTAGGCAGGTTTTGGACCCAACTTCATGGCAATTTTTAACCTAGTTCCAAGAGGAATATTGAAATTCATTTCAAAGATGAGTTATATATAACATTGCAATCTTTCCAAAATTTCCAAGAACTCCTCAAGATAATTTTTGAGTAGGGAGAATCGAAGAGATGAAGTTGGCAATTTCACACTTTTGGTCCAAGCCATTTCATGAAGAACAACGTTCCAATCAGTACCTATGTTGCCAAATCCATGCTTTACATGTCCCAAACTTGTTTCTTACTCCACAATTTAATGCTTACTCAGTTGACAAAGCTTTAATCCAAGCCCTAGAGCCATTATCCAAGTTGTAATTCCATAAATGGCATAAAGTGACCATTTCCATTTTGAAAAAGCTCAACTTTTGCCACTTTCCAATTCTTGATCATTGAACCTGTCTCCATTGCACATACAAGTACCACAGGCCTAAAGCAAATTGTACAAAGCATATACCAACCCTAAGAAATCCAGTACAAGCATGTGAAGACTTGTCTCTTCACTTTGCTTCAAAAGCAAGAAAGGTGGCCAAAAGGCTAGAACTTACAAATCTGTTGGAGAGCTGACTCTAAAATGATTCCATACTGATATACAAACTCATTGCAACATAACACACGAT
This sequence comes from Vicia faba, assembly GCA_948472305.1. Lineage (NCBI taxonomy): Eukaryota > Viridiplantae > Streptophyta > Magnoliopsida > Fabales > Fabaceae > Vicia > Vicia faba. The sequence continues at coordinate 1,307,437,417 of OX451740.1, read as the reverse complement.
TACTAGAAGCCTGAAACACTTCCAAACTTTCTTTCACAAAAAACGGTCAAAACTTGCAGTTTCTTGCATAAGCATAGCAATCTCTCATTTGGCTCGTGCGTTTCAAGTCTTAACCATCAAAACACCTTACCTACTTAATATCTAACTGATCTTGACCCTCATCCCTGTATTGTAACTCCTTCTCCATCATCTGCCATTTTTGTTTTCAAAGCTTGCAGGTTAACTTGGATAGAGAGTTCCAGACACTTCCAGAGCAAGGCAAGGATTGGAACACACTCAAGGAGGTTCAAGCAAGCTCAAGCAATAATCAGGTCTTCATAAAACTCACTCCAACTCCATCCATGACTTTAAGTGAAAGAGGTAAAAATCTCAACTTCTATCTCTTCATACAGGCATCCTTTGGCCACGATTTGTGAATAAACAATGTAGACCCCATTGCAACGAAGCTGTGCATATACATATCTTGCATTTATTTGGCCTGAGTTGAGAGAATTTTGAACTTGAAATTCCTGGAAAAATTAGGTTTAAATTTAGGGCTTTTAAAATTCATTCTGATATTTGATTGTTAGCTTACATGATTTATATGGTTAGAATCGTGAGGCAAAATGCTACAACATTCATGTTATGAGTTTTTATTTTCATGGAAGAATGAGAAAGTTACAGAGCATCTGACTGGCTAGAGGAAGAAGACGAAGTACAGGGCCATGGAAGCATTTCATGTTATGTTATTTTTGTTTCACATTAATTAATGGATGTATAGCCACCCCAGTAGCAAGGTAGCGCGCTGGTGAGACCCATGTCCTGGGTTCGAACCTTGGCGCTACCTTTTGCTTTTTTTCACATTTTTCCATTTTCAGTTTTGGCTTGTTTTTGCAGGAATTGGGCCTCCACGATGGGCTTAGTATTTTTTTTCTAACATTCACCATCTAATTGATCAGTATACCCCCTGGCCCAACTTTTTCCATAAATTTTTATTTATTTATTTTTGTTTTCATTTTTGTTTATTAATATTTTCTTTAATCCACAAAAATCCTAAAAAATATAAATATGATAATATTGCATTTTATTTTATTTTATTTTATTTTTCACATAAAAAATATATTTTATCTTCAATATATATTAATTATTTTTCTTAATAAACTTGTAAATATAAATAAAGTAGATTTAGTTTAATTTGTTTTATTTCATATTTGTAAATATTTATTTTTACATGTAAAAAACTAAATACTTCCTTACAATATTATTTATTATTTTTAGATACAAAAAATACACAATAATATTATATACAAGAACTTTATTTCATTTCAAAATAGAAATTAGGGTTGACCCCTTTTTTTTTAAAGAATTAATTTCTTTTATTTATATTTTTAGGATTAGGTTAAAATTTTCTTTTCATACAAAAAAACAAAACAAAATCTTTTTCTTGCATGTACATAATATTGCATATTTAAATATTGTATATTTGTTTATTCTAATATTCGTACAAATTCAATTTGGTTGTAATAATTTATTTAGAGTTACATTCTTGCAAATCCCCATTCAAATTTGTATTCCCCCCATCCCATAAAATTGTTGTAATAGCCTAGTAATATTAACATTACGCACTTTACCGCTTTACATGCCATGTTAGTAATTAGGGTTTGTATGGTAAGAACAAAACAAAGCAAATAGAAAACCCTAAATGTAAGATAAAATCAAGGCATGAAAATAACACACTTGCACACAAGCATCCTTAGGGTTTCTCCACTTGGTTGCCTTATATAAAAATAGCCATATTACGCATGCGAAGTATCTTGGCAAAACAAACAAATATAAGATCATAGTCCCTCGATGACGCTATTCAAAGTTTCCTTACAAAATGATCTTGGTCCCTCAAAAATGCTAAGATACCTTACAAACATTGCTAATCATGGTTATACGATGACCCACGCCTATCCCGTTTACATCCAAAGATAGGGTTGCTTACCAAATCAATGGTAAGACAACAATGTCAAGGGAATACAAAATGCATAAGAAAGACATGTTGAGTAGGTAGGTTACTCCTAGTTACTTGCTCTATTTTCAAGCAAATATCCTTGCTATTTTCCAAAACAAACACCACATATTTCAAAAACATCTTACAAACATTGAAAACATTTTCAAAAGACAAACATCTTTGTATACATTCTTACGAACAAGAATCATTACAAAGATTGCCTAAACAATGGCCTCTTTTACAAAATACTTTCAAAACCACACAAAGCATAATTTCAAAACAAAAGCAAGTGATCTAGCAAGTAACTAAGAGCCCATGGAAAACCATGGATGAAAAGGGTGTTAATACCTTCCCTTCTCATAATCTACCCCCCGAACTCAAGAAAATATCTCAAAGGTCTTTCCTGTGCTTTTTCACCTTTCCTTTTGGATAAAAGAAAAGTCAGTGGCGACTCTTTCTAACCACAACATTTGCGATAAAACGCAAAACCCTCAAGTCAGTTCTCCCACCGTATCACAGAACTGGCGACTCTGCTTGGGAATAAAATAAAGGCGGAGTTACCTTAGGGCTAGATCACATTTATCTACTTGCATTGTTTGACTTGTTTGCTTTACATTTTGGTTCTTTGTTTGGGTTTGAATCCTCTACCCAGATTTGGGAAACATTATAGGTAAATAGCAATACGTTGTGGAAACTGTGCGGGGTATACCAACATGGTCTAAGCAATAGCTATGTTAGTGTGACATATTTGTGGATACCAGTAGCCTTTGAGTTAATCAAAGAGAATACGGGGCCACTGAGTGATGTCATGAAGCACTAATGAACTTCTAGAACCCTTTACTTGACCAACTTGGCCTTTAGGATGTAGTGAGATGACCGGATTTGGTGCAGTCCGAAGTTGGTAGATACTCGATACTACACTTATTGAGGGTTGGCTTCTTGGGATATTTCAGTCGCCATTAAAGAGGCTTGAGCTAAAACAATGACCAAGGAAAGAATCCGGTGATATTGAGCTCTTTAAAACCTGGTTACTATTACTAGGACAGGTTTAAGCCAACTAAACTTCAAGAGGGTACTTACCTATAAAACCCCATGCAAGCCTAAACTAAGAACTTGTTTTTTTTGCTTGTATATACATGCTTGTACATAACATCATGGACATCATGAACATCATATGCATTCACTAACCATTTCAAGGATTTTAGAGATTCATCTTTGTTCTTGTTTTGTAGGATATGGATTCACTCCGCAGGAAAACTATCCAAATCAACCTTGTAAGAGTTCCTCCACAACTCAAGGAGCTAGCTTCAAGGATCCCTGAGAACTCTCCATTCACCGAGAGGCATGGTCATCTACTTAACTTGGTCACCTCCAACATAGAGGAGGATATGATGAAGGTGCTCTTCCAGTTCTTTGATCCTTTGCACCATTGCTTCACATTTCCTGACTATCAGCTTGTGCCTACTTTGGAAGAATTATCTCAACTCTTGAGGATTCCCATTCTCAATCAACTACCTTTCAATGGTACGGGAAGATATCCAAAGCCAGAAGAGATTGCTCAAGCTCTGCACTTGCACTCATCTGATGTCACAACTCATTGGGAAACTAGAAGTGGTGTCAAAGGCTTCTTAGCAAAGTTTCTGTTTGAGAAAGCCCAAAGTTGTTGGAATTCCTTAGATCTGCAAGAATTTGAGGAAATTATGGCTCTTCTTATCTATAGGATGGTCTTGTTTCCCAATCCTGACCAACTCATAGATGTAAGTGCCGTCAAGATCTTCATGTCACGCAATCTGGTGCCTACATTGCTAGGGGATATCCTACACTCTTTTCACACTCGCACAATGAGGAAAAGAGGTGTCCTTATGTGTTGCGCTCCTCTCCTGGCAAGATGGTTTATTTCTGATCTTCCCCAATTAGTCTTAAAGAATGAGCAAGGATTGATGTGGTCACAAAGGTTAATGACGCTCAAACATTCAGATATTCATTGGTGTTCTCGATCCAAAGAAAATGTTATCATTGTTGACCGTTGTGGGGAATTCCCTAATGTCCATCTACTTGGCATTAGAGGAGGAATCACCTACAACCCATGCTTAGCTATAAGACAGTTTGGTTATGCCCGAAGGGATGGCACACATGAGATGATGATTCAAGGCTTGGTATTCGACTACGACAATGACGATCAAGGTCTTCGCCAGAGATTCATCCGAGCTTGGAGGATGCTAAACAAGCTGGATAGAAAGACTTTGGGACACAAGAAATCTATCCCTCTTGAGCCTTACCTCAAGTGGGTATGAACCCGTGCTCAAAGTTTTATGATGCCTTATCCTTCAATTCTCCCGGTGATCATCGAGTCTGTTAAGGAAGGAGAAGTTCCATACACTATCTTACACCCTGACATGCCCACGTCTCTTGAAGACCTACAAAGGGATTGGATACAGCTCAAAGAACAGCGAGATACTTTCAAAGCCCAATTCTACGCAAGCGAGAAGAAGGTTTTGGAACTCACTAGGCTACTTCATGAGGAGCATACTCTAAATGCCTACATAGCACCAAAGAGGATGTGCACTACTTTTTTATCTTAGAGTTTTGTATTATTTAGCCCAAGGGGCATTGATGTACTTAAACTCTATTTTATTAATATAACGTGTGTTTCTTTTTGTCTAAAATAAACTTGAATCTTTTAAAATCCTTGAAAGCATTGCATGTGTACATATCATTCATCATAACATAAACAGGTCTTTTGCAATGTGTTTCCTCATCTCTCTAATGTTTATTTCAGTAAGATGGATCTCGAACAGACAGTCAAAGATCTTCAAGTTCAAAACACGCAGTTTCAACAGTTACTCATGACCCTGGCCAAGAGGCAAGAGGAGTTGAAGACTCTGTTGTCCAAAGAGAAGAAGAAGAAAGATAAGAAACGAACTGGTGTTGTAATCATGGGGAGAAGGTTTCAAGGACAAACTAGAAGAACCTTGAATTTCGCAGCAACATCTGATGAAGGAGAAGGGAAAGGAAAATAAACAGCAGTTTTGTCCGAATCTGAAGAGGAGGAAGAAAAGAAAGACTATTCCGAGGAACAGTATCCTCCAGTGGAGGATAAGTACAGACATCTTGAAGAGCGTCTGAACGCTATGGAAATACAAAGGGTACCAGGTCTAGACTTTGAAGAATTGGGGATAGTGTCAGGAATTGTGATCCCACTGAAGTTCAAAGTGTCTTTGTTTGCAAAATATGATGGGATGTCATGTCCTAAGATGCACCTCTGATCATATGTGAGAAAGATCCAGTCGCACTCCATCGATAAAGACCTACGGGTGCATTTTTTCCAAGATAGCTTATCTGGAACATAACTCGATTGGTTTTACCAATTGGAAAGGGCCGACGTCCACAACTAGGAAGATCTTGCCGCAACTTTCTATAAGCAATACCAGTATAATGCAGATTTGGCGCCTACCTGTACTCAACTTCAGAGTATGTCCATGGCTTAAAATGAGGGTTTCAAGGATTACACGCAGAAATGGAGAGATCTAGCTGGGAGAGTGCAACCCCCACTGTTTGAAAGGGAGTTGGTAGATATGTTCTTAGGCACTCTATCGGGCCCTTTCTTCAACCATTTGATTGGGAGCTCATCTGTTGGATTTACTGAGTTAATACTAACCGGATAGAGGGTGGAAGCTGGCATAAAAAGTGGAAAGATTCAGAAGGATTCATCTGCCTCTACAGCTGTGAGAAAACCTTTCACTAGGAAGAAGGAGGTATCTGCTGTTTATCCATAAAGGAACCAAGTGAGAGTTGAACGCCGACCAATGGTAGGGGCCATTATGATCCCAAAGCCTACATATGATCAACCAAGAAGTAACCAACCGAGGGTGGAAAGGCCAGTCCGGCAATTCACCAGAATTAATATGACTCTAGCCCAAGTTTTACCACATCTTCTGAAATCTAATTTGGCAACTTTAAAGGAAGCTCCAAAGAACCCCAACACTACGTCCCCTTATTATCACCTAAATGCTAGATGCACGTATCATTCTGAAAGTCTGGGTCATGACACTAACAACTGTTGGGCCCTGAAAAACAAAATTCAAGACCTTATAGATGCAAAAGAGATTGAGTTTGATGCCCCCGAGAAACCAAACGTCATTTCCTCTCCTATGCCTAGGCATGGTCACAACACCAATGCTATTGAAGAAGATTTGTTTGTTACCACAGTTGATGAACTCTTGACTCCGCTCCCAATCATTAAGATAAATTTGTTGAAATCTGGTGTATTTCCGGGTTGTAATGAAGACTGCCATCTTTGCTTATCCTCACCAACTGTTTGCCCTTTGTTGAAGATAGGAATTCAACACTTGATAGACAACCAAGATATTCTGTTTGAAAGTGCTCCTGTTGCACCTGTTCCTGTTGAAGACGTTTCAATCATAACCATCTCCGCCAATCCTTCCAGGGTCCCCAAAAGACCCGTTAGGATTACATCGGTTCCAAAAACTACGCTTATAATCATAATGCCCGGGCCGGTCCCGTATGAATCAGACAAAACAGTGTCGTGGAATTACGGTAGAGACATATACTACCATGGTATCAAACAAGATGGGCTGGACACCAAAGAAGTAAGCTCCGAAGAAGAAGACTCTGACATTAGCAATATTGCCGGAACCAGTAAGATTACCCGTAGCGGTAGAATCTTCTCTCCATAAATTTCCCCTCCAAAGGCAGTTTTTGGACCCGTGACTGTTCCAAAGGTTACCTCTGTACCAATAATCATATCTGCAAGTGCTCCTATTAACAAAGACGACACAACCCTGCTGTTATCCCTACCAACACTTCTACTGCTGAAATTCAAGGAAAAAGTATTCAAGAAGAGCATGTCCAGACGAAGGCTCAACCACTAACTATCCCTGAAACCTCCAAGAAGGAAATGGAGGAGATCCTGAGAATAATAAAGAAGAATGACTACGATGTAGTTGAATAGTTAGGGAAAACTCCCTCCAAAATCTCCATGTTAGCATTGTTGCTGTGTTTTGAGGCACATGTGAAAGCTCTGGTGAAGTTTCTAAAGACAGCCCATGTGCCTCAAGAAACGTCTGCTGACCAATTTCAAGATTGTGTGGCCAAATTGACAGCTGATAACGGCCAAGGCTTCTCAGATGTTGATCTGACACCAAAAGGAAGAAAGCACAACGAGGCATTGCACGTCTCTGTGGAATGTAGAGGAACAACTCTGGCCCATGTCTTGGTGGACACTGGATCCTCTTTGAATGTTTTACCGAAGAAATCTCTCGACAGATTGGATTGCGAAGGACTGATGTTGAAACCCAATAACATAGTCGTAAGGGCATTTGACGGTTCAAAGAGGATGGTCCACCGGGAAGTGGACATCCCCATAAAGGTGGGGACTCAGACTTTCAACTCAACTTTCTATGTAATGGAGATCCGCCCCTCTTACTCCTGTCTGCTAGAACGGCCATGGATCCATAATGTCGGTGTTGTCACCTGTACACTACACCAGATGCTGAAATATCTGGTCCATGGAAAGATTATCATTGTCCACGGAGAGGAAGAGTATATGATTAGCCACCTCAATTCCTTCCGGTATGTGGAATTGGATGGCGAGTTCATTGAAACTCCTTTTCAACATTTCGAAGAAGTCTCTCAAGAGGTAGCAGTAACCAAGACGGTATCCCAGATCCCCAAGATCACAAGACCTCCACTTTGGATGTCATCTCTGAAGGACGCCAAGGCAGTAGTAGAGGAGGGAGGATGCACCATCTGGGGGCAACTTCCAGACATTTCGTATAAATATGACAAGTTTGGCTTAGGGTTTACTTCAAGTGCTCAGAAGGCTGTGCGTCGTGCCCGTGCTGGAGGGCCACCTTTGAAGATTAGCAACTGAGAGGTCAATGTAGTGGAAGATGGTGAAGAAGATTACAGCTTGGAGGATTGGATATTTCCTACTGTCAACGGAGGACCTCGCAATTGGGAAGCCAGAGACTTTGTCCCAATAACTTTCATCTCTCAGTAATTTATCTTTTACATTTTTGTTAGACTTGTAATATTCACAAACAATTCACACATTTAAAAACTTGTGTCTTACCCGAGGCGCAATGGTCCATTTGTAAGGGTTTTTATTTCATCTTCATATGACATTCAATGAATCATGGACGTTTTTCATATACAAACTTTTTGTGCTCATTGTTTTTCTTTTACATTTTATTTTTAAAGATGGCTATACCCTTATACACACCCACACTCACAAATGCAAGTACCCCACCATTCCGGATCCCATGGGTAACGATACTGCTATGGCCTTTAGTGACTCTGAAGATCTAATCTACTAAGCCGAAGACGAAGGTGAGGAAGATTGTGAAGTACCAGGGGAATTGGCCAGACTACTACAACATGAGGAAAGAGCTATTCAGCCTCATGAGGAACCGGTGGATAAAATCAACTTGGGTACCGAGGAGGATAAAAAAGAAATCAAGGTGGGTTCCAATCTAGAGCCGAGTGTCATGGAGCATTTGGTTCAGCTGTTGCATGATTATGTTGATATCTTTGTCAAGTCATATGAAGACATGCCAGGACTAGATACAGACATCGTGGTACATCGTCTATCCACAAGAGAAGACTGTCCACCAGTAAAACAAAAATTCCGCCGCATGAGACCTGACATGTCAGAGAAGATTAAAGCGGAGGTCATGAAATAATTTAACGCTGGATTCTTGGCCATCACTTCCTATCCCCAATGGGTTGCCAACATTGTTCCCGTGCCTAAGAAGGACGGAAAAGTACGAATGTGCATGGATTATAGAGAGTTGAATAGGGTCAACCCTAAAGATGATTTTCCACTTCCCCACATTGATATCCTGGTTGATAATACGGCCCAGCACAAAGTATTTTCCTTCATGGACGGATTCTCAGGTTATAACCAAATCAAAATGACACCTGAGGACATGGAGAAAACTACATTTGTCACACAGTAGGGCACATTTTGCTACAAGGTGATGCCATTCAGACTGAAGAACGATGGGGCAACCTATCAATGTGACATGGTAGCTTTGTTTCATGATATGATACATTATGAAATAGAGGTCTATGTAGATGACATGATAGCCCGATCACAAACTAAAGAGGAGCACCTTAATCACTTGCAAAAGTTGTTTGAGAGATTGAAGGAGTACAAGTTAAGGTTGAACCCAAACAAGTGCACATTCAGAGTACGGTCCTATAAACTTTTAAGTTTTGTTGTCAGTAACAAAGGCATTGAGGTTGATCCTGCCAAGGTTAAAGTGATACAAGAAATGCATGCTCCTCGTACTGATTAGGAAGTCAGAGGATTCTTGGGACGCCTGAACTATATTTCCAAATTCATTTCTCACCTAACAGCTACTTGTGAGCCAATCTTCAAACTATTGAAGAAAGATCAAGTAGTCAAATGGAATGATGAATGCCAAACTGCTTTCGACAAAATCAAAGAGTACTTGCAATAGCCTCCTGTTTTGATGCCACCAGTTGAAGGAAGACCACTGATCATGTATTTGACCGTTTTAGAGAACTCAATGGAGTGTGTATTGGGGCAGCATGACGAGTCTGGCCGAAAAGAGCACGCTATTTACTACCTGAGCAAAAAGTTTACCGACTGTAAAACCAGATATTCACTGCTCGAGAAAACTTGTTGCGATCTGGCTTGGGCTGCTCGCCGGCTAAGACAGTATATGCTGACTCATACTACCTTGTTCATATCTAAGATGGATCCGATAAAGTACATCTTCGAGAAGCCTGCTATGTCTGGAAGGATAGCTAGATGGCAGATGATCCTAACAGAATATGACATACAATATACTACCCAGAAAGCTATAAAGGGCAGTGTGCTAGCTAATCACCTTGCTCATCAAGCTGTAGAAGACTATCAATCCATGAAGTTTGAATTCCCGGATGAAGACATCATGACATTAGACAACTGTGAAGAAATCATACCATATGACGGACCTGAACAAGGATCCCGATGGACCCTGTTCTTTGATGGGGCCTCCAATGCACTTGGTAATGGTATCAGCGCTATACTCATATCTCCAGAAGGGTGTCATACTCCCTTTACTGTCATACTTTGCTACAACTGTATGAACAACATGGCGGAATACGAAGTGTGCATCTTTGGTCTCAAGGCTGCCATAGATTTGGGAATCAAGTCTTTAGATGTGTTTGGAGATTCAGCTTTGGTCATCATTCAGATCAAAGGAGAATGGGACACTAAACATCCAAATCTTATCCCTTACAAAGAACATGTTTTGACATTTCTATCACGTTTTGAGAGGATTACCTTCGAGCATTTCCCGCGAGAAGAAAATTAGCTAGCAGACGCTCTAGCCACAATGTCATCCATGTTTAAACTTAATTGGGATAACGAGGCTCCTCAGATCACCATCGAACGAATGGATGAACCAGCATATTGTCACGAGATTAATACTGAAGAAGTAGTGGACCAGCCTTGGTTTCATGAAGTCAAAAGGTATCTCGAGGCTCAAGAATATCCAGACGGAGCTTCAATCAATGATAAGAAGTTCTTAAGGAGATTTTCTTCTAAGTTCTTCCTTAGTAATGGCATCGTGTACAAACGCAATCATGACTCCATTCTGCTTCAGTGTGTGGATAAGATTGAGGCGGAAAAAATCATGGCTGAATTACATGAAGGTACTTTTGGCACTCACTCCAATGGGAATATGATGGCAAAGAAAATCCTACGGACAGGCTATTATTGGTCTACCATGGAAGCAGACTGCTATCAGCGCTCTCGGACCTGTCATAAGTGTCAAATTTATGCTGACAAGGTGCACGTACCTCCGGTTCCTCTGAATGTCTTGACGGCTCCTTGGCCCTTTGCTATATGGGGAATTGATATGATTAGGGAGATCAAGCCTATAGCCTCCAATGGACATCGCTTCATCCTAGTGGCCATTGACTATTTTATAAAGTGGGTCGAAGCAGCTTCCTTCACATCCGTTACTAAGAATATTGTTGCCCGCTTCATCAAGCAAAATCTCATTTGCCGGTACGGTATCCCAGAAAGGATCATCACTGACAATGGTACAAATCTTAACAATACTATGATCACCGCCTTGTGCGAGCAGTTCAAGATTCAGCATCACAATTCTTCCCCCTATCGGCCAAAGATGAATGGTGTTGTCGAAGCTGCAAATAAAAACATTAAAAAGACCATACAGAAAATGACAGTCACCTATAAAGACTGGCATGAGATGCTACCATTTTCTCTCCACGGGTATCGTACCACGACTCGCACATCAACTGGGGCAACACCCTATTCTTTGGTTTATGGCATGGAGGCTATCTTTCCTATTGAGGTTCAGATCCCCTCTTTGAGAATTATGAAGGATGGAGGTTTGAATGAGGACGATTGGATCCAGACTCGACTTGATCAACGGAACTTAATTGATGAAAAGAGACTTACTGCTGTTTGCCATGGTCAGATGTATCAAAAACGGATGATCAGGGCTTTCAATAAGAAAGTCAGACGCCAAGTATATCAAGTTGGAGATCTAGTGATCAATCGCATCATCTTTCCACAAAGTGATCCCAGGGTAAAATGGACTCCTACCTATGAAGGACCATTTGTAATCAAAAGCATATTCTCCGGTGGGGAAATGATCTTAACCACCATGGATGGTGATGACCTTCCACACTCTGCAAACGCGGACATAGTCAAAAGATACTACGCATAAGAGACCCGTTAGGTTGACACACCTAGCCAAAACAAGGGCATCCCGGCGAACCAAAAAGGTTCGGGCAAAAATTAGGGATAAAAAAAATGTACACCCGGCAAGTTTAAAACCCGAAAGGGCGACTTGGGCAAAAAAGGGTTTCCCGGTGGACTGAAAACCCGAAAGGGCGGTCCAGGCAAAAGTTAGGGAATTAAAGCGTATGACTATGTCACGTCGGATCACTTTGCGGACAACCTCTCGACTTCCACTGACAAACTCAGAGTTTCTGATCAATTCAATCATCTTCGGACGAAGCAACAAATAGACAAGGTACTCAGAGATACGAAGGCTATCGAAGAATGGGAACCCCATGAGATTATTACACATAGCTATCTTTCTTTGTATAAATTCTTTTTGCTTTATGGCACCATTCTCTTACTAGGATGTTTGTCTCCTTTGTACAAAATACTTATTCAAGGTTAAATACAAAGATATCTCTTTGAAAGTACAAAAAACTATTTGCCTTTTTTCTTTACACTTGTGTTTTATTTGCAAAAACGTCCAATGATTCATTAATGAACATATGCATTTGAACATAATTACTATTTACAAATAAACAAAATGAGAAAGATAATTACTGATAGGTTGAAAGGATATGGAAACGTCTTTAGGATATTCCATAAGCAATCCCCACGGTACGTCATTTAAATCCCCAGCGGAACTAAAAATTCAAACTATTAATCCCCAGTAGAAATCATCAAAATTCTCAAGATTCCCTAGGAAAATTTTACAAGCAGCACATGGCATTGCCCTCACAACAGAAATTACTTCTCTCAACAAGAGTTCATCAGTACTTATAACCCCGAGACGTTGGAAATTAAATATATCCTCATCAGCGTTCAAGGATTTATTTTCCTCAATCAAACAGCAATACAACAAATCAGCTTACATGCGCATACATTACATCTACATATCATAAACATTGATGAAGCAAATATATTGCATCATACATTTCATGCAACATAACTTTGTGTTTCAGCTAACACTTTACCCTTTTCAGGATAAGATTAAACAGCTAGCATTAACAATGTGTAATCAAATACAGTTCAGATACGCTCCAGATACGGATGCCATTCTGATACTCATCCAGATTCAACTTTCAGATATAGTACGGATACGCTCCAGACACGGATGCCATTCTGACACTCATTCAGATTCAAGTTCAGATACAGTACTGATACGCTCCAGACACGAATGCCATTATGTTTCTCATTCAGATTCATCTTTCAGATACAATACGAATACGCTCCAGATACGGATGCCATTTTGATACTCATTCAGATTTCAAGTTCAGATACAGTTCAGATACGCTCTAGACACGATTCCATTCTAATACTCATTCAGATTTCAAGTTTAGATACAGTATGAATACACTCCAGACACAGATGCCATTCTGTTACTTATTCAGATTTCAAGTTCAGATACAGTCCAGATACGCTCCACACACAAATGCCATTCTAATACTCATTCCGATTTCAAGTTCATATACAGTTTAGATACGTTCCAGACACGGATGCCATTCTGGTACATTTTCTTTCAGCTTACAACTTACAATTCAACAAACATTCTTGGATGGCATCTAACAAGCCCATCTCCAACAAGATTCCATCACTTCTCCAAATGACATCTTTAAGCCCATTCCCTCAACTACACATCGTCGAGTGCAAATTTATAGGCACTCTAGTGTCCAATCATCTTTCACCTTCGAGTCACGAATGGCAAAGCTCGCCAATCTAAATCTTCAGGTATAAGAAGATTGAACAGGGGAAGCTGTTGTACCCCAAAAATTTTCCTCTCATTTATCAAAACTTTTCTCACAAGATCTCTTTGACTCAAGACTGGATTAGGGTTTGGTCAGCTCCAGACATCTCATAATGCACTGATGACCCAAAATTAGGGTTTGAAATTGCACAAGGATTTTTGGACTATCAATGCTTCATGTGACTTTCAAACATCATTATGGACCCCTAATATCACTCAGGACAAGTTTCAAGCCTTGAACCACATTTTTTATCAGTCAATTGGACAATTGACCTAAAAATCAATTGTATTGGGGAAAAAGTCAACCATGGCTAATTTACAGTCAAAATTCATAATTTTGGATCCACATCAACATTCTAGACTCATATGTATCATTTGATCAAGTTTGGATTACAATTCCTCAAGAAATTTGATCAAAACACCAAAAGGGCAAAATGGTCAAAATTAGGGTTTTGACTAAGGAAGGGCAATTTCTGATTTTTTGACCTAGCAAATGACCAATTGAGTTAAAGCATTATTCCAATGATTCGATGGCATCATCTTGATCTAATTATATGGTTCAAAACATTTCAATTTCATTGATAGACAGAAGAAATTGGCAGTCAACATATCAAAAGTCAATTGTACACTGAAAAGTCAAACTTTGACTTTTTGGTCAAAATCAAGTGCCAAGGGTCACAATTCATCAAAACATGTCAAAATATGAAACTTGTTCATCAAGAAATCAAGGATTGAAGATTAGGGTTTAAAATTGAAAATTTTCTTAACTTAGAAATTTTTCTAAGTATAAATATTTCTTATTTTTTCTCAACTTTAGGCCATGTTTTCACCATGATACAAGATGATTCAAAGGAAGTTCCCAACATGAAAGTTGTAGACCTCCATGAAATATACAACTTTTCTTCAGACACTCTTCCCTAAAGATGCTTGGATCTCAAGATATAAATTTATGAATACATGCTCATGAACTAAATAACATAGTGAATTTTTGCCCTAATTTAGGCAGGTTTTGGACCCAACTTCATGGCAATTTTTCACCTAGTTCCAAGAGGAGTCTTGAAATTCATTTTAAAGATGAGTTATAGAGCACATTTAAAAATTTCCAAAATGTCAAAGAACTCATCAAGATCATTTTTGAGTAGGGAGAATCGAAGAGATGAAGTTGGCAATTTCTCACTTTTGGTTCAAGCCATTTCATGAAGAACAAAGTTCCAATCAATACCTATGCTGCCAAATCCATGCTTTACAGGTCCCAAACTTGTTTCTTACTCCATAATTTAATGCTTAATCAGTTGACAAAGCTTTAATCTAAGCCCTAGAGCCATTATCCAAGTTGTAATTCCATAAATGGCATAAAGTGACCATTGCCATTTTGAAAAAGCTCAACTTTTTCCACTTTCCAATTCTTGAGCATTGAACTTGTATCCATTGCATATATAAGTACCACAGGCCTAAAGCAAATTGTGCAAAGCATATACCAACCCTAAGCATGTCAGTACAAGCATGTGAAGACTTGTCTCTTCACTTTGCTTCAAAAGCAAGAAAGGTGGCCAAAAGGCTAGAACTTACAAATCTGTTGGAGAGCTAACTCTAAAATGATTCCATACTAATATACAAACTCATTGCAACATAACACACGATTACTAGAAGCCTGAAACACTCCCAAACTTTCTTTCACAAAAAACTGTCAAAACTTGCAGTTTCTTGCATAAGCATAACAATCTCTCATTTGGCTCGTGCGTTTCAAGTCTTAACCATCAAAACACCTTACCTAATTAATATCTAACTGATCTTGACCCTCATCCCTGTACTGTAACTCCTTCTCCATCATCTGCCATTTTTGTTTTCAAAGCTTGCAGGTTGACTTGGATAGAGAGTTTCAGACACTTCCACAGCAAGGCAAGGATTGGAACACACTCAAGGAGGTTCAAGCAAGCTCAAGCAATAATCAGGCCTTCATAAAACTCACTCTAACTCCATCCATGACTTTAACTGAAAGAGGTAAAAATCTCAACTTTTATCTCTTCATACATGCATCCTTTGGCCACGATTTGTGAATAAACAATGTAGACCTCATTGCAACGAAGTTGTGCATATACATATCTTGCATTTATTTGGCCTGAGTTGAGAGAATTTTGAACTTGAAGTTCCTGGAAAAATTAGGTTTAAATTTAGGGCTTTTAAAATTCATTCTGATCTTTGATTGTTAACTTACATGATTTATATGGTTAGAATCATGAGACAAAATGCTACAACGTTCATGTTATGAGTTTTCATTTTCATGGAAGAATGAGAAAGTTACAGAGCATCTGGCTGGCTAGAGGAAGAATACGAAGTACAGGGCCATGGAAGTGTTTCATGTTATGTTATTTTTGTTTCACATTAATCAATGGATGTATACCCACCCCAGTAACAAGGTAGCGTGCTGGTGAGACCCATGTCCTGGGTTCGAACCTCGGCACTACCTTTTGCTTTTTTCATATTTTTCCATTTTCAATTTTGGCTTATTTTTGCAGGAATTGGGCCTCCACGCTGGGCTTAGTTTTTTTCTAACATTCACCATCTGATTGATCAGTATACCCCCTGGCCCAACTTTTTCCATACATTTTTATTTATTTATTTTTGTTTTCAGTTTTGTTTATTAATATTTTCTTTAATCCATAAAAATCCTAA
Source organism: Vicia faba (assembly GCA_948472305.1). Classification (NCBI taxonomy): domain Eukaryota; kingdom Viridiplantae; phylum Streptophyta; class Magnoliopsida; order Fabales; family Fabaceae; genus Vicia; species Vicia faba. Next base: position 1,307,421,235 of record OX451740.1, on the reverse strand, counting down.
AAAATATAAATATGATAATATTCCATTTTATTTTATTTTATTTTATTTTTCACATAAAAAATATATTTTATCTTCAATATATATTAATTATTTTTCTTAATAAACTTGTAAATATAAATAAAGTAGATTTAGTTTAATTTGTTTTATTTCATATTTGTAAATATTTATTTTTACATGTAAAAAACTAAATACTTCCTTACGATATTATTTATTATTTTTAGATACAAAAGTACACAATAATAATATATACAAGAACTTTATTTTATTTCAAAATAGAAATTAGGGTTAACCCCTTTTTTTTAAAGAATTAATTTCTTTTATTTATATTTTTAAGATTAGGTTAAAATTTTCTTTTCATTTAAAAAAACAAAACAAAATCTTTTTCTTGCATGTACATAATATTGCATATTTAAATATTGTATATTTGTTTATTCTAATATTCGTACAAATTCGATTTGGTTGTAATAATTTATTTAGATTTACATTCTTGCAAATCCCCATTCAAATTTGTATTCCCCCCTCCCATAAAATTGTTGTAATAGTCTAGTAATCTTTACATTACGCACTTTACCGCTTTACATGCCATGTTAGTAATTAGGGTTTGTATGGTAAGATCAAAACAAAGCAAATAGAAAACCCTAAATGTAAGATAAAATCAAGGCATGAAAATAACACACTTGCACACAAGTATCCTTAGGATTTCCCCACTTGGTTTCCTTATATAAAAATAGCCATATTACGCATGCGAAGTATCTTGGCAAAGCAAACAAATATAAGATCATAGTCCCTCGATGACGCTATTCAAAGTTGCCTTACAAAATGATCTTGGTCCCTCAAAAATGTTAAGATACCTTGCAAACATTGCTAATCATGGTTATACGATGACCCACGCCTGTCCCGTTTACATCCAAAGATAGGGTTGCTTACCAAATCAATGGTAAGACAACAATGTCAAAGGAATAGAAAATGCATAAGAAAGACATGTTGAGTAGGTAGATTACTCCTAGTTACTTGCTCTATTTTCAAGCAAATATCCTTGCTATTTTCCAAAACAAACACAACATATTTCAAAAACATCTTACAAACATTGAAAACATTTTCAAAAGACAAACATCTTTGTATACATTCTTACGAACAAGAATCATTACAAATATTGCCTAAACAATGACCTCTTTTACAAAATACTTTCAAAACCACACAAAACACAATTTCAAAACAAAAGCAAGTGATCTAACAAGTAACTAAGAGCTCATGGAAAACCATGGATGAAAAGGGTGCTAATACCTTTCCTTCTCATAATCTACCCCCCAAACTCAAGAAAACATCTCAAAGTTCTTTCCTGTGCTTTTTCACCTTTCCTTTTGGATAAAAGAAAAGTCGGTGGCGACTCTTGCTAACTGCAACATTTGCGATAAAACGCAAAACCCTCAAGTCAGTTCTCCCATGTATCACACCCTTCATGTCTCTTAGGATACTTTTGTCTCATTTGAAAACATATCCTTTCTTGTTGAATTCACCAAGAGAAATCAAATTTCTCTGAAAATCAGGTACATACCTGACTTTAGTCAACAACTTTATTGACTTATCATGGAGCTTGAGTCTCATAGATCCAACACCTGTAATCTTGCAAGCTTTGTTGTTTCCCAGCAAAACAGTATCGTAACCCAAATTTGTCCTACCCCCGCTGAATTTATCTTTCAAGATTAGAATAATAAAGAAGCGTTTAACTAAGGGTGTTACAGTAATATCTGATGACTCATTCTTAATATTTAAGTCAATCAGGGGTGTACTTTTAATTCAGGAAAACAGAGCTTTCTAAATCAGAAAGACTCGCGTATCTGTGAATCCATCCACGAGACATGTTGGCCATTGGCCCATGCGATTCATAAATGGAAATTAATGGAGTAACTGTAAAATTCTAAATTATTAAATGGTTGTTGGTAAAAGGGAGGTTGAAATTAAATCTGCCCGCCTTATTGCTACTGTCAAACTTATTTTCGAATTTGGGTGTTACAGATATAAAATTCGTTTGATTTAATTATATTAACATTCTGAGTTTTTAATAAATAAAAAAAAAATTGCTTTCAAGTCTTGTTTGTAAATATAATAATTATTTGTATTTTTATAAAAAAAAAAGAAAATAATTTTTCGCTATCATATACTTTCAATTGGTTTTTTTTACTTTTGAATAAGTAACATAACACAGTTGGTAAGTCAGAAAGATTGGCAAGCAGAAGGTTACGGATTCGAAACTCACTCAGTGCACTTTGAATATTTTTGCTGGCCGATGATTAATAAATTAATTGTTAGACAAACATGTGTCTAAATAAATTTAATTTGAGGTCCCACTCCTTTGTTTTCGATTTTACAATTCTTATTTATTTATATTTTGGAAATCAAATGATGAATATGTGATAGTAGTCTTACCCTTTTTTTAAATAAAAAAAAAAAACTCAAACTTTCATGCTAACAATTGCTTACCGTTTCATCATATTTTCAACTTGATTTATAAGAGCATGATTATCGGTGTTCTTTGAGAGTTCCTACACATTTATTAAAGAAATTGTGTCAATAATAAATGAATATTTCACTTGTTTTCACGTTCCTGAACTAAAGCACGTCCTCATACTAAAACACACTTCTACATTCCAATTAAGTGGGTCATGATAATAAATTAATAAAAAAAATTACAAGAATGTAGTTGATTTGTTTTAAATGTGGGACCTATTTTAGATTTTTTGATGAGTTACATGGATATTTGAGAATTGTAGATGAGTTGTTTAAAAAATTTAAAAGTGTGAAATAATATAAAAAATTATGTGAGTCTCATTTAAAAAACGCAAATGGATATGATGGATGTGAATGCTCTTAATAATCCTTTCACATATTGCACTAACCTTGTATATGCATTCTAACATAACCTTGTATATGCATTCTAACATAACTCTCTTTTCACAATTCAACATTCTAAACCAAAATCAAACCTTTTTTTTAACTTGTAAAAACAGTCAAACACTACTTTCTTTTAATTTCTAGAACCTGTATATGATCATACATATTTTATTATTATATTAACGTGTGTGTTTGTATTTTGTTTTTTTTTTCTTTTTTATTTTAATTGTAAAGCCACGTTTCAGCGCCCCATAGGCTAGATTAAAATGGTGAAATAGTCAAATTTGTAGTGTGAGATGGAGGACATCTCACTTTTAATGCCTGCACTTTTTTGTTTTGTTTTGTCATGATATTCATTTCATTTCATTTTTTATTTTATTTTTCCAACTATGTAGTAATTATGGTTTTTTGGGTATCATTTGGGCGTTAACCCAAGCACTTCTTACCGACACTAATTCTAACTTTACACCCCTTGGTTTTGATTGGGGATTAATTAATTGTTAAGTTAGATTAGTTGTTAACTAGGTTAATTTTTTAAGATAGTATTGATTATGATAATTTTGATTAGGTCTTAATTAGTAAGTTGGTTAATATTAAAAAAAAAAATACCCTTTTAGTTTTTTAGAATAATCATTAAATTTGTACATATTCAAACATTTTATGATCAAATTAATTAATTATACATTTTATAAATAAAAGGACTTCACATCCTCAAATAATTGATTGGTCAACTTAACGTTCACCAATTAATTATTCAAATCAAAACAATTAAAATTCACGCGGAATTTGGTTTTTCTCAACGCAATAATCAAACGCTATCACTCAACGTAATAATCAAATCAAATTAGTTTCTTCGCCTAGTGTGATTTAATTCTAAAGAAGATTAACAAAATAGCTAACCAACCTCAAATTATTTTCTACCAACATAATAAAAACTCAAGATCATTTTCAAAAAAGAATTTCTTTCAAAATTAACTGTGAACTGCGTCTACAATCACTCACTTTTCAAATCCCAGACAAGGTTCAAGGATAAATTCAAAAGAAATTCTACGTGGTCCTATAAAAAACACCAACCAAAATACGATCTACGAATTGGGACTCTGATTCCTCATAAGAGGATACGTAGACACGCGATCTAAAATCGTGGCGAGTCTTGCTAATTAAAACTTAAAACCCTGTTTATCCCAAACCTAAACCTAGAGCTTAATATCCTTGTGAACAAGGTGGATGAAAGGTGCATAACACCTTCCTTTCGTCTAATTGAGTCTGTAGCCTAGAATCTCTGTCCGCGAATTAGGGTTTTCTGTTATGTTCCCTTCCCTAGGATAAAAACTAATAGTGACGACTCTTGATTTAAAAACCAGTTACTACAAATAGATCCACTATCTTGATCACATAGTTCCTCTAACAAGTCTTTGTTTGAATTCATGTGCCAAGTGCAACATGAATCCGTAATCCACTCCTTACTCTAGTTGCTGCTTAAAACCACAAGAACATCAGATGATCGAAATCATCATGAATAATGGTTGCATTGCCATTATCATTACGTCCATGATCTTTTAGGCATTCAGGGCACACCTGTAAGTACGAAGTGCGCCTAAGAGAGGGGGGGGGGGTGAATTAGGTACTTTAAAAAATTCTGGTTTTAGTGATGATGGATATTATTTTTCTGGTTAATGGTGAGTTTAGGAAAGAGTAAAGTGCAGAAAAATAAAGAGACACGGGTGATATATCCTGGTTCCCCTCACAGTTCGAGAGTACTCCAGTCCCCTTTCAACATGAAAAAGATTTCCTTATTGTGGAAAACTTAAACAAGAACTACCAAAAAGCCAAGAACAATCCTCTTGGACCAATAACAATCCTCTTGGATTTTCACTATGTCAAAAATGAGAACAATCCTCTCAAAGTGACTACACTTGTATCCAACAATCATGGAAAGACAAGATTTTAAAACACTTAATCTTATTTCCAACAATCCTGGAAAAATAAGTAAGTAACTATCAATATTTGATTTTGAGTGAGTTGAGTAGTATTGATCACTTAGAGTGATTTAACAATGAATGATCTTCTCTTCCAATAATAATATTGTACAATGACTCAAGATATAATTGCTCAAAGTTTTCTGTTTAATAATGTATGAACGTGTGCAGAAAACTTATGTATGAAAGTGAAGAAATGCTTGAGTTTGTATTTTGAAAAATTCAGAAAATATATTTGAAAGAGGTGTTCAAAATGATTTTGAAAATGATTATTTATATGTTCATATCACCCTTTTGAAACATCATAAAGTTCTGAAAATGAATCATGAACAAATGCCAAGATTGAGTGAAAGGTTTCAATGAAAAGGTATTATGAACATGCATGTGAAAAGCTACTATTTTTCAAAATCGTGCAACATGCAATCGATTGCACCCTTTGTGTAAATCGATTGCACGGGGATTCAACATCTATATTTTCAAAAGTTTTAAGTGTGCAATCGATTGCACAAGTAATGTAAATCGATTGCATGTGAAGTCAGTAGCAAAAAATAAGTGACTGCAATCGATTGCACAAGCAATGTAAATCGATTACACTGAGAAACAAAAGCAAACGTTTTGAAAATTTTAAGTATGCAATCGATTGCACAACTAATGTAAATCGATTGCACTAAGAAACAGAAGGAAAAGATCTGAAAAATTGAAGCATGCAATCGATTGCACTAATATGCAAATCGATTGCACTCAAGTAAAAAATGAATTTTAACTTTGAAAAACTTGAGTAATGATTTATAAAACATTTCTTATTCACCATTGAGCATCTATATCTTAAGATCAAAGTAACTAATATCATTATACCTTGAAAATTGTTAAGAGCTTTGAACTAAAGATTTTGTCCATAGATGCTTTGAGCTTGATCATAAATTTTTGCCTTCTTTGTCAATCATGGTTCATCTTCATCAAAACAAAAGTTCATTTGAGAAGCTTGATTTTACATTCTCCCCCTTTTTGATGATGACAAACAATCTTGCTTTATGCGTTGTAGTTTCCATAAAGAGCTTCTCCCCCTAAGATGCAAAACTCCCCCTATGTATGAGAAGGTTGGAATCCTTTGTATTTGTTCATCTTGGTTGGAGAGTACCTTAAAAATTAAGACAAGGAAAAAATACAAGCATAAAGTACCACATCTTTCTCCCCCTTTGACATTATCAAAAAGAAGGGAAAGATGCACAAAACAAACAATAATAAAGCAATATATCGAAAAAACTTTAATTAAATAAGGAACACAAATTGTTTAACGATTACACAGAAATTTAACAAACAAAACATTGAATAACAAGACAAGGACATAACAGAAAATAGAGTTAGCCAGAACTTCAAGGGTGATGCATGTCCGGGTGGTTATAGGACCAAGAGCCTTGATTCAGAAATTGTTGTTGAAGAGGGGGTTTCGTGTAGTGTTGAGGAGGTGCAGATGGATTATTTGGATCATATGGTGGAATGTGAAGATGAGAGTAAATGTATGAAAATTGTTGATTCACATCTGTGCGGAAGTCATTAATCCGGGTTGTCGTAGAATCATTGATCGCATTCCATTGGTTGTTGATGTTGGTGTCCATGGAAGAAAATTGTTGAGACATGTAATCCATAAGCTCTTGATTGCTTGGAATAGAGGGAGCAGTAGATGGAGGAGGTACAACTTCACCGCCTTCGACTTCTTGATCGTTCCCTTCATCACCAACAACATCTTCACCAATGTAAGTGATAGTTTTTGTTTCTGGATTGTAATGCACGCCCATTTTGGAGTCAACATTCTTGATGGAAATCTTATTCAGATTTGGATCCATATTCACTTTTTCAAACCCAGCAAAATCCACTCCAAATTCCTCCATAATTAAAGTAACAAAATAAGCATATGGAAGAAATTTTGATTTTGCATCGACTCTCAGCATATGCACCATTATAAGTCTTGCCCAGTTAATGCTTATTCCTTTCTTTCTTGCATAAATCAGCTGCATTTCCAGGTTGGTCACAGTGCAATGGTTTCCAGCTCTTGGAAACCTGATATAGACCATAAAGTAATGAAATAGGTGATCGTCTGTATAGAAGTTACCTGCACTCCAGGAGCCTCTGGATGGAATTACTCCGCCTAGACCACGAATCTGTTTGGCGCAGAATTTAGCTTCACTTAACCTCCTAATGCTGTAAAAGAAATCCTTTTTTCCGTAGTCATCTCATACCTCATTTTCAGGGTCATACATAGAACTTCTAGTATAAGGAATATGAAGAATCTCACCAACAACCTGATGAGTTAGAGAGATACGAGTACCTAACACATATGTCACCATTTTTCCTTTTTGGGGAGTTAGATTGTTGAAAAACATTCTTACCAAATCCGGATAATATGGACCTAACGATGAAATTAATGGTTCTAGACCATAAGCAGCTAAATCATTTTGAAAAGAGAAGCATTCTTGGGGAAAGGATGATAGCATACCATATTTAGATTTGATACTATTTTCCTTTGAAAGTCCTTTGTGAATCTGACTTCTTGCTCTTCAGTGAGAGATGAAAGCAATGGATTAGAAGATGAATCAACCTTCTTCTTCCCTTTTTCTGAAGTTGGAACCTTTTTTTTTGTCTTGAAGCCATGGGTAAGGAGTTTAGCGTTTTGAGGATTTTAGGTTTTGTGAGAGAGAAATGTGTTTGAGAGCTAAAATTTGGATATGATTTGAGTAGATGGGAATTAGTGGGTTGTATTAAAGTTTATTTGGCTTGGGAATATGAGAGAGAGGAATTCTGACCAACAAAAATTTATGTCATAAAAGCAAGTTACAGTACGTGCAATCGATTTACATACAAGTGCAATCGATTTGCACATAAAACAGAATCAAAATAAAACTGAAACGCACAGAGTGCAATCGATTTGCATTTATGGTGCAATCAATTTGCACTTGAAACAGAAAGGTTAGAAATAAAAATACTCAGTGAGCAATCCTTTTATTCCACAACCATGAATCATCGTTGTTCGCCATGAGACATTTATCCTTCAAAGATGGATCATCAAGTGAAATCATAAATATATTATTGATTCTTTTACCTTTAATTATAACCTCATGTGTGACTTCGTCTTCTACCAAGCATTCATCCTTGGTGAACTTGATCTTGAAGCCTTTGTCACAAAGTTGGCTAATACTAAGAAGATTGTGCTTTAGTCCTTCAACATAAAGAACATCTTCAATGGATGTGAAAGGTGGAGCACCAACTTTGCCTTTGCCAAGGATTCTTCCCTTATTATTGTCTCCATAAGTGACAAAACCCTTGGCCTTTAGCACTAGATTTGAAAATTGGTTTATGTCTCCTGTCATATGCTTTGAACAACCACTATCAAGATACCAAAGATTGCATGTGGTCTTCAAGCATACCTGCAAAAAAAATTAGGCTTTGTTAGGTAACCAAGTTGCTTTTGGTCCTTCATAATTAGTGCCTTTCTTTACCCACACATAATGCCCACTTGCCACATTAAAGTTTCTAACATAGCAAGCATTAGGTGTATGGCCTTTAATGCCACAATAAAAACAAGTAGGTTCAAAGTTACTTCTATATCTAGAAGGATAAGATTTCTTCTTAGGAAATGTTTTCTTTTTAGGATAGTGATGAACTATTTTAGGTTTGTTCACTTTCTCTTTGGATGATTGACCACTAGCCTTAACAAAGATAGTTTTATTAGAAGTTGGTTTTGAAAACTTTGAATATCCAAGTCCACTTTTATCATTTGAGTATCTTTGTTGGCTAAGGACACCTTCCAATCCAATTTGGACTTTTTCATATCTTTCAATGGCTCTTTTTAATTGGACAATTTGGAAAGAGAGAGATTCATAATTTTTGCATACAAAATTTTGTTTTTGTTCATCACTTGGTTTTTGTTTTTCTTCTTTGAAATCTTTTTCCATAGATTCACATTTTTCTTCTAAGGATGAAATTTGTTTCTTTTGTGATAAAATAGTTTTATACAGAATTTTTCATTCATTCAATAGTTCATCTATAGCACCTTGTGCATCACTATCAAAAAGAGAAAATTCATTACTAACCTCATTGTATTCATCATCAGAATGGTGTGAGACCATCAATGCTAGATTTGCACTTTCATCACTATCAGAATCAGATGAGGAACTTATTTCATTATCCTCCCATGCAACATAAGCTTTTTTGTTCTTGAATCCCTTTTTGCTCTTGAAGCCACCTTTCTTGGAGAGTTTTGGACAATCCGACTTGATATGACCTTGCTTACCACGTTCATAACATGTGATTTCTTGTGTTGATGTGGAAACTTCCTTATTCTTAAATTGTTTCTTTCCTTTTGAATGAGAAAAGGGTTTGTCATTTCTACCAAAGAACTTACCAAGCCTTTTAACAAGAAGCATGAAATTTTCATCTTCTTCTGGATTGTCTTCCTTTTCAACTTCCTTGGAATCTATCTTCAAGGCAATATTCTTGGATTTCTTCTCTTGATTTTCATGCTTTTCAAGTCTTCCGAGTTCCGTTTCATATTCTTGAGGTTTTCCAAACAATGTTGCAGATGTCATGGAGGAGAGACTTTTCTTTTCTAAAATTGTTGTTACCTTTGGTTGCCATTCCCTAGTTAAGGACCTAAGTACTTTCAGATTTAGTTCATCATTCGCCAAAGTTTTACCAAGAGCACTTAGATGATTTGTCAAGTGCACAAATCCCTTTTGTAGGTCAAGAATGGTTTCTCCGGGCTGCATTCGAAATAATTCGTATTCTTGACTCATGGTATTTAGTCTTGATCTTTTTAATTCAACAGTTCCTTCATGAGTTTGTACCAAGGTATCCCATATTTCTTTTGCTGTCTTGCATGCCGAGACACGGAAGAATTCATCCATGCTAAGAGCACCTTGAAGAAGGTTTATTGCCTTTTTATCATAGAGAACTTTCTTCTTATCATCATCATTCCATGCAGTTTTAGGCTTTAATGATCCAACATCATTGATTACCGTTATAGGGATAAATGGACCATTCTCGACGGCATTCCATATTTCTTCTCCTTGTGCTTCTAGATGTGTCTTCATGCGTATTTTCCAGAAGTCGAAATATTCACCACAAAATAAAGGAGGCTTGTTGTTACTACCACCATCTCTGAAAATGGAATTTTTATTTGCGGAAGCCATTCTGGATCTTTTAGGAACATGTTACCTATAACCTACTCTGATACCAATTGTAAGCACGAAGTGTGCCTAAGAGGGGGAGAGGGTGAATTAGGTACTTTAAAAAATTCTGGTTTTAGTGATGATGGATATTATTTTTCTGGTTAATGGTGAGTTTAGGAAAGAGTAAAGTGCAGAAAAATAAAGAGACACGGGCGATATATCCTGGTTCCCCTCACAGTCTGAGAGTACTCCAGTCCCCTTTCAACATGAAAGAGATTTCCTTATTGTGGCAAACTTAAACAAGAACTACCAAAAAGCCAAGAACAATCCTCTTGGACCAAGAACAATCTTCTTGGATTTTCACTATGTCAACAATGAGAACAATCCTCTCAAAGTGACTACACTTGTATCCAATAATCCTGGAAAGATAAGATTTTAAAACACTTAAACTTATTTCCAACAATCCTGGAAAAATAAATAAGTAACTATCAATATTTGATTTTGAGTGAGTTGAGTAGTATTGATCACTTAGAGTGATTTAACAATGAATGATCTTCTCTTCCAATAATAATATTGTACAATGACTCAAGATATAATTGCTCAAAGTTTTTTGTTTAATAATGTATGCAAGTGTGCAGAAAACTTATGTATGAAAGTGAAGAAATGCTTGAGTTTGTATTTTGAAAAATTCAGAAAATATATTTGGAAGAGGTGTTGAAAATGATTTTGAAAATGAATATTTATATGTTCATAGCACCCTTTTGAAACATCATAAAGTTCTGAAAATGAATCATGAACAAATTCCAAGATTGAGTGAAAGGTTTCAATGAAAAGGTATTATGAACATGCATGTGAAAAGCTGCTGTTTTTCAAAAACGCGCAACATGCAATCAATTGCACCCTTTGTGTAAATAGATTGCACGGAGTTTCAACAGCTATATTTTCAAAAATTTTAAGTGTGCAATCGATTGCACAAGCAATGTAAATCGATTGCATGTGAAGTCAGTATCAAAAAATAAGTGAGTGCAATCGATTGCACAAGTAATGTAAATCGATTTCACTTAGAAACAGAAGCAAACGTTTTGAAAATTTTAAGTATGCAATAGATTGCACAACTAATGTAAATCGATTTCATTGAGAAACAGAAGCAAAATATCTGAAAAATTGAAGCATGCAATCGATTGCACTAATATGCAAATCGATTGCACTCAAGTAAAAAATGAATTTTAACTTTGAAAAACTTGAGTAATGATTTATAAAACATTTCTTATTCACCATTGAGCATCTATATCTTAAGATCAAAGTAACTAATATCATTATACCTTGAAAATTGTTAAGAGCTTTGAACTAAAGATTTTGTCCATAGATGCTTTGAGCTTGATCATAAGTCTTTGCCTTCTTTGTCAATCTTGGTTTGTCTTCATCAAAACAAAAGTTCATTTGAGAAGCTTGATTTTACAACACCTTTCTTGTGTGACCCTTCTTCTTAAAATGATAGCATCAAATATTAGATGCCTCGCCACTATAAGACTTATGTTTACTTTTTCCTTTCTTCTTGTCGAACTTACCATCCTTTCGCCAGAATTTTCCTTTAATGGCCAAACCTTCACGAAACATCGACAATTTATGCTCCTTTCGTTCATTCAAGTCCTTAGAATAAAAGGTTGATTGGACTTCTTCAAAGGTCATGGACTCGGTTCCATAAAAGAGGGTTTCTTTGAAGTGAGCATTTGTTCTGGGTAAGAGCATAACAACAACAACGATTGATCTTCACATCAATATTTTCAAGATCAAGAATAAGCTAGTTGAACATATCTAACTTCTCGGTCAATACTTTCTCTTCAATCATCTTGAATGAATACAAAACTTGCTTCAGGTAGAGTCGATTTACCAACGATTTGGTCATGTACAAGCTTTCAAGTTTTACCCATAACCCTGATATTGTCGTCTCCTTTGATACCTGTCGAAGTTCCTTATCACCAAGGCTTAACAAGATTGTGTTATGGGCTTTCTATATCATAGTCGTCTCTTTTCTTTTTCTATTAACGCAACATCCATGTTCGCTGCTCCCTTTAACGCTTCCACACAACTTGCTGAACCAATATGGCTTTCATCTTCAAGCACCACATACCGAAATCGTTCACTTTGGAGAAATTTTCAATCTCATTCTTTGTTGAAGGCCTCTTCTCCATGCTCACCTCACCAATTTTTTGTGAAAATAATGCCAAGAACAAAGTATAATAAGTTTCTTTATCAGCAAGAAACTCACAAGGGTAGAAAAGATGGAAAAACAATAAGAACACATGTAATTGGTTATTAACTTCTATTCTTTACTTTCTGTTTAAATAAAATTACAAGTGTTACAAGTATAACAAATAACCTTTCTTACCCTAATTAGGATTTGCAGTATGCAATGATGAGAGACTAGTATGCTATTTATAATAAACCTAACATACTAAACTATTGATCTTTTTCACAAATGCCCATTACAAGCTAACTTAGGGTAGAAACTAACATAAACAAATGGACATAACAAACAAGCCCAATTCGACATGCTAACAACCCTATCATTTTTGACAAGTACATGCTTAACCATACTTCGACTACAACATACACTTCTGCGACTCCAGCATGTGAACGACCTTTGACTTCATGCTGTAGCGATAAAAAATGTAGCGGGGTAAATCGGAGATCGAATTATTGATTAATTCGTCTCACAAAAAGCAAGAGTCGCCACCGCGCTTTATTGTTTCCAAAGGAAAAGGGAAAAGAGCGAAATAAAACCCTAAATATGCAATGTAAATAAAAATACAAATACAAAGCGTTTTTGAAAAGAGATCTTATGGTTCGGGGGTTGGTTATACTATGGGAAGGTACTAGCACCCAATGCATCTATAGTACTCTATAGGAACCTTTTGAAATATATGTTTTATTTAAAATTGATTGCTTGATTGAAAATAAATCGTTTTGGCCGAAAAGGGATACGGACGAGTTTTTTTGAAGATACGACGACCTAATGTCGAAGTTTTTGCTTAAAAGGTATAAGTCTTGAAAAGGTTGAAATTTTGAAAAAAGGTGAATATTTGAGGAAAAATTATCCTAAGTTTTAATGAAATGCGAAAATTCGCGCAGTTAGACTTGAGGACATGAAGTCAACAAATTTATTGTTTTTCCTTTGGATTTAAGCATAAACAGAATAAACAAATGAATACACGGACAAAATATGCGAATAACGATTAAATAACGATAATCTAAATGATGGAATAGAGGATGCGAATAATGCGTTTTTTATGATTTTTGGTTTAATGTTAACGGGAAGAAAGTATTTTAAATTTTTTACGCATTTTTTGATAAGGATAAAACAAAAGAATTATTTAACGAGGACGTGACGTTTTTTAGTTTTAAGTTATTAAGTTTTTTATGTTTTTGATATTAATATTAAGACAAGAAAAATGAGTTAATAAAATATTTTTTTTTTAGTTTTTTATGTTTATATGTTTTAGGATTTTCGATTGATAACGATGTAAGAAAAGATTAATTAATTACTAAAATATCTATAACTTTAAATTCCATATTTTTTATGTATATAAATAAAATACTTATTTAAAAAATAAGGGGGTTCCAATTTAAGTTAAAAAAAAACTAACAATTTATCTTAATGAAATAAAAATAAAGTTCTTAACTTAAATCCAACATTAAACTAAGATGTCAACTAATTAAAAAAACCTATTGAGACATATCTTTTGTTTTTTTTTAATATAATATAATTATCAGTTAATTAATATAAATAATACTTCTAACAAAAAAAGATTAGAGAAAAAAAAACAAAAGGAAATATATCAAAAAGTAAATAAACAAAGTGGATGGGCCAGGGAGCTGAAGGCCCAACGCGCAGCTCATAAACGTGAGGGGGGTGCAAAGAAGCAGGTCGTGGGTTTAAGGGAAAAAAGGCCCATCAGCTTGACAAATTGCATTAGGGTTTGTCTTATGTTAACAATTGGGATTAGGGTTGTGTCCTGGGCAGAAACGGCGCGCCTCTTCTTCTTCACGATCTTCTTCTTCGCCTCTCCTTCTTCACTCTCGCCTCTGAACTTGATGCCTCTCCTTGCTATGGCCACCCACTCCAGCTCCTCTTCCCTCCAGTTGGACGAAAAACGGGACGGCTACGAATTCGGTAAGAAACGCGATTGATTTGTTACACTTAATTCGGTTTTTGCATGTTGATTTGATTTCACGATTTCCACTATGTTGATCTTTATTATTAATTCTTATACTTGATTGTTAATGTTTGATTGAGGATGCTCAAAGAAATAAAAAGAGAAAGGACCGTTACCTAGGCGGAGACGGAGGAGGAAGCTAGGAGCGACGGAGGCCAGGCGGTGAGGAGAGGGGAAGCGGGCCCAACGGTGACCGGTATTTCGCGATTTTCTTCTTCTTGTTTGCTGCCACTGTATTGTGATGCTTTTTCTTGTTGAAACTATTCTGTACTTCTTCCTCTTCGTTTGCCTTCGTACTGTGCTTTGTTGTCCTTCTTCTTCTTTGAATGTGATACTGCACTTGGTTTTCCTTCTTCTTTGGATGTGATGCTGTACAATATGTATGTTGGCCTGAATAGTTGTTTTTTGGTATGATGTTGGCTTGAGAAATATGCTTTGAGAGGCCAGTGATGTTGATACTGAGGCCTAACCTGTTGCCTTAAGAGTTGGTTCTGGCTTGGGTCGTTTCAAGCCTTTGGATTGATGATGTTCTGGCTTGAATAATAGTTTGACATGGTGATGAGTATAGGGATTTCGTGTGGTTTGGACAGATTGATGGAAATTGGGGCATGAGTTTTTAATAGGCCATATTGATGGTGGTTTTAACTGGTTTTCTGTGAGATTATTTGGATATTTTTTCTGATAACAAGATGATGATGTTGGCTTGAATGGCTCAATCGATTTTGCAAAGTTTGGCCATATGGTTTGGAAATGGTTTTTTGACAGTATATGTGATTATGCAGGTTTGCTGAGTCTTTTTATGTTTTTCTTTGATAACTATTTTTCTAAGTGTTTCTTGAAGGCTTGGATATGTATCTATGCTATTGGTTTTCTTTTTGGTTGTTATAACAATTCCCTCTCTTCTTTTCGCTACAGGCTGGAAATTTGAAAAATGCTTTGGGATTTCCTGAGCATTCTGCACTATACTGTCCTCCAATTTGTTTCTATTCTTCTTTTGTGTTATTATCTCTACTGGCTATATTTTAATTTGTCTTGTATACCCTCTTTCTGCCTATGCCAAGCCTGTATAACCCACACTTCTCCCTCTCTTTTTCTCTCAGTATAGCTTTGATAAAAGAGTGATAAGCTGTACTTTTTTTTCTGAAACTGCAATGGCCAGAAAATGATGAAAATGGAATTTCTATATTGCTTGCATATGTGGTTAAACTGCATGTTTTCCTCTAATACAAAACTTGTTTTGTTTCTCTGCTGTGTGGGCATTGGTTTACGTAGCATGCTTGCATATGTAGAAAATGCATGGGTTTTGTATGCTTATGCTGTATGTTTTTGAAATTGCATTTTGGATTTTGAAAAATGTAATTAATTTAAACATGCAATTTTTTTGGAAAACATAAACTTGTGCATTTATTTTAAAATTCCTTTCTTTTTTGTGAACCGGGGGCAATCCCGTGATTTGCAAAAAAGAGTAACTGATTCCGGCCATTGCATTTAATGATGAAACTTTAATAATTTCGCTTTTTAATCATTTATTCGAATTCTAATCTCTTTCTTTTTTTTTAATTTTGCAGGTAACATTAAGCGAGCAGACAAAACGCATTGGATCGGAAGTTTTAGAATTAGGATAGATTAGTTTTTTTTATTTCATTTTAGTTTTTGTAAATTTATTATTGTAATTTATTGTAATAGATACAATGTTTACATAATAACTGTACAATCAGAAAAATGAATAATAAAAAAACACTATTTGCCAATTAAATTCTTCTTTCCCTTGAATTATTTATTTATCGTTTACAATTCTCCAAACGAATAATAATTGAAAACAAAATTTCAATTACCTACATTTAAAATAATAAACAGATAAATAAATAATTATCGTTGATCAACTAATATCTTTAATTCATCATTCATAACTAAATTATAATAATTAAAACAGGGTTTCAATTATTTAACTTAGAATGACAAATGATTAAACAATCGTTATTGACCAATGAACTTTTTCCGAATGCTTATTGTATTATTCATAAACCTTTAAATTATGTAATAACTAAGAATAAATTCCAGTTACTTAAATTTAAGATAATGAGTAATAAATAAATACTGTCCGCACAATTAATGCGCCTCTTCTCTGATGTTTTATTTTATTATCTATACATCTTTAAATTACCTAATAATCGAAAATGAATTTCAATTATTTAAATTTTAGATAATAAATAATTAATAAACATCATTTTAGCACGAATCGATTAAATGATTTAATGTTCAGCATAAATAGCTCTTGGCCTGAAAAAGTTATGAATTTTAAAATCGATGGATCAAAACAAATGTAATGTAATAATGCAGGTAGGAGACGATATCTTAGGTCAAAATTTGGGGTACAACACATGCTAACCTCTATCAAACTTGTCGAACCACGAAGCTACCCTTTGATCCAATATCTTCCTCATTGGTGATAATAGATTTCTCTCAAAATTAAATAAAATCATGTTTAACACCTCTCGTGATATAAAATTAGTTTAATTGTTGTATTGATTATTGGATTGTTCATAACTCTTCATCCATTTTTCTATTCTCTGATAATAGTGTTAATAAATGTAATTGTTTTAATCTCAATTCACATCTATTGTAATGATTTTTGCTGCGAAGCAATTTTATAAAACTCTGATTTTTGAAAAGATTTCGAAATCAACTTTTTGGGATAAGTCTATTAAACTCCCTTTTAGACCATTATAAGTCCATGTTCTACTCAACAAAGATAGTTTCACTTGTGGCTTTATTCACCATCTTAATCTTTCTTGCTTCTAGTAGGCGTGCATACATCAGTTCCTCACCCTTCAATGCCTCAATACACTTCTCATGAGTCAAAATTTCCTACTTATTTACTTTACACAATCCAAAATTATTGTCTTTGGAAAATCTTTTGATCTCCCATTTAAAACCCATGGTGCTCACTTGTAAACAAAATATATTTACCCCATGGTGGACGCCACTTGTTGTGAATTTGACAGGTTCAATCACACCATGAATTTTTATTCTTGGGGATAAAGAATAATGGAAACCAAAATAAATGGTCTTCATCAAAAATAACTCTTTAAGAAAAAAAATAGAAACTTAACTTTGTAGAAGAAGATTAAAGACAAGAAACACAAAAACTTTTTTTACCTAAATCGATTAGATAATTTAGTATACGTCCAAAAGTTGATACAAAATATTACAAATAATTTACTAGAAAATAGTCACCCAAGTTTCTAAGAATAACCCTTATTTTCTACCCCGGGTTTTTTCAATCTATCCACCTTTCTCTATATATGAATCACACAATCCCTATGTATTTAGAAGAGTTTCTTAACCCCCTTAGATAATTTAGAGGTTTCCTTAAAGCTTTATCTCTCTAAGTTTTCCCTTACTAGGATTTCCGCCTCTTCTCTTTGTCTTCAACTATAAAGTTCTGAAGATTGTGATAATAAGAACAACAAAGATACAAATTCATAACTTCTGAAACACAACTGATCCATAACAAGCCCAAAACATAACCCATTAACAAACGGGTCCACGAATTAAAACGAAGAAGCCCAAAACACACTAATAGACAAAACCTAACAAGATGACCAAAAATGCAAATGATCGCGGTCTAACTCAAACCAACACCTGACTAAACTATTGTCATATGACCAATGACCTTTTTCATAGCTCTCTAGCCCAATTGTCCTCTGTCGACCAGAGCCTACTGTTGACATATGCCTCGGTCTATCGCCGCCATCTTTAGCCAATTTCTGATGAATGCTTTATGTTCTGACGCCTTTTGTCAACTCCATCAATGCTTTTACAAATTTTAATTTCTACGATCTCAAAATATGTTTCTCTTCTCTTTATCACTTGAGGTTTTAAGGCATACTTCAACACATTGCATAGACTTGATCAAATTTATTTAAGAATAATTTAACCTTTGAAGAGAGCAGCAAGGTGGTTGTTGGTCAATGTGACATCACCGTCGATTTAAAGTTAAGGTGGAGAATTGTTTTATTATGCCTTAAAACCTCAAGTGAGAAAATAGAGAAACAACATTTTTACTATTTGCAATTTTTTTTGGTGAGATTGTGGTGGTTGAGTAAGTCGTTGCGTAGGTGGCTAGCGTTGTATAGACATCTAGTAGTGATTGCACGGTCCATCAAGTCTCAAGATTTTTTGCATTTGTTCACGGATCTGTTTGTTATTGGATCATATATTAGGCTCTTTGAGATTTTGGTTGTTATAAATATGAATCTCTCTCATTTATTGGGACGAGGGGTGTAAAATGTAGCAATCTTAGTGAGAAGCAAATGGTAGAATTTATAGGAATTTATTCTTGG
Organism: Vicia faba; assembly: GCA_948472305.1. Lineage (NCBI taxonomy): Eukaryota > Viridiplantae > Streptophyta > Magnoliopsida > Fabales > Fabaceae > Vicia > Vicia faba. The sequence goes on along the minus strand of OX451740.1, from coordinate 1,307,402,636 downwards.
GATTTTACATCCTTTTAGGGTTATCCAGAGGATTTTGGAAACACTTTGTAAATGTTGGGTTTATGTGATTGTTGTTTTGAGAGTTGGAAATATTACGAAACACTTGGATGGAAAATATAGTTTAGTTTGGGAACTCCAAAGCCTATTTTTTAATCATTCAAATTGTAATATCTCATAACAATATTAAGAACAATAGTGAAGTAGAGAATCACTTCCTCCTCAAAAATTAAATAAGTTTGATCAAATTGAGTAAACAATTTTCTCTTTGTTCCCACCTATTATAGTTTTTTCCTTGAATTCATTAGAATTATTATCATCGTTATTTATCTCACACACCAAAGTCTTGATATGATTGAACTTTTAATTATTCTATAAATTTTTCACGGCAAATGATGATGTTTGCATCACATTTTGGTTAATTGAGTTTTAAGATATTGATTATTTTTGTTGAGATTTTGGTTCATTCTTTCACCTTTAAATTTTGAAGGATTCAAGAGTGTTTTTATTTGCTCCCTCTTTTAGTCAACTCATAAACACTTGATTTTTTGTTTGTGTTTTATTCCTAAATTTTGAATTAGTATTCCTATTTTTGTAAAAACTAATGGGATACTTGTGTGTTCGCACGGATACTGGTGTGAACTGCGGAATTGTCATCAGTTTGTCATGAGAATTCAAAAAAATTAGGAAATATCAAAATTTTATTGAGAATTCTTTTAAAATAATACAAAACAATACTTTTAAAATAATTTAACATTAAATTTAAAAAAAATTCTTGAAAATAGAATTAGGTTGAGAATTCTTTTGTCAATGAGGCTTTTAACATCATGCTATTAAGTTTTTCATTTAGTTTTTTATCTGAATATGTGTATTATTGTCACTAAATTTATTTTTTTAAATTGAAACTTATATGAATAATTTTCCAGTGTATATTTATCATATATATAGAAAATTCTAATGCACAATATATCTCTCAATTAATTATATGTTCATTCTTTCATCATAAACAACTAATTATATAACACTAGTTGTACAGAAAAAAGTTTGTACAATGATACAATATTTCTCCCTACAGTTCATTATAAGGTCCTATCCTATACCATTTTTGTTTATATTCTTGTTCAATTTGATGTTACAGGAAAAAACTTAATATTTATATGCATTAAGGAAAGTTTGTACAGTGATACAATATTTCTTCCTACAGTTTGATACACAGTTTGTTAAATTGATTGTTAATCGAAATTGCTGAATATCATCTTGGGATAAGAATATGATGCAATGTCCATCTTCATAATTGCCAGAGCAATCAGGATCAAGAAGCAAACATCCATCTATTTCTTCATAAGTTGATGGATCAAGTGGTTGGTTATCAATATAACATGTTTCAAGAGATTCATTGCTAGTAAAATGTTCATTACATAATTAAATGCAACTTCGTTATTCATAACAATTTCGTTGCATGGAATTTTATATCCATGTTTAAGAAAATTCACAACCTCCTTAATATGGTCTATTTTTGCATCTTATTGCTCATACATATAGTTCGATTTGTCACCACCAACACTGGATTTTACTCTTGATCTGATTCTGTACAGGATCCACATAAACTTCGAATTTTAATTATAATGTTAAAAATTAAAATTCTGACTATCAGATCCCAGATGTCCTACGAGATGTCGAGACACTGGATCCGACTTCACACACAACAACAAGATGTATAAACAAAAATAGCAGTGTGCTGAAATTAAATAACACATGATATGTTTATCCAGTTCGGAACAACTTTCCTACTCTGGGGGCTATCAAGCCAGGTATAAAATCAACTAGATAGTATCAATTCGGAGACCTTATAGCAAACCTCCATTTTAAAATCTACACACTTAATCACTACCATTTTCTTAACATCTACCTAAGACACACCTAGGTATCATGCCCTTCTCAAATCCCTCTTCAATTACACTCAGAAATTGGAGCAAACTCTAAACACAAGTAGAGAACAAAAACAACTCAAAGATGTACTTCTAAAACACGCAAGACTCAATGCTTAAAAGCTTATGAGAATTAACACACAATGTGTTCAATGCTTAAAAGCTTATGAACATCTAAAAGAGAACTTACAACACAATAAAATAGTCATACTCTTCTATAAATATGATATTAGAGAGGCTCACAAAATAAATATTCTACAACCCTAAAAACACACACGTAAGTTCTATCTAATACTAGATATACACCAGTCTATTTATAACTTTATTCTAAACTGGGTTGGGCTTCAAAACCGCAGTAGTGAGGCTATAAAGGGTCTGCAAAAAATCCTCCAAGAAAATAGGTCTTCAATTATTAGTTTCATAATAAATCTCCATATTTAGAAACTAATCAAATCTTCAAAAACCAATCAAAGAATATTCTGAATTAATAATCTTGGATATCAATAGCTACAAATAAGCTAATTCACATTGTCAGCTTGCTGCAGACGCGATGTCATATCTCCTTGTTGGGACATACTTCTCGACATGTTGAAACAGAATGTTGAAACATCTTGTTCAATATGTTGCTGCTAAAATGGTTTTACCAAAATATAAGCCAACCATAATTTTAGAGAAATAACAATCTCCCCCTTTGGCACATTTTGGCTAAAACACTTAAACATCCCTTGCACAAAAAAAGAACATGCTTGAAAATAAATCAAACATACACATCAAAGGTACATCAGCGGAAAAACACACATGCAAGGTTAGAAGCACAAAAAATAGCAACACACACACATGGTTAGTAGTTATTTGATCTACTAACACAGTTGCCCTAAAAATAGAGAACACTTAAGTTCTACCACCATGATGTCAAGATATCATATATGACATCTCTTCAAAAACAAGCAGGAACGCCCCCTCAAAACCTGCTATCACAAATGAAGAATCAGAAAATTCTCCCCCTCAGCAAGTGCTAGCTTTAGCACCCTCAATATCATACTACTCCCCCTTTGTAGCCACAATGTGACAAAGGTAAGAAGATAATATTAGAAAAAAGTTTAAGCACCTAAAGTTATAGAGTCAGGGTGGAAAAATTTAAAAATATTCTAAGCATTTAGCCCTTACCTAATCATAAACAAAAATAAAATTGCAACAAAAAATAAAAAAAAACAAACAAAACACATGACTGCAGTCATCATGTGCTAGCAGTATCAATATCACCATCCTCCTTAGAGCCAGATCCTTCACTCTCTTCATCACTTGTAGTGACATCATTATCAGACGAGTTCTTATCATATGCATCAGATGCATTGTTGCCTTCGACATCAACAACCTCAGCTTCCTTTTCTGATTCCTCCATTAAGGATTTCATGAGATCCTCAAGCTTAGCATTTCTTGTTGTATCAGTTTTGATAGTGTCCTCCAACTCTCTCTAAGTTTCCTTCAATAGGGAGATTATTCCCCTCTTGTCGTTTTAGGCACATGAGCTTCCAAGTTTGCAATAACAATGTCTTAATCATGGGATCCACCAAACAACTTATGATGTAATGTCAAAGAGGATGCTCTTTTCTTAACCCTTTCAATGGGTAATAAGTTCCTAGGATGTTGACTTAGAACTATTCCACATATAAGAAAAGGAAAACAAACAAGCAGCTTCACATCAGTAGATGTAGCTTGTTTCATTACTTGATCAAAAATATATCTTCCATAATCAAACACCATTTCAATACCAACAAAAAAATTCCAAGACCAGAGGAAATGGTTGATGTATGCTGAGTGGGAATCCAGTTAATAGTAGCAATCCTATGAAGAATGACATACTTCACAATGAGTCTACTAGATGACAATTTTCCACTTTCACCTCAGTGGTGCACCTGTCCTACTGTAATTTCACTGCATATTTAGTCATCAGTTACCTTAAGTTCTGCTTGAGGTTCTTCTGCTCTACCCAAATATATGTTAATCATCCCTGGGAAAAGTTCACAGATTCTTTGACCAACTTCTCATAACACGGACCAATATTTGTGACTATTTTAATTAGACCAGCAACTTTATCAACTTATAATGTCAGGACATTTATCAAAAACCTTTCCAAGTTCTCTCTCCAATGCTACCCTTCTGTTACCAACATATTTAAGTATTTCAGCATGTTCTTCAGACTTGAAGGAAGCTTTCTTCTCTGATTGGATCTTCTGAGAAACATAATAGGACTTCTTGCGAGTGTATTTATTATGAGAGATGACGTCTGTGATACGGTGGGAGAACTGACTTGAGGTTTTGCGTTTGTTTTCGCAAATGTTTCGGTTTAGCAAGAGTCGCCACCTACTTTTTATTTTATCCTAAGGAAAGGTTAAAAAGCACAGCAAAAACCTTTGAGATGTTTTCTTGGGTTCGGGGAGTAGATTATAGAAAGGGAAGGTATTAGCACCCTTTATATCCATGGTTATCCATGGGCTCTTAGTTACTTGCTTAGATCGCTTGCCTTGCATTTTCAATTGTTTGAAATGGTGCTTTCAATTGTTTGAAATGGTGCTTTGTGTGTGATTTTGAAAGAGGTTTTAGAAAGAGGCCATTGTTGTGGCAACCTTTGAAATGATCCATGTTTGAATGTATACAAAGGTGTATTTGTCTTTTGAAAAGTTTTCAATTTTTTTGAAAGTTGTTTTGAAAGTTGTTGTGGGATGTGTTTTGAAAAATGGCAAGGATGTGTTTTGCAAGTTGGTCAAGTAACCAAGAGCTATCTACCCTAAATTTCTCAAAGATCTTTCCTAGGTTTTAACCCTTTTAACAGTATTGTTCTACCATTGTATTTGGTGGACAATCTCGTGTTAGGATGTTAACGGGACAGACGCGGGTCATCGTTTAGACCATGAATGCAATAGTGCCAAGTGTCTTTGGCAATTTTTCCTTTAAGGGACTTGATCATTTTTAGGCAACTTTCGAAAGCGTCATCGAGGGACTATGATCATTTTGATTTGTTTGGTTTTGCCAAAGACACTCAACATGCAAACATGGCCCATTATTGAAGGCAACAAGTGGAGTAACCCTAAGGGGTGCAAGTGTGATTGGTGTTGTCCATTTTCATGCTTTTTGTCTTTTGTTTAGTCAAGCTATTTGTTTGGTTGATTTTTGCATACAAACCCTAAGTCTATCATGGCATAATTAGAAAGCTTAAAAATGTGAAATTTAAAGTCCTAAATTATTACAACATAATTATGGGGATGGGGGTACAAATGTTCAAATGGGGGATATTTAGCAAGAAATTAAATCTAAACTATTACATCCATATTGAATATACAAATATTAAAATTGTACAATAATTAAATATATACAATAAATATGCAAAATGTGTTATGCACAAAAATGGTTTTATATTTATGTAAAAGTGTTTTTCATGTGATATATAAATAAAAATAAAATGGTTAATTTTTGGATATTTTCATGGTTTAGGGCAAAACCCTAATTTTCTAAATAAATAGTATTTATTATTTATATCATATACAATATTTATTAATTATATACAAAAAATAAATAAAAGAGAAGTATATTGTAAAAAAGTAATTTTTGAGGTCAAATATTAATAAAAATAAAAAATGTATTATTTTTATATCTTTATCCTAAATATTCTAATAAATATATAAGTATTTATATTATATATTAAATATACTAAATATATACAAAAATAAAATATTTATTATTTATCAAAAAAAAAGTATATTTTAAGAAAATGTTTTCAAAAGGTAAAATAAAATAATAGCTGAAAATAAATATATTTTGTATTATTTTTTAGTATTTTAAATAAAAGTATATATATTATTTTACATACATAAGTGTAAATAAAGCAAATAAATTCAAAATAAATGCAAAAATGGGTGAAAAATATTTTTAATATTTTTTTTTATATTTTGACAAAAAATAATAAGTCAGAAGAAAAATAAAAAGTCAAAAAATGATTAAAAAATCACACAATGGGCCAAGGGGGTGTAAGTGGAAAAAGGTGGTGCAAACAGAAAAAACCACTCAGGCCCAGCCCAAGTCAAGCTTCTTCAACCTCCAGCCATTTCTGTCTCAAAAACGCGCGCCCTTCATGCTTGATTCAAACATCCTGATTCTTTGATTTTTAGCAAAAACTTATAACATCAAAAATGTAAAGCATCAAATCACGAATTCATACATATAAAGAACTTGATCTAACTCTCAGAAATGAGAGAGAATTTCTCCTCCCCCAATTCCTGACCTAACTTTTTTTCAATGTTCAGGTTTAAAATTCTCTCAGCACACACAACATAAATGAAAAGTAAGAATATGGGTAGCTTCAGGGCCATGAGTAGGACATACTTTCTTCACAAACCTAAGCCTAGATATGCTTGGATAGAGAGATAGAAGTTCAAACTTTTACCTGTTCAGCTCGAGTCGTGTTCAACAATGTAGGTACTTTCAATGAAGTTTGAGGACTTGTACAACTTGCCTGAGGTCCCAGGAACCTTTTCCTATGCTTGGTGTGCTTTGAATCTTTCTGAATCAAGCTATGGAAGTCAACCTGCAACAATGAAAAGTGAAAATGGCAAACTTGGCTATGGTATTTACAACTTGTATCTAAGGCTTGAGACAGCTTCAATGGATGGTATGGAGTGTATTGGAACTTGTTTGGGCAAAAACGCGCGAGGGAATGATGTTGGCCAAGTCAAAATGCAGAATGCCCTGTTTCTTGCAGAAAAATGGTGATTTTCTGTATGAGGAGGGATCAAGGGTATTTTGGTCGTGCTTTAGGTCAGTTAGGGAGTATGCAATGTATGGACAAAGTTTGTTTAGGCTCTTGCTTGCAGGAAGTGAATGTGGTTCTAGTTTTGCAATGTTTCTTCTTATCTAAGCAAACAAAATGCAAGTTGGATTATAGGCTCCTACAGGCCCCTCAAGCATGCTGCACTTTCTCTCCTAGATTAGTGGAATTTGTTCATGAACTTGTACCTCAAAGATCTGCTTGTACCTCTTTGATTTGTGAATTTGACATAAAGTGCACCTTTTCAAAAATGGCAAAAATGCTTTATCCATTTAAAGGTTAATCTTTCATGTAATGGTTAAATACACAAAATAAGACTTGAACACAGAGGATTGGCATTTAATTATTGAGTGTGAATGAGATTAGAGGCCTGTAATCTAGCTTGGATCATGCTGAGTTCAAAATGCCAATGTTATGTACATGAATTTGGCTATGAACAAAGTGACTTTTGCCCATCTTTGCAAATTCGATTCTCCCTAACCACAAGGGTGTTTGAGAAGTTCTTGGACAATTTGGAAATCTTGGAATGTGTACTACAATCTTTATTTGTAATGCAAATTGAAATTCCAAGTGGAAGCATGTGAAAAGTGGCCATGAAGTTGGGCAAAAATCCTGCCTAAAATAGGTCAAAAATTTTCTAAGTTAAGAATGTTTTGCATCCTTATTCCAAAAATCATAACCTGAGCTACAAGCTTCTTTTGAGGAAACTTTGTGAATAAAAGTTGTAGATTTTGCAATGGACTATAACTTTCATGTTTTGAGTTTTGTTTGAATCCAAATATATCTTGATGAAAAAATGGGACAAAGTTAGAAAAAAATAAGGAAATTTCATAACTTAGAAAATTTCTAAGTTATGAAATTTCTTCATTTTAAACCCTAATTTGTAATTTTTGATTTCTTGGGGAACAAGTTTCATAATTTGACATGTCTTGATGAAAAATGAATCTTGGCACTTGATTTTGACCAAAAAGTCAAAGTTTGACTTTTCAGTATACAGTCAAATTTTGATCAGTTGACTGGAAAATTCATCTGTCAACTTTGTGCATTTGGGATCTTTTGAACTTGTTGAATGTGTTAAGACCATTCCATTGAGTCCTTGAGGCCATATGTTAGCTTGGTTTGTCATTGGCTAGGTCAAACAGTCAAAAATTGCCTTTGTGCAGTCAAAACCCTAAAAATGACCATTTTGCCCTTTTGGTGATCTGGTCAAATTTCTTGTGGAATTGTGATCCAAACTTGACCAAATGGTTCATATGAGTTCATAATGTTGATGTGGGTCCAAAATCATGAGGTTTGACTGTCAATTGACCACAATTGACTTTTTTTCCAATATAGCTGATTTCTAGGTCAACTGTCCAATTGACTGGGCAAAGATTGAAATCAAGGCTTGAAACTTGGTGTGGATAAACTTGTGGGTCCAATATGAAGCATGAAAGTCATCTTAGGCATTTTAGGTCAAAACATCTTTGTGCAAACTCAAACCCTAATTTATGTCAACAGTGCAAGGAAGAGTCTTGAGCAGAGCAAACCCTAACTTGATCTTGAGTTCCAAAGGTCTTGTGGTGAGAAAATGTTGATGAAATGAGAGGGAAAATTTTGGGGTACAAAAACGTCCTATACATATTCTTCAACATTATATTCAGAATCACTGGAAGGTAACACCTTCCTTTTCTTAATTGGTACAACACCTTTTGTTCATGGATTTAGGTGGCCAATGGGAGCTGTTTCTTGAAAATGTTTGGAGAACTGTTCTTTTTCTTATTAGACTCTCGTCGATCCTTTACAGTAGGAATGGAATCCATCACCACATCCTTTCCTTTACTATTTTTAAGTCTGTTGGCTATACCTGGAGCCCGTCTTTTGATAATGGGTTCCTTATCAGATTTTAAGTTGTCGACCTCAATCACATCTTTGACCATAACATCAGCCTTTTCTTGTTGCATCTCTCACAGACAGCTTGATCAGAGGTAAATTCTTCAACCCTCCTCTTAATTATCTCAGTCGTACCTGCATCTTTAGATGTTATAGCATTTGAGTTGACATCAACACCAGCTTCTTTCAAGACTCTTGTCACAAATTTCCTTTGTCGCATATCCAGATTACCACTCTCATCCCCAGATAGATTTTCATCAACAGTAACAGGTCCAATAAGGTTTTTCTTCCCAAATTCCTTTTTCTTTGTTATCATCAATCCTATATTTATTAGTATTAGAGATAAGGGACTTACCAGAACCTTTGACATTTTTAGAAGCATATCGTATTGCTTCCTCTTTGGTGAAAGCTGGAACGATTGATAAGGAAACAACATCCAAAACTAGGTCAGAAGGGTTGACCTCCTCACTGGTACCTTCCACCCTAGGGTTCAATTGAGATGGTCCACAATATTTAGACGAAGCATGCATGGGATCAGATGAATGATGTTGAGACATTGTTAACCTTTGTTGAGACATATTAACAATTGAGACAAAGAAGTACAACTATACTAACAGTTTCTTATGAATGAAAGCAATAGTTTTGAGCGAACAATTTGTTTGGAATAAGTAGTGTACCCAATTTTGAAGGAATGGGCTTAAATAGCCATTGGTGACATAAAATTTGAAAATCCTACTGACCCACAAGGTTATCACTAATTGCGATAATTTCCTCTGCTCAGTCACCTTTACCTTTTTAATGTTTGCACATCTAAAAGTTACCTCTTTATTTTTTAATTGACTCTTCACATCCTGTAACCTGGTTCTCAAAAGTCTAGTCATACTTTGTAGAGCACCAGGTTCTTAAATTTTTGTTTCTCCCAAGATGCCATAGGACAATGCCCTGACATCTTATGTGACTTAGTAAGCACACAACATCTGTTTTGACTTCATACTCCTTTTAACAACTTTCTTGGCCCTCGGGCAATTTGTAGACCATCTTGTTTGTTCTGAACTCCACAAGTGGAAACTGTCTTTTGATTCTTTACCTTTCATGATGTCCTCATTATTTTCATTTGTTATTATGTATTCAGAGTTTGTAAAGTTGACTTTGAGGCCCTGATCACACAATTGACTAATACTAATCAGGTTAGTAGCTAATCCTTCAACTAATAACACATCATTAAGACTAGGTTGTCCTTCATAATTCAGTTTCCTAACACCTATAACCCTTCCTTTAGACCTGTCTCCATAATTCACAATTTTCATGGAAGATGGTTTGATTTCAACTTCTTGATACTTGTCATGTGTCTTGAACAACCACTATCAAAGTACCAAGCATCTTCAGTTGAATCTGTGTGAGTTGATTCTCCAGATGTAACCCTTTTTGGAGTCCATTTTTTATTTCTAATGTCTATAGCCTGTCTTTTGCTAGGTTGCGAGTTAGACTTGGGATAACCATGTAATTTGTAGCAGTAGGATTTTTTATGACCAATTCTACTACAAAAGTAGCATCTCCATCTCTGATTTCTGCCTTATTTATGCTTGACTTGATGTCTATGTTGATGTTGGGACATATGCTTGGAGATCCTTTTTTCTTTTTCCTTCTGTGAAGGTACAAACTTCACTTCAGACATTATTTCTTTGTTCTTCAACCCTAGTTGGGAATAGCCAAGACTTCCAGCATCTCCAACATTCTCATAGTTTTAGTCATATTTTCCAGTTTTGAATTGAGCAATATAACCTTTTCTTCAATAAAAAAGATGATGGATACATGCTTCACTTTCTCAGCTTGTAGTTGAGCAATGATTATCTTTTTATTTACTCCTTGTTGACATACCTTTTCACTTTTGATACATAACTCCCTGTAGGAAGTCGCTAATTCTTCAAAAGTAAGCTCTTCATCTGAGTCTTCATCAGAACCATAAATTACAGTCAAGGCTTTCACTTCTGCTTCACGATTACCTTCTGAGCCTTCCTCTGACCATGACACAGATAAACCTTTCTTCTATTTCTTGAGGAAGGTAACACACTCATATTTTATGTTTCTAAATCCATCTCATTCATAGCATCAAATTCCTTTATCTGAACTTGTCCCTTCATCTAATTTGGACCTTCCTCCATTGTCCTAGCCTTTGTTGATGTCGAAGGATATGTTCTTGACATTAGACTTGGACTTCCTCAGAAACTTGTTGAACTATCTTCCTAGTAACACAAATTCTTCAGATGCTCCTTCTAAGTTCAACTCATCACAGTCCTCTGAGTCTTCAGTACTAGAAGAAAAAGCTATACTATTCTTCTTCTCACTCCTTTTATTAATAGAATATTCAAAGGTCTTAAGAGTACCTACAAGTTCATCCACAGTCGTGGTTCTTATATAATGATATTATTCGATGGCAATAACTTTCATGTCAAACTTCCTTTGAAGTGACCTGATCATCTTTCTGATCAACTTATCTTCAGATATCTTCTCTCCCAAGTCTTCTGAGTCATTTGCAATATCCAAGACAATCATATGAAAGTGCTGAATACTTTCATCTTCATTCATCTTCAAATTTTCAAATCTCGAAGAAAAAAGTTGGAGTTTTGCCATCTTTACCTTTGAATTTCCTTCATGAACCTTCCTTAAGATCTCCCATGCAACTTTTGCATGTTTATAGTTCTTTATCAGTTTAAACCTTTTTTTTTATCAATACCATTGAATATGGATTTCAATGCTTTGGAGTCCCCTTGAGCTGATAATTCCTCAACATCATTTCATTCCTCTTCTAGTTTTAGCACGCCAGTAACCTTTGGTGGTTCCTATCCTTTGACAATGTTTTTCCAGGCCTTGTTGCGGAGAGATTTTATAGACATTTCTATACAGGGTTTCCAACTGTTATAGTTAGTACCATCAAGAATAGGTATTTTAACTATAATTCCTCCATCCTTGTCCATTGAACCAAAAAGTATCTTCCCTGAATCTCACTCAGAGTCAGAGCAGGATGCCTGCTTTGATACCAATTGAATTTTTGACTATCAGATCCCAGATGTCTTATGAGATGTCGATTACACTCAGAAACTGGAGAAAACTTTAAACACAAGTAGAGAACAAAAATAACCGAAAGCTATACTTCAAAAACACGCAAGACTCAATAGTTAAAAGCTTATGAGAATTGACACACAATATGTTCAATGCTTAAAAGCTTATCAACATCTAAAAGATAACTTACAACCCAACAAAACATACCTAATCTTCTATCAAGATGATATTAGAGAGGCTCACAAAATGAGGATTCTACAACCCTAAAAACACACACGTAAGTTCTACCTAATACTAAGTATACACTAGTCAATTTATAACTTTATTCTAGACTGGGTTGGGCTTCAAAACCGCAGCAGTGAGGCTGCACAAAGTCTGCAAAAAATCCTCCAAGAAAATAGGTCTTCAATCATTAGTTTCCTAATAAATCTCCATATTTAGAAACTAATCAAATCTTTGAAAACATATCAAAGAATATTCTGAATTGTCAATCTTGGACGCCACATAAGCTAACTGAATATTCCCTAAATATTCAATAGCTACAAATCAGCTGATTCACACTGTTAGCTTGCTGCAGACGCGATGTCCTACCTCCTTGTTGGGACGTCTTACTCGACATGTTGAAACAGAATGTTGAAACATCTTGTTCAACATGTTGCTACTAAAATGGTTTTACCAAAATGTAAACCAACAATAATTTCATAGAAATAACAAAAATGAAATATAACAATGTAAAAGTATAGAAAGGAGAAAGTAAATATTATATACCTTCTAAAAAATTTATGTTTTCGAACTCAAATATACAATGTAAGAAGCAGGCATCAGAAGAGAAAGTTGAGTTTGCTTCAACCAACGTAGTACTTGATTATGTTGTATAACCAATGTCTTGTTCATTGCTACCACAAAGTTCATTGTCTTTCAAATTTCCTAACCCATAAAAAGCTATACTTGTTCTGACTTTACCTCATAATCAATCTGAGCTTTTAGACGCATCAACTCTTCTCTTTTGCTTGCACTAAGGTTCAATCCATTTCACTCAAAATATCATAGTGAAATTTTTTTTTGTTGTCTCAAACTTTAAAAACTATAATGTTATTGTAGGACAAAAGAATAATACAAAAAGTTAAAGAGACTTCATAAAGTGAATATGATAAAGTGAACCAAACAGGAGAATATGATAAATTGAATCCATGTGTACCTGTTGCACCTCTTTAACATTCATTTGAGGACTCGACCTTTTAGGCCGATCTCTTACATTTCTCATAAACTTGGTACCTAAAAATGAATTTCGGAAAACAATTAGGCACACCGAATAGCGAAAGGCCTCTAATGATGAGTCTTTGAAACTTCCATTAACAACTTCAACCTACATGTTTACACAAATTAGTATTATTAAACTATATATAATAGTTGAATGTCTTTCTTGAGATCTTGAAAATTAACTTAATCATCATATTTTGGAGCTAATCAAAAACAAAAAACAAACGTAATCAAACACCCTCATGAGTAATAATACTGATATTCATAACAGTTAACACCAAAAAGAAAAAGAGCATTCGGATTTGTATATATAGATTCCACTTAATAGAGGATGATAATCTACAATTTAAAGTTTTTTGGCAATGCAAGTATTATACAGTCAACATACTTATAAAAAAGATTTTGTAGATTTCCTAACATCTGCAAAAAGAATAAAAGTTGGATAACCTTGGACCTCAAAGGTTTCGAATTGGGATATCGTTGACAGTAGCATAATCATCACAAACATAACTTATAAGTTTTGCAATAACAATATCAGCATCACTTTGGAATGAGAAGCAACTTCATCCAAGATTTTCAGTTTTTCCATTACTTTGATATACTATGGGATCTCTCATATGATCGAGTATCTTCTTAAAACTCTGCATTACGATGTCCGAGTAAAAATATAAGTTATTTTGAAAAGAACTCTAGAAAAATAGAAAGTTTTTTAAGTCATTAATTGAACTCACAACGTCTTCATGGATTTTGTTGTGAAAACGATGCCTTGAAAACAAAGTATAAACGATTTCTCTATGATTAAGAAATACACAAGGGTAGAAAAGATGGAAAAACAAGAAGAACACAAGGAATTGGTTATTAACTTCTATTCTTTACTTTCTTTATCAAACAAGATTACAAGTACACAAGAATAACAAATAATCCTCTCACCTTAAATTTGGATTTGCAATATGCAATGATGAGAGACTAGTATGTTATTTATAATAAACCTAACATACTAAACTAATGGGATTTTTCACGAATACCCATTACAAGCTAACTTAGGGTACAAGCTAACTTAAACAGATGGACATGACAAACAAGCCCAATTCGAAATACTAACAACCCTAGCATTTCGACACCCATATACTAGAACATACTTCGACTAAAGTATGTAGGTCTTCGAAACCAGCATGTGAACATACTTCGATGGCATGTATATATTTTGTCGAACCAGAAGCTACTCTTTGGCCCAATAGAGTTTTATCCAATATCTCAGAAATCTCCACCTTGAAACAAACTCTAATATCAAAGAACAAACTAACTTTCTTCATGCAGCTTTATCAATTGCATGCAGTGGAAAAACTTCAAACTGGACAGTGTCTTGGTGATCATATCAGCAACATTATAATCTATCGAAACCTTTAGCACTTGGACTTCTACACTCTCGATTACCCCTCTGACGAAATGCAGTCTCACATCAATGTGCTTAGTTCGCTCATGATAGGCTGAGTTCTTTAACAGATGTATTGCACTTTGAAAATTGCATTTAATAGTGATAACTTGATCTTGAAGTTTCAGCTCTTTAGCAAAACATTCAAGCCATAATGCTTCTCTCACAGCTTCAGTGAGGGAAATATATTCTAATTCAGTGGTTGATAAGGCAACAACCTTCAGAATTATCACTTTCCAACTGATTGTTGTGCCAAACATAGTGAAAACATATCCAGAAATAGATTTTCTGGAATCCATACCACCTGTATAATCATAGTCGACATACTCTTCAGCTTGCCTCATCATGATTCTTTCATCTAGATTACCATACAAGAAATCTTCACATCCATTTGTTCCAGTTCAAGGTCGAACTATGCAACAATGGAAAGCAACATTCAAATGGACATGTGCTTCACAACAGGAGAAAACACGTCATTAAAGTCAACACCTTCTTTCTGAGTGAAACCCCTTGCAACCAATCTTGCCTTGTATCTTTTTGACGCCACTCTTTTGATTCCTTCCTTAATGTATAAAATCCATTTACAACTGACTAACCTGGCTTCAACAAGTTTCTTAGTCAGTTCCTAAGTGTTGTTATCATGAAGAGATTTCATCTCATCATCCATGACCTTCATCCATTCAGTCTTGTTTCGACTCTGTAGCGATAGAAATGTTTAAGACTAAGCCATTGGATTGACTAGACTCATGCAGATCAATATAAAAATTGCCACCGCGCTTTATTGTTTCCAAAGTAATGGGAAAAGAGTGAATAAACGAAAAGAGGGGGGAAATATTCAAGGTAAGGGGGTTGGTTATGAAAAGGGAAGGTATTAGCACCCTAAACATCTACGGTACTCCGTAGGAACCTCTTTGTAAAATCTGTATATTTTGACTATAAAAATGTTGTTTAAAAATAGATGGTGGAGGTGAGAAAAGAAATATTTTTATAATTTTTGCATCCTCCGCAGTTGCGAACCTTTAGTGCATATGTATCACCTTTCATGCAATAGGAGATCGGGGTACAAGTAGTTCCTGTTTTAAAGATTTTAAAATACAAGTGTGTTGGTTGATTTTAAGAGATAAGACATCATCGTCATTGTCTGTGTGGAAAACATACTTACTACTCACAATCACGAGAAAGGAGAATTTGCATCATCTCAAAGTGGAGGATATGCATTGGATTTTAAAATCAACAATGCCTCATTCAACACCCAAGTGGAAAATATCTCACTTCACTACAAATCATAGAAGTATAGTTGTTTGTATCACTACAAGGATTAACAAGAGCCAAATCTTTTGAGAAAAGTTTAAGATGAAAGCCAAGATGGCAAAATGGTTTGAATGAGATTGATTGATTTTTAGTCTTCCCACAAATGGAAAAATGTCAAAGTATTATTAAGTTTATTGAAGTTTATTTATGAAAATGTTTGAAAGTGTATGGACCTTAGTCCAAGTTTATTATGAAAGTGGTTCAAGTTTAAAAACAAGAAGAGTTTTCAAAAGGAGGGAGAAGATTTTTGAAGTTAAAGAAGATGGGAGGAGAAGAAGAGGCTATCCTAAAGCATAAGATAAAAGCTGGGGATAGGAACCATCTAACCAACAAGAAGCCAATACTTGGCATTATGAGCTAAGAGAGAATTCCAATTTTTTGGATTGAAACCAAGCAAGCAAAGATACTAGACCTCTTGAGAGAACCAAACTTCAAGTGTATTAAGTCTTCACAAAAATTGGACAGAGTAACAACTGTATACGGGTGAATTCCAGATTACAAACAAAGAGTGTAATCAAAATAACCTGCACACAAAATAAACAAACAACCCAATGTCTTGAGGTAAACCTCAAGAGCTCCAAAAAAAAATAATCTAATAAGGTCACAAGGTCTCCAATCATAGGCCAAGGTTTCTAATCCTAAGTCCAAAAAGTCCAATGCTCCATAATGCCAAGGATAGTAACCAAATAGTCCAAGTATCATTAAAGATTTTTAGGGTTTATGTTGATTATTAGGTGTTATGAAAAAGAAAAGTAAACCTCAAGTGAGAAAAACTAAAAATGACAAGAAAGTAAATACTAAAATTAGCAAAGATGAAAATGGCATGAAATGTAAATGCTAAAAATAAACAACAACTTCCCTTATTTAAGTTTCTTCTATCTGGAGATATGAAGGTTAAAAATCTTCGTGTCGACGCGATCAAAAATACTTAAATATAAAACAAACCCTATTTTTGGCCCTAAGATGCAATGAAATGTTTATGAGCATGAATGCATATGAACAAGACCAAAGAGACGCAAAACACCATTGGGGACGTAATAATAATAAAGAAACAAGAGAGTAACCCGACCAGGAAAATAAATCACTGGTGGATCAAAAGATCTGACTTAGAGAGGGTGGTAAAATGGTCAAAGGATATACCAACTGAAGATGTGAAAAACACAATAAGGGGGGTTGAATTGTAAAACTAAAATCAAAACTTAAACAACACTGTATTTTTATCCTGGTTCGTTTGATCTCAAACTACTCCAGTCCACCCGTCAAGGTGATTTCGCCTCTCTCCAACGAGGTCTTAATCCACTATATTCAAAAGAATACAACAATTACTTTAACAACTGTTAAAGCCTTCTTGAGTATAACCACAATCCGGTTTATCTCAAGGAATTCTCTTTACAAATAATTGAACAATAATGTGTGTTTGATGTTTTCTAATAAAACAGTATACCACAACTGTGATAATACATAAATTTAAGCTTAGATTAAAAAACTGGATTGCTAATGCGTTTGAGTAAGCGTGGTTTGAAAGCTTAGCAATTGTATGAGTGCGTGCATGAAGATTAGCTTTTTCTTTTGTCACACAGACTAGTTTATATAGCCAAGGCAAAGATACGTTGTTGTCCATAAAGCACTTTCAATGATAATAACTTTCTTTCCTTTTTGAGAAGATCTTGTCTTGGATAAAGCCGTTGGTAATTAATATGTCTTGAAAGCTTAGTAACGCTTCAGAGTGTTCTCTGCTTATGGTAATCAGAGTGTTCTTTTGCTTTAACTGATGTTGACGCTTCTGAGTGCTAATGACTAGGTAAAGATCTTTGATCAGAGTCAGAGTGTGTATGTTGATGCGCAGATTCTGGTCATCATGCTTCAGCGTATGATCTGGTAGCTTCAGCGTGTAGCACATGTTATTGATCTTCTGATGCTGGCATATAACTGATCTTTTGATGCTTATTCCATCAGAACTTCTGTAAATACAAAACACAATTTTAAGCAGCATATTTGTTATATATATATATATATATATATATATATATATATATATATATATATATATATATATATATATATATATATATATATATATATATATATATATATATATATATATATATATATATATATATATATATATATATATATATATATATATATATATATATATATATCTTTGAATTTATTTTATTCTTTGTATTTTGTTATCATCAAAACTTTAATCAAGGGTTGTAGAATCAAACTATGTTTTAACAATCTCCCCCTTTTTGATGATGACAAAAACCAGATTTTTTCAATTGAAAATAAAGAATAAAGGTAGAGATTAAAGATAAAGAATAAAAGGTATCAGAGCTAAGAAGAAAAAAACTCCCCCTGAGTTGATTGCTTCCCTTTAATTCCATGAGACTTTGAGCATCCGAACTTTATTATATCAGAGTTCATTAGATTCATCAGAGTTTTGTACCTGTAAGCTTTTCAGAAGAAAGAAATTCAAATAGATTAGAATGATTGAGACTTATGTCTCAGTAATCCGTTATTGAAAAATATCATTCTTTCTCCCACTTTTTGTCAGTTATCAAAAAGCACAAATAATCAGAGCTAAAAAGATCAGAGCTAAAACGAGTTTATATTAAAAACAGAAGCAATGATAAGTTCAGAGTGAAAAAAATATTACAGACAAACAAGTAAAAACAACAAGGAAATTATAAGAGGGAGGTGGAAGACGTGTTTACAGAGCTTCCAACATGCTCTTGATCTGGGTGTTTGTTTCCTGTTGCTGAGTTAACATGTTTGCTATTGCATCAATTTTGGTGTCCTGCTTATCCATTCTTTCTTGCATCAGCATATCAGATCTTTTCAGATCTTCCAGAGTCTTCCTGTCAAGAGAGGAAGCTTGAGGATCTTTAGAAACAGGATGCTTCTCAGAGCTTTCTGCAATATCTTCTTCTTGACCCTATTCTTCAGCAGGAATTATCTGTTCTTCTACAGGTTGAACTTTGGATGCTGGACGCTGTTCAGACCAAGGAGCAATGTCCATATGGAGAACTTCTTCCTTAAGAAGCTTGCTCAGAACTGGACCTTCAATTTCTTTCAGCAGATTGCTGAAGTTCTGTTGAGCTTGTCCATAGCTCTGGTCTTGCAACTTAAAGGTTTCAGCGCATACCCATCTTCTGAATTTTGTCCAGAGGCAGTCTGATACAGCAGGGTCAACCAGTTCCAGACTTGCTTGTTTCAGAGAAGTGATCCACTTCTGTACTTCTGTTTCAAAGTTTAATATGCTGGAACCAACATCTGGATGTTTTGGTTTTGGGATAGCAGTTTTGTGGTTGATGGCAGCAAGACGTTCAAAGACTGTTAAATCAATCACAGTCTTGTTGTGGTCTTCTGAATTGTCTTTTGGTGAGGGAGTGGGAGAGTCAGGAATTATGATTGGACTTGATGGGGAATTTGGTGGAGTTACTTCTGGTGAAGAGGGGAGTTATGGAATATTCACAATGGTACCAAGGGGCAAACGAATGGCCAGAGGTACTGGTTCAGAGGATTCAGAGGGTTGAGCCTCAGAGGTTTGAGTCTCAGGTTGTGGAGATTGTTCAGGTTGAGGAGAGGGTGGATTAATTTCTGGTTGAGGAGATGAAGGTTGTGGGATTTCTGGTTCTGAAGAAAGGGGAATTTCTGGTATTGGTGAGAGGGGAATTTCTGGTTGTGCTTCTGTGTGGGTTTCAGGGTTTGGATTATTTGGTATGAGAGCAAAGGTATCTATATCAGATAGAACTTTTGCAAGTTCTTGTTCTGGTATGGCTTCAGCATTTGGATTTTGAGGTTGGGAGCGAGATCTTCTAAGGGTTAATGATTCAGAAGGGTCAAAGTCAAGGTCAAAATCATCGAAAGTTTGAGGTGTTGGGTTTTCATATGGAGTGGAAATTAGGATAGATGTTGATACAACAATTGAATCTAAAACAGTTACAGATGAAGGATTACCTTTCTTCTTAGGAGTCCACTGAGATGATCCTTCTGCTTCAGCTTTCCTTTTCTTTGTCTTCTTCAGAACAACCTCTAGAGCCTTCTTCTGCAGATCCTGGATGTTCAGATTAGGTGCTGTACCATCAGCTTTACAAGCATCCAGATATCTCAGAATTATATCTGGTTTAGAGTCAATCTCTGAGAACAGAGGAAAGTCATCCAGAGGGATTCTTCTGCTGGAGATTGCATCAAAAGGAGTGACGCTGGGTTCCTTCTTAATGTTCTCAATCAACTTCCTTTTCTTCAGATTTTTAGCATTCAGCTGCTTACCCACAGAAGCTTCCAGAGTGCTGATTTCTTGAGCCTCTGTCAAGTGATCAATCAACTTATTCTCCGTCAAAATATCTGATATCAGTCTTCCTAAGGGTATCCAATCTCTTTTTGTACGTTCATCTTCTCTTGTTTCCTTGACACTTGTTCTGAGATGGTTAAACAGAAGATGAGCCAGATTAATCTTGACCTTCTGAGAGATGAAATAGATCAGAAACTGCTGATCAATATTAATGTAATCAGGAGAGCTGGTAGGCTTCCTGTGGTTAAAGCAGCCCATAATGATCTTGGCCCAAATTTTGTGTTTGTCCTTTAAATCCCTTATCTTGCTGGAGGGAAGCCCCAGATTGAAGATTTCCCTTGCAATTAGGGCAGCATCAGCACACCTTTCTTCCATATCAATGCAAAGAACACCACCACATTGTACCCTATCAGTCTTGCAATCAGGTCTTTAGTAATAACAATCTTCTTCCCCCATGATGTAAGACGTAACCTGATGGTTTGAAGAAGAAGCGTGAATCCAAAATTCCTTTA
Source organism: Vicia faba (assembly GCA_948472305.1). Taxonomy (NCBI): domain Eukaryota; kingdom Viridiplantae; phylum Streptophyta; class Magnoliopsida; order Fabales; family Fabaceae; genus Vicia; species Vicia faba. The sequence continues at coordinate 1,307,382,142 of OX451740.1, read as the reverse complement.
CCAGAATAGGGAATGTTGGACCCACCAGACGATCAAAATACTTTTCCCAGCCTTGAGCTTTAACATCTTCATAGAGATCAAACCCATTCTCCTGAAGACTGTTGAAATCCACTATTAATTCAGACAGAACCTCTAGATTTTTGATTGGAGTGAGAAGCGTTCTGTGAGGTTCTTCGTATTGTTCAGTTGAGTCTGATTTCCGAGAGCTTGATGTAGGAATGCTGGAGGAAGCCATGTTCACACGAAGGTTCTTGTGAAGAAAATGAGAGGGTTTTGGAGAAAATATGCAAACTGAAATCAGAAATATTTAGAGAAAATGAAAGTGAAGGTAAAAGAGTGTAAATGGTGTGAAGTGTGTTTAAATAGATTTCTAAAAAGGTTTTGAAAACATAAACGACAAGAGAGAGAAATTAATAATGATTATTAGCATTTAATGATAGCTGATTTTAGGGGATTCAAAAAGATACTTGGAACGGTTACCCATGACATGTGTCTCAATGCATCCAATCAGCGCTTTTGCCTTTTCAAAAACGTGAACGCGTGTTCAGCCTCAGAAAATAGATGATGACTGGATGACACTTATTTGCTTGAGTGAACAGCATATTTCTATCCTTGAAATGAAACGCTCAGATCTTCATGGATAGATTCTGATACAATTTGTACTTCTAAAGATCTGAAGGAAGATTTATCAGTAGTTCACAGAAAAATAAACAAAGCTCTGAAGGTTAAGATATAAAATCAAAACAATTTTATTCTGGACAGAGCTTCATGCTGAGATGCTTCAGAATGAAGTTGAACCTATCTTCAGAAAGAGGTTTTGTAAAAATATCAGCCCATTGATGGTCTGTGTTAATAAATTTAAAATTTAAAATCCCTTTCTGAATATAGTCCCTAATAAAATGATGTTTTATTTCTATATGCTTAGCCCTAGAATGCAAAATGGGATTTTTACTTAAGCAAATAGCAGAAGTATTGTCACAGAGGATAGGAATGTTACTCTCAAATATCTGGAAGTCCTCAAGTTGACTTTTCATCCAGAGCATTTGTGTGCTGCATCCAGCTACTGCTTTGTATTCAACTTCTGCTGTTGATAGAGCAATTGTGGATTGTCTTTTGTTGGACCATGAGATCAGATTTTCTCCCAGAAACTGGCAGCTTCCAGAAGTGCTTTTACGTTCTACTCTGTCTCCAGCAAAATCAACATCACAGTATCCTACTAAGCTGTAATCACTTGATTTTCTATAAATCAAACCCAAATTAGTAGTACCTTTCAGATACTTGAAAATTCTCTTAACTGCTGTTAAGTGAGATTCTCTAGGATCTGATTGGAATCTAGCACAAATGCAAACACTGAATAAAATGTCAGGCCTTGAGGCTGTCAGATATAGAAGAGAACCAATCATACCTCTGTAGACTTTTTGTTCTACCTTTTTACTTACCTCTTCTCTTTCCAGAATGCACGTGGGATGCATTGGAATCTTTGGTGGCTTACACTCTGATAGATCAAATTTCTTCAGAAGTTTTCTGACATATTTGCTCTGATGAATGTAAGTTTCTTCTGGGGTTTGATTAATCTGAATGCCCAAAAAGAATTTTAGTTCCCCCATTAGGCTCATCTCAAATTCTGCCTGCATACATTTAGCAAACTTTCTTTCCAGAGAGGGTTTAGTAGATCCAAATATGATGTCATCAACATAAATCTGACATACTAAAATGTCATTCTTAACAGTCTTACAGAACAGAGTTGTGTCCACTTTCCCTCTGGTGAATTCCTTTTCTAACAGGAAGTTACTTAGTCTTTCATACCAAGCTCTGGGAGCTTGTTTCAGACCATACAGTGACTTCTTTAGTTTGAAAACATATTCTGGATTTTTGGAACTTTCAAAACCAGGGGGTTGGTGCACATATACCTCTTCTTCTATATAGCCATTTAAGAATGCACTTTTAACATCCATCTGATACAGAGTGATGCCTTTATTAACAACAAATGAAATTAAGAGTCTGATAGATTCTAACCTGGCGACTGGAGCAAAGGTTTCTGTATAGTCTATCCCCTCTTGCTGACTATAACCTTGTGCTACCAGTCGTGCCTTGTTTCTGATTACTTCACCTTGTTCGTTTAGTTTATTTCTGAACATCCATTTTGTTCCAATGACGTTTAATCCTTTTGGTTTGGGAACTAGATCCCATATGTCATTTCTTGTGAATTAATTTAGCTCCTCTTGCATTGCTAGAATCCAGTCATTGTCCAGAAGTGCTTCATCAATTGTTGTTGGTTTAATTAGAGAAACCAGTCCCAAGAGGGATTCTTCAGAGTTTCTGAAGCTAGATCTTGTTCTGATTGGATCTTCCTTTCTTCCTAAGATTGTTTCTTCTGGGTGATCCAAGCTACTTCTGGATAGTCTTTTCTGGAGTTGATCAACAAAAGGTGTTGGATTGCTTGTAATTACTCTTTCTGATGTTGAGGGAGTATCTCTGCTGAGAGCTTCTGATGGTTTGTCTTCAGTACCTGTGAGTTCAACTTCTATACCTGCAAGGAATTCATTCTGCTTTGACTTTTGAGAGTCAAGCTTATCATCAAAACGAACACTGATTGATTCTTCCACAATCTGTGTTTCTGTATTGTATACTTTGTACCCTCTTGAGCGTTCAGAGTATCCTAACATAATACACTTTTGTGCTTTAGAGTCAAACTTGTTCAAATAATTTTTTGTATTCAAAATAAAACATGTACATCCAAATGGATGAAAATAGGAAATGTTGGGCTTTATGTTCTTCCACAATTCATATGGAGTCTTTTCTAGAATAGGTCTTATGGAGATTCTATTCTGAATGTAACACGCTGTGTTTATTGCCTCTGCCCAGAAGATCTTAGCAACGTTAGTCTCGTTGATCATGGTTCTGGCTATTTCTTGCAATGTTCTGTTCTTTCGTTCTACAACTCCATTTTGCTGGGGAGTTCTAGGACAAGAGAAATCATGCAGAATGCCTTTGTCATTAAAGAATGACTCAAAATCTTTGTTTTCAAATTCTCCACCATGATCACTTATGACTTTGACGATTCTAAGATCCTTTTCATTCTGAACTTGGTTGCAGAAGGTGACAAACACAGAGTGTGACTCGTCCTTGTGTCTTAAGAACTTTACCCATGTCCATCTACTATAGTCATCTACGATTACTAACCCATACTTCTTGCCACTGACTGAAGCAGTTTTAACTGGTCCAAATAAGTCAATGTGCAGAAGTTCTAATGGCTTAGAGGTGGAAACAACGTTTTTGGATTTGAAAGTTGGTTTTGCAAACTTGCCTTTCTGACATGCTTCACACAGAGCATCTGAATTGAACTTCAGGTTAGGAAGTCCCCTGACCAGATTGAGTTTGTTAATCTGAGATATTCTTCTCATACTAACATGTCCCAATCTTCTGTGCCAGATCCATTGCTCGTTGTTAACAGATAGAAGACACTTTACATTCTGACTTTTCAGTTCAGAAAGTTTTATTTTATAAATGTTGTTTTTCCTCTTACCATTAAATAGGATAGTCCTATCTTTCTGACTAACAGCTTTGCATGAATTTTGATTGAAGATTATATCATAACCGTTATCACTTAATTGACTTATGGATAACAGACTATGCATTAATCCATCTACTAATAAAACATTACTTATAGAGGGAAGATTTCCATTACCTACTGTTCCAGAGCCAATGATCTTTCCTCTCTGATTTCCTCCAAAGCCTACGTGGCCTCCAGGCTTAAGTTCCAGGCTTTGGAACATATGCCTTCTTCCCGTCATGTATCGTGAGCAGCCAGAGTCCAGGTACCATGATTGGTGTTTCTGCTTTGCTGCTAAAGATATCTGCCACATGTATTATTTTATCCTTAGGTACCCATATTTTCTTGGGTCCTGATTTGTTAGTTTTACCAAAACTCTGGTTGAATTTTGGTTTGACCGAATAATTACTACTTGTATATTTGATGTCATGTGTGTGCCCATATATGAAGTGTGAATCAAGTGAAGTACGTTTTATAACTAAATCCATGGCATTTTTTGGTGTAGGTACCTTACCTTGGTATCCTATTCCCTTTCTGCCATTTCTGCTAACTCCATAGATCATTGAAGCCATTTTGCTTCTATCTATGTTTTTAGCTAGAAACTTCTGAAAGCTGTGATCATACTCCTTGATGATCTCATCAGCACTGCTGGGAGTTTCAGGGATTGTTTCCTTCTGAGAGTTTTGCAATAGATTTTCTAATTTTGAAATTTTATTTTTTAACTCAGAATTCTCCAATTTGAGACTCTCAGTCTTATCAGAGTCAGAAGTAAGATCCCTTCTTAGGTTTCTGAATTTGACTCTGATCTGCTGATATCTTTCCAGAATTTCATTAAGGCTTTCAGCTAGTTCAGCCTTAGTAAAGTTTATAGTAAAGTCAGGAAATACCTCTTATGTATCTGATTCAGATTCTGACTCAGAAGCTTCACTGTCTTCTGTTATGTTTGCCATGAGAGCTATGTTTTCTCTTTCATCATCTGATTCTGAGTCAACTTCAGATGTATCAGAATCATCCCATGTATCCATGAGACTTTTCTTCTTTTCCTTGCCAAACTTCCTTTTGGGCTTTTCCTTCTGAAGCTTTGGGCATTCACTTTTGTAGTGCCCTTGTTCATTACATTCCTAGCAGATGATGTCTTTGTTGTTTGGCTTTCTGTTTCCTGAAGAACCTTCAGATCTTCTGTGTCCAGAGGAGGATTCTGACCTTCTGTATCTGGAGAAAGATTCATTCTGATTTTCTGATCTTCTGGGATTCCTGAACTTCCTTTTCCTTTGTTTCCATAATTGGTTCACCCTTCTGGAGAGGAGAGACAATTCATCTTCTTCTGATGAGGACCCATCAAAGATTTCTTCTACAGCCTGCAAAACTTTGGAGTCAGATTTTCTGTTAGATTTTAAAGCTAATGGCTTACCTTGCTTTTGAGGTTCATCTGCTTCTAGCTCTATCTCGTGACTTCTGAGGGAGCTGACAAGTTCCTCCAGAGAGATTTTATTGAGATCCTTGGCTAGCTTAAGCGCTGCGACCATTGGCCTCCACTGTTTTGGCAAGCTTCTGATGATCTTCTTAACATGATCAATAGTGGAATACCCTTTGTCAGAACTTTCAGACCAGCAACAAGAATTTGAAATCTTAAAAACATAGTCTCTATTGATTCACTCTCTTCCATCTTGAATGCCTCATACTTCTGAATGAGTCCAAGGGCTTTGGTTTCTTTGACTTGAATGTTGCCTTCATGCATCATTCTCAGAGAGTCAAACATATTCTTTGCAGTGTCTCTGTTTGATATCTTCTCATATTCTGAATAAGAGATGGCGCTGAGAAGAATTGTTCTGGCCTTGTGATGATTTCTGAAATCACGCTTTTGCTGATCAGACATTGCTTTCCTGTCAATCTTCTGACCACTTCCATCCACTGGGTGCGTGTATCCATCAGTCACCATGTCCCACAGATCAGCATCATGGGCCAGAAAGAAACTTTCAATTATGTCTTTCCAGTAGTCAAAGTTCTCTCCATCAAAGACTGGAGGTTTGCCACTGAATCTGTCTCTTTCTTCATTGTTGTCATTGCTGATGTTTTGATGTGGTCCTGCCATTGTGTTTTTCTGACGCTGGATCTTGTACTGACATGATTAAGTGTTATAAGCTCAGAATCAGGCGCTATGATGTCAATTGAAGATGTGAAAAACACAAGAAGGGGGGTTGAATTGTAAAACTAAAATCAAAACTTAAACAACACTGTATTTTTATCCTGGTTCGTTTGATCTCAAACTACTCCAGTCCACCCGTCAAGGTGATTTCGCCTCTCTCCAACGAGGTCTTAATCCACTATATTCAAAAGAATACAACAACTACTTTAACAACTGTTAAAGCCTTCTTGAGTATAACCACAATCTGGTTTATCTCAAGGAATTCTCTTTACAAATAATTGAACAATAATGTGTGTTTGATGTTTTCTAATAAAACAGTATACCACAACTGTGATAATACACAAGATTGAGCTTAGATTAAAAAACTGGATTGCTAATGCGTTTGAGTAAGCGTGGTTTGAAAGCTTAGCAATTGTATGAGTGCGTGCGTGAAGATTAGCTTTTTCTTTTCTCACACAGACTAGTTTATATAGCCAAGGAAAAGATACGTTGTTGTCCATAAAGCACTTTCAATGATAATAACGTTCTTTCCTTTTTGAGAAGATATTGTCTTGGATAAAGCCGTTGGTAATTAATCTGTCTTGAAATCTTAGTAACACATCAGAGTGTTCCCTGCTTATGGTAATCAGAGTGTTCTTTTGCTTTAACTGATGTTGACGCTTCTGAGTGCTGATGACTAGGTAAATATCTTTGATTAGAGTCAAAGTGTGTATGTTGATGCGCAGATTCTGGTCATCATGCTTCAGCGTATGATCTGGTAGCTTCAGCGTGTAGCACATGTTATTAATCTTCTGATGCTGGCATATAACTGATCTTCTGATGCTTATTCCATCAGAACTTCTGTAAATACAAAACACAATTTTAAGCAGCATATTTGTTCTATATATATCTTTGAATTTATTTTATTCTTTGTATTTTGTTATCATCAAAACTTTAATCAAGGGTTGTAGAATCAAACTATGTTCTAACACCAACTCCTACTGAAGGAGGGACTACCAACATTCACTGAAGGTAGAAAGAGGAAAGAAATAACAACACCGACCTTTACTGATGGTGAACTACCAACTTTCACTGAAGGTAGAGAGAAAGAATCATTGACGTTCACTGAAGATGAACTACCAACTTTCACTGAAGGTAGCAAAAAGATAACAATCACCAACTTTCACTGAAGGTGATCTACCAACTTCCACTGAAGGTAGAGAGAAAATATATATAGCATCACCATTCACTGACGATGAACTACCAACATTCACTGGGGGTAGCAAAAAGATAACAAGCACCGACTTTCACTGATGGTGATCTACCAACTTTCACTGAAGGTAGAGAGAAAATATATCATAGCATCACCATTCACTAAAGATGAACTACCAACGTTCACTGAGGGTAGCAAAAAGATAATAAGCACCAACTTTAACTGATGGTGATCTACCAACTTTCACTGAAGGTAGAGAGAAATTATATCATAGCATCTCCGTTCACTGATGATGAACTACCAACATTCACTGAGTGTAGAAAAAAGATAACAAGCACCAACTTTCACTGAAGGTGATCTACCAACTTCCACTGAAGGTAGAGAGAATATATCATAGCATCGTCATTCACTGATGATGAGCAGCCAACGTTCACTAAGGGTAGCAAAAAGATAACAAGCACCAACTCTCACTGATGGTGATCTACTAACTTTCACTGATGGTAGAGAGAAAATATATATAGCATCGCCGTTCACTGACGATGAACTAACAACGTTCACCGAGGGTAGCAAAAAGATAACAAGCACCAACTTTCACTGATGGTGACCTACCAACTTCCACTGAAGGTAGAGAGAGAATATATCATAACATTGACGTTCACTGACGATGAACTACCAATGTTCATTGAGGGTAGAAAAAAGATAACAAGCATAAACTTTCACTGATGGTGATCTACCAAATTTCATTGAAGGGAGAGAGAAAATATATCATAGCATCGCCGTTCATTGATGATGAACTACCAACATTCACTGAAGGTAGAAAAAAGATAACAAGTTTCCCTAAAATTCAGGCATTTCGCCTAGAATGGGTCTCAACTTCTTCTTTAACCGAGGCACTTTGTCTGGAAAGGGTAAGCTGTCTCAAATAAAGAGACTTCCACCTGCCAAGATTTCACAATGAACTGTCTCTGCGAATTTTGCAAGTCTTGCCATCCGCTGGCGTAAATTGACGATAGACTGCAAACTATCCACTCGTAGAGGAGATAGCAAAAAAGTTACATCGACTTTTAGAGGGAAGCACAAGTTGCTCAAATAAAGATACCTGACACTTGTTGTCATGGAGGATTGTAAAAAGAAATGAATTTATGGGGAGAACAATATGGCTTCCTGGGGAAAGAAATATGACTTCCTGGGGAAACGCCACAATATTCCTGCTGAGGATATAAAGTCTTCTTGTGCAAAATAAATGCACGAACCAAAACTCAAAGCTTTCAGAAATCCAGAGTAAATAACATTGCTGGGAAACCAAAGATTAAAACCAGAAATAAACTTGAATGAAACAGTCAACCAAAATACAACCTTTGAGAAATAAACTCAAGAGGGAAAACCACATCCATCCAAACAAGGAGCTGTACAGGAAGGCTAAAGCAAAAAAACTTCCACGAGGGATAACTCAGTGGGGAAATTGAAAGAATATATGCTTTCTGCTTAAGGCCAACACTCTATTGAAGGGAGGACAATGTAACTCTACAAAATAGGGTGATATGTCAACAAAAAATATTAAAAAATGTTAATGAGAAATGATTTGCCAATTTTAGCTATGCAAGATGTACGTATGAATATATGAGTGTTATCGTGCGTATGCTGACAAAATAGATGTACAATACTGGGAGTAACCAGACAAAACCATCTCGGGCACAATCAACACTCGGCTAAATCACATCCAAGATGATCATTCCAATAAAAAGTAAGCGCCAACTGAGGAAACATAACCTACTGTCTATTTCAGCTTTACTGGGGAGAAATATAATCTGGAAGTAAACAAAACAAAGTGACAAAATAGTATAGATACAAAGATAGAACATCCTTCTCCAGGCTTCACCAGGGAAACAAACGCTTTCAAAAGTAACACTTCTACTGGGGATTGCAAAACCAATCTAAAGTAAAGTAGATGGACACCAAATCATCAAAACATTCACTTGGGAATTCAGGCCCACTTCATTAAGGAGGTTAACACCACATTCACAAAGGGAAAACCAATATTCGTTCTTCACTTGGGAAAACAGAAGTCCATGTTCTTCGAGAGTAATTATTGTACCGACTTCTCTGGAAAAAAGAACTTCTATTAGACCGAATGAAAACTTCACTGGAGAAATCTTGGATTAAAACCTTACATCATGAAAACTCAGACAAGGAGGAGAAATGAATCCAAACTTGACTGAAGATACCGGAGTTTCAAACCCAATACGACAAATCATCCTAAGTAAACTTTCCCGAGGGGAACAAAAACTTCTTTAAACAACTGGAGTTTGTCCATTCCTGGGATCACCATTTTTTTCGCATCACAAATTCTAAAGTAAAAGCAAATTGTAAATTATTTTTGAAAAATCAATTTTGTTATTTAATCTTTTTGCTTTGAAAGTTATTATCAATAATAAATGGGGTCTTTGCAAACTAAACATAATAAGAAACACAAAGAATTGGGTAACAACTCAAACTTTATTAATAGAATGGTAGTCTGCGAATGGCGAGACTCCATAGATGATTAAAAAGTTTGGAAAAAGGTAATATATAATTGAAAAGATACATTGAGATACAATGACCACTATCCCCTCTAACAATTTTTGAAATCCTGAGCAGCAGCTTCCTTTGGAGTATGATGAGGATTCGAGAAGATTGTTGCTCCAACGATCAAGTCTTGTCTGATGCAGTTACTTGACAAGAAAGTCCCTAACTTTTGCTTAAGCTGCCCTTATGGGTTTTCAACTTAGCGGGAAATTTATTCTGTTTATGTGTCTAACTTTTGCCTAGACCGCCCTTTTGGGTTTTCGGCATACCGAGACGCTCTTTTTTGCCTAAGCCGCCCTTTTGGGTTTTCAACTTAGCGAATTGTTCTTTTATTTCTTTAGACAAAGTATTTTTTGACTGCATCAACATTCACGGGGCGTGGGAACTCCTCGCCATCCATAATTTCAAGAATTAATGCACCTCCAAAGAAGGCTTTCTTGACAACATACGGGCCTTCAAAATTGGGAGTCCACTTGCCCCTAGAATCAGTGTTGAAAGACATGATCTTCCTGAGCACGAGGTCGCCTTCTCTGAATTCACGAGGTTTGACCTTTTTATCAAAAGCTTTCTTCATTCTTTTCTGATATAACCGTCCATGGCACAAAGCTGACATCCTCTTCTCTTCGGTCAGATTCAATTGTTCAAACCAGTTTTGGACCCATTCAACCTCTGTCAACTTGGTTTCCATTATCATACGCAAAGAGGGAATCTTAACCTCGACTGGGAGTACGACTTCCATTCCACACACCAGGGAGAACGGGGTTGCTCCTGTTGAAGTGCGGACAAATGTTCGATATCCATGCAAAGCAAAAGGGAGCATTTCATGTCAATCCTTATAAGTAACGACCATTTTATGGATAATCTTCTTGATATTCTTATTAGCAGCTTCAACAACCCCATTTATCTTTGGCCTGTATGGAGAGGAATTATGATGGACAATCTTGAATTCTTCACACAACTCTGTCATCATTTTATTGTTCAAATTCGAGCCATTGTAGATGGTAATTCTACTCGGCACACCGTACTGACATATAAGATTATTCTTAATGAAGCGCATAACCACCTGCTTAGTAACATTGGCATATGAAGCAGCCTCCACCCACTTGGTGAAGTGATCAATTTCTACCAAAATAAAACGATGTCCATTCGAAGCTTTGGGTTCTATCATCCCAATCATGTCAACACCCCATATAGAGAAAGGCCACGGGGAGGAAATCACATTGAGAAGCGTCAAAGGGACATGGACCTTATCTGCATAAATCTGACATTTATGACACTTCTTTGCAAATTTGTCACAGTCAGATACCATTGTCAGCCAATAGTAACCTTCCCTTAGCATCTTTTTAGCCATCGAATATCCATTGGCATGAGTGCCAAATGAACCATCATGAACCTCATGCATCAACATGCCTGCTTCGTGTCTATCCATGCATCTGAGCAAGACCATGTCATAATTTATTTTATATAACACATTTTCACTGAGGAAGAAACTCCCATTCAATCTTCTCAATGTCTTTCTATCCTTCTTCAATGCACCAATCAGGTATTCCTGAGTCTGAAGAAAATGCTTGATGTCATAATACCAAGGTTTTTCATCTACTACCTCTTCTGTTGTAAACACATGAGCGGGCCTAGCCATTCGTCGAACCATAATTCGAGGTATATCATTCCAAGTATTTACTTGGTACATAGAAGCCAGAGTTGCCAGAGCATCCGCCATCTGGTTTTCATCTCTTAGAATATGATGGAATTCAACTTTATTAAAGAAGGGTAACAACCTTCTAGCATAATCTTTGTAAGGGATCAAGCCAGGGTGACGAGTATCCCATTCTCCTTTAATCTGGTTTATTACCAAAGCTGAATCACCATACACATCTAGATTTTTAATTTTGAGATCAATAGCTTCTTCGAGACCCATGATGCAAGCCTCATATTCTGCCATATTATTAGTACAATCAAATGTTAACCTTGCGGTAAAAGGAATGTGCGATCCATGTGGAGTGACAATCAAAGTACCAATTCCTTTACAATAAGCATTCACAGCTCCATCAAATATCATACTCCAACGAGACTCAGGGTCAGGACCTTCTTCAGGAAATGGTTCCTCACAATCTTTTACTTTCAGGAACATCACATCCTCATCAGGAAAATCATACTCCACAGAGTGATGATCCTCCACTGGTTGGTGAGCAAGATAATCTGCCAACACACTGCTTTTAATAGCTTTTTGAGTGCGGTATTCGATATCATATTCAGATAACAACATCTGCCAGCGGGCAATTCTCCTAGTAAGAGAAGGATTTTCAAAAATTTACTTAATTGGATCCATTTTGGAGATCAACCAAGTAATGTGATTAAACATATACTGCTGCAAACACTTTGCTGCCCAGGCCAAAGCACAACATGTCTTTTTCAGCATGCAATACCGCAACTCACAATCAGTGAACTTTTTACTGATATAATAAATAGCAAACTCTTTCTTCCCAGTTTCATCCTGTTGTCCCAGAATACAACCCATGGAATCATCTAACACTATCAGATACATAATCAACGGTCTTCCTTCGACAGAAGGGAGCAAGATAAGTGGTTCAAGCAGAGATTCTTTAATACTTTCAAATTCCATTTGGAAGTCATTCATACACACACAACCTTGATCTTTCTTTAACAACTTAAAGATCGGTTAACATGTTGCAGTCATGTAGGAAATGAATCTAGATATATAATTCAAACGCCCGACGAACCCTCTGACTTGCTTTTCGGTTCTTGGCGCTGACATCTCTTGAATTGCTTTGACTTTATCAGGGTCAACATCAACTCTTTTCTGGATAACAATGAAACCCAACAATTTTCCTGATCGAACACCGAAGGTGCATTTATTTGGATTCAAGCGGAGACGATACTTCCACAAATGCTGAAACAAATTCAACAAATCTTGTACACGCCCTTATTCAGTCTGGGATTTGAAAATCATATCATCAACATATACTTTGGTTTCCTTGTGCATCAGATCATGGAATAAGGTTGTCATAGCCCTCTGGTACGTTGCACCAGCGTTCTTCAACCCGAAGGGTATCACTCTGTAACTGAATGTTCCCCAGGGTGTGATAAACGTTGTTTTTTCCATGTCCTCCGGAGCCATTCTTATTTGATTATAATCGGAAAATCCGTCCATGAACGAGACAACTTTGAATTTTGCTGTGCTATCCACTAACATATCAATGTGTGGCAATGGAAAATCATCTTTTGGACTAGCTTTATTTAGATCTTTGTAATCTATGCACATGCGAACATTTCTGTCTTTTTTCGGTACTGGGACAATATTGGAAATCCATTGAGGATACAGTGGTGTCACAAGAAAACCAGCATTAATCTGCTTTAAAACCTCCTATTTGATCTTCACTGCCATATCTGGGTGAGTTCTTCTCAACTTTTGTTTAATTGGCGGACACTCTGGCTTCAACGGAAAATGGTGCTCTATAATATCTGTATCTAGACCAGGCATATCTTGATAAGACCAAGCAAAAGTATCCACATACTCTTTCAACAGCTCAATCAACCCACTCTTCACATCAGGATGAAGTAATGCTCCAATCTTGACTTCCTTCGGATCTTCTTCTGAACCCAAATTGATCACTTCCAATGGATCTTTATATGGCTGAATGGTATTTTCCTCGTGCTCAAGCAACCGTGAGACCTCTTCTAGAATCTCATCATAATCTTCTTCTTTGGCCCCATACACATGACATTCAAAGTTGGGAGAGGGTGTAGGGTCATTGTATTCAACAAGTTTTTTAATTAATCTGCACATATGATTTATGATTGCTTTTAGAAACTGACACATATAAAAAGTGATCATGCATATTGAATTTCAGTTATTATTTATTTTGAAGGGTTTTTTTTATTACCATTTTCCAAGAAAAAGCAGAAAATAAAGACACAATTTGGGAAACAAAGACAACTTTTATTATTGATTTTAAAAGTCACAGCAAACAGGTAAGCCCTACAACATTAATACTTCCACCTTGGGCAGAGTGAAAGATTTTCAAAAATATTAACAAAACAAATTACTTTGAAACATGTAAACAAGAGGGAACATCAATGGTGATCTAATTTTGATCCCTAACTCCATGCGTCACATAATTCAACATTTCCTGCTCTGCTTCATCTTCTACAATGGCATTAATCCTGGAAACGATTGGATGAAGATAACCCCTTCTATGGAAGATGTCTTGATATTTACCTACAGCAGACTTCGACTTCATGCTCTTACCTTTGTCATTCTTCAAAGAGAACCCCAATCTGGCTCTGTTCTTGTTCACAGGTGGATCCACAATCTGTCCCCATACATCGCTATGACCCTTTCGCACAACTTGCTGCGCATCCTTAAGAGAAACCATGGAATTCTCATTTCCTCTTATATTGTCAATGGATAAGGCTTGAAACTGGGTTCTAACAGCAGCTTCATCCGCCTCCATAATGCTGAAAGAGGAAAAATGAGATATCAATAATGTCTGTTCCCCATTTATGATTACCACTTTCCCTTCACGTACAAACTTCAGTTTCTGGTGTAAAGTTGAAGTGACAGCTCCTGCCTCATGAATCTGCGGCCTTCCCAGCAAACTGCTATAAGCGGGTACAATATCCATGACCTGGAAAGTTATCTGAAACAAATATGGTCCTATATGAATATGCAAGTCCACTTCACCAATAACAGATTTCCTTGATCCATCAAACGCTTTCACAATGATGCCACTCGGGCGCATAGGCATTCCTTGATATTTTAACTTCATAAGAGTCCTCCTCGGTATAACGTTCAAAGCGGATCCATTATCAATCAGCACATTGGATAGTGAATCATTCTTGCAATTCATAGAGATATGGGGGGCCAGGTTGTGATTCCTTCCTTCATCTGGTAATTCATCACCGAAGAAACTCAAATTATTACATGACGTAATGTTCCCTATTACACTGCTGAATTGGTCTATTGGCATATCATTCTCCACAAAAGCTTGGTCCAATACCCTCTTCAAGGATTCTATGTGAGCCGATGAGTTCATCAATAAAGCGAAGATAGATATTTTTGAAGGAGTCTGCAGTAGCTGATCTACAATTCTGTAGTCGCTCATCTTGATATATTCAAAATATCATCCACTTCTTTCTCTAGCATAGCCCCACTAGTCTCACCCGTAGCCTTCTTGAGTTCAACATTCTCAGTAATTTTCTTTCTAGCACTAACATCTCCCCGAACAACTGGTGCAAACACACGACCGCTGTGGGTCACCCTACTGTTTTCAGCAATATTTATGACATCAGGCATTGGCTGGATGGGAACTTTCACTCCATCCTCTAATATTGTAGCATTGTATTTATAAGGCACAACCTTATCTGATTTGTAGGGGATAGGACCCAACAAACTAATCACCAATGGGGTAACAGCTGGCTTGCTATAATATTCAACTTCAAGATGGGCGGGTTCCCCAAAACAAGGTACAATGACATTTACCCATTCTTCAACATAATCAGTCATTATTGAGTCCTTTTTGGAAAATAAATCCTCATCTGAGGAGAAATAATCATCTGCAGAGGCATACTCTTCATCCGACTCTTCAGTCAAGCAAACCTCAATCAAGTCAACTTCATGGTAATCATACCTTCGACATTTAACCTTGATAGTTCCATTGTCCAACGACAACTGAACACCCTTCTTCACGATTTAACATCCTCGGGAGTCCCGGTAGCAAATTCGGCAAGATCCATACTGGTGTTCTACCTGACCAGCCATATGGCAGAAAGTAGCATGCAATTGCACAAGATCCTCATTAATATACTCTACATAAAAAAATATGAATTCTCCAGGACATGCAGAAACCATATTCACTTCCTCTTCATACTTTTCCCTAGGCCTGATTATATGGATGACCTCCTCATCCATCATCTCCTGTAAATCAGCCTTTATCTTGTCACAACCCGTATATCTGTATTGCAAATAGCACAACCGGAATTTTCATGCGTATAGTAGCTAAATTCACAGAGGTCTGTATGCATTTTCACCAAATCTCCTCTAACCAGATGAATATAAAAAATCTGGAGTCTCCTGGACAACCGGCCACCATATTCACATCGTTTACTCCTCCATGCTTGGGTAGAGGATTGTCTTTCACATTAGGGCCCACATCATTGAAAGTAGAATACCAGACTTCACCAATTTCTGCACCTCAGTCTTCAAAGGGTAACAATTCTCAACATTATGCCCTGGTGCTCCCTGATGAAAAGCACATGCTTGGTCTGCCTTGTAATGCCAAGGCAATGGTGATGGTACAACGGGAGGTGGTTGGGGCTGAACCAACTTCTTCTGAATCAATTCCGGTAGTAACTCTGTATAGATCATAGGAATAGGGTCATAACTCTCCCTTCTCTGATTATACCCTTGATTCCCCTACCGGGATGGTCTCTGATAAGCAACGGTAGTTGGATCTGCACCCACAACTGGAGTAACTGAGACGACTTGTTGATGACACTGATAATTCCTTCTAGGAGTATTAACCCTCCTCTCTTGAATAACAACATTTGCATCCCCTTCTTTCTTCTTGGTAAACCCATAAGATGGTTTCTTCATACCTCCAAAACTTTCACTTCTCGTTAAACGACCCTCTCTTACAGCCTCTTCTAAGCGGATACCCGTTCCTACCATTTCAGTAAAGTCACTTGGCGCACTTGCTACCATCCTCTCGTAGTAGAAAGCACCCAGAGTTTTCTAGAAAATCTTAGTCATCTCTTTCTCTTCCATGGTAGGAATCACTTGGGCGGCTACCTCACGCTATCTCTGTGCATATTCTTTGAATGATTCCCTGTGTTTCTGAACCATGGCCATGAGTTGATCATGGTCAGGCGCCATGTCCACGTTGTACTTGTACTGATTGATGAACGCTTCTCCCAATTCATTGAAAGTATGGATGTTAACACTGTCCAAACTCATATACAACTTCAGCACAACACCGGTCAAACTATCCTGAAAAAAGTGAATAAGTAGACGCTGATCATCAGTATGGGTAGACATTCTCCTTACGTACATCACCAGATGAGCACAAGGGCAAGTGTTGCCCTTGTACTTCTCAAACTCTGGGACCTTAAACTTAGAAGGTATCTTAACATTCGGGACCAAATATAACTCACTCACATTCTGCCTAAATACCTCTTTTCCCCCGAGGGCCTTCATCTCTCTTTGCATCTTGTCAATCTGCTCTTGAAAATCATCCATTTTTTCATAAAGACCCAAGTCTTCACTCGCTGGAGGGAAAGGACGTCACACATCATCATTAACAAACGGAACCATATTCACCGAAGGAAGCGCAGCAGGAGTAGCATGCACCATAAGAGGTCTCGGAGTAACAATAGTCTGAACAATTGGAGTATCTTGAGGACCAAGATTGAAACCTTCAGGTGCAAAATTCTCTGGCATTCCCCATGGATAACTGTGAGGCACGTGATTCTGAACAACAACTGGAGTAGCAGATACGGGAATAATCAGAGCTTCAGTAGTTGCCCTTATTGGTTGAGGATGGACACTTGGTGGCTGATTCTGAGCAGCCACCAGAGATTTCATCAGAGCAGTCAGATCGGCCATGCCGGCCTTCAAAGAAGAAACTTCCTCGCGCAACTCACGATTCTCTTGTTCTAGGTTGTCCATCTTCCTTCTGAAATTAGCCTGAGTGTTGTAGTGATGAGTCAGCTTGCTGAACAAAGTAAAGTAGCTTGGCAAGACACCTGGATATGCGTAAAAAATGCCAGAAATATGTATAATATGATGCATCATATGCAATGAATATGATTTTATTTTGTTATTTAGTATTTCAAGGGATTTAAAGTTTATAGACATATTGCAAATATCAAAGTAATAACGCATTTGAAAATATTGAAATTTTTTATTATAACAACTTCAAAATAGGTTACAAGTCTTAATGATCCCAATACAAAATTAAAAAAAAGTCTAAAACCCTAAGAAGCAAAGCTGATGGAGATCATTCTATCTGGTGGAAACCTCCTTCCAATCACCTGAATCAGGAAGTGAGTAATCAACATCTGATTGAGGTTTAGGAGAAAATAAATCCCCTTGCCTCTCTATAGTCTCTACCGCTCGACTCTCAAGGATCTCAATCAAGTCGTCTTTCTCCTTCAAGTATGCTCTATAGGAAATCTCTAAAGTTTGGCACTTGTTCTTCCAAGCATCCTTTTCCTGTTGCATCCTGACCAAAGCAAGTTGCAGCTCTTCTAGATCATCTAATAAGAGAGGAGTGGTCTTCACAAATAGATCAGGTATAGGTGTTTCCCAGGAATACGACATCTTCAATTGAATAGCTCTCGTTTGGACCTACTGAAGATATGGCTCCAAAGAAACAACACCCCTAGGTCCCAAATCCTTCCTACTCTTCTTATGAATGTGACGCCAGGCCTTCACAATCATCTCCCTAGCTTCCCTATGGTCTTCTCCTTCCTTCAAAAAGAAACTACTCAAATAATACTATTTGGTTTATCCCTCATTGGATGACCGAGCTGTCGTCGTGCAAGAACAAGGTTATAGTTAATTCCTCCCTTTGTACCAAGAAGAGGTACATTGGGGAAACTCCGCAACTGTCAATAATCTCTATATCCTGGTAAGCTCGATGATACCAATCAATATCTGAGTGAGTAAGTTCCATGATATTAGGAGCCCAACGGGCTTCCTTCTTGACATCCCAAAAAGCATCAGACTGAGGCATATGAGAGAAACCACCGGTACAACAGGGGCGTCCAACAAATAATCATCCCCTCATGATAAGAACTCTGAAGATGAATAGAGTAATAAGCATCACCCAACAATGTAGGAACTGGGTTTCCAATCATGAAGATCTTGATAGCATTAACGTCAACAAACTTGTCCACATTAGGAAATAAGAACAACCTGTAAGAAAGTAGAGAAAAGATAGCCTTAAAAGCAAATGTGCTCTTCATCCTGGAAAAGTAACGAGCTTTCTCTAATAAGAACTGAGCTTGTAATCCTCTAATCCCTCCTTTAGTAGTCATATGGGCTTCCACCTCAGACTTCCCCAGATGAATCAAAGCAGCAATCTCATGTGGTTTTGGCTCACCCTCCAAACCAGTAAAGGGAACACAATCGGTAACAGGTAAATCCAATAGATAAGAATACTCCTCCAATGTAGGCATCAACTGATAGTCAGGAAAAGTAAAGAAATGATATATCGGATCATAGAACTGGACCAAGGTCGAGAGAATACCCTCCTTCATCCTAAGCTTCAAAAGAGGAATGATGGATCCATACTTCTTCCGAAAATATGCAGAACACTCAATCTCGGGAGTTAGACTGATCAACTAATCTATCTTGGGATCCTTGAAATTGTACTTCCAGGTCTTTCTTTTTCCAAAGCCTACATCCTTCCTTCGGATATTACCAACTTCCCGATTAACTCGGTAATTAGTAATATTCTAAAGAAAAACTTGTCCGAGCGTAGTATCGCATGACAACTATTTTCGGATTACTCCATCATAGCTTCTGCACTACACCTAAAAGGCCAAGATGGGTTTGGTATTCTACGGTCCTCAGTTTTAGCAGGCTCCCAGGTCGAAAACAGTATGTCTTCCCGATTACTCGGTAAATGACACTACAATTAAAGGGGCCTCCAGTGAGTGGGGGATCTCATGCCTCCTTTTTTGGGATTACTCCCTCAAAGTTAACATGACTATACCGTCCGTCCTATCTTAATGTTTTCCCAAGCCTGCGAATAGGACTTATAAGTAATAACCAAACACTCTGAAAACTGGGAAAATCCAAACAAACATATATACAACATATAACACAAAAATAACAATAACACATATACAAATATAAACAAATATAGGCTTAACCCACTTAGGGATGGACCAGCAAGAGGTCAATCTTTCCCCAGTAAATTCGCCATTTTTCTGTAGCGGTAGAAATGTTTAAGACTAAGCCATTGGGTTGACTAGACTTATACAGATCAAAATAAAAATCGCCACCGCGCTTTATTATTTCCAAAGGAATGGGAAAAGAGAGAATAACCCAAAAGAGGGGTAAAATATTCAAGGTAAGGGGGTTGGTTATGCAAAGGGAAGGTATTAGCACCCTAAACATCTACGGTACTCCGCAGGAACCTCTTTGTAAAATCTGTATATTTTGGCTATAAAAATGTTGTATAAAAATAGATGGTGGAGGTGAGAAAATAAATATTTTTATAATTTTTGCACCCTCCGCAGTTGCGAACCTTTAGTGCCTACGTACCACCTTTCATGCAATAGGGGATCAGGGTACAGGTAGTTCCTGTTTTAAAGATTTTAAAACACAAGTGTGTTGGTTGACATCATCGTCATTGTCCGAGTGGAAAACATACTTACTACCCACAATCATGAGAAAGAAGAATTTTCATCATCTCAAAGTGGAGGATATGGCTTGGATTTTAAAATAAAAAATGTCTCACTCAACACCCAAGTGGAAAATATCTCACTTCACTACAAATCATAGAAGTATAGTTGTTTGTATCACTACAAGGATTGACAAGAGTCAAATCTTTTGAGAAAAGTTTAAGATGAAAGCCAAGATGGAAAAATGGTTTGAATGAGATTGATTGATTTTTAGTCTTCTCACAAAAGGATAAATTTCAAAGTATTAATTATTGAAGTTTAATTATGAAAATGTTTGAAAATGCATGGACCTAAGTCCAAGTTTATTATGAAAGTGGTTCAAGTTTAAAAATAACAACAGTTTTCAAAAGGAGGGAGAAGATTTTTGAAGTTAAAGAAGATGGGAGGAGAAGAAGAGGCTATCCTAAAGCATAAGGTAAAAGCTAGGGATAGGAACCATCTAACCAACAAGAAGCCAATACTTGACATTATAAGCCAAGATAGAATTCCCATTCTTTGGATTGAAACCAAGCAAGCAAAGATACTAGACCTCTTGAGAGAACCAAACTTCAAGTGTATTAAGTCTTCACAATAAATTGGGCAGTAACGACTGTATACAGGTGAATTCTAGATTATAAACAAAGAGTGTAATCACAATAACCTGCACACAAAACAAACAAACAACCCAATGTCTCGAGGTAAACCTCAAGAGTTCCAGACAAAATAATTAGATGAGGTCACAAGGTCTCTAATCATAGGCCAAGGTTTCTAATCCTAAGTCCAAAAAGTCCAATGCTCCATAGTGCCAAGGATAGTAACCAAATAATCCAAGTATCATTAAAGATTTTTAAGGTTTATGTTGATTATTAGGTGTTTTGAGAAAGAAAAGTAAAGCTCAAGTGAGCAAAATTAAAAATGACAAGAAAGTAAATACTCAAATGAGAAAAGATAAAAATGACATGAAATATAAATGCTAAAAGTAAATAGTACATAAAAATAAAGGGGCATATAATAAAAATTAAGGATAAAGTCAATTATTAGTGATTGGTGGTTAGTTGGATGATCATCTTGAAACTTGCATTTGGAACTCATTAGAGGATTGGTAGAACCAAAGCCTCCACACAACAAGTTGCATTTGCTTTTTGTCAAGTATATCATCCATTTGGAATCCTCATGAGTACCATTTTATGATCAACGGTGTTTAAGTGATCCGCGTTGACCAAAGGTGTTTTAGATCCATTAGAGGATTGGTAGAACCAAAGCCTCCACACAATGAATCTTAAGGTTATTGGATCAAAGAGATCAAATTAACATACTTGGGCTTGCAAACATAAGTTTGGGTCACGGATGATCATTTATTCGAATCGGTACAAAATTTAGCGCTATGTTAAGCAATCGTAAGTGGACTTATATAAAAGTCGCACCTATTTTGAGGTCGGTCAATAGCAATCTATGCACCATTTGTTTTGAGACATGATATAGAGATCATGCTCCAATAACACCTAGTGAAATAAGAAAAGGGATGAGATGAAGAGGGGTGGGAGAGAATATACAAACCACTTTTGAATTAAATTTAATCAAACTATTATTAAAATCATTCATCCATTTTTGTGGAGTTAGACTCAACACCATGGATCCAATGATGTTAATAAAGTTCATGATCAAAACTTTAACCCAAGATCAGCTAGAAAATAGTCACAAAATAATATTACATTTAATATATATAAAAGAAGGTTTAAAACAAAATATTTTAAAAATAGAAATAAAAGAGAAAAATGTCAACTATGTTCAAATTTATCAAAAAATAAAAAGTAAGAGCATAGAAAAATCAGAAAAGGACTCAAATGATTTTATAATTTTTTTGATAATTTTTTAAAGTCAGAAACTATTTTTAAAATTAAAAGAAATGAGAAAAATAAAACAAAAATGAAAAAAAATACCAAAATCAGAAATAAAAATAAGTGAGGTTACCAATATTTGTCACAATATCATTGAATCATTCCATAATTTTTTCATAATTTAAAACTGCATAGCATT
This sequence comes from Vicia faba, assembly GCA_948472305.1. Classification (NCBI taxonomy): domain Eukaryota; kingdom Viridiplantae; phylum Streptophyta; class Magnoliopsida; order Fabales; family Fabaceae; genus Vicia; species Vicia faba. The sequence goes on along the minus strand of OX451740.1, from coordinate 1,307,360,236 downwards.
ATTTTTAAACATTTAAAATAATTCAAATAAAGTAAAAATTTGTAAAAAATCCCAAAACACAAAATTAAATCATGAAAAAAATAAAAATCTGAAAGAGAACAATCGAAAATATTTTTCATAATTTTTTCAGATTTTTTGTACTTAAAATCTAGGTCTCTCAAACTGTAAAATCAGAAGGTCAGACTGTAAAATCAGAAGCTCAGACCTATGCCATTCGCTTCATCTCTTCAAAACAAAGACAATCACACCCTTGCGCCAAATTTATATAAACTGTAGCTCAAGCAATTTGGAAGGAAAGTTTTGAAAAGAGATTTGAAATTTCATGTTCAAAACGTGTTTCCAGTAAAAAAACAAGTGTTGCGACTAGAACCAGGGCAATGAGACCATCACAATGATATCAACGTTTTGAAGAATTGATGAAGGAATCTACCTATTGAAGTTGAGTTGCAGAGCTATGAAACTGGACTTCTATGGAGCAATATAGGACACGATTCTTGAATGTAATTATATGGTTAGTGTGATACGGTGGGAGAACTGACTTGAGGTTTTGCGTTTGTGTTCGCAAATGTTTTGGTTTAGCAAGAGTCGCCACCGACTTTTTATTTTATCCTAAGGAAAGGTCAAAAAGCACAGGAAAGACCTTTGAGATGTTTTCTTGGGTTCGGGGAGTAGATTATAGAAAGGGAAGGTATTAGCACCCTTTCTATCCATGGTTATCCATGGGCTCTTAGTTACTTGCTTAGATCACTTGCTTTGCATTTCTATTGTTTGAAATGGTGCTTTTCAATTGTTTGAAATGGTGCTTTGTGTGTGATTTTGAAAGATGTTTTGGAAAGAGGCCATCGTTGTGGCAACCTTTGTAATGATTCTTGTTTGAATGTAAACAAAGGTGTTTTTGTCTTTTGGAAAGTTTTCAATGTTTGAAAGTAAGGTTTTGAATTTGTGTTGTGAAGTGTGTTTTGAAAAATAGCAAGGATGTTTTTTGCAAGTTTGATCAAGTAACTAAGAGTTTGTCTACCCTATTTTACTCAAAGATCTTCCTTATGTTTTAACCCTTTTAACAGTGTTGTTTCACCATTGTATTTGGTGAACAACCTTGTGGTAGGATGTTAACAGGATAGACGCGGGTCATCGTATAGACCATGATAACAATGGTGTCAAGTATATTTGGCAATTTTCTTGAGGGACTTGATCATTTTGTTTAGGCAACTCAGATAGCGTCATCGAGGGACTATGATCTTTTTTTTTTCCAGGATACCTAGCATGCATACCATGGCCCATTTTTGAAGGCAACAAGTGGATGAAACCCTAGGGGTGCAAGTGTGCATTGTGTTTGTTTTTCATGCATGTTTATCTTGGATTAGGTCAAGCTAGTTATTGATTTTATTTTGCATACAAACCCTAAGTCTAAGCATGGCATAATTCGGGAGCTTTTAAATGTGCGAGAATTTAAAATGCTACACTATTACAACATGATATATGGAGGGGGGGGGGGGGGGGGAACAAATTTGAATTGGGAGTTTTTGACAAGAAAATAAAATCTAAGTTATTACAACCATATTGAATGTATAGGTGATATTCAAATGTACAATAATTGAAATAAATATAAATAAATAAAAGTCAAATAAAATGTACTATGCAAAAAAAGAAAGTTTTATGTATGTAAAAAGTATATTTTTTTAATGTGAAATGCAAATAAATAAAAAAGTCAATTTTTATTATTTTTGTTAATTAGGGCAAAACCCAATTATTAAATAAATAATATTATTTTTTAATTATACATAATACTATATTAATTTATACAAAAAATAAAAGTATATTAGAAAAATGACATTTTTAGTACAAAATATGAATAAAAATGAAAGTATACTATTTTTGTATTTTTGCCCTAATTTTTTAATAAAGTAAAAATATATGTATATATATATATATATATATATATATATATATATATATATATATATATATATATATATATTAACTATGTAAAAAAGGAAAATAAAAATTAATTTATATAAAAAAATGTGTATATTCAAGAAAAAATGTTTTTAAGTATATAAAAAATAATAAATAAAAATAGGTATATTTTTTATATTATTTTTGAGTTTTTAATAAAAGAAAAATAATCTATTTATATATTTATACTAGTAAGATAAAAAATAAATACCAAATAAATATGAAAAATATAGAAAATAATTTTTTGGTATTTTTTATATTTAGACAAGAAATAATAAAGTCAGAATAAAGAATAAAAAATACAAAATGACAAATATTCAAATGATTGGGCCAGGGGGGTGTAAACTGAATAAAAGGGTGTCAAAAGCAAAAGGAACCAGGCCCAGCCCAGAATCCACTTCTTCTTCTTCCTTTGAACAACCTGCGCGCGTGCTATGTACAAAACTGTAACTCCTGATTCTTTGATTTTTTTGACAAAACTCATAACAGGAACATTGTAGAGAATTAAACAACGAATCCAACCATATAAAAAACTTCGATTAACTCTCAAAGACTAGAGAGAATTTCTCTGGCCCTAATTTCTAACCTAGTTTTTTCAGAAAGTTCATGAGTGAAATTCTCTTAGCACGATTAATGTTAATGAAAACTAAGGATATGTATGGCTTCAGGGCTATGAGTACCACATATTTCATTCACAAACTTAAGCCTAACCATTCCTAAATAGAGAGATAGAAGTCCATGAAATACCTATCACAGTTGACTTCGAGCTGGATAATGTAGCAACCTTCAATGGTGTTTGATATTCTGTTGAGCTTGCCAGGAGTCCAAGGAAGCTTTTCCAATGCTTGGCTTATTTTGAAACAACTTGAATCGTGCTGTAGAACTCAACCTGCAGAGCTTTGAAACAAAAATGGCAAAGTGTGTTAGAGATGTTACAGCTTGCAATGGTGGCCTGGGATAGCTCAAGTGAGTTGATTGGAAGGTGTTTGAACTATCTTTGGACAAAACGCAAGATGGAATTTGGCTAAGGCTTGAAGTTTGCAGAACTGACTCTGTTTTGCAGAAAAATGGAGGTTTTGAGTAAGAGAAGGTTTTAGTGATGAAGGAGTCGTGTTTCTGGCTTATTAGGAGGTACAAAACTTGTTCACAATGTTCTTGTAAGCTGGTTTTCTCAGATGTGTGTTGTGGCTTGTATTTTGCAAGTTTCTTCTACTTGAAGGAAAAGAATGGAAGTGATGTTATAGCCCTGTACAGGCCCTCCTATCAACCTGCACACAACACTCTTGGCCCCTCCAATTCATGGATTTGGTTTGCAGTCTCAGATTTTGTCCAAGGCTCAATGCTTGGTGTTTTGAAATAAAGTAACTTTTGCAAAAATGGCAATATACCTTTTACCATTTAGGGCTTAATTTTGCATGTAATGTCCATATGAACAAGATAATACCTTAACTAAATGGTTATGCATTAAATTATGGAGTACAAGTTGGTTTTGAGGCCTGCAAGCTAGCACCAAACATGCTGATTTGAAAATGCAAATTTGTATGAACATGCATTGGCCATGGACAAAAGTGAGTTTTTGCCAACTTCAAGCATTCGATTCTCTCTAACCACAAGGGTGTTTGAGGAGTTCTTTGACAATTTGGAAATCTTGGAACATGTACTATAATCCATCTTTGAAATGGAACTTGAAACTCCAAGTGGAACTATGTGAAAAGTGGCCAAGAAGATGGGTCAAAATCCTGCCTAGACTAGGGCACATTTTCTCTAAGTTAAAAGTTTTAGGTACCCTTGTTCCAAAAATCATAACTTGAGATACAAGCTTCTTTTGAGAAAACGTTGTGAATAAAAATTGTATACTTTATGATGGACTACAACTTTAATGTTGCAAGTTTTCTTTGAATCTATTTGCATCTTGGTGAAAAAATGGGACAAAGTTAGGAAAAAATAAGAAAATTTCATAACTTAGAAAATTTCTAAGTTATGAAATTTTTTCCTTTTTAAACCTAATTTGCATTTTTGGGTTTCTTGATGAACAAGTTTCATATTTTGACATGTCTTGATGAAAAATAACTCTTGGCATTTGATTTTGACCAAAAAGTCAAAGTTTGACTTTTCAGTATACAGTCAAATTTTGATCAGTTGACTGAAAAATTCATCTGTCAATCCTATGCATTTGAGATCTTTTGACCTTGTTGAATGGGTCAAGACAATTTCATTGAGTCCTTGAGTCCACATGTGATCTTGGTTTGCCATTGGTTAGGTCAAACAGTCAAAAATTGCCTTTGTGCAGTCAAAACCCTAAAAATGACCATTTTACCCTTTTGGTGATCTGATCAAATTTCTTGTGGAATTGTGATCCAAACTTGATCAAATGGTTCATATGAGTTCATAATGTTGACGTGGGTCAAATTTCATGAGGTTTGACTATCAATTGGCCACAGTTGACTTTTTCTCCAATACAGCTGATTTTAGGTCAACTGTCCAATTGACTGGGCAAAAATTTGAATCAAGGCTTGAAATTTGGTATGGAAAAACTTGTGAATCCAAAATGAAGTATGAAAGTAAATTTTGGCATTGTAGGTCAAAATATCCATGTGCAAACTCAAACCCTAATTTGGGCCAACAGTGCAAAGAGGTGTCTTGAGCAGAGCAAACCCTAACTTGATCTTCAGTTCCAAGAGTCTGGTGATGAGAAAATGTTGATCAAATGGGAGGGAAAATTTTGGGGTACAACAGTTGCCCCTGTTCAATATTCTTGAACCTGAAGAGCTAGATTGGCAAGTTTGCCTTTCGTGACTCGAAGGTAAAAGAGGATTGGACACTAGAGTGCCCGTAAATTTGCACTCGTCAAAACATGGCTGAGGAAATGGGCTTAAAGATGCCATTTGGAGATGGTAGAATCTTGCTGGAGATGGGCTTAAAGATGCCATCCAAGAATGTTTGTTGAATTGCAATGCTGTAGGTCAGAAGAATGAGCATCAAAATGGTATCCGTGTCCGGGATGTCATTGAACTGTATCTGGAGACTGAGTTTGTATGAGAAAAGAATGGCGTCTGTGTCTGGCGCATATCTGAGCTGTAACCGTATTTGAACTTTGAATGAACGTCAGAATGACTGCCGTGTCTGGAGTGTATATGTATTATATCTGGGTAAAAGAGAAACATCTGTGTACGGAGCAACTGTGTGCTGGGGATGAACTATGAATGAGTAACAGAATGGCAACCGTGTCTGGAGCGTATCTGGACTGTATCTGAAGTCGAGATCTGTATGAGTAGTAGAATGACCGCCGTGTCTGGGGTGTATCCGTACTGTAACTGGGATCTAAATAAGTGACATAATGACTTCCGTGGCGACTACACTGGGGGAATCAAACTGCTGGTGTAAAGGCCAGAACAACATCCGTGTTTGGAGCGTATCTGAACTTGTAGTTGATAGTTGAATCTGAATGAGAGGTAGAATAGCTGCCGTGTCTGGAGCGTATCTAGTCTGTATCTGATTGCTGAAGTCTGAATGAGTAGTAGAATGACCGCCGTGTCTGGGGTGTATCCGTACTGTATTTTGACTTGAAGTTCTTGAATGAGTAATAGAATGACCGCCGTGTCTGGGGTGTATCCATACTGTATCCGAATAATTTTTAATGATAGCCTTTTAATCTTATCCTGAAAAGGGTAAAACGTTAGCTAAAACACAAAGTTATATTGCATGATATGCATGATGCAATGAACTATATTTCATCAATGTTTATGATATATGAATGTAATGGATGTGCATGTAATCTGATTAGCTGTCTTGCTGAGGAAAATAAATCCTTGGTAACTGGAGGTAATGAAATCTTTGATTGCCGTCGGGGGAAGTAAATCTTTGACCGATGCTGGGGATTAACAAGGCCTCTGACAACTTCTGCGGGGAATGAGAATCCTTCATGACTTTCCTGGGATATAGGGGAAACTCTGAAAATCTCTTCTGGGGAATTGAAGCCTTGGAGAAGTGGGACCGAGAATCTTCGATCTTGCTGGGAGATAAATCTGTGGGGGGAATACTCACCATTTTGGCTCCACTGGGGAATAAGGTTTAGACTAATCTGGCTCCACAGGGGATCTTTGAAGTTTAACTCCACTGGGGAAATATACTCCAAATTTTAGCTTTGTTGCGGATCTGAATGATGTATCGTAGGGGATTTCTTCTGGAATAGCATAAAGATTTCTTCCTAATCCTATAAGTAATTATCCTTTTTCAATTTCGTTTTGTCTATAAGCAGTGATTATATTCTAATGCATATGCCTATTTATCAAAACATTGGACGTTTTCAAATAAAACATAAGTGTAAAAGAAAAGAGAGGCAAGCAAATTTCCGCACTTTGAAGTATATTTGTATTAACTTTTGTGAGTATTTTTGTATAAAGGAGACAGACATCCTAGTAAGAGAATGTTGTCGTAAAAATTGAAAAGTTTTATACAAAAGAAAGATGGCTATGTGTAATAATTCCATAAGATTCCCATTATGCTATAGCCTTCACAACTCTGGATATTTATCCATTCGTCGCTTCGTCTGCCGATGACTGGATTGATCAGAAGCTTGGAGTTTGTTAGTGAAGAGATTGTTCTTAAAGTGATCTGACGAGACATAGTCATACGCTTTAATTCCTTAACTTCTGCCTGGACCGCCCTTTCGGGTTTTCGATCCACCGGGAAACCCTTTTTTGCCAAAATCGCCCTTTCGGGTTTTCAACTTGCCGAGTGTACAGATTTTTTTGTTTTATCCCTAATTTTTGCCTGAACCGCCCTTTCGGGTTTTCGATTCACCTGGATGCCCATTTTTGCCCAAGTCGCCCTTTCGGGTTTTCAACTTGTCGGATCGTTTTATGCGTAGTATCTTTTGACTATGTCTGCGTTCGCAGGGTGCGGCAAGTCATCGCCGTCCATGGTGGTCAGAATCATTTCCCCACCGGAAAAGATGCTCTTGATTACAAATGGTCCTTCGTAAGTAGGAGTCCACTTGCCCCTGAGATCACTTTGCGGTAAGATGATCCGCTTGATTACAAGATCTCCGACTTGATATACTTGACGCCTGACTTTCTTGTTGAAAGAATTGATCATACATTTTTGATACGTCTGACCATGACAAACAGCAGTAAGTCGCTTCTCGTCGATCAAATTGAGTTGATCAAGTCGGGTCTGAATCCAATCGTCTTCACTCAAACCAGCGTCCTTCATAATCCTTAAGGAAGGAATCTGAACTTCCATGGGTAGAACAACTTCCATGCCATATACCAAAGAAAATGGGGTTGCCCTTGTTGAAGTACGTGCCGTGGTACGATATCCATACAGAGCAAACGATAACATTTCATGCCAGTCTTTGTAGGTGACTGTCATCTTTTGAATGATCTTCTTGATATTTTTGTTCGTGGCCTCAACAACACCGTTCATCTTTGGCCGATAGGGATATGAATTGTGATGATAAATCTTGAACTGCTCGCATAGAGCGGTGATCATAGTATTGTTCAAATTTGTACCGTTGTCTATGATGATCCTGTCGGGGATACCATACCGGCATATGAGATTCTGCTTGATGAAGCGGGCCACCACATTCTTTGTAACTGAGGCATAGGAAGCTGCCTCGACCCATTTGGTGAAGTAATCAATAGCCACCAGGATGAAGCGATGTCCATTGGACGCCGTGGGCTTGATCTCTCCAATCATGTCAATGCCCCACATTGCGAATGGCCAAGGAGCTGTCAGAACATTGAGAGGAACATGAGGAATATGTACCTTGTCGGCATAGACTTGGCACTTGTGGCAAGTACGGGAATGTTGGTGACAATAAGATTCCATGGTAGACCAATAGTAGCCTGCCCTTAGAATCTTCTTAGCCATCGTATGTCCGCTCAAATGGGTGCCAAATGTACCACTGTGTATTTCAGTCATGATCAACTCTGCTTCAACTTTGTCCACACAACAAAGTAAAACACAATCATGGCTGCGTTTATAAAGGATGCCATTGCTTAGGAAGAACTTGGAAGCAAATCTCCTTAAGAACTTTTTGTCATTGACAGAAGCTCCTTTGGGGTATTCTCTAGTCTAGAGATACCTTTTGATTTCATGAAACCAGGGTTGTTCCACTACTTCTTCGGTATTAATCTCATGATAATGCGCAGGTTCGTCCATTCGCTCGATGGTGATTTGGGGAGTCTCGTTATCCCAGTTGAGTTTAAACATGGAAGACATTGTAGCCAGAGCATCTGCTAGCTGATTTTCTTCTCGCGGGAAATGTTCGAAAGTAATCTTCTCGAAATGAGGCAACAATGTCAGGACATGTTCTTTGTATGGGATAAGATTAGGATGTTTGGTGTCCCACTCTCCTTTGACTTGACTGATGACCAAAGCCGAGTCCCCAAATACGACCAAATATTTGATCCCCAAGTCTATAGCAGCCTTGAGACCAAAGATGCAAGCTTCATATTCGGCCATGTTGTTGGTACAGCTGAAACAAAGTCGGGCAGTGAAGGGTGTATGGCAACCTTCCGGAGAAATGAGTACCACACCGATGCCGTTGCCAAGTGCATTTGAAGCACCATCAAAGTACAGGGTCCATCGGGATCCTTGTTCAGGTCCATCATACGGTCCGTTACCTTCAATGTTGTCCAATGTCATGATGTCCTCGTCAGGGAAGTCGAATCTCATAGATTGGTAATCTTCGATGGCTTGATGAGCTAGATGGTCAGCTAGTACACTCCCTTTTATAGCTTTTTGGGTAGTATACTAGATGTCATACTCAGTCAGGATCATTTGCCATCTAGCGATTCTTCCAGATAAAGCAGGCTTCTCGAAGATATACTTGATCGGGTCCATTTTGGAAATCAACAGAGTGGTATGAGTCAACATATACTGCATTAGCCGGCGAGCAGCCCATACCAAAGCGCAACAAATTTTCTCGAGCAGTGAGTAGCGAGTCTCACAGTCGGTAAACTTTTTTCTAAGGTAATAAATGGCATGCTCTTTTCGACCAGACTCGTCATGTTGGCCCAACACACACCCCATTGAGTTATCCAAAATAGTCAGATACTTGATTAATGGCCTTCCTTCGACGAGTGGCATCAGAATAGGAGGTTCTAGAAAATACTCCTTGATTTTATCAAAAGAAACTTGATAATCATTGTTCCATTCAACTACCTGATCCTTCTTCAACAATTTGAAAATTGGCTCACAGGTGGAAGTCAGGTGAGAGATGAATCTGGCGATATAGTTCAAGCGTCCCAAGAATCCTCTAACCTCCTTTTCAGTACGGGGGGCCGGCATTTCTTGTATAGCCTTTACTTTAGCTGGATCAACTTCAATGCCTTTGTTGCTGACAATAAATCCCAGAAGTTTACCAGACCTAACCCCAAAAGTGAACTTGCTTGGATTCAGTTTGAGTTTATACTCCTTCAACCTGGAAAACAGCTTTTGCAAATGATCAAGGTGTTCTTCTTCTGTTTGTGATCGAGCTATCATGTCGTCTACGTAAACTTCGATCTCATGATGTATCATATCATGAAACAAAGCTACCATGGCGCATTGATAGGTTGCCCCTGCGTTCTTCAGTCCGAACGGCATCACTTTGTAGCAGAAGGTACCCCATTGCGTGACAAAGGTAGTTTTCTCCATGTCCTCGGGGGCCATTTTAATCTGGTTGTAGCCCGAGAATCCATCCATGAAGGAAAATACTTTGTGCTGAGCTGTATTGTCAACCAAGATATCAATATGTGGTAGCGGAAAATCGTCTTTAGGGATAACTCTGTTCAAATCCCGATAGTCCACACACATTCTGACCTTGCCGTCCTTTTTGGGAACAGGCACAATGTTAGCAACCCATTGTGGATAGGTTGTAACAGCCAGAAAGCCAGCGTTGAATTGCTTCATTACTCCAGCCTTAATCTTCTCAGACATTTCAGGCCTCATTTGGCGGACCTTTTGCTTGATCGGTGGACAACCCTCTCTTGTAGGGAGGCGGTGAACCACGATATCTGTTTCTAGCCCTGACATATCTTCATAAGACCAGGCGAAGATTTCAACGTATTCATTCAACAACTGCACTAAGCGTTCTTTGACACTTGGTTCCAGGTTGGCACCCATTTTTACTTCTTTCCTGTCTTCCTCTGTCCCCAAGGTGATGGTTTCTAGCAACTCTTCATGAGGCAGAATAACCCTCTCTTCTTGTTGTAGAAGTATGGCTAACTCTCCTGGCACTTCACAATCTTCGTCAACTTCGTACTCAGCATGATTGACCAAATCTTCAGAGTTATCGAAGGCTAAAGCAAAATAGTCACCCATGGAATCCGGAATAGATGGGTACCTGCATTTGTGAGTGTGGGTGTGTGTAAGGGATATCCATCCTTAAACAAACAAAAATGCAAAAGGAAAGAAAATGAACACAAGCGTTTATAGATGAAAAACGTCCAATGATTCATTAAAACATGGCATATGATTATGAAGAAAATCAAACCCTTACAAATGGACCTACATGCCCCGGGCAAGGCATGAGGTGAAAATAGTGTGCGAATTGTTTTAGTTATTACAAACCATAAAAATGGGAAATTGTTCAAAGATAAAATTACTGGTTGATAAAGGTGATAGGAACAAAATCCTTTGCTTCCCAATTGCTCAAACCCCCTTCGACGGTCGGAAAGATCCAATCTTCAAAGTGGCTCTCTTCATCTTCATCTTCTACAACATTAATTCCGTGATGAGTGATTCTTACGGGTGGCCCTCCAGTCTTGGAACGACGCATAGCCTTTTGTCCTGCAGTTGTAAACCCTAGTCCAAATTTGTCCATCTTATGGGGAAAATCAGGCAATTATCCCCATACTGTACTCTTCCCTTCTTTAATCACAGCCTCTGCGTCCTTGAGAGATACCATCCTAGCTACATGCTTGGGAACGATAGGTGCCTCAACCATTGTCTTCGCAACTGCTACTTTGGGAGAAACTTCCTCAAAATGTTGGAAATGCGTTTCGATGAACTCGCCATCTAACTCCACATATCGAAAGGAATTGAGATGACTAATCATGTACTCTTCCTCGCCGTGCACAGTTATAATTTTACCCTTAACAGGATATTTCAGCATCTGGTGCAAAGAGGAGGTAACTGCCCCGGCATAATGGATCCACGGTCTTCCTAGCAAACATGAGTATGAAGGACGAATGTCCATCACGTAGAAGGTGGAATTGAACACTTCGGTGCCTACCTTGATAGGAATATCAACCTCTCCATGAACTATTCTTTTGGAACCATCAAAAGCCCTAACGACGATGTTACTAGGTTTGAGGGTCAAACCTTCGCAATCCAAACGGTCTAAGGCTTTCTTTGGCAGCACATTCAGGGAAGAACCAATATCAACCAAGACATGGGCGAGAGTGGTTCCCCGACATTCAACTGAAACATGTAACGCATCATTGTGTTTCCTTCCTTTGGGAGTTAAGTCAGCATCGGAAAAGCCCAGGCCATTATCAGCAGTAACACTGGCTACACACTCTTGAAATTGGTCAGCCGAAGTTTCTTGGGGAACATGTGCCTCCTTCAAGAATTTGATCAGGGCCTTAGCGTGGGCCTCATAACAGAGCAGAAGAGACAACATTGAAATTTTAGAAGGGGTCTTCCCTAATTGTTCCACAACGTCATAGTCACTTTTTCTGATTATTTTCAAGATTTCATCCATTTCTTTCTGAGTGGTTTCAGGGATAACCACAGCATGGGCCTTCGTCCGGACAGGCACTTCCAGTATCCCCTTACCCTTGTCGATAATATCAGCAGATGGTCTTACTTCAGGGGTAATAAATTCTTCAATCACTGGGCCTTGCACAGGTGGTCCAACAGGTGCAGAAGCCTTCAAGGGTCCGAAAACTGCTCGAGGGGGAGCAATCTCCGGAGAAAATATCCGGCCACTGCGGGTTATCTTGCTTGTACCCGCGATGTTCCCTATATCAGGGTCTTCCTCAGAAATTTCTTGGACTGTTTCGATTTGTTTGATGCCGTGGTAGAAGATTTCTCCCCCATAGTTCCACGGTATCATTTTGCTGGATTTGTACGAGACAGGTCCCGGCATGGTGATCTTTAAAGGTACACATTCAGAGTTGGGTGTAATCCTGACAAGCCTTTTGCAAACCTTGGGAGGATTTTCGGAAATGGTTATGATAGCAATATCATTGGTTGAAGTAACACAAGTATCAGGAGTAATAGGATTGAAAGTGTCAACAAGGGTTTTCTGGAAAAGTATCTCTTGAGTATCCATCAGGCGTTGGACACCTGACTTCAACATTGCACAATCACCTTGAATGTTCAAACAGAAATAACAGTTTTTACAACAACCAGGAAAGATCCCGGCTCGCAACAAATTTTCTTTAATCACTAACAATGGAGTCAACAGATCGGCAACATCAGTAACATGGAGGTTTTCCAAAACAGCATGCACATTGTGGCCGTGCTTGGGCATCGGAGCGGATATAACATTGGGCTTCTCAGGAGCGTCAAATTCAACCTCTTTGGCGTCAATTAAGTCCTGAATTTTGTTCTTAAGTGCCCAACAATTATTGGTATCGTGTCCAGCACTATCGGAATGGTAAGCACACTTGGCATTAGAGTGGTAGTATGGAGAGGAGGTGTTAGGGTTTTTTGGTGCCTCTTTCAAACTGGTCAGATTTAGCTTCAACAAATGGGGAAGGACCTGAGCGGGCATCATGTTGATGCGGGTGAACTACCGTTGTGGCTGTTCTACCCGTTGTTGATTAGGTCTCGACTGATTGTTACGAGGTTGATCATTTGACGAATTTTGAATCATCACGGCCCCTACAGTTGGCCGGCGCTCGGTTCTTCCCAATCCCTTCTGAGAATACATAGCAAATGCTTCCTTCTTGGCTGGGAAAGGTTTCTTAACAACTGTGGATGTGGAAGCATCCTTTTGGATCTTTCCACTTTTAATACCGACCTCCACCCTTTCGCCGGTCAAAATCAGTTCAGTAAATCCCGCCGAAGAGATCCAGATTAGATGGTTGAAAAAGGGGCCAGACAGGGTCCCCAGAAACATATCAACTAACTCCCTATCTGATAACGGCGGCTGCACCCTTCCAGCCAGATCACGCCACTTTTGAGCGTACTCTTTAAAACCTTCGTTGGAAGCCATCCCCATACTTTGTAACTGAGTACGAGTGGGCGCCAAATCAGCATTGTATTGATACTGACGGTAAAAAGCAGCTGCCAAGTCTTCCCAATTATGAACCTCTGATCTCTCGAGCTGATAAAACTAATCTAACTGAGTGCCAGATAAGCTGTCTTGGAAAAAGTGTACCCAGAGGTCTTTATCGGATGAATGAGGTTGGATCTTTCTGACATACGACCTCAGGTTCATCTTAGGGCAAGACAGACCGTCGTACTTGGAAAATGTTGGCACCTTGAACTTGGGAGGGATAACAATCCCAGCTACCAGCCCTAGCTCCTCAAAATCCAATCTGGGCACCCTCTGCAACTCCATAGCTTCCAATCTGTCTTCTAGGTTCTTATATTTGTCGTCCGCTGGTGGATACTATTGTTCGGAGTAGTCTTCGTATTCTTCCTCTTCCTCCTCTTCAACCTCGGATTCGGAGGGTACATCAGCCCCTTTCCCTTTACCGTCCCCTTCGTCAGACGTTGAGGGGAACTCAAGAACTCTTCTGGCCTGATGCTCAAATCTTCTTCCCAAAGTGGCTACTCTGGGTCTCTTTTTCTTTTTCTCTTTATTCTTCTCCAATAAAAATTTGAGGTCCTCCTGACCCTTTGCCAAGGTCATGAGGAGTTGCTGGAATTATGAATTTTATGCCTGTAGATCCTTTACCGTTTGCTCCAAATCCATCTTGCTGAAATAAACAGCAGAAAGATAAGGAAACCTGGCGTGAAGACCTGTTTATGCATATGATGAATGGTATGCTATTCATGTAATGCATTCAAGGGTTCAAAACTCAAATTTGTTGCAAATATGGGCGAAATATTACAAAATTCTTAATGTAAAAAGACATTGCGCATCCTTTTTGGTGCGATGTAAGTGTTGAGGGTTTCCTCCTCGTGAAGTCGACGGGTGAGCTCCAAAACCTTCTTCTCACTGGCATAGAAGCTGGCTTCAAAAGTATCCCGTTCTTCCTTGAGTTGGATCCAACTCTTTTGCATTTCCTCCCATGATGTTGGCATGTCAGGATGTAGGATGGTGTATGGAACCTCTCCTTCCATAATAGGCTCTTTGATCAAGGGGAGAATGTGAGGATATGGCATCATAAGATTCTGGGAGTGGGTTCGTACCCACTTGAGGTAAGGCTCAAGGGGGATGGAATTCTTGTGCCCCAATGTCTTACTATCCACCTTGTTAGGCATCCTCCAAGCTCTGATGAACCTTTGTCGAAGTCCTTGCGCATCGTTGTCGAAGTCAAAAACTAGGTCAGGAATCAGCATGTCATGAGGGCCATCCCTCCGAGCATATCCAAATTGTCTTAAAGCTAGACAGGGGTTGTAGGTAATGCCTCCCCTAATGCCAAGTAACGGGACATTAGGGAATTCCCCACAACGATCAATGATGATGACATTTTCTCTGGACCAAGAACACCAATGTACATCGGAATGTGTGAGGGTCATCAATCGTTGTGACCACCTCAAACCCTGCTCATTCTTCAAAACTGCTTGTGGAAGGTGAGAAATAAACCACCTTGCTAAGAGAGGGATACAACACATGAGAACACCTCTTTTCCTCATTGTTCGTGTGTAAAATGAGTGTAGGATGTCCCCAAGCAATGTAGGTATAAGATTCCTGGATATGAAAATCTTGACAGCATTCACATCTATAAGTTAATCAGGGTTTGGAAACAAGACCAACCCATAGATAAGGAGTGCCACAATCTCTTCAAATGCTTGTAGATCAAGAGAATTCCAACAGTCTTGTGCCTTCTCAAACAGAAACTTTGCCAAGAAGCCCTTAACACCACTTCTGGTTTCCCAATGCCCCTTGATGTCAGATAGTTGCAAGTGTAATGCTTGAGCAACATCTTCAGCTTTTGGTTCTTTTTTCGTACCGTTGTAGGGTAATTGATGAAGAATAGGAATTCTCAAGAGTTGAGAAAATTCCTCCAAATTAGGCACCAACTGGTAATCAGGGAATGTAAAACAGTGGTGTAGGGGGTCAAAGAACTGGAAAAGTACTTTCACCATGTCTTCTTCAATGCTGGTGTTGACCAAGTTTAGGAGTTTACCATGTCTTTCACTGAAGAGGGAATTCTCTGGAATCCTGGAAGTAAGCTCCTTGAGTTGAGAAGGGATCCTCACAAGGTTGACTTGAATTGTTTTCCTGCGAAGAGATTCCATGACCTACAAAACAAGAACAAAGATGAAGATCCAAACCCTTGAAATGGTTAGTGGATGCATATGATGCTTTATGATGTTCATGATGTATGCACAAGCACATGTACAAGCAAATCATACAAAACCCTAGTTTCAGGCTTGCATGAGGTTTCATAGGTAAATACCCTCTTGAGTTTAGTTGGCTCAAAAACCTGTCCTATAAATAGTAATTGGGTTCTAAGGAGCTCAATATCATTGGATTGTTTTCTATGTTCATTGTTTTGGTTTAGCCACTTAACTAGCGACCAAAATATTCTAAGAAAACAACCCTCAATGAGTGTAGTATCGAGTATCTACCAACTTCGGAATGCACCAAAGCCGGTCATCTCACTACCCCTAATGAAAGGCCAATATGGTCAAGTAAGGTTCTAATTCATTAGTGCTTCATGACATCACTCAGCGGCCCCGTATTCTCTTTGATTGACTCAAAGGCTACCGGTACTCACAAATATGTCGCACTAATATAGCTATTGCTTCAACCGTGTCGGTATACCCCGTACAGTTTCCACAACGTATTGCTATTTACCTATGAATGTTTCCCAAATCCGGGTGGAGGATTTCAAGCCCAAACAAGAGAACCGAAATGTAAAGAAATGAAAGCAAAAAATAATCATGCAAAGGGTGATCTAAGCCCTAAGGTTACTCCACTTTTAAAGTTTTCCCCAGCATAGTCTCCAGTTCTGTGATACAATGGGAGAACTGACTTGAGGTTTTGCGTTTGTGTTCGCAAATGTTTCCGTTTAGCAAGAGTCGCCACCGACTTTTTATTTTATCCTAAGGAAAGGTCAAAAAGCATAGGAAAGACCTTTGAGATGTTTTCTTGGGTTCGGGGAGTAGATTATAGAAAGGGAAGGTATTAGCACCCTTTCTATCCATGGTTATCCATGGGCTCTTAGTTACTTGCTTAGATCACTTGCTTTGCATTTCTATTGTTTGAAATGGTGCTTTTCAATTGTTTGAAATGGTGCTTTGTGTGTGATTTTGAAATATGTTTTGGAAAGAGGCCATCATTGTGGCAACCTTTGTAATTATTCTTGTTTGAATGTATACAAAGGTGTTTTTGTCTTTTGGAAAGTTTTCAATGTTTGAAAGTAAGGTTTTGAATTTGTGTTGTGAAGTGTGTTTTAAAAAATAGCAAGGATGTTTTTTGCAAGTTTGATCAAGTAACTAAGAGTTTGTCTACCCTATTTTACTCAAAGATCTTCCTTATATTTTAACCCTTTTAACAGTGTTGTTTCACCATTGTATTTGGTGAACAACCTTGTGTTAGGATGTTAACGGGACAGACGCGGGTCATCGTATAGACCATGATAACAATGGTGTCAAGTATCTTTGGCAATTTTCTTGAGGGACTTGATCATTTTGTTTAGGCAACTCAGATAGCGTCATCGGGGGACTATGATCTTTTGTTTTGTTTTTTTTTATTTTGCCAGGATACCTAGCATGCATACCATGACCCATTTTTGAAGGCAACAAGTGGATGAAACCCTAGGGGTGAAAGTGTGTATTGTGTTTGTTTTTCATGCATGTTTATCTTGGATTAGGTCAAGCTAGTTATTGATTTTATTTTGCATACAAACCCTAAGTCTAAGCATGGCATAATTCGGGAGCTTTTAAATGTGCGAGAATTTAAAATGCTACACTATTACAACATGATATAGGGAGGGGGGTAAAAATTTGAATTGGGAGTTTTTGACAAGAAAATAAAATCTAAGTTATTACAACCATATTGAATGTATAGGTGATATTCAAATGTACAATAATTGAAATAAATATAAATAAATAAAAGTCAAATAAAATGTACTATGCAAAAAAAGAAAGTTTTATGTATGTAAAAAGTATATTTTTTTTAATGTGAAATGCAAATAAATAAAAAAGTCAATTTTTATTATTTTTGTTAATTAGGGCAAAACCCTAATTCTTAAATAAATAATATTATTTTTTTAATTATACATAATACTATATTAATTTATACAAAAAATAAAAGTATATTATAAAAATGATATTTTTAGTACAAAATATGAAGAAAAATGAAAGTATAGTATTTTTTTATTTTTGCCCTAATTTTTTAAATAAAGTAAAAATATATAAGTATATATATATATATATATATATATATATATATATATATATATATATATATATATATATATATATATATATATATATATATATATATATATATATATATATATATATATATATATATATATATATATATATATATATTAAATATATTAACTATGTAAAAAAGGAAAATAAAAATTAATTTATATAAAAAAAATGTGTATATTCAAGAAAAATGTTTTTAAGTATATAAAAAATAATAAATAAAAATAGGTATATTCTTTATATTATTTTTGAGTTTTTAATAAAATAAAAATAATCTATTTATATATTTATACTAATAAGATAAAAAATAAATACCAAATAAATATGAAAAATATAGAAAATAATTTTTTGGCATTTTTTATATTTAGACAAGAAATAATAAAGTCAGAATAAAGAATAAAAAATACAAAATGACAAATATTCAAATAAATGGGCCAGGGGGTGTAAACTGAATAAAGGGGTGTTAAAAGCAAAAGGAACCAGGCCCAACCCAGAATCCACTTCTTCTTCTTCTTCCTTTGAACAACTTGCGCGCGTGTTATGTACAAAACTGTAACTCCTGATTCTTTGATTTTTTGACAAAACTCGTAACATGAACATTGTAGAGAATTAAACAACGAATCCAACCATATAAAAAACTTGGATTAACTCTCGAAGACCAGAGAGAATTTCTCTGGCCCTAATTTCTAACCTAGTTTTTTCAGAAAGTTCATGAGTGAAATTCTCTTAGCACGATTTATGTAAATGAAAACTAAGCATATGTATGGCTTCAGGGTTATGAGTACCACATATTTCATTCACAAACCTAAGCATAACCATTCCTAAATAGAGAGATAGAAGTCCACAAAATACCTGTCTCAGTTGACTTCGAGCTGGACATTGTAGCAACCTTCAATGGTGTTTGAGCTTCTGTTGAGCTTGCCTGGAGTCCAAGGAAGCTTTTCCAATGCTTGAATTGTTTTGAAACAACTTGAATCATGCTGTAGAACTCAACCTGCAGAGCTTTGAAACAAAAATGGCAAAGTGTGTTAGAGGTGTTACAGCTTGCAATGGTGGCCTGGGATAGCTCAAGTGAGTTTATTGGAAGGTGTTTGAACTATCTTTGGACAAAATGCACGATGGAATTTGGCTAGGGCTTGAAGTTTGTAGAACTAACTCTGTTTTGCAGCAAAATGGAGGTTTTGATTAAGAGGAGGTTTTAGTGATGAAGGAGTCATGTTTCTGGCTTATTAGGAGGTACAAAACTTGTTCACAATGTTCTTGTAAGCTGGTTTTCTCAGATGTGTGTTGTGGCTTATATTTTGCAAGTTTCTTCTACTTGAAGCAAAAGAATGGAAGTGATGTTATAGCCCTGTACAGGCCCTCCTATAAACCTGCACACAACACTCTTGGCCCCTCCAATTCATGGATTTGGTTTGCAGTCTCAGATTTTGTCCAAGGCTCAATGCTTGGTGTTTTGACATAAAGTAACTTTTGCAAAAATGGCAATATACCTTTTACCATTTAGGGCTTAATTTCGCATGTAATGTCCATATGAAAAAGATAATACCTTAACTCAATGGTTAGGCATTAAATTATGGAGTACAAGTTTGTTTTGAGGCCTGCAAGCTAGCACCAAACATGCTGATTTGAAAATGCAAATTTGTATGAACATGCATTGGCCATGGACAAAAGTGAGTTTTTGCCAACTTCAAGCATTCGATTCTCTCTAACCACAAGGGTGTTTGAGGAGTTCTTTGACAATTTGGAAAGCTTGGAACATGTAATATAATCCATATTTGAAATGCAACTTTAAAATCCAAGTGGAACTATGTGAAAAGTGGCCAAGAAGATGGGTCAAAATCCTGCCTAGACTAGGGCAAATTTTCTCTAAGTTAAAAGTTTTAGGTACCCTTGTTCCAAAAATCATAACTTGAGATACAAGCTTCTGTTTAGAAAACTTTGTGAATCAAACTTGTAGACTTTGTGATGGACTACAACTTTCATGTTTCAAGTTTTCTTTGAATCTATTTGCATCTTGGTGAAAAAATGGGACAAAGTTAGGAAAAAATAAGAAAATTTCATAACTTAGAAAATTTCTAAGTTATGAAAATTTTTCCTTTTTAAACCCTAATTTGCATTTTTGGGTTTCTTGATGAACAAGTTTCATAATTTTACATGTCTTGATGAAAAATAACTCTTGGCATTTGATTTTAACCAAAAAGTCAAAGTTTGACTTTTCAGTATACAGTCAAATTTTGATCAGTTGACTGAAAAATTCATCTGTCAATCATATGCATTTGAGATCTTTTGACCTTGTTGAGTGGGTCAAGACAATGTCATTAAGTCCTTGAGTCCACATGTGAGCTTGGTTTGCCATTGGTTAGGTCAAACAGTCAAAAATTGCCTTTGTGCAGTCAAAACCCTAAAAATGACCATTTTACCCTTTTGGTGATCTGATCAAATTTCTTGTGGAATTGTGATCCAAACTTGATAAAATGGTTCATATGAGTTCATAGTGTTGATGTGGGTCAAATTTCATGAGGTTTGACTATCAATTGGCCACATTTGACTTTTTCCCCAATACAGCTGATTTTAGGTCAACTGTCCAATTGACTGGGCAAAAATTTGAATCAAGGCTTGAAATTTGGTATGGACAAACTTGTGAATCCAACATGAAGTATGAAAGTCAATTTGGGCATTGTAGGTCAAAATATCCCTGTGCAAACTCAAACCCTAATTTGGGTCAACAGTGCAAGGAGGTGTCTTGAGCAAAGCAAACCCTAACTTGATCTTCAGTTCCAAGAGTCTGGTGATGAGAAAATGTTGATGAAATAGGAGGGCAAATTTTGGGGTACAACAGTTAGCTTCAGGGAAGATCAAGGAAGGTGAAATGATGGAAAAATTGGATTGAAAAAGGCTTGTATGTGGATTTCGAAGTTGCTGAATTTTGAGTTATGGAACAAGTTTGGCTAGGTGATTCTGGCTATCCAAGCTTGAGGAAATTAATGGGGAATGACCCTCTATTTATAGGGAGTCAAATGGAATGTCCAAGCGTGTGAAATGATAAAGTTTGGAGGGAAATCGTATGAAGTTGCAAACAAGAAAAGTGTGACTTCTAATTTGATCAAAACTCATCCAAAACGCGCGCTTTTCTATGCTAATCACTTCTTGAAGTTCACTAAACACGTTCAGAAGCAAAAACACGCAAAATCAAAGTGTTTAGAAGTCAAATTAAGGATTTCAAACTTCTGACTTGGTGAAAAATTCAGTTTCAAAGTGCCAACTTCTGACCAATGGCATTCTCAGCTCAAGGGGTCATAGGGCATGATTCTTGATGCTTTAGAAAGATAAGGTTACAAGCTTTGCAATATTAAAATAATGGAGACAAATGGATGCTTGAGCTGAAAGTTATAACGAGTCAAAGTTGGAAAAAATGTTGACTTTCCTTACTTATAAATATTTCAAATTTTTCTTCAAAAATGACTTATAATGTCTTGTATCCAAACATAGCCATCCACTTGGAATTTGCTCTTGACCAAAAAATATGGCATGAAATAGATCTCTTGAATGAAATTTTTAACTTGAACCGTTAAAAATCTCCAAAAATTGAGAGAGTTATGACTTGTTGAAGTTGGCAAAATTTCATAAAGTGACCTATAATCCTTTGTATCCTTAAGGAAACTTCCATCCATTTTCTCACTTTTCACATAAAAGAAGGCATAAATTTCACATCCTCAAGATCATTATGGAAAAATAATGGGCTCAATGTGATAACAATTGACCAAGTTATGATCCCTTGAAGTCACACATGGAAAATTGGGGATTCATTTGGAGGACTTGTAATCTTTCTTCTTCATCAAGTTTATTCCACATGAAAAATCCTTGGAACTTTTGAAGTTATTTGTTAATAACCCTTTGAAGAGAGTGATGCCTTTGGAATCACTCAAAAATACCAAAATATGAGCAAGATATACTCCTTTGAAGTTCAAAACCCTAGCTCGTAGATTAAGAAACATGCCTTGAGGAACTTTGACAATTTTGAACAAACTTCTTGTACCAACACAAATTCTTTGTAAATATAAGTTGTTGAGGATGATAATAAGAACTCATAGAAACCACACCCACTTCCATATCTTGATAATTGAGAGAAATATGCACTTGTGACCAAATGGAACAAAGTCTTGTCCAAACATGACTATTTTTTCAATCAAACCCCTTATACTTTTTTTGAATCAAATTTGATAATATTGAAATGTGGTGAACCAAAATAAGCTTGCCATGACATTTCCTCCAAAACAACTTCAATGGTAAGGCTTGAACTTCTAAAGCTTTATTGACTAGGGCATGGAAATAAACTCATGGACCCATGGGGCAACTTGTTAAATCTCATTGCCTTTACCTACATGGATAACAAGAAAGACAAACCAACATTGCATTTTATTAATTAAAATAAGAAATCAAGACAAAAATATTCATGATCACAAAAGAACACAAGTCAAGGTGCTTGGTGATTCCTCAAAGAGAAAAGCTAAATATAGGGAGGGGAACCAAGAATCCTAATGTGATCTTGTTGTGATGGGATCAACATGGTATGATGAAGGGATCTTAGGGGCAAAAATTGGGGTACAACAGACTCCTCATAACTTCCTTATGGTCTCTAGTTTCTTCGTATAGAACCTCACTTGTAGAGATTAAGGCATAAGCTATAAGATCTGCATACCCAAGTCTCTGAGGTGGCTTTGGTGACTCTTATCTTCCTATATCTTTCCAACAGGTAGTTATCGACAAATTCCTTAACTCCTCAGCATCTTCAACTTCTTCTTCTACTTCATACATGATATGCAATTCAACATCAACATGATCCACCTCAATAGAAATCCCTATATGTTCCAGCTCTTCGTCGTATATTTCTACACTTCGATTAACATCATCAGTTTTCTTGAAATCCATTTCAGCTTCATTGAAAACTACATCTCGAATAGTGATACACCTCTTGTGACCTGGCTCTAGGAACCATAGCCTATAAGCTTTTACTCCTTCAACTTATCCCATGAACATGCATTTTAGAGCTCTAGGTTCGACCTTGTCTTGCCTAATGTGAGCATAGGATACACAACCAAATACTCTTAGTTTGTTGAGATCTGGTGGATGTCTCGACCAAACTTCTTTAGGTGTCTTCATATCTAACACAGTCGAAGGGAATCTATTTATCAGATATGCTGTGGTCGAAACATCCTCATCCTAAAACACCTTCTTCAATCCAGCAATAGTTAACATGCATATAACTTTTTCCAAAATAGGTCACTTAAATCTTTCTTCCAAACAATTTTATTATGAAGTATATCCACTAGTTATGTGCATTGCCATACTAGAGGCAGCATAAAATTTGTTGAAATCCTCATTGCAAAATTCAAGGCTATTGTCGGTTCTCATCCTCTTGACCTTTCTTCCAGTTAATTTTCGACCAGAGTCTTATAACTTTTGAAATTCTCAAAAGTTTTGTCCTTATTCTTTTGGCTGAATACCCATAACTTTCTAGAATAATCATCTACTATGGATAGAAAATACCTTGCTCCTAAATGTGATGGACACCTTGCAGGCCCCCAAAGATCAACATGGATGTAATCAAGGGATCCATGTGTTCTTTGTTTTCCTTTGTTGAACTTCACTCTCCAAGATTTTCCAATTACATAGTGTGATCGGTGGATCTGGAACTGACTGTTTAACGCTGGTTCGCGAAATGTCGCGGTAAGCAAGAGTCGCCACCGTCTTTTATTTTCTCCAATTGGAAAGGACAAAAGCACAGAAAAATTCCTTAAAGAGATTGCTCTCGGTTCGGGAGGTAGGTTATAGAAAGGGAAGGTGTTAGCACCCTTTCTATCCATGGTTATCCATGGGCTCTTAGATACTTGCTCACTTGTGTTTTCAAAATGGTTTGTTTGCTTTTCAATGTGGGTTTTAAAAAAAGTTTCTTTGAAAATTTCAGTTCGACTCTTGTATCGGTCCTCAAGAGTGTTTGAAAAGTTGCTTTCGAAAGCTTTTGAAAAGGTGTCGGTGTGAAAAGTAATTTTGATTTGTTTTGGAAATTAGAGCAAGTATCTAGAGTCGTCTACCTACCCTAAGGAATTCGTCTGTGTAGATGTCCTTTAAAGTAGTGCCATCCCACCATTGAGAGGTAGGTAGCACCACTGTTGGAGGTGTTCGGGTCAATTCGAGGTTCGGGACATGGTGATCACCAGAGCAATGGGAAGACACCTTAGAAGCTACCCTCATTCCAGGTTCCCGGATCATGAGGACTTGCTAAGACATCCTCTACTCGACGATCACCTTTCGAGGCAAGGCAACAGTGAGGCGTACCCTAGGGGTGGTGTGTGATTTGTGTGTCAGATTCATTTATTTTATCTTGTTCATGTCATGGGTGATCTACACGTTTGTTTTTATTTAAGGCCATTCATTCTTGCATGCATTTGTTAACAGTTAAAAATTGCGAGAAAGATAAAATTCTAAACTATTACAAAGGCGCGGGTCCACATCGCCAAAATTTCCAGGACCCGATTTGACAGAAAAATAATAAAGAATTAAAAATGCGAAAGATAAATATTTACATGGCTTTGGGAGAGGTACAGGAATATTTACAAGAAAAAGAAATAAAACGCGCGAATTGAAATAAGATTAGAAACGAGGGCGTTGGACCCTTTTTTAATGGAATTAAATTAAATTGTTAAATTAATTAGATTAAAAGAAAAGGAAATTGTTTTTTTTGAGATTTTTGTATTTATGATTTTTATGAGAAAGATTAATTAAAATAAAATGCTAACCCTAATTCTAGTTGTTTTTTAGTTTATTAAGAAAGAATTAAATTTTAACCTAAACTTAATCTAATTATTTACATGCAATTTAATTACAAAAATAAATAATAGGAAATATTTAATTATTATGAAAGAAAAGAAAAAAGGATAAAAATTATTACAAACCCTAATTCTACCAATTTTAGATTTTTATTAAAAAAGTTAAGGTTAAAACCTAAATTAAAAACTAAGTTAATTAATGAACTTTATTTACAAAAATACTAGTTAAATAAAAATATTTATTATTTTTTATCTTTTCTGATTTTTTGGTGTTTTTTATATATTATGAAAATAATAATTTAAAAGAAATTAATTAAAATAAAGAAAAGAAAAACATAAAAAAGGTAAAAGAAACAAACTAGAGGGGGGTGCTGTCCCCAAGTGGAGGTGAAGTCCAGTAATTTTAAGCCCAATAAGTTCTGGCCTGATTGACTTTCCAGGAAGTATGCATATGCGTTGACCAACATCCATCATGTTCTTCCAATTAGAACCCTGTGATCCATCTCAATAGGCACGTGGACGGATTGATGTTGAGGATGTATGATGCGTCTTCACGCTGAAACTGCACATAAGCATTAGATGAAAAATAATATGAAAGGGGGTGGGGACCTGGGATCGAACCCAGGTCCTGAAGGTCACCAACACAATTGCTTGCCACTGAGCCACCTAGCGCGTTTGAATATATAATAGTAAACAATTAATATAAGAGAAAATAATGGTTAGTGGAAAATTAGCGCGCAAAATTTGAATGCTCCAATGGTACTCTTCCACGCATCATCTTCTTCTTCTTCATTTATTTTTCCCTGAAACACAAAACCATAAGCAACGGTTTTTGAACCGTTCCAAAATATGCCATTCCAGAAAATAGCGATTAGGAATCCTTGCATTAGAAATTAGGCGCGACATATGGATTCTTTTCGTCCAGGCACGCTTGTTTCGTTCATGGCATTATGGTGTGCTAATTTTACCCTATCTGGAAACGCCCAATTCGAAGCTTGCAAAACCCTAAAAGACAACAATGGCAGATTCTCCAATAGTGCATAAAAACGCAATTAAAATATAGGGTTAGCTTCAGAACACATCGCTTAGTATGAATATATAAACAAAATGCTATGAGAATGTCTCAAAATTAAAACACGAATTTGCATTTTTATGAGAAAAAATTAACTTCTGTATACCGATTCAAGGCGTTAGAATTGATGTTCTTGATTTGAAAACCTTCCTTGATATCCCAGGAAGGTGATGGAATGGTTCTTTTGGCTTGAATCAAACTAAAACCTAGTTATCAGTTTTCAAATTTTAGGCAAAAAATTCAAGTGTAGTTCTTGGTCTATGGCGCAGCTTCCAGTCCATGATCACTAGGGTTGCGTTCTGTATTTGTATGTGAGTGATTAGGTCAAAGAAAATTGATCCAAAATCCATGAATTGATGAATAGGATATTTGATTTTTAAGCCATGATTTTCCAATCTTTTTCAAGCATCTTTGATACAAATCATGTCCAATTCCATTGATTCTTTCTATATTTGGTTAGGCACGAAATCATAAGCTTATTCCTTGCACAAAAAGATTTGGAAAATTAGGTTTAGTATTTTTCATGTATTTTAATTAATTTAAATGAATTATTAATAATAAAAATCCAAATAAATAAATAAAAATGAAGAAAAACTTCACTTTGGGCCAAATGGTCGTGCACATGCCTTGGATAATGAATTGTGGAAGAAAAAGAGGCCCATTAGCAATTTTAGGTCATTTGAAGCAATGTTGACTTTTCAAAATATCCAAAAATTTCCCAACTTCCACAAGGCATAACTTGCTCAATGTTTAAGCTTTGCTCATGTTCTTGGACATTTTGGAAAGTTCTTTGAGTCCTCTAACCAATGCCTTTGGTCCCATGTCATTTTGATTCACCAATCTCAAGTTATGGCCTTTGACTTAAAGTCCCTTTTTGTTGACTTTTGAAAATGACCTATAATGTTGAAATTGATAACTTTTTGTGAGAGCATTTCTTGGACTTTAAATATGAAGAGGAGTTGTAGGAAATGTCTTTCTCTTCAAAATGAGCTTTAGATGGAATTTTTCTGATAATCCATGTGAAAGTTATGCCCTGGTCAATTTACAGTTGACTTTTTCAACTGTCCAAATAAGGAAACTTTTGCCTCTTGATGATTTTTGAGCCAAGCTTTGAGAATCATGATCAAGAATTTATCAAATGATGTTTGTGGCTTCAAAATGAGATGTTGACCAGAAATTTGAACTTTTGACTGTCAAATGACCATTTTGCCCCTACAGTTGACTGTAGTGCAATTAGGGTTTTTGACTGTGCAATTTTGTGCTGAAAGTCTTGAAACTTGATATGAGGATGCTTGACCATGTTTATAGGCATGTGAGACTTGATTGGACCCTTGGAAACTTCATTTACTTTGTCAGAACCAAAACCCTAATTTTGACTGTTAGGAGGCCCTTGAACTGTGCAACCCTTGGGGAGATTTTGAAGCTTTGACTTGGCAAATTTCTTGAAGAATATGGGAGGGAAAATTTTGGGGTACAACAGTTGCCCCTGTTCAATCTTCTTAGACCTGAGGATGCAGATTGGCTGACGTGCCTTTCGTAGTCCGAGGGTGGAAGATGATTAAACACTAGAGTGCCCAGAAATTTGCGCTCACATAGTAGCAGTGTGATGGTGGAATGGGCTTATAGATGCCATTTAGAGATTGATGGATAGGATGATGGGCTTATAGATGCCATGCTAAGAGATGATGGAAGGTGGATGGGCTTATAGATGCCATCTGGATGTTGATCGCGTAAGAGTTTCCTTAGCGAGAACTTGCATACCTGCAAAAAAGAAAAATGCTTACCTGACCTGTTACGGGAGCTGATTTTCAAATTCTTTGTGTAGACGTGTCCTGACTGGTTACAGGAGCTGGGTATGGAGCTTCAAACGGTGATGAATGAACCAGGGATGGTTACTACCTCAACAGGAGCGGTGAGAGAACCTTGGATGAATTTAACCTCAACAGCAATCATTTGAGAAAATCTTGGGATGATTACTACCTCCGCAGGATCGGGGAGAGAACCATAGGCGACTACAACCTCAACAGCAAACATTGAGAGAATCTTGGTGGGAATTACCATCTCCGCAGTATCGGGGAGAGAACCATAGGCGATTACAATCTCAATAGCAATCATTGAGAAAACCTGGGATGGAATTATCATCTCCGCAGTATTGGGGAGAGAACCATAGGCGATTACAATCTCAATAGCAATCATTGAGAAAACCTTGGGTGGAATTATCATCTCCGCAGTATCGGGGAGAGAACCATAGGCGATTACAACCTCAATAACAATCATTGAGACAACCTTAGATAACTTCTACTGAGTCTTCATCAGAAACATCTGTTTGGGGTCGATTTAGCTGGACTAGAGAAGGCCTTGGACTGGATAAGAAATCTTTGGAGTCGATTAACTGAACCGGTCTAGGTCTTGGAATATGATTGAGAACTTAACTGAATCTTTCCTGAAAGGTAAAGGTCAGTCATATGCAATGCATGATATGGACCAAGCAATGATGTTCTCAACATAAATGAGATTTGTAAAATATGATGCGTCTATGCATGCTATAATGATGTATGGAAGTGCGATGTTTATGAATGTATTTTTCGTCTAGGAAAGTAAATCCTTGACGGGTGCCGGGAAGTCACTCCTGGGCTGATGTTGGAGAATAGATTTTGCTTCCGCTGGGGATGATAATTGCAAGAATACCGGTAGGAGAAGATGACTCCGTTGGGGGATAAACTTGGCGAATGGAATAACTCTGCGGGGAGGAAAGTACTCTAACGATCTTGCTGGGAAGCAATACTCTGTGGGGAGAGAGATACTTTGCTGAGTTGATAATAACTTCGCTGGGGATACCACTGTTCTTTTGGAAGTGTTAATAGACTTCGATGGGGATAAGGAGACTTTGTCGGGGACGATCTCTTTCCGTGGCTTTTGGCTAAGGATAACCCAGTTATATCCTGGTAAGGAAATAACTCTTTGAATAAAGCCGGGAAGCGCGTTCGTGCTCTGTGAGGATAAGCTTCCAGAACCTACTGGGGATAAGCTTACTGCTGGGGAGATGGATTCCAACTTTCCTGGGGAAACTGGATTGGACTCTCTTGGGGAAGTTTGAACTGCATCGGGGAAGTGACTCCACTGAATGTTTGATATACCGCCGGGGAACAATCTTTAGACCAAGACTGCCGGGGATGCTTGTTAAGAATATATATGCTGCTGGGGAATGTTGAGATCTGCTGGAGGATACTCAACTTCCTTAAGTTTGATAGTAGCTTCGCTTGAGGAGAGTGTATTGACTTGCTGGCTCACTCTCTGGGGAATTAGGACATGCCGGTTATGTTCTTTAGCTGAACCTACCTTGGTACCTTGGAGGATAGAACAATTAGATTGCTTAGACAACTCTTTATTGCCCCTGTTTCTAATGTTACCTGTAATTAATTCTTTGTTTCGCATGCAAATATTCGTGAGTTAGCAAATTATTGTCAATGCATATATCACAAATTGAACCTTGGACGTTCTTCGCAAAATAAAACAGAAAAGGAAAAACAATTGGCACTTTTTAACTGAAAAGTATATTTGTATTGATTTTTGAATGGCCTGTAAATAGGCGTTTGTGTACAAGAGGCTGACGTCCTAGTAAGAGAATGCCGCCGAGCAAAAGAGTTTATACAAATTTGGTACAAGAGAAAATAAAACAGCTGCGTGAAATGAACGATCCCACTGGGTTTCAACTCTGCTATTGCCTTTATAACTCCGAGCGTCTCATCACTTGATGACCTTGGTTGAAGATGAAGCTGACTGATCGATGCCGTCTGAACTTGATGTAGATACCGGATTCTGGATGCAAAGTGATCCAATGAGACATAGTATTACGCTTTATCCCTAACTTTTGCCTGGACCGCCCTTTCGGGTTTTCAGTCCACCGGGATACCCATTTTTGCCCAAGCCGCCTTTTCAGGTTTTCGACTTGCCGGGTGTACAGATTTTTTTTCATTTCATCCCTTCATTTTTCCCGAACCCTTTTGGTTCGCCGGGAAGCCCTAATTTTTGCCTAGGCATGTCAGCCTAGCGGGTCTTTTCTATGCGTAGTATCTTTTTACTATGTCTGCATTGGCGGGGTGAGGAAGGTCGTCACCATCCATGTTGGTTAGAATCATGGCTCCTCCTGAGAACACATGCTTAACCACAAATGGCCCTTCGTACGTAGGGGTCCATTTGCCCCTTGGATCACTCTGAGGAAGGATGATTCGCTTGATTACCAGATCCCTAACTTGATATTCCTGTGGTCTGACCTTTTTGTTAAATGCCCTGATCATCCGTTTCTGATACGTCTGACCATGGCAGATAGCAGCAAGTCTCTTTTCATCAATAAGGTTTAATTGATCAAGTCATGTCTGGATCCAATCATCTTCGTTCAGATTTGCATCCTTCATTATCCGGAGAGAGGGTATCTGCACTTCGATCGGTAAGACTGCCTCCATACCATAAACCAAAGAGAAAGGAGTTGCCCCGGTTGACGTCCTGGCTGAGGTACGATACCCATGTAGAGCGAACGGTAACATTTCGTGCCAATCTTTATAAGTCACTGTCATCTTCTGCACGATCTTCTTGATATTTTTATTTGCTGCTTCTACAGCCCCATTCATCTTCGGTCTGTAAGGAGAAGAATTGTGGTGCTGTATTTTGAACTGTTCGCAGAGCTCAGTGATCATCTGGTTATTCAGATTGGTACCATTATCTGTAATAATTCTTTCTGGGACGCCGTACCGACAGATCAGGTTATGCCGAATGAACCGTGCCACAACAGTCTTGGTTACCGTAGCATAGGATGCTGCTTTGACCCACTTTGTAAAATAATCAATCGCCACTAGGATGAAGCGATGCCCATTGGATGCCGTAGGTTTAATCTCACTGATCATGTCTATGCCCCACATTGCAAACGGCCAAGGCGCAGTCAGAACATTCAGAGGAACTGGAGGAACATGCACCTTGTCTGCGTATATCTGGCACTTGTGGCATGTCCGAGAATGTTGATAGCAGTCAGCTTCCATTGTGGACCAGAAATACCCTGCCCGAAGGATCTTTTTAGCCATAGTGTGCCCACTGGAGTGTGTACCAAAGGTCCCTTCATGTAGCTCTTCCATGATCCTTTCTGCTTCAGTCTTATCCACACAACGCAGTAAGGTTGAATCATGGTTTCGCTTGTACAAGATGCCGTTGCTAAGGAAGAACTTTGCCGCGAACCTTCTCAGGAACTTCTTATCATTGACAGAGGCACCCTCAGGGTATTCCTGAGCTTCCAGATATCTCTTCACCTCATGGTACCAAGGCTTCTCAGTCACCAACTCAGTCTCGAGATCACAACAGTATGCTGGTTCGTCCAGTTTCCAGATGATGATCCGGGGAGCCTCATTATCCCATTTGACCTTGAACATAGAAGACATTGTAGCTAACGCGTCCGCCAACTGATTCTCCTCTCTCGGAAAGTGTTCAAAGGTTATCTTCGTGAAGTGGGGGATCAAGGTCAACACACATTCTCTGTAAGGAATAAGATTCAGATGTTTCGTATCCCACTCTCCTTTGATCCGATTGATCACAAGAGCGGAATCTCCGAAGACACTCAGAAACTTGATCCTTAGGTCGATCGCAGCTTGAAGACCCATGATGCACGCCTCGTACTCCGCCATGTTGTTGGTACAGTTGAAACACAGCCGGGCAGTGATCGGAGTATGAGTACCTTGAGGGGATATGATGATAGCGCCGATACCGTTTCCCAAAGCATTGGAGGCTCCGTCAAAGTGCATAGACCATCGGGATCCTTCCTCAGGTCCTTCATCCGGTCCAGGTACTTCACAATCAGTTACTATCATGATGCTTTCATCTGGAAACTCGAAGTTCATTGACTGATAGTCGTCTACGGCCTGATGTGCCAAGTGGTCTGCCAATACACTTCCTTTGATGGCTTTCTGGGTTGTGTACTGAATGTCGTATTCCGTCAAGATCATTTGCCATCTTGCTATTCTCTCAGACAGAGCAGGCTTTTCGAATATGTATTTTATAGGATCCATCTTTGAGATCAACAGGGTAGTGTGAGTCAACATATACTGTCTCAGCCGGCGAGCAGCCCATACCAAAGCGCATAAAGTTTTCTCAAGCAGTGAGTATCGGGTCTCACAGTCGGTAAACTTTTTGCTAAGGTAATAAATGGCATGCTCTTTTCGGCCAGACTCGTCATGCTGCCCCAGCACACACCCCATTGAGTTGTCAAGTACTGTCAGGTATAGTATTAGAGGTCTCCCTTCAACCGGTGGCATAAGGATGGGTGGTTCTTGGAGATACTCTTTGATTCTGTCAAAAGCAGCCTGACATTCATCATTCCAACGTACTACCTGATCTTTCTTCAGCAGCTTGAAGATTGGTTCACAAGTAGCAGTCAGGTGCGAGATGAAGCGAGCAATGTAATTCAGGCGTCCTAAAAAGCCTCTGACTTCCTTTTCTGTCTTAGGAACTAGCATCTCTTGAATAGCTTTAACCTTGGCAGGGTCCACTTGAATACCTTTATCACTTACAACGAAGCCTAGCAACTTTCCAGATCTTACCCCGAAGGTGCACTTGTTCGGGTTCAACCTCAGCTTGTACAGTTTTAACCGGTCAAACAACTTTTGCAGATGATCTAGGTGCTCTTCCTCAGTCTGGGACCTTGCGATCATGTCGTCAACATACACTTCTATCTCATGATGGATCATGTCATGAAATAAAGCAACCATGGCACGTTGGTAGGTTGCCCCAGCGTTCTTCAACCCGAATGGCATGACCTTGTAGCAGAAGGTGCCCCACTGAGTGACAAAGGTAGTCTTTTCCATGTCTTCAGGTGCCATCTTGATCTGATTATAACCTGAAAAACCATCCATGAAAGAAAACACCTTATGCTGAGCTGTATTGTCAACAAGGACATCAATGTGAGGTAGGGGGAAGTCATCCTTGGGGCTGGCCCTGTTCAGATCCCTGTAATCGACACACATTCTGACCTTGCCGTCTTTCTTTGGTACCGGCACCACATTAGCAACCCACTGCGGGTAAGAAGTCACTGCAAGGAATCCGGCATCAAACTGCTTCATAACCTCGGCTTTGATCTTCTCAGACATCTCTGGACGCATACGACAGACCTTTTGCTTAACCGGAGGACAGTCTTCCGTAGTAGGCAAATGATGGACCACAATATCGGTATCCAACCCGGGCATGTCTTCGTAGGACCAGGCAAATATCTCCACATAATCATGTAGCATCTTAGTCAACCGTTGCTTCACGCTG
Organism: Vicia faba; assembly: GCA_948472305.1. Lineage (NCBI taxonomy): Eukaryota > Viridiplantae > Streptophyta > Magnoliopsida > Fabales > Fabaceae > Vicia > Vicia faba. The sequence continues at coordinate 1,307,327,584 of OX451740.1, read as the reverse complement.
AGCTCTAGGTTGGCACCAATCTTTACCTCTTTCCTGTCTGCTTCAGTACCCAAGTTTATTATTTCCACTGGCTCTTCATGTGGTTGAATTGCCCTCTCTTCCTGGAGTAACAGTCTTGCAAGCTCGCCAGGAACTTCGCAATCATCTTCACCTTCGTCTTCGGCTAAGTTGATTGGATTTTCGAAGTTATAATTGGCAGTAGCAGAGTCGTTACCAGTGAGATCCAGAGTGGATTGAAACCTGTATGAGTGAGTGTGTGTGTAAATACAGCTGTTTTGAAAAATATGTAAAGGAAGGAAAGACAAAAGGAGCATAAGATTTGAAATGCGAGAAAACGTCCAAGATTTTCATTTATGATATATGAAATGACAATTTATATGCCCTCACAAATAAAACCACGGTGCCTCGGGTAAGACACCGGGCCATAGAGTTTATTTATTGTTTATTACAAATAACAAAAACATAGGAATTCATTACTCAGTAACAAGAGAAACAGGTAGATTGTCTTTTGCACTCCAATTGTTAGGTCCACTGTCGGTTGCCGGGTAAATCCAGCTATCAAACTCAGCTTCATCCACTTCATCCTCATCCCCAATAGCATTCACTCCATGAGCAGGCAGGGGAGCTGTCACTACATTAGGCTTCTCAGATGCCTCAAACTGTACCTCCTTGGCGTCAATAAGGTCCTGCAGCTTGCTCCTTAATGCCCAACAGTCATTAGTGGAATGCCCCGGGCTATCAGAATGGTACGCACAGCGGGCATTTGGATTGTACTTGGGGGATGTAGTATTTGCAAACTTCGGAGCCTCTCTGACGGTTACTAGGTTGGTGGATAGTAACTACGGCAAGATTTGGGACAAGGTCATGCTCAAACGGGTGAACTCTCTCTGGGGTCTTTCAGCCCTTTGAGGATTGGTTGGCCGAGGAGCGGCAGCAGGCTTGGCAATCATTACCGCACTGACAGATTGGCGGCGCTCAGATTTCTCTGGTCTCCGGGAGCCATATACAACACTAGCCTCCTTTTTGAAGGGTTTCTTCTCAGAACTAGACGATGCACCCTTCGAAATCTTTCCAGACTTCAACCCAGCCTCAATTCTCTCTCCAGTCAGAATCAGATCAGTGAACCCTACAGACGAATTCCCGATAAGATGGTTGAAAAATGGCCCAGATAGGGTCCCCAAGAACATGTCTACCAACTCCCGATCAGTCAACGGAGGCTGCACCCTGCCAGCCAGATCCCTCCACTTCTGAGCGTACTCCTTAAAACCTTCACTTGATCCTAACGACATACCCTGGAGTTGGGTACGTGTAGGGGCAAGGTCGGCATTATATTGATACTGCTTATAGAAAGCAGTAGCCAACTCCTCCCAGTTACGAACCTTGGTCCCATCCAGTTGATAGAACCATTCGAGATGAGTCCCTGAAAGACTCTCCTGGAAGAAGTGGATCCACAAATTCTTATCCACTGAGTACGGTTGAATCTTCCGAACATAGGACCTGAGATGTAGCTTGGGACAAGACGCCCCGTCGTACTTAGTGAAAGATGGTGCTTTGAATTTACGAGGAATGATCACACCAGTAGACAAACCCAAATCTCCAAAATCCAGCCCAGGTACCTGTTGTATCTCCATAGCATTCAACCTGTCTTCCAACTGCTTGTAACGGTCTTCTGCCGGAGGATATTGCTCTTCATCAAAATCAGTCTCGTTGTCGGAGACTACCGGACTAGGACCTTTTTCCGCTTGAGGAGTACCCTTGCCAATAGAAGAACCAGCCTCTTCATTTTGCAGAGTGTTGCCAAACCTTCGGCCCGAGCTAAACAGAACATTTCTTCTCTTCTTCTTCTTTTCCTTCTTCAAGAGCAGAGCCTTCAGCTCTTCTTGGCCTTGAGCCAAACCCATGATTAATTCCTGAAATTGCGCATTCTGCGCCTGAAGAGCTTTGATGGACATCTCAGTTGAGGATGAGTCAGGATTCATGATGCTGAAATAAACAGCGAAGAACGGTAAGCAACCTGAAAAGAAGAAAACCTGCTATGCACATGATGAATGATATGTGTTTATGCAATGCATTCAAGGGTTCGAAAGTTCAAATTTGTTGTAGACAAAAAGGAACACACGTTATCATTAAGGAAATAATTGTTCAGTACATCAAAGCCTCATGGGCAAAATAATACAAAAGCAAATCAATCCCAAAATATACTACGCATCCTCTTTGGAGCTATGTAAGTGTTGAGATTCCTCTCCTCATGCAACAGGCGGGTGAGTTCCAAGACCTTCTTTTCACTGGCATGTAGACTGGTCTCAAGAGAATTCCGTTCTTCCTTAAGCTGGATCCAGCTCTTCTGCATCTCTTCCTTGGATGTGGGCATATCAGGGTGCTGAATAGTGTAAGACACTTCTCCTTCCAAGACTGGCTCTTTGATCACAGGGAGCATATGGGGATAAGGCATCACTAACTTCTGGGAGCGGGCTCGTACCCACTTGAGATAAGGTTCCAACAGGATGGAATTCCTGTGCCCCAGTGTCTTGCTGTCTATCCTACTTGGCATCCTCCAAGCTCTGATAAATCTCTAGCGAAGTCCTTGAGTATCATTGTCGAAGTCAAAAACTATGTCAGGAATTAACATGTCATGAGGGCCATCCCTCCGAGCATAACCAAACTGTCTCCAAGCCAGGCATGGGCTGTAAGTAATACCTCCTCTAATTCCAAGTAAAGGAACATTAGGGTACTCTCCGCAACGATCAATGATAGTGACATCCTCTCTGGACCGAGGGCACCAATGTATATATGCGTGTGTAAGAGCCATCAACCGTTGTGACCATCTCAAACCCGCTCATTCTTCAAGACTGATTGTGGAAGGTGCGAAATAAACCACCTTCCCAGGAGAGGAGTGCAAGACATAAGGACACCTCTTTTTCTCATGGTTCGAGTGTAACATGAGTGAAGGATGTCCCCCAGCAATGTAGGTATATGATTCCTGGACATGAAGATCTGAACAACACTGATATCAATAAGCTGATCTGGATTAGGGAACAACACCAAACCATAGACAAGGAGGGCCACCACTTCTTCAAAAGCTTGCAAATCAAGGGAGTTCCAACATTCATGGGCCTTTTCAAACAGAAACCTGGCTAAGAACCCTTTGATACCACTTCTAACTTCCCAATGTCCCTTAAGGTCAGATGACTGTAGGTGCAAGGCTTTAGCAATCTCTTCAAGCTTGGGTTCCTTTTCCGTACCGTTGTAGGGTAGTTGATCAAGGATAGGGATCTTCAGGAGCCGGGAGAACTCCTCCAATGTAGGTACCAACTGATAGTCCAAGAAGGTGAAACAGTGATACAGAGGGTCAAAGAACTGGAACAGGACCTTTATCATATCTTCCTCAATGTTGGTATTGACCAAGCTGATGAGACTTCCATGTCTTTCACTGAATGACGAGTTCTCGGGAATCCTGGATATAAGTTCCTTAAGCTGAGGAGGGATCCTTACAAGACTGATTTGAATTGTCTTTCTACGAACATTTTCCATGTCCTACAAAACAAGAACAAAGATGAAGATTCGAACCCCTGAAATGATTAGTCAATGCATATGATGCTGGATGATGTCATGATGCTATGATTAAACACACCACAGATATTTACAAAGACAAACATGTAAGGCACACAAGGCACACAAGACAAGCCCTTAAGGTTTAAGGCCAGCATGGGGTCTGGGTAGTACCCTCTTGAAGTTGGTGGGTTCAACCTGTCCTACCAGAAGTAACCGGGTTCTAAGGGTCCTAATATCACGAGATTGCTTTCATTGTTCATCGTTTCAATTTAGCCACTGAACTGGCGACCGAAATATTCCAGGAAAGCAACCCTCAATTGGGTGTAGTATCGAGTATCAACCAACCTCGGACTGCACCAAAGTCAGTTATCTCACTACCCTAAAGAGGCCAAGATAGTTCAATTAAGGTTCCTAAGGTCTGTTGATGCTTCACGACACCACGCGCCGTACTCTCCTTGACTGAACTCAAGGGTTACCGGTACACACCACAGTGCCACATCAACGTAGCAGACTGTTTCAACCATGTCGGTATACCCCGCACAGTTCCCTCACAGTCTTGTTGCTACTTTCTAAGAAGGTATCCCCCAGATCCGGGTTAGGATCTATAGAACTCCCAAGACAGTCCCACAATTTAAAGCAAGCAAATCAATACAATTGAAAACACAGTTATGAACTATCCCTAAGGTACACCTCACTTTATAAAGAGTCCCCAGCAGAGTCGCCAGTTCTGTGATCGGTGGATCTGGAACTAACTGTTTAACGCTGGTTCGCGAAATGTCGCGGTAAGCAAGAGTCGCCACCGTCTTTTATTTTCTCCAATTGGAAAGGACAAAAGCACAGAAAAATTCCTTAAAGAGATTGCTCTCAGTTCAGGAGGTAGGTTATAGAAAGGGAAGGTGTTAGCACCCTTTCTATCCATGGTTATCCATGGGCTCTTAGATACTTGCTCACTTGTGTTTTCAAAATGGTTTGTTTGCTTTTCAATGTGGGTTTTAAAAAAAGTTTCTTTGAAAATTTCAGTTCGACTCTTGTATCGGTCCTCAAGAGTGTTTGAAAAGTTGCTTTCGAAAGCTTTTGAAAAGGTGTCGGTGTGAAAAGTAATTTTGATTTGTTTTGGAAATTAGAGCAAGTATTTAGAGTCGTCTACCTACCCTAAGGAATTCGTCTGTGTAGATGTTCTTTAAAGTAGTCCCATCCCACCATTGAGAGGTAGGTAGCACCACCGTTGGAGGTGTTCGGGTCAATTCGAGGTTCGGGACATGGTGATCACCAGAGCAATGGGAAGACACCTTAGAAGCTACCCTCATGCCAGGTTCCCGGATCATGAGGACTTGCTAAGACATCCTCTACTCGACGATCACCTTTCGAGGCAAGGCAACAGTGAGGCGTACCCTAGGGGTGGTGTGTGATTTGTGTGTCAGATTCATTTATTTTATCTTGTTCATGTCATGGGTGATCTACACGTTTGTTTTTATTTAAGGCCATTCATTCTTGCATGCATTTGTTAACAGTTAAAAATTGCGAGAAAGATAAAATTCTAAACTATTACAAAGGCGCGGGTCCACATCGCCAAAATTTCCAGGACCCGATTTGACAGAAAAATAATAAAGAATTAAAAATGCGAAAGATAAATATTTACATGGCTTTGGGAGAGGTACAGGAATATTTAGAAGAAAAAGAAATAAAACGCACGAATTGAAATAAGATTGGAAACGAGGGCGTTGGACCCTTTTTTAATGGAATTAAATTAAATTGTTAAATTAATTAGATTAAAAGAAAAGGAAATTGTTTTTTTTGAGATTTTTGTATTTATGATTTTTATGAGAAAGATTAATTAAAATAAAATGCTAACCCTAATTCTAGTTGTTTTTTAGTTTATTAAGAAAGAATTAAATTTTAACCTAAACTTAATCTAATTATTTACATGCAATTTAATTACAAAAATAAATAATAGGAAATATTTAATTATTATGAAAGAAAAGAAAAAAGGATAAAAATTATTACAAACCCTAATTCTACCAATTTTAGATTTTTATTAAAAAAGTTAAGGTTAAAACCTAAATTAAAAACTAAGTTAATTAATGAACTTTATTTACAAAAATACTAGTTAAATAAAAATATTTATTATTTTTTATCTTTTCTGATTTTTTGGTGTTTTTTATATATTATGAAAATAATAATTTAAAAGAAATTAATTAAAATAAAGAAAAGAAAAACATAAAAAAAGGTAAAAGAAACAAACTAGAGGGGGGTGTTGTCCCCAAGTGGAGGTGAAGTCCAGTAATTTTAAGCCCAATAAGTTCTGGCCTGATTGACTTTCCAGGAAGTATGCATATGCGTTGACCAACATCCATCATGTTCTTCCAATTAGAACCCTGTGATCCATCTCAATAGGCACGTGGACGGATTGATGTTGAGGATGTATGATGCGTCTTCACGCTGAAACTGCACATAAGCATTAGATGAAAAATAATATGAAAGGGGGTGGGGACCTGGGATCGAACCCAGGTCTTGAAGGTCACCAACACAATTGCTTGCCACTGAGCCACCTAGCGCGTTTGAATATATAATAGTAAACAATTAATATAAGAGAAAATAATGGTTAGTGGAAAATTAGCGCGCAAAATTTGAATGCTCCAATGGTACTCTTCCACGCATCATCTTCTTCTTCTTCTTCATTTATTTTTCCCTGAAACACAAAACCATAAGCAACGGTTTTTGAACCGTTCCAAAATATGCCATTCCAGAAAATAGCGATTAGGAATCCTTGCATTAGAAATTAGGCGCGACATATGGATTCTTTTCGTCCAGGCACGCTTGTTTCGTTCATGGCATTATGGTGTGCTAATTTTACCCTATCTGGAAACGCCCAATTCGAAGCTTGTAAAACCCTAAAAGACAACAATGGCAGATTCTCCAATAGTGCATAAAAACGCAATTAAAATATAGGGTTAGCTTCAGAACACATCGCTTAATATGAATATATAAACAAAATGCTATGAGAATGTCTCAAAATTAAAACACGAATATGCATTTTTATGAGAAAAAATTGACTTCTGTATACCGATTCAAGGCGTTAGAATTGATGTTCTTGATTTGAAAACCTTCCTTGATATCCCAGGAAGGTGATGGAATGGTTCTTTTGGCTTGAATCAAACTAAAACCTAGTTATCAGTTTTCAAATTTTAGGCAAAAAATTCAAGTGTAGTTCTTGGTCTATGGCGCAGCTTCCAGTCCATGATCACTAGGGTTGCGTTCTGTATTTGTATGTGAGTGATTAGGTCAAAGAAAATTGATCCAAAATCCATGAATTGATGAATAGGATATTTGATTTTTAAGCCATGATTTTCCAATCTTTTTCAAGCATCTTTGATACAAATCATGTCCAATTCCATTGATTCTTTCTATATTTGGTTAGGCACGAAATCATAGGCTTATTCCTTGCACAAAAAGATTTGGAAAATTAGGTTTAGTATTTTTCATGTATTTTAATTAATTTAAATGAATTATTAATAATAAAAATCCAAATAAATAAATAAAAATGAAGAAAAACTTCCCTTTGGGCCAAATGGTCGTGCACATGCCTTGGATAATGAATTGTGGAAGAAAAAGAGGCCCATTAGCAATTTTAGGTCATTTGAAGCAATGTTGACTTTTCAAAATATCCAAAAATTTCCCAACTTCCACAAGGAATAACTTGCTCAATTTTTAAGCTTTGCTCATGTTCTTGGACATTTTGGAAAGGTCTTTGAGTCCTCTAACCAATGCCTTTGAACCCATGTCATTTTTATTCACCAATCTCAAGTTATGGCCTTTGACTTAAAGTCCCTTTTTGTTGACTTTTGAAAATGACCTATAATGTTGAAATTGATAACTTTTTGTGAGAGCATTTCTTGGACTTGAAATATGAAGAGGAGTTGTAGGAAATGTCTTTCTCTTCAAAATGAGCTTTGGATGGAATTTTTCTGATAATCCATGTGAAAGTTATGCCCTGGTCAATTTACAGTTGACTTTTTCAACTGTCCAAATAAGGAAACTTTTGCCTCTTGATGATTTTTGAGCCAAGCTTTGAGAATCATGATCAAGCATTGATCAAATGATGTTTGTGGCTTCAAAATGAGATGTTGACCAGAAATTTGACCTTTTGACTGTCAAATGACCATTTTGCCCCTACAGTTGACTGTAGTGCAATTAGGGTTTTTGACTGTGCAATTTTGTGCTGAAAGTCTTGAAACTTGATATGAGGATGCTTGACCATGTTTATAGGCATGTGAGACTTGATTGGACCCTTGGAAACTTCATTTACTTTGTCAGAACCAAAACCCTAATTTTGACTGTTAGGAGGCCCTTGAACTGTGCAACCCTTGGGGAGATTTTGAAGCTTTGACTTGGCAAATTTCTTGAAGAATATGGGAGGGCAAATTTTTGGGTACAACACATAGGGTTCATAAAGTTTCATGTTTATGACTTTGTCTCCACGATGAAAATTTTGTTTCCCTAGTTCGACCAAACCCCTTTCACTGACATGGCCTAATCTCATGTTCCAAATCTATGTCTTCGACAAAGGTTTTATGGATGAAACATTTGTCGAACCACTTATAACTTCAGCCTCAAGAGTATACAAGCCTTGCTTCTTCACGCCTCTTAGAACTTCCTTCGACCCCTTCATGACTCTTAGGATATTTTTCTCTTCTTGGAAAACATATCCTTTATTGTCGAATTCACCAAGAGAAATAAAATTTATCTTCAAATCAGGTATATACCTAACTTCAGTCAATAACCTTATTGACTCATCATAGAACTTGAATCTCACAGATCCAACACCTGTAATATTGCAAGCTTTGTTGTTTCCCAAAATTATATATCCACCATCTTGAGCACATAATTCCTCAAATAAGTCTTTGTTTGGATTCATGTGCCAAGTGTAACCTGAATCCATAATCAACTCCTTAAATTATTCGCTGCTTGAAACTACAAGAACATCATATGAGTCAAAATCATCTTGAATAATGTCTACATTTCCATTATCCTTACCTCTATGAAATTTCATGAGTTCAGGGCACACCTTTCTTGTATGACACCCCTTCTTACAATGATAGAATCAAATACTAGATGCTTCGCCTTTGTAAGACTTCAGCTGACTTTTTCCTTTCTTCTTGTCAAACTTACCATCCTTTCGCAAGAATTTTCCATTAACAACCAAACCTTCACAAACCATCAAAGGTTTATGCTCCTTTTCGTTCAATTCCTTAGAATACAAGGCTGATTGAACTTCTTCAAAGGTCATAGACTCCCTTACATACAAGAGAGTTTCTTTGAAGTGAGCATGTGTTTTGGGAAAAGCACACAACAACAACAACACTTGATCTTTATCATCGATCTTCACATCAATATTTTCAAGATCGAGAACCAGCTTATTTAACATATCAAACTTCTCAGCCAACACTTTGTCTTCAGTCATCTTGAATGAATACAAAGCTTACATCACGTAGAGTCAATTAACCACCGATTTGGTCATGTAAAAACTTTCAAGTTTCACCCATAACCCCGATGTCATCGTCTCCTTTGATACATGTCAAAGAACCTTATCACCAAGGCTCAACAAGATTACGCTATGGGATTTCTCTATCATGGCCATATTTTCTTTTTCCGTTAATGCAACATCCATAATTGCCGCTCCCTTCAACGCTTCCAAACAACCCCGCTGAACCAGTAGAGCTTTCATCTTCAAGCTCCATGGACCGAAATTCTTCACTTTGGTGAATTTTCCAATCTTATACTTTGTTTAAGACATATTCTCCACACTCACCGCACTAATTTGTTGTGAAAATGATGACTTGAAATCAAAGTATAAATGGTTTCTCTATGATCAACAAACACACAAGGGTAGAAAAGATGGAAAAACAAGAAGAACATAGGGAATTGGTTATTAACTGATATTCTTTACTTTCTGTATCAAACAAGATTACAAGTATACAAGAATCATAAATAACCCTCTCACCCTAAATTAGTATTTGCAGTATGCAATGATGAGAGACTAGTATGTTATTTATAATAAACCTAACATACCAAATTAATGGGCTTTTTCACAAATACCCATTTCAAGCTAACTTAAGGTACAAGATAACTTAAATAGATGGACATGACAAACATGCCCAATTCGAAAAACTAATAACCCTATCATTTCGATACCCATATACTAGAACCCATTTCGACTAAAGTATGTAGGTCTTCGACACTAGCATATGAACAAACTTCGACGACATGCATAAATTATGTCGAACCAGGAGCTACTCTTCGACCCAATAGAGTTCGATCCAATATCTCACAGATTTCATGTTATGTAGTGCTGAAAACTAGAACTTCTACTATATCTCAAATAAGTTATTCTCCTAAGTATCAAAACAAACAAAAAAATCACTTAAAAAATTCATCTTCTATGATTAAAAGTTATAGATATACTAAATCATTAGAAGCATAAAAATCACTCAATTTTGTCAATGCTGAAATGCTGAAGGTATAGGCCCCTAAAGAGAGAAACCTTGGATGTGCCTGAAAACCAAAATCAAAATTTTTTCATACGAAAAGTATAGTATACAAAATAAATCAACATTGTCAAAACCAGTAGGATAAGTTTTATCTGTCCTAACTTTACCATCAAATAAAACACGACGTTGCATTAAGATGACACTTACTTCCCTATATGTGAGACTGTATTTTAATCACTTTCACATAATGAGGATCAAAGGTAAACATTATCTTGATTAGTGTGGTACTGATGATGGCTTAGGTGCCTACACAACAAAGAAACTCAATGCACGAGATCACAAGGATGTCTCAGAAGATTAAAAGTAAAATAACATTAGCAACATAAAGCCTCGGAAGGATGTTCATACAAAGGAACCACCAAGGTTATCAAGCATCCAATGTTTTGGAGCATTGTGTTATACCCTAATTTTTTTCCCAAGGATCTCTCATTAGCTCATTTTATCAATACATCAAGATCACACATTATGGTTGGATCTCCCTTCTACTTCATCCTTTCTTTAAGTTTTCTCTTAAGGGATCACCAAGCACATTGAATTGTGTATCTTATACATGTGTTTTTTAGGTGGATTAGCTTTTAACTAACCTCAAATTATGTATATATGTTTCTTTGGATGTTAATATTGTAGGTGATGACACAATTGCATCCATCTCACTATCTAACCTAGGGTTTTAAGGGATAGTCCTCATTCAAATGGTTCTTCAATGGATTGAAAGAGCTTAAGTTGCAAGGATATGTCTATGATATCAAAGTTTTTTGGTTCAAAGTGCTCTCTCACTTTATTTAGGTCAAGGTTTTCCTCAAGGATGGTGGTGGCATTCATCAAGAAGATTCATAGGTTCATGTATTTATTTCCATTACTTCTTCAACAAGTTCATTGAGACTTAAGCTCCAACTTTGAGTGTTATTCAAGATGAATTCATTTCAAGGTATAATGTTATCCATTGTGCTCTATTTTGTGAAGAAAGTTCAAAAGTTTCAAGGTTGATTCAACAAGTTTGACCTAATTGAGCAAGTGTTTGATTCAAGGATCACAAGTGCATAACTCTCTCAAATTTCAATATTTTGAGTTGGTTCTTTTTGCTATGGGTTCTTATCATTATCTACAACAACTTATCTTCACATGATTAGATCCAATTGTGCAATAAAAATCATCAAAAGTTGAAAGGGGTTTCAAGTTATTTTGAAACTCTCTGAGCTAGGGTTTGCTGACTTCCAAGAACCATATCTTGCTCATTTTTTGAGATTTTTAATTGATTCCAAATCCATGATTCTCTTTTAAGATTACTTAACAACTTATCCTCAAGGATCTAAGGCTAATTTTGAACGGAAGATCACTAATGGTTGAAGAAGATTACAAGTCCTTTGAAAAGGCTATCAAATCCCCTTGTGTGATTTCAAATGATCATAACTTGATCATCTTTTATCTCCTTGAGCTCATTCTTTTTCTACAATAATCTTGGGATGTCTACTACAACTTTTTTACAAGGTGCTTGGCTTTAAAATGCTTGGAAGTTTGTTTAAGAATTGAAAAGATTATAGGTCATTTGTGGATTTCTCCAAATTTGTTCATCATCTTCCAAAGACCATAACTCTTTCAATTATTTTGATTTTTGAGTGATCTTAATTCCACAATTCAATTCAAAGGGTCTACTGCATTTCATATTCAAGGATCAAGATCAAATTTTGAATGGAAGGGCGTGTAACTTTGAAGAACATTATAGGTCATTTTGAGGCTCCATACTTAGAATTTTTCTAAGTGTCAAATACCCGTGTGTTTTTCTTGATTTCAAATATGAATAACTTTTATCTCAAATCACAAAATGCTAGCTTTCTTGGCACATTGTAAATATTGTGATGAGATCTTTACAATGCAAAATCAATGAGATCATAAAGCCTTCCTAACTGCTTGTCCCATGGTTTTGAAGTGAGCACCACGAAAATTGATTTTGAGTTTTGGTCAGAATCAAAACTCCCCTTACATGCCCTTTAAGCGTGTGTTTTTGTTTCTAATCATCATTAGCAAGTTTCCAGAAAGTATTAGACACATAAAACACACAATTAGAGTGAGTTTTGAACATGTGCAAGTCACACATTTCACACCTTGTGGATTAGCTTGGTTTGCATGATTTGTGCATCATTCCTCTCAATTCTAATCACCATTATCTTGCTTATAAATAGAGGGATACATTCCACTCATTTCCCTAATCTTTGATAGCCATAATCACCCAGCCAAGATCCCACACGAACTCTTGGGCTTGAATTTAAATTTCTCATTTCCCCACCTTAATTAAAAAAATCTCCACTCAGTTAGTTTCCTTGACACTCATTGAAGCTAACCAGACCATTAGCAAGAAGAATCGTGCACAGAATCGAGTTATAGAAGTTCAGTTGCAGAGCCAATTTTTTAAACTTCATCCAAGTAGAGTTATCTATCATTTCACTTCAAATAACTTATTAAGATATAGTCTCTTCTTCTCTGAAGCTCATGCTTCTTCTGGTTTCCATTTTCATGGAGATTTGTTCATTTAATTTCAAAACTCGTTTTCACTTTTTCTTCTGTTTTTTCCAAATCGACTAAGTTATGGTTAATATAAATTTTTTGCGAGGGCACGGTTGTGATCATCTTGAAGAGACGAATCTATTGGTACCGGTCTGAACTTCTAATTTTTCCATTTGAAGAATCATGAATTCTCTGGTTTTTCTGAAGGCTGGAGGTTGAAGATAATGACATGTTTAGTTTCAACCAATCAGAGCGTGCCAGTTGTTTTATTTTGATTGGCCCGAATTTTTTTGATCCTGTGTTTTCTTGCTAAGGTCCATATTAAGTACAACATGTTAGGTCCTTTGGATCTGTTTAATAATGTGTTTTGACTATGATCCAATGGTCTATATATTTTTGTTTACTTTTATACTTTCTGATTTTATTTGAGATCCAATGTGTTATTAAAGAGAGTCCATGACATGCACAACATGCCAGATCTCTGGATCTGATTACTAACGCAATTTGACAATGATCAGATGGTCCACATTATTTTGGTTTTATTTTTATTTTATGATTTTTGTTATAAGTGTTTTAAATTTCAAAAAACTCATAAAAAATTCATTTCTAATTCAAAAATTATGAAAAAATTATCGAAAATACATTTGATTTTTCTCTTTCTAATTTTTATTTTTTCATAATTTTATTTTATGATGTGATATTTTTTGTGATTTTCCTAATTCTTTTGATTTGTTTAATTGTTTAAAAATAATTTTTGATCTTTCAAAATTCCGAAAAAATTATGGAAGGATCCAATGACCTCTGATATTTTTTAGGATTTTTTATTTGGTGTTTTAGTCCACTTTGTGTATTTTACCAATTATTTATTTTTTTATTAATCATTTAAATATTGTTTTATTAATTATATTTTATTATTTTTGTGATTGGTTCTGATTTGGACACTTGAGTATTACATTGGGACAAATTCCTCAATCAAAATGGATGAATGATGTTGATGATATTTAAAACCCAAATTTCATCTGAGGCATTAGTTACACTATCATTCCCCTTCCTCTTTATCTTATCCCTTTCTTGTTTTTACTTGTGCTACATGTTTTTGGAGAATGATCTAAATATCATTTCTCTAACATGTATAATACATAGATTGCTATTGACCGACCTTAAAATAGGCTTGGCTTATGTAAGAACAAGATTTGGTTCTGTAATATTATCGCTGAGTTTTGCAGATGACAAATGAGTATGTTTGTGTTAACAATTTTGTTCTACTAATGTTTGTTATTGCTGAGTACTTAACAATCAGGTTTTGCTTCTGATGGATGGCGTGGCCATAAAATTAGAAGAGAACTAGTTCCGATGATGTGCTACATAAGTTCTATTAAACAATAGCAAGACACTCTAGAAGGCTCTAAAGTGTAAGTCCTAATATTTGTCTAAACAAACCAATCAGAAGATCTGAAGACAGAAGTTTCTACTGACGTCCAAATTCTGAAAACATAGTTTCTAAAAATACAAATTGTCACAAAGAAGACAAATTTAAAATATTTGAAGACAATGTTCCTAGATGAAGTCCAGATGCTGAAGACTTTGTGTTTCTAATGAGGTTCTAAAGACAAGGATTCTTAAAGAACCAAGTGTTAAAGATTCTAAAGACAGAAGGTCTGAAGATTTCAAAGACTTTAAGTTCTAAAGGTCCAAGGTTATCTACAATGGGTTCTCAAGACCAAGTGCTGGAGACTATAAAGTCGCAACTCATAAGACTCTGGAGACTTGAAGCTCTTCTGATCCAAGGTTCACTATAACGGGTTCTCACGACCAAGTGCTGAAGACTTTGAAGACGCAGTTTTGAATACCCTGAAGACTTGAAGTTCTGAAGACCTTATGTTATGTTACCGCTTCTAACCTCATGCTCGTAGAAGCCTCTGAAGTGCATAAGGAAAGAATATAACGGTAACATGGTACAATAGTACATAGTATGAAAAAGATTTATTCCACTACCTCTCCACTAATTTGAAGTGTGGAAGAGATAAGGACGTAGCAGTACTATTTGTAACGACTCTTTTTCAAATAGCCAGCGAATATATTTTTCTTGGCTATATAATAAAAGAATCATATTTTTAAACTGGTCGGTTGCTCATAGCTGCAAGTTGGAAGTCGCATGTGGTTGGTGTTCCATGTTAAAAAGGAAAGTTGTCATTATTGGAACACAACCAAAAATCTATCAACCACTATAACAATAACCACAAGAATTGTTATCAAAATGATTATTTTAATCATGTTTATACTGATTACAATGAAATCATTGATTCACAATGTATTTAATTTCATATGCTGCACAAAGCTTGGTAAGCCACAAAAGATAATGAAGATGATAATGAAAGCTCCAGTTACAAATCCATAACACATATGTTGTGCTCTAAAGTGATCATAGAAGAAAATGGGAGAAGGGTTGCTTTCCAAAATGTTCTAAAGTGAATCAAGATGAAGAAGTTCTTATTTCTACTACATCAAGATCAACAAAGCTTTCAGAAGCTTATGAAGAAGAAGACTTCAGCAAATCAAGTGCTTTGGGATGTGTCCATAAAGAAGCTACTTGAATAAAAGAAGGCCACACATTAAAGCTACAGTAAAATGTAATATCTTTTAGTGTGTATTAGGTTCTTCTGATGTACTTAATTATTTTTACATCTAGCTTATGTAGAAGAATTATTATAGTAAACAAATTTAAATCAAACAATTGTTTGATGGTTCCTTAAGAGACTCGGTAGAGTCATAATTCTCAAGAAGACTTTGGTTGCAGCCATCGTAGATAAAATCCTGGTAGTGGATTCTATTGGGTCAATGGTAGTTAAATCTCAAAGGGGACTGAGTGAAGGTCACCTTTGTGAGATCACTGATGGATATCATTTGAAGGAAATCCTGGTAGGAGATTCTGGTGAATCATATTCTATTGGGTCAATGAACGTTATATCCAGTTTGGATCCCTGAACGCGTCATTGGATGTTAGTCACCAGTGGTTTCCCATGCAATTGTAATCAGATTGATTATAATGGATTTTGTCCTTGATTTCAAGGCGAAATCACCTCGGAAGGGTGGACTGGACTAGCTTTGGGGTTTCTCAACTGAACCAGGATATATCTCGTGTTCTTTACTTTTGCTTATGCTTTAGAGTTTATGTTTTCTTAACTTAGTTAGAAGCATTACTTAGAAGCAACATTCAGAAGTATTGTTCAACGAATAATGTTTAGAAGCGAAAGTTATTCAAGAAAGGAAAACCCAATTCAAACCCCCCTTTCTTGCATTTTCTTTACACCTTCAATTGGTATCAGAGCCTGATTCTATTATTGATGGATATCAAACACCTAACAGTGTCAGAAAAAGATCCAGATGTTGTGTTAAGAAATACTCTAAAGTGATAGTTATTCAATTTTCAACTACTGTCTAAAATCATAAAATTGGAGAACAAACTAACAAGAAATGATTCATCAGATAAGAAGTTATATATGTTGAATGCTTTAGATTAAGTTCCTTGAGAAGTATGAGATGTTTTCAAGAAAGAGTAGTCCACCCTTGACTTTCTCATAAGATCTCATTAGGAATCTTTTCAAAAGAAGAAAGATTATTGTCTTATGATACAAAAGAACTTCATGATAAAATAGTCTATTCATGCAGACAGAAGATCTTATGTAGAAGATCTAATCATTGGTTCTGTTGAAATAGGCTTTGCAGAAGATCATACATTACTGAGAAAAGAACGCTCATTGATTCATCTGAAGTATGATCAACGAATAACTCTAAACAAGTTAGCTCAGCATTGCAAGAACAAGATTGTCAATTAAAATCGTCAAAGTTTGATGATATTTGTATTAGAACAGACTTTTCAATTTGTTTAAAAAATCAAAAAATCAGAAGACGATAGGCAATGACAGACAACTTTCTGTCGAGCACATAGCTTCTCAAAAGTTCATGAAATATTGACCTTCTAAAAAATAAGCTTCTGTTCAAAGAAAGCTTGACAAGCAGATGGATAATTCTTAGCATAATATCTATGGTCTGAGGATTCTCTCAAGAAGTAAGATGGGTGATTCTAAACAGAATAATGAAGAAATCATCTAAATAGAAAACTAATTCTAGTTCTCAGATTAGAAGATTAGTGTTCAGAAGAAGATTACTCTTCTCAAATCAGAAAACTGAGAATAAGAGGAATCAATATGAAAATATTTTTCAGTTCATAATCATACTCCAAGAAGTGAAATCGAGAATCAGAAGCTCTAAAGGCTTTAGAATCTATAACACAGAATCACAAATTGTGGAGGAATCAATCCATGTTAGATTCGACGATAAGCTTGACCATGAAAAGTCAAAGCTATGTGAGAAGCTTGCAGATGTGACTATAACATTCACTGAACCAAAGGAGATGATTCAAGAAGAAAAAGAATCAGAAGCTCCTTAATTTGATGTTGTTGATAGTCTCTCTAATCAACCTCAACCAAGAAAGAACAGAATCACATCCTCTCATCCTGAAGATTTCATTCTTGGAAGTAAAGATGCTCCAGTCAGAAAGTTGATCAAAAGTTATATCTAATAGAAAGCTAAAAGTTAAAGACAAATGAAAGATATTCAAGCATATGAAAATATCAACTCTCTCTTTCTCTTGTTATACTTCTTCTAATTTTACTTTATGGACTTAGTTATAAGAAGATGTCTTTGTCAGAAATATCTCTGATCAGATGGTAGCCTTTGGTTATCCAGACCCTGAGTATATCGATCGTGTCACTTAAGTTAGATGAAGTAATTAACATGTGCAACTCTTGATTATTCTTATTCATCACATGCTACCTAAGCAAGATCATGAACAATGTGCGATTTCTTGGAATTGATTCCTTCATGATTATTTTCATTTATTACCTCCCTACTGTGTCTTTAAAATTGTTATTTTTTATTTTACATATAAAATACTATAAAATCAAGTTTCCTTCTCCCTCTATATAACTCACCTTCTTACACCATATCACAAATTAGAAACCCTAAAACCCTCTTCTCCTTCAATCATCTTTCTGGGTGCTCTAACAACAATCTTCATCAATCTTCAACATTCATTCATCTTCTTCTTCAAATCAAATTCATGATGACAAATTCTAAAAAATAAGCAGTTAAGTTCGCAAAGGAAATTGATCAAGAATCAAAACCACCAGTTACTTTCGGCTCTTCATCATCATCAACCTTCACTCTATCATCTTCATCAGTTCCTCCTGTAAAGACAACTGTTGCTACTGCTTCTTCTACAGAAGTTAATGAGAATCGCATTACTCAACAATCCTCTCAAGTTAATTGCATCCTTCCTCCATAAGAACTAGATGTTCTTCGATAATTTTTGGTTGATTTCGATAATTTAGCTGATAATGAGATTTACCTAAAAAAAGAATTAGAAGCTTAGGGATGGGAAAACTACTTTAACAGGCTTCATGGTCTTGTTTATGGAGAATGAGTAAAAACTTGTGGAAGAATTCTAATTGTGATGATTTGCATATTGTCTCTGATGTCATTGGAATAAGGATTATCATAATTGAAAAATATATTGCTGATCTTTTAGGTTTGAAAGTTTATGGAAGGCAAATGTACATATAAAATGGAGAAGCAGTTTAAGACTAGAAAGAGTAAATTGAAGTTTGCAAATAATTCACTCAATCAAGTACTGTTCAATAATTACTCTGATGAGAAGACAAAATACAAGAGCAAGGATCTTCATCCAAACCTCAGAATTTGGCACAAGATCATTTCGGGTTGTATAAGCCCTAGACATGCTTCAAACTCTTCTGACCACTTCAATGTCAGTAAGAAGTTCATGTTGTGCTATTTTCTAACCAAGCAGAAGAAAATCTTCTCTATGTCTTATTTAATTATATGAAGGATATTGTTAAGAAGACGAGAACCACTACGAATCTTAAGAAGAACATTCCAACCTATGTCCCTTGTGGACGTCTTCTAACTGATATTCTTGTGGAAAGTGGGTTAGTAAAATATCTGGTGGAAGAAGAAAATTACACATAAGACCTCTCTCCCAGTATTGGAGAATCATTCACTGCATAAAACTTAAGGAATATGCAAATAATTGAAAAGATTAAAGTGAAACCTGATAACCAAAAATACATAGCATATTCGACCCAATTTTCATAAATAAAGTTACTGTTTTATCTCAATTACGTTGCATTATGTTGGCATTTCAAGTTTGTTTCAGGTAATTATTTCATCCAAGGCCTACATGAGAAAAAGATAAGAAATGGAAGAGAAACAAACTGAAAATAAAAAAAAATAGAAGAAAGTAGTAGAGAATTCATATCAGAAGGTTGTGATGGTCGTCACACCTTCCCTGACGCTCGACACAAGTTAAACATGTGTGACCCTCGACACGCATGTTATGAGGATCAACATAAGATAAAAATATGTGTCCCCCATGGCACACAATGCATGCCACTTGGAACATGCTATTTTTCTGTTTGACGCGTGATGTTTTCTCCATGATTCTCCAAATTGCCAGTACCAACGACTCCTACATTATTTCGTCCTGGTCTTTCTCCACGCACGGATTTTTCTGAGGCCATGAAGTCACAACTCCTAGATTCTCTCAAGGAATCTGTTATAGAAGGACTATAATAGAAGGAAAGTTTCACAATGGAAGGCTCCCTCAGCTCTCTCTCTCGTTTTGTTACGCTATCTCGCATTTTGCTTTTTCACGCCATTATTCAAATTTCAACAGTTCAGAGCTTTGTCTAGAATCCTTAAGCAGATAAAACTTTCACATACACAACAATAGTTTTCTACACCGGAAAACTATTGCATCATTAGTTTCTTTTCATAGCCTTCGGAATCTTGTTTAAGTTTTATATTATTTTTGTTCTGAATTCAAGTTATTTTTCCGCAAACAAATCCTGCCGGCATATTGTAGAGGATCGCTATCAGTACTAAAAGTGTTACAGAAATTGCATTCTATTATTTAATTCCAGGTTTTTAATTCAATTATATTATTGTTTCCTATTTATCAATCATGGTTGAATCATTATATGTTTGCTACTATTTTGTGTTCGTGATAAATAGTATGTCTGACTAACTTCCCTGATACCGGTATGTAAGGTCATAAGTCGAAGGGGTTCGGTAATAATTTGGCATAAACCTTTTATAAAATACTTTTCTGGTTTGGTTTACAATTTTAATATAAAACTAATTTGTTACGAGAGTAAAAGACAAACGAAGGCTAAAACCAATAATCACGAGAGTGTGAGTTTTTAACCGGATAGTGGTAATCAAACATTAATTTTAAATACAACGAGAGCGATTTAGAATTAATTAGATTATACTTTTTTTCAAAAAGTATTTTTGGATTTTAAATGAGATAGCAAGAGAAAGCATTTATGTTTAATTATATAATTTGAATCAATAATCACAAGAGTGTGAGATAAAGGTTTTTAAACTGATAGTTTCTACTAAACAATGTTTTGAATACTCAAAGATATGCTAATGATTTACTGAATTCTCGAAGTCAGATGTATTATGTACCTGTGTCCCGTTATTAAATATTTCATTTAGTCTAAGCTTATTTTCGTCTATCCCAAAATCTAAGATTTATTATTAGCCTTAGCTTTACACACTAACTTTAGATAACAGTAATTCGATCATCAGTCCTTGTGGGTTCAATATCTTTAAAAACTACGCGATTAAACTGTGCACTTGCAGTTAATGCACATGATATACTCTTAAAGTCACGATCATGTTTTTGGCGCCGTTGCCGAGGACTGATTTAGTCGATATTGTGAATCCTTTGTTATGCAGTATAGACTAAGGCAACCAATTTTATTTCCTTATATCCATTGATTGTATGCCAAGCACTCTGTCTCAAGGCGATGAATTAGAGCAACCAATCGATGAAGTCGAGCATTTTGTTAGTATAAGACGCCGAATTAGAGAATACCAAATTAAGTACAATCTTCCTAAATTTGATCTTCCCGATTTATCTCTTCCTCTACCAAGAATGGCTGAAGGACACTAAAATCGTCCTCTGAAGGATTATGTTGCCTTATCGCAAGAGGAACCTCACAACAACATTGCTACCCCTTCTATCACTTGGAACGATTTCAAGTTGAAACCTTCGTTATTACAAGCTGTCCAATAAAATCAGTTTTGAGGATGTCCTACGGATGATATGAACTTACATTTCTCCGTGTTTGTGTAGTACGCAGACATAGTGAAAGACAATGGTATCATCCCTGGAGCAATAAGACTTGGTCTTTTCCCTTTTTCACTACGAGATAGAGCTAGAGCCTGGATCCTATCTCTACCATTCAACTCTGTTACCACATGGAACAAGCTGAAGAAAGTTTTCCTAGCACGATATTTTTCATAGAGCAAGACGGCTATGCTAAGAGCCAATATAAATGGTTTTCAACAAAAGGAAAGCGAATATCTTTTCAGAGCATGGGAAAGATACAAAGACATGTTGCGACTTTGTTTACATCATGGTCTACTAGAATGATGTATCATGCATACCTTTTACAATGGTATCTTGTATAACACAAGACTAAAGATTGACGCTGCAGCTGGCGGCGCACTGATGGATAAACCTTATCATGACACTTAGAAACTTATCAAAAGTATGGCTCAAAACCATTACCAGTGGGGAAGCGACAAAACCATTATGGAGAAACCTCAAACAAAAGGTGGTATGTACGAAGTTAGCAGTTTAGACCAAGTTAACGCTAAGGTAGAAGCTCTTACCCAAAAGATAGAAAAATTGACCACAACCCCCGTAGCCACAGTGGCTGCAGTAGCTCTAACGTACGATTTATGCGTACTTCACGCAAATGAATGATGCGCCTGAATGTCCACTTTTAATATGAGGACCAACTGATCAAGTGAATTATGCTCAAGGAAACCCATACGGAATACCTATAATCCTACTTGGAAAACTCATAGAAAATTTTTGTACAAGAATAACAATGCATTATATGCACCTGGGCAAGCTCCTACTACACCACCAGATACCAGAAAGACGCCCAAATTACTCCAAATGTTCCTAGGAAATCAAATATAAAAATCATGATAGAAAACTTCGTAGCCACTCAAGCTCAACAAAACAAAGATTTTCTAAATCAAAACATACACACTAGTGAACAAATAAAGCAGATATGAAACAAGGTTGATGCCCTTGCCAATCAACAAAATGCTTGAAACGCAAATCTCTCAAGTGGCTCAACAACAAGCGGCTATAGCTACTCCAGCTGGCACTTTTCCTGGCCAACCATAACAAAATCTGAAAGGTCATGCTAATGCTATAATACTTCAAAGTGGAACGGAAGTAGAAGGACCAACTGACCCAAGAACCAAAAATCCAGCCATGTACCAGAATATTGGTAAACCAACTGAGAAGGGAGACGAACAAAAGGAAGATGAGAAGGGAGATGAAAGCGCAGAGGCAGAAGAGAAAGAAAAACCCTACGTACCTCCGCCACCTTACAAACCACTGATACCATACCCTTAACGGTTAGCTAAATCTAAATATCATTATACCTTTTACAAAAGCCATCACGCAAATTCCATCCTACGCTAAGTTCTTTAAAGAAATCTTATCCAATAAGGAAAAGCTCGAGGATAATGAAATTGTTATGCTTACTGCAGAGTGTAGTGCTATAATCCAAAACAACATGCCCCATAAGCTGAAAGACCCTGGTAGCTTTTCCATACCATGTGTAATCAGAATGTTCGTCATAGACAAAGCTCTATGCAACTTGGGAGCCAATATTAGTCTAATGCCTTTATCAATCTGCAAAAGATTAAATATGGGAGAATTGAAACCAACAAGAATGCTTTTATAACTAGCTGATTGTTCAGTGAAGTTTCCTTTAGGAATGCTCGAAAATGTTCTTGTACGTATTAGACAATTTTATATCCCCATTGATTTCATTATCATGGATATCAAGGAAGATTCCAACATCCTTATTATATTAGAAAGATCATTCCTCGCTACCTTTGGAGACATCATAAATGTAAAAAGGGTAAACTCACATTTGAGGTTGGTGAAGAAAAAGTCAAATTCATCCTCTCACAATTCTTCAAAGCACCGGCTATAGATGATTCGTGTTGTTTCTTGGACGTCGTTGATCAATGCGTTAATGAAATGGAGAAAAAATAGACCAAATATTCATAAACTTTAAAAATTCCAATACCTCCAATCCTTGAAGACGATAATTGGTGCAATGAATACAGAGATGACAATCTAAGTGAATGTCTCGCGCTAACTCTTGACCCTATGCCTTGCTTAAGAAAACCAGTTGTCGAACTTAAAACATTACCAAAAGATCTAAGATATGAACTCCTAGACATATAACCTGAACAACCCTTCATAGTCAACACATATTTAGGACAAATAGAAACAAAAAAATTATTACAAGTCCTAAGGAAATACCCGACTACTTTAGGCTATAAAATCTTTGATCTAAAAGGAATAAGACCCTTAAGAGAACATCATAGAAGAATAAAACCAGTTCTAAGTGATGTAGTTAAGAAAGAAGTACAAAAGTTATTAGAAGCAGGAATCATATATCCAATATCCGACAGTAAATGGGTCATCCTGGTACATGTTATACTAAAGAAAGGAGGTGTTACAGTTGTCAGCAATGCAAAAGTTGAAACTGTAGCACAACATACTCAAACCGAATGGAGAAAATGCATTGACTACAAAAAGTTAAACAAAGCCACTCGAAAAGATCATTTCCTTTACCTTTCATTGATCAAATGCTCGAACGACTTGCTAAGCACTCCCATTTCTGCTACCTAGATGGTTATTCAGGATTTTTCGAAATCCCTATACACCCCGAAGATCAAGAAAAGACTACATTCACTTACCTTATGGTACATTTTTCTATAGACAAATGTCGTTTGGACTATCTAATGCTCCCACAACATTCTAAAGGTGCATGATGTCAATTTTCACTGATTTTATAGATGATATCATGGAAGTATTTATGTATGATTTCTATTTATGTGGGAAAAGATTTTAAGGATGCTTATAGAACATAAAAATGGTACTTGAATGATGCATAAAAGTCAATCTCGTATTAAATTGGGAAAAATGCCATTTATTGTCCTACAAGGAATAATACTTGGACACATAGTATCCGACAAGGGGATTGAAGATTACAAAGCAAAAATAGAGGTTATAGAAAACCTTCAACCTCATAAAACCTTAAAAGAAATACGAAGTTTCTTAGGACACGATGGTTTCTACCGACGATTCATTAAAGATTTCTCTAAAATTACCAAACCGCTAATTGGCTTTTTAATGAAGGACGCTGAATTCAATTTCGATGACAAATGCTTAAAAGCATTCGAACAATTAAAAATAACTCTTATTACCGCATCTATTATACAACCACATGATTGGAAATTACCGTTTGGAATCATGTGTGACGCTAGCGACTATGTTGTAGTTGCGGTTTTAGGACAACAAAAGGATAAAAAGCTTCATGTGATCTATTACGCCAGTATAACCTTAGACCCTGCACATATGAACTACGCCATCACCGAAAAAGAACTTTTAGTTATCATTTTCGCCCTAGATAAATTTTGTTCTTACCTAGTTGGAGCAAATATAATTATCTATATTGATCATGCTGCAATTAGATACCAATAAGCAAAAAGGACGCCAAACTAAGATTACTCAGATGGATCTTACTCCTACAAGAGTTTGATTTAGAAATCAAAGACAAAAAGGACACTGAAAATGTAGTAGTCGATCACTTATCTAGAATGGAAGGCATTAAGCCTGAACAAGTGCCTATCAATGATGATTTCCCTTACGAATAACTCATAGCCCAATTAGAAAACAACATCTTGAACGCCACGTAACTTTTAATACTAAAACTAATGAAGTCCCAAAAGTAGTTAACACTAAGAAAACATTGCCATGGTACATCGACTTTGTTAACTATTTGGCTGCCGGAGTGCTTTCACCGGATCTAACCTATCAACAAAAGAAGAAGTTCTTCCACGACCTTAAACAATACTATTGGGATGAGCCTCTACTGTTAAAGAGAGGCGCTAATGGTATTTTATGTCGATGTGTCCCCGAAGATGAAATAGAAAACATAATTTCCCATTGTCATGCTACTCCCTATGGTGGACATACAAGAGCTTCAAAGACTTGCGCTAAAATTTTACAAGCTGGCCTCTTTCGGCCTAAGTTATGGAAAGATATCCAAATTGCAGTCATAAATTGCGACCTATACCAACATAGTGGAAACAACTCTAGACGCGACGAAATGCCTCAAAAGGGAATTTTAGAAGTAGAAGTATTTGATGTGTGAGAAATTGATTTCATGGGAGCTTTCCCATCCTCTTTTGGAAATAAATCATACTCGTTGTTGTAGATTACGTATCAAAATGGATCGAGGTCGTAGCTTCTCCAACAAATGATGCAGGAGTAGTAATCAGACTCTTTAAAAATATAATTTTTCCTATTCGGTGTGCCAAGACTTGTCATCAGTGATGGTGGCTCTCATTTCATTTCGAAAATCTTTGAAAAACTATTAGTGAAATATTGAGTCTGACACCATGTAGCTGTTAGAACATAGTTTGATTCTACAACCATTGTAAGTGTTTTGATGATAACAAACACCCAAAGAACAATTATGCTCCCTAAATAAGTATTTTGTTTTGTAGAGAAGTTCTGATGGAAGAAGCACAGAAGATGAGTTAGATCGATGTTTAAACTTTGATTCTATACATCTCTTATAGAAGTTCTAACGCTGAAATTAGGAACTCCGTTATTATGATCCATAAATTTCTGGAAAGAAGTAAGGGTAACTTTCATCTTCTTAAGAAAGCATGTTCTGAAGCGTTACAATTCACTTATGGCTATTCAAAAGTAACGGCTGAAAGGGGACAAGAATCTCTATTTTTGGAAAGATCTTTAATTACTATTTATCAACATTCCAAAAGCTCCCACATGCATTGCCTATTTAAAAAAAGCTTGAAGGAGAAATCGTTTATGATTTTGCGCGCATAAACAATGACACATCTTTCATCACCTTCAACGTACTGAATCTCATTTGTGTAAAAAATCATTTGTGTGATACTGTTTTATTAGAAAAAACTTTTTGTACACTCTCTTAAATATTGTGTAGTGTAATTCCTTGAGAAAGCCAGATTATGGTTTAAACTCAAGAAGACTTTGACGGTTGTCATAGTAGCCGTGTAATCAAGTTTGATTAGTGGATTAAGACCTCATTGAGAGAGGCGAAATCACCTTGGCGGGTAGACTAGAGTAGTTTGAGTTTAAACGAACCAGGATAACCAACATGTTCTTTACTTTAAGTTTTAAAAACCCAATTCAACCCCCCTGCCTTCTTGTGTTTTTCCATTCTTCAATTGGCATCAGAGCGTCTGGTTATGAGTACAAGCACTTAATTATGTCATAAAAAGATCCAAGCAAGAAAAACAATATGGTGGGACCAAGTCAGAACATCAATAATGATTACCATGATGAGAAACACAGAATTAGAGGAAAACCTCCAATCTTTGATGGTGAAGACTTTATTTACTGGAAAGACAGAATCAAAAGTTTCTTTCTAGCTCATGACGCTGATCTATGGGATATGGTGACTGATGAGTACATACATCCTGTTGATGAAAGCGGTCAGAAGATTGACAGAAAAAGAATGACAGATCATCAAAAGAGAGATTTTAGAAATCATCACAAGGCTAGAACTATTCTCTTGAGTGATATCTCATACACAAAGAATCAGCAAAACACATGTTTGACTCCTTGAGAATGACACATGAAGGCAACACATAAGTAAAAGAAACCAAAGCTCTTGCGCTCATTCATAAGTATGAAGCCTTCAAAATGGAAGAAGATGAAACCATTGAAACAATGTTCTCAAGTTTTCAAATTATGGTTGCTGGGTTAAAAGTTCTAGATAAAGGGTACTCAATTGTTGATCATGTAAAGAAGATCATCAGAAGTTTACCCAAGAAACGGAGACCCATGGTCACAGCTCTTAAATTGGCCAAATATATGAACAAAATCTCTCTCGAAGAACTTTTCATTTGCCTGAGGAGTCATGAGATAGAGTTAGAAGAAGATGACCGCCAGAAGCAAGGTAAGTCTTTAGATCTTTAATCTAACAAAAAATATGAATCAAAAGTTTTGCTGGAAAAAGAAGAAAACTATGGTGGATCCTCATCAGAAGAAGACGAATTGTCTCTTCTCTCCAGAAGATTCAATCAGCTATGGAAGCACAGGCAAAGGAACTTTAGAACATCCAGAAGAACAATGAATCATTCTCAACCATCTTCTGGATACAGAAACTCAAGTAACATAGACATTGTCTGCTATGAATGCAATGAACATGGGCATTACAAAAGAGAATGTCCAAATCTTCAAAAAGAGAAACCTAAAAAGAATTTCTTTAAGGAAAAGAAGAAAAGCCTCATGGCAACATGGGATGACTCAGACTCTTCTGAAGCTGAAACAGAATCAGAAGATGAAAGAGTCAACATAGCCCTAATGGCTAACATATCAGAAGAGACTGGATCAAAATCAGAGACAGAAGAGGTATTCTCTAACTTTTATAGATCTCAATTAGGAGAAAGTCTGTCAGAAATTCTTGAAAGATATCGGAAACTTCGAGTCATAAACAAAAACCTGAAAAGGATCTAATTTCTGACTCTGAAGAAACTAAGAAACTGAAATCAAAAAACTTTAAGCTGAAAGAAACAATTTCTAAACTAGAAAATAAATTACAAAATGCTCAGAAAGAAATTGTCTCAGAAGTTCCTAGTAACTCTGATAAGATCATAAAGGAATATGATCATAGCTTTCAAAAATTTCTTGCTAAAAACATAGATAGAAGTAAGATGGATTCAATGATCTCTGGAGTTAGAAGAAATGGAAGAAAATCAATAGGATACAAGGGTAAAGTACCTCAACCTAAGAAAGTTAAGGATATGGTCATTAAACGCACACCTTTGTATTCTCACTTCACCTATGGGCACAAACATGACATAAAGTATACTAGTAATTCTTTTTCTGCTAAACTAAAATTCAAACAAAATTTTGGTAACTCTAACAAACAAAGACCCAAAAAGATAAGGGTACCTAAGGATAAAATTGTCTATGTTTACAGATATCTTTAACAGCAATATTGAAACACCTATCTTGGTACTTGGACTCTGGATGCTCTCGAAACATGACGGGAAGAAAGCATTTGTTCCAAAGCCTGGAGCTTAAATCTGGAGGCTACGTAGGTTTCAGAGGCAATCAGAAAGCGAAGATTATTGGCTCTGGAACTATTGGTAATTGATACTTTGAACGCACAAGAGGCTATAGAGTATATACCACAGAAACACGGATTATAGAAGAGTCAATCAATGTCAGATTTGATGATAAGCTTGACTCTCAAAAGTCAAAGCAGGATTAAAATTTTGCAGATATAGAAGTCCAATTTACAGGTATTGAAGACATTGCATCAGAAGTTTCTCACAAATAATCACATTAAACTCCAGAAGAAGATGTCATAAACATTACCGCAACATCTGAAGAGCCTTTCCAGAAAATATAATCTAGAAGAAGCTTAGCTCATCCGGGATACAAAATTCTGGGAAAGAAAGAAGACCCAATCAGAACAAGATTTACATTCAGAAACTCTAAATAATCTCTCATGGGATTAGTGTCTCTGATTGTGCCAACTTCCATTGACTAAGCCCTTCCGGACAATGATTGGATACTTGCAATGCAAGAAGAATTAAACCAATTCACCAGAAACGAAGTGCGGGATCTAGTTCCTAAATCAAAAGGATTTAACATCATTTGAACCAAATGGGTATTTGGAAACAAACCAAATGAACAAGGAGAAGTCGTCAGAAACAAAGCACGACTGGTGGCACAAGGTTATAGTCAGTAAGAGGGGATAGACTATACAAAAACCTTTGCTCTAGTCGCCAGGTTAGAATCTATCAGACTCTTAATTTCTTTTGCTGTAAATAATGACATCACTCTTTATCAGATGGATGTTAAAAGTGCATTTTTAAATGGTTACATTGATGAATAAGTTTATGTGCACCAACCCCCTGGTTTTGAAAATTCAAAACATCCACAATATGTCTATAAACTAAAGAAATCACTATATGGTCTAAAATAAGTTCCCAAAGCTTGGTATGAAAGACTAAGTAGTTCCCTGTTAGAAAATGATTTTATCAGAGGGAAGATGGACACAACTTTATTTTGTAAACTATTTAAAAATGACATTATAGTTTGTCAGATTTACGTAGATGATATTATTTTTGGATCTACTAAAGCCTCTGTGGGAAGAGAATTTGCTAAGTCTATGCAGGCAGAGTTTGATATGAGCTTGATGGGAGAAATCAAGTTCTTTCTTGGCATCCAGATCAATCAAACTCTCGAAGGAACATACATACATCAAAGCAAGTATGTTAAAGAACTTCTGAAGAAATTTGACCTATCAGAATGTAAGCCAACCAAAACTCCCATGCATCCCACATGCATTATGGAAAAGGAAGAGGTAAGTAAGAAGGTAGAACAGAAGATCTATAGAGGTATGATTAGTTCTCTCTTATATATAACAACTTCAAGACCTGATATTCTATATAGTGTATGTATGTGTGCTAGATTCCAATCAGATCCTAGAGAATCTCACTTAACATTTGTTAAGCGAATTTTCAAGTATCTGAAAGGTACTACTAATCTTGTCTTTGTTATAGAAAAACCAAAGAATACAAATTAGAAGGGTAATATGATGCTGACTTTACTAGAGACAGAATAGAAAGGAAAAGTACTTCTGGAAGCTGCCAATTTCTTGGAGAAAATCTTATCTCGTGGTCCAGCAAAAGGCAATCTACCATTGCTTTTTTAACTACTGAAGCTGAATATATAGCAGGAGTTGGATGCAACACACAGATGCTCTAGATGAAAAGTCAACTTGAAGACTTCAACATATTTGAGAGTAACATTCCTATACTCTGATAATACTTCTGCTATATGTCTTTCAAATAATCCTATTTTACATTCTATAGCTAAGCATATAGAAATAAAAAATCATTTTATTAGGGACTATATTTAGAAAGGAATTCTTTCATTAAAATTTATAGACACAAACCATCAATAGGTTGATGTTTTTACAAAACCCCTTTCTGAAGATAGGTTTAACTTCATTCTGAAACATCTCAACATGAAATTATGCCCAGAATGATAGTCTTATTTATGTATACGTTAACCCTCAGAATTTTATATTTTTTTGTGTGAACATCTGACCAATAATTCTTCAGAAGTAAGAAGGAAAGTTGTATCAGAATCTATCTAAGAAGATCTGAGTGGTCTCCAAACGGTTCATTTCAAAGATAGGCTTACAGTTCACAATATCAAAACTTGTCATCTCTTCACAAGGGTTTTTTCTAAGGCTAAACACGTGTTCAAATTCTGAAGAGAATGAAACGTTGATTGGATGCATTGAGACTCGTCTCGTATCGGTAATTGTTTCATATCTCTACGCCATACCTCTTTTTAGGAATCATCAATGCTAGTAATCATTTTTAACACTTTTTCTTATTAATTAAGTTTCCTATTTTTCTATAAATACGTTGCTCACTTTCACTTTCACCTTTCCACTATCAATTCTTTTCTCTCTTACTTGTGTTAAATTTTTCAAAAACCCTAAAAAGTCTGTGTGAACAATGGCTTCTTCCGAACAAATTGCTCAAAGCTCTCAAAGTGTTCTTGGCTCTTCTTCCTCAACAGCAGAAAGGTACCAAGAACCCTCAAGAACGCTACTAGCTCCCGTTGATTTGCTGGAAGTTGTGTGAACTCATTGTGGACTTCGTCGTTATGAAGGAAAATGGATAGATTTAACTCCTGATGTTGAATTTCAAGGATGGACAAAGTATTTTGATCGTCTATTGGGTCCAGTTTTTCCAAGATTGGTTAAATAATTCTGGATTCGTGCTACTGCTTCAAATCATCAGGTCACTTCTTTTGTGATGGGAAAGAAAATAGTAATCTCTGAAGATCTCATTGGGTAATTGATAGGTCACGGAAATGGAGGTATTCGTTGCAACGATATGGCAGACAAAATCTATAATCTAACAAATATTTAAAAAGAGATTTTTACTTTTGGCCAACCTTCAAACAAAATCAAAGATCTGAAAGACTACCTCAGAATTTGGTCAAAAATCATTTTGGGCTGTATCAACCATAGAAAACCCATAAGTTCTCCAGACTATATCAACATTAATCAGCAGTATCTTATGTACTTCATAACAACCAAGGAAAAGGTCAATCTTCCTCATCTTCTGTTTAATCATGTGAAGACCAACGTCAAAGAGACAAGAGAAGAAGAAAGAATAAAGAGAGACTAGATACCTCAGGGAAGGCTCATCTCAGATATTCTGACAGAAAACAAACTGGTAGAACATCTGACTGAGGCTCACCAAGTCAGCACTTTGTAACCGTTTGAACTTATTAATACAATTAATGTTTGTTCCTTCTTTGTTTAAACAATTTTAAATCTTAAAGTTCCTTGAAATCATTTGCATTCACATTACATGCATCATAACATAAGCAGGTTTTCTGGCATAGGTTTTCTCATCTTTCTACTATTTATTTCAGTAAGATGGATCTCGAGTAGACTGTGAAAGACTTGCAGACACAAAATTCTCAATTTCAAGAAACCTTGCTCACCTTGGCCAAAGGGCCGCAGAACTGATGTCACTTCTAGTTGCAAAGAAAAAGACTAAGCGAATGGCATAGGTTTGAGCTTCTGATTTATATAAATTTGGCGCGTGGGTGTGGTTGTCTTCGTCTTGAAGAGACGAAGCGAATGGCATAGGTTTGAGCTTCTGATTTTACAGTTTGAGAGACATGCAATTCGTGAAGGCTGGAGGTTGAAGATGACCAACGTGTCATCTTCTAACCAATGAAAGCGTGACTTTTGTTATTTTCAAATTCTGATTTTATTAATGATTCTGTATATTATTCATTAAAGACCATGATATGCACAGCGTGCCAGATCCTTTGGATTTGATTACTAACGCGTTTTTACTCTCATCCAATGGTCCACATCTTTTTCTTTTATTTTCTTTTTTTGATTTTAATATTTTAATTGTTTTAAATTTCAAAAAATCATAGAAAATTCATTTTTAGTCCAAAAAATCTGAAAAAATTATGAAAAATATTTTTGATTATTCTCTTTCTGTTTTTATTTTTTCACAATTTAATTTTGTGTTTTGGTATTTTTTTATGAATTTTACACTTATTTGATTTGTTTAAAATGTTTAAAAATACTTTTACACATTTTTAAATTCTGAAAAAATTACCGGATGATCCAATGATATTGTGACAAATATTGCTGACCTTATTTTATTTTTGTTTCTGACTTTACTATTTTTTACTATTTTTGTTTATTTTACCCATTTAATTTAAATTTTAAAAATAGTTTCTGACTTTTAAAAATTCCCAAATTTTTTGTAAAATTACTTGGCCTCTTTTCTGATTTTTCTATGGTCTTATTTTTCATTTCTTGATTAATTTGAATATAATTGATATTTTCCTCATTATTTTCTTTTTTTAAAAACATTTTTAAACCTTTTAATGTATATATTAAATATATATAATTTTTGTGATTATTTTCTGGCTGTCTTGGGTTGATTTTTTGATCATGGCTTTATTAACATCATTGGATATTAGGTGTTGAGTTCAACTCCAACAAAATGGATGAATGATTTTAATAATAGTTTGATTAAATTTTTAATTCAAATGTGGTTTCTCTTTTTACCATAATTCCTATTCATCTCATCCCCTTCTCATTGCACTAAATATTGTTAGAGCTTGATCTTTATATCATGTCTCAAAACAAATGGTGCATAGATTGCTATTGACCGGCCTCAAAATAGGTGCGACTTCTATATAAGTCCACTTACAATTGCTTAACATAGCACTAAAATTTGTCCCAATTCGAATAAATGATCATTCACGGCCTAAACTTAAGATTGCAAGCCCAAGTATGTTAATTTGATCTCTTTGATCCAATAACCTTGAGATTCCTTGTGTGGAGGCTTTAGTTCTACCAATCCTCTAATGGATCTACAACACCTTTGGTCAACACAGATCACTTAAACATCATTGATCATTAAATGGTACTTGTGAGAATTGCAAATGGATGATACACTTAACAAAAAGCAAATGCAACTTGTTGTGTGGAGACTTTGGTTCTACCAATCCTCTAATGAGTTCCAAATGCAAGTTTCAAGATGGTCATCCAACTAACCACTAATTATTGACTTGTTTATTTTATGCTTTTATTCTTTTATGCTTTATGTACTATTTTTTTAGCATTTTTTTTTATTTCATTCCATTTTCATCTTTGCTCATTTGAGCATTTATATTCTTGTCATTTTTACTTTGGTCACTTGAGCTTTTCTTTTTCTTTTCCTAAGATACTTAATAGTCAACTTAAACCCTAAAAAACTCTTAATGGTACTTGGACTATTTGGTTACTATCCTTGGCATTATGGAGTATGGGACTATTTCTTGGACTTAGGATTAGAAACCTTGGACTATCTTGGAGACCTTGTGATCTTATCTGATTATTTTGTCTGAAGTTATTAAGGTTTACCTCAAGACATTGGGTTGCTTGTTTGTTTTTGTGTGCAGGTTATTGTGATTACATACTTTGTTTGTAATCTGGAATTCACCCGCATATAGCCGTTACTCTGCCCAATTTTTGTGAAGACTTAATACACTTGAAGAGGTCTAGTATCTTTGCTTGCTTGGTTTCAATCCAAAGAATGGGAATTCTATCTTGGCTCATAATGTCAAGTTTTGGCTTCTTGTTGGTTAGATGGCCCTTATCCTTAGCTTTTACCTTATGCTTTAGGATAGCCTCTTCTTCTCCTCCCATCTTCTTTAATTTCAAAAATCTTCTCCCTCCTTTTGAAAATCCTTCTTGTTTTGAAACTCAAACACTTTTACAATAAACTTGGACTTATGTCCATGCATTTTCAAAATCTTTTCATAAATAAAATCCAATCAATTTAATACTACCTTGACATTTTTTGTGAGAAGACTAAAAGTCAACCAATCTCATTTCAAACCATTTTGCCACTTTGGATTTTTTTTCATCTTTAAAATTTTTCTCAAAAGGATAGACTCTTGTCAATCCTTGTAGTGATGCAAACAACTATACTTCTACAATATGTAGTGAAGTGAGATATTTTCCACTTGGGTGTTGAGTGAGGCATTGCTGATTTTAAAATCCAAGCCATATCCTCCACTTGAGATGATGCAAATTCTCCTTTCTCATGATTGTGGGTAGTAAGTATGTTTTCCACACGAACAATGACGATGATGTCTTATTTCTTAAAATTAACCAACACACTTGTGTTTCAAATTTTTTAAAAGAGGAACTACGTGTACCCTGATCCCCTATTGCACGAAAGGTGGTACGTAGGCACTAAAGGTTCACAACCGCGGTGGGTGCAAATATCATAAAAACTATATTTCTCTTCTCACCTCCATCATTCATTTTCTATACAACACATTTTTTTATATAGCCAAAATGTACAGATTTTACAAAGAGGTTCCTGCGGAGTACCGTAGATGTTTAGGGTGCTAATACCTTCCCTTTGCAAAACCAACCCCCTTACCTTGAATCTTTCCCCCAGTTTTGGGTTATTCGCTCTTTTCCCATTCCTTTGGAAACAATAAAGCGCGGTGGCGATTTTTTATTTTGATTTGTATAAAGTCTAGTCAATCCAATGGCTTAGTCTTGAACATTCCTTATTGGTAGTACCTTAGACCTCATGCTCGTGACGTTGAACCTATGAACCCTATATGTGTGATTTTGTGTGTGATTGTTGCATCATGCATCCATGTACTCATAAGCATCTTTTGAAGAAAAACAATATTTCAAGGGATTTAAAGGTTGACTATTTATGAATATCTCAGGTACTGTTAATCATGGATTCTAGAAAGAGAAATACCAGGAAATACAGTTTCAAGGATCCCAAGATAGATGAGTTAGTTAGTCTAATTCCAGAGATCGAGTATCCTGTAGACTTTCAGAAAAAGTATGGATCCATCATTCCTCTCATGAAGCTGAAGATGAAGGAGGGTATTCTCTCGACCTTGGTCCAGTTCTATGATTCGGTGTATCACTGCTTTACTTTTCCCGATTATCAGTTGATTCCTACACTGGAGGAGTATTCTTATCTATTGGATTTACCCGCTACCGATCGTGTTCCTTTTACTGGTTTGGAGGGTGATCCAAAACCACATGAGATTGCTGCTTTGATTAATTTGGGGAAGTCTGAGGTGGAAGCCCATATGACTACTAAAGGAGGGATTAGAGGATTACCAACCCAGTTCTTATTGGAGAAAGCTCGTTACTTTGCTAAAATGAAGAGTATGGTTGCTTTTGAGGCCATCTTTGCTCTGCTTGCTCATGGATTATTCTTATTTCCTAATGTGGACAAGTTTGTCGACATTAACGCCATTAGGATTTTCATGATTGGAAACCCGGTTTCTACACTGTTGGGTGATGCTTATTACTCTGTTCATCTTCAGAGTTTTTATCATGGGGGAATGATTATCTGTTGCACGCCTTTGTTGTATCGGTGGTTCATCTCTCATATGCCTCAGTCTGATGCTTTTTGGGATGTCAAGAAGGAACCTCGTTGGGCTTCTAAGATCATGGCACTTACTCACTTGGATATTGATTGGTATCATCGAGCTTATCAGGATGTGGAGATTATTGACAGTTGTGGTAGTTTCCCCAATGTACCTCTTCTTGGTACAAAGGGAGGAATTAACTATAACCCTGTTCTTGCACAACGACAGCTTGGTTATCCGATGAGGGATAAACCAAACAATATTCATTTGAGTAGTTTCTTTCTGAAGGAAGGAGAAGACCACAGGGAAGCTAGGGAGCAGATTGCGAAGGCCTTGCGTCACATTCATAAGAAGAGTAGGAATGATTTGGGACCTAGGGGTGTTGTTTCTTTGGAGCCATATCTTCAGTGGGTCCGATCGAGATCCATTCAGTTGAAGATGTCGTATACTCGGGAGACACCCATGCCTGATCTATTTGTGAAGACCATTCCTCATTTATTAGATGATCTAGAAGAGTTGCAGCTTGCTTTGGTTAGGATGCAACATGAAAGAGATGCTTGGAAGAACAAGTTCAACACTTTAGAGAGTTCCTACAGAGCAGACTTGAAGGAGAAAGATGATTTGATCGAGATCCTTGAG
Source organism: Vicia faba (assembly GCA_948472305.1). Lineage (NCBI taxonomy): Eukaryota > Viridiplantae > Streptophyta > Magnoliopsida > Fabales > Fabaceae > Vicia > Vicia faba. Next base: position 1,307,291,674 of record OX451740.1, on the reverse strand, counting down.
AGTCGAGCGATAGAGTCTATGGAGAGCAAGGGGATTTATTTTCTCGTAAGCCTCAAACAAGTGATGATATCTCATTTCCTGATCTAGATGATTGGAAGGAGGTTGCCATCAAACATGTGGAAGAAAACCAGAGGTTGAGGGCTCAGATTGCCAGGCTCACAGGGAAGCGCCAGCGTACAGATTGATCTCTATCAGTTTCTTTCTCTCAGGATTTTTAGATTGTATTTTCATCTTGTACTTGGGATCATTGAAACTTGTAACCCATTTTGAAGTTATTATAATAAAAAATTTCCAGTATTTCAAAAGCGTTATTACTTTGATGTTTGCGATATGTCTATAAATGTTAAATCCCTTGAAATATTAAATGATAAAGTAAAAAATAATCATACGGATTGCATATCATGCATCATATTGCACATATTTCTTGCATTTATTATGCATATCCAGGTGCCTTACCCAGCTTTTTGCTTCGTTTAACAAGCTGACTCATCACTACAACACTCAGGCTAACTGCAAAAAGAAGATGGACAACTTTGAACAGGAAAATCGCGAGCTGCATGAAGAAGTTTCTGCTTTGAAGTCTGGTTTGGCCAATTTGACTACTCTGATGGAAGCTCTGGTGGTTTCTCAGAACCAGCCACCGAGTGTTCAACCTCAACCAACAAGGGAAAATACTGAAGTTCCGACTATTCCTGTATCCGCTAATCCGGCTGTTGTTCAAAAACGCATGCCTCAAGGTTATCCGTGGGGAATTCCAGAGAATTTTTCACGTGAAGGTTTCAATTTGGGGCCCCAAGATGCTCCAGTGGTTCCAAATGTTGTTACTCCAGCACCTCCTGTGGTGCATACTGTTCCTGCTGCACCTTCTTCGGTGAATTTGGTTCCGTTTGAAGATGTGTGTCGTCCTTTCCCTCCGCCGAGTGAAGATTTGGGTCTTTATGAAAGAATGGATGATTTCCAAGAGCAGTTTGATAGAATGCAAAGAGAGATGAAGGCTCTTAGGGGAAAATAGATAGTTGGGCAGAATGTGAATGAGCTGTTTTTGGTCCCGAATGTTAAAGTGCCTGCTAAGTTCAAAGTCCCGGAGTTTGAGAAGTACAAGGGCAACACTTGCCTTCGTGCTCACTTGGTGATGTATGTGAGGAGAATGTCTACCTACACTGATGATCAGTGTTTGCTGATTCAATTTTTCCAGGATAGTCTGACCGGCGCAGCGTTGAAATGGTACATGAGTTTAGACAGCGCCAACATCCATACTTTTAATGATTTGGGAGAAGCATTCATTAAATAATACAAGTACAATATGGACATGGCGCCTGACCGTGACCAGCTTAGGGCCATGGTTCAGAAAGACAGAGAATCGATCAAAGAGTACGTGCAGAGGTGGCGCGAAGTGGCTACACAAGTGATTCTTCTTATGGAAGGGAAGAAAATGACTAAGATTTTTCTGAAGACGCTGAGTGCTTTCTACTACGAAAGAATGGTAGCAAGTGCCCCAAGTGATTTTACAGAGATGGTAGGAATGGGTGTCCGCCTAGAAGAGGCAGTAAGAGAAGGCCGTTTGACAAAGAGTGAAGAATCCGGAAGTGTGAAGAAACCAGATTATGGGTTTACAAAGAAGAAAGAAGGGGATACCAATGTTGTCATGCAAGTTACTTCAGCTACTCTTGTTATGAATGCCGCTCCGACTACTGTTGCTTATCAAAGACAATCCCAGTAGGGGAACCAAGGGAATAATCAGAGAAGGGAGAACTACGACCCTATTCCCATGAGTTATGCATAGCTACTACCAGCATTGATTCAAAAGAAGTTGGTCCAGACACGACTACCTCCAGCAGTACCATCACCATTGCCTTGGTATTACAAAGCAGACCAGACGTGTGCCTTTCATCAGGGAGCACCAGAGCATATTGTTGAAAATTGTTATCCTTTGAGGACTGAAGTGCAAAGGTTGGTGAAGTATGGAATTTTATCTTTCAAAGACATGGGACCTAATGTGAAAGACAATCCTCTACCCAAGCACGGGGGAGTGAATACTGTGAATATGGTGGCCGGTTGTCTAGGTGACTTCCGGATTTTTGACATTAATTTGGTTAGAGGGGATTTGGTGAAGATGCACACAGACCTCTGTGAATTCAGTTATTACACGCATGACCATGCCGGTTGTGCTATTTGCAGTACAAACATACAGGGTTGCGAGAAGATAAAGGCTGATTTACAGGAGATGATGGATGAAGGTCTAATTCATATAATCAGGCCTAGGGAAGAATATGAAGAGGAAGTGAATATGGTTTCTGGATGTCCGGGTGAATTCAGAATTTTTGAAGTAGAGCATTTGAATGAAGATCTCATACAATTGTATGCTACTTTCTTCTATACTGCTGGTCAGGTGGAAAACCAATATGGGTCTTGCATAGTTTGTTGTCGAGACCCTCGAGGATGTTATATTGTGAGAGAGGGTGTTCAGCTGCTATTAGACAATGGAACTATCAAGATCACAATTCAGAGAGATGGTTATCACGAGATTTATATGGTTGAAGTTTGTTTGATGGGAGAAGAGTCAGAGGAGGAGTATGCCTCCATGGATGAGTATTTCTCTTCAGACGAAGTTTTGTTCACCGGAAATGACCTTTTGAGGGTTGATTATGTTGAGGAAGGTTTAAAATTCATTGTACCTTGTTTTGGTGCACCCGCTCATCTTGAGGTGGAGTACCATAGCAAACCAGTTGTTACCCCATTGGTAATTAGTCCTCCAGAACCTGTTCCCTATAAATCAGATAAGGTTGTACCTTACAAATACAACACTACTATCTTAGAAGATGGGGTGGAAATTCCCATCCAGCCAATGCCAGATGTTGGAAATATAGCTGATAATAGCAGGGTGACCCGTAGTGGTAGTGTGTTTGCGCCGGTTATTCGAAGAGATGTTGTTGATAGAAAGAAAATTGCTGAGAACAATGAGTCTAAGAAGGCTGCAGGAGAGACTAGTGGAGCTACATTAGAGAAAGAAATGGATGATATCTTGAAGATAATTAAGATGAACGACTACAAAATTGTAGACCAGCTGTTGCAGACTCCTTCAAAGATATCCATCCTAGCTTTATTGATGAATTCCTCCACTCATAGAGAATCACTGATGAGAGTACTAGATCAAGCTTTTGTAGAGAATGACATACTGTTAGATCAATTTAGCAGCGTAATTAGAAACATTACGTCATGTAACAACTTGAGTTTCTGCGATGATGAGTTACAAGATGAAGGGAGGAATCACAACCTGGCCCTTCACATGTCTATGAACTGCAAGAATGACTCGCTATCCAATGTGCTGATTGATAACGGATCCACATTGAATGTTATACCGAGGACTACCCTCATGAAGTTAAATTATCAGGGAACACCTATGCGCCCGAGTGGCATCATTATGAAGGCTTTTGATGGGTCGAGGAAATCTGTCATAGGTGAGGTGGACTTACCCATCCACATAGGACCACATTTTTTCTTGATAACCTTCCAGGTTATGGACATTATTCCCGCGTATAGTTGTTTGCTAGGACGACCATGGATACACGAAGCAGGGGCTGTCACTTCAACTCTGCATCAGAAGCTAAAGTTTGTGCGCGAAGGGAAGATAGTGATCATAAATGGGGAGTAGGCGTTGTTGATATCCCATCTATCCTCTTTCAGTATTGTAGAAGCGGATGAGTTTGCTGTTGGAACCCAGTTCCAAGCCTTATCTATTGAGAACATAAGGAAGAATGAGAATTTTGTGGTTTCCAGGAAGGATGCGCAGCAGGTTGTGCGCAATGGTCATAATGCAGTTTGGGGACGACTTGTGGATCCACCTGTAAACAAGAACAAAACTGGTTTGGGTTTCTCTTCGAGGAATGGAAAAGGAGAAAATTTTAAGTAAAAGTCTTATGTGAACAATTATCGTGATGTTTTCCGCAGCGGAGGCTACCTCCATCCAATTGGTTCTGGAATTAATGTCGTTGAAGAGGATGAAGCAGAGCAGGAAGTACCGAATTATGTGACGCATGGAGTCCGAGTTTAGAACTGGGTCACCATTGATGTCCCTTCTTGCATACATGTTTCAAAGTAATTTGTTTTGTTAATCTGTTTCTTTCTTTTGAAAAGCTTTCACTCTGCCCAAGGTGGAAGTATTAATGTTGTAGGGCTTATCTATTTGCTATAACTGTTAAGATCATTAATAAAAGTTGTCTTTGCTTCCAAATTATGTCTTTTATTTTCTACTTTTTCCTGGGAAATGGTAATAAATAAATAAAAACTTTCAAAATAATTAATAACTGAAAATTAATCTGCATGATCACTTGTTATATGTGTCAGTTTCTAAAAGCAATCATAAATCACATGTGCAGATTAATTAAAAAACCCGTTGAATACAATGACCCTGCACTCTCTCCAAAATTTGATTGTCCTGTGTTTGGGGATGAAGAAGAAGATTATGATGAGATTCCAGAAGAGGTCTCACAGTTGCTTGAGCACGAGGAAAATACCATTCAACCATATAAAGAGCCTTTGGAAGTGGTTAATTTGGGTTCAGAAGAAGATCCGAAGGAAGTTAGGATTGGAGCATCATTGCATCCTGGTGTAAAGAGCGGGTTGATTGAGCTATTGAAAGAGTATGTGGATATTTTTGCTTGGTCTTATCAAGATATGCCTGGTCTAGATACAGACATTGTCGAGCATCGTTTGTTGTTGAAGCCAGAGTGTCCGCCAGTTAAACAAAAGTTGAGAAGAACCCACCCAGATATGGCAGTAAAGATCAAAGAGGAGGTCCTAAAGGAGATTAATGCTGGTTTTCTTGTGACATCAGTGTATCCTTAATGTATTGCCAATATTGTCCCAGTACCGAAAAAGACGGAAAGGTCCGCATGTGCGTAGATTACAGAGATCTAAATAAAGCTAGTCCAAAAGATGATTTTCCATTGCCTCACATTGACATGTTAGTGGATAGCACAACAAAATTCAAGGTATTCTCGTTCATGGACGGATTTTCTGGGTATAATCAAATAAGAATGGCTCCAGAGGACATGGAAAAAACAACGTTTATCACACCCTGGGGAACATTCTGTTACAGAGTGATGCCCTTCGGGTTGAAGAATGCTGGTGCAACGTACCAGAGGGCCATGACAACCCTATTCCATGATCTGATGCACAAAGAAATCGAATTATATGTTGATGATATTATTTCCAAATCCCAAACTGAAGAAGGGCATATAGAATATTTGTTGAATTTGTTTAAGCATTTGAGGAAGTATCGTCTCCGCCTGAATCCAAATAAATGCACCTTCGGAGTTAGATCGGGGAAATTGTTGGGTTTTATTATTAGCCAGAAAGGAATTGAAGTTGACCCTAACAAAGTCAAAGCAATTCAAGAAATTCCAGCACCAAGAACTGAAAAGCAAGTCAGGGGTTTCCTCGGGTGTTTGAATTATATCTCCAGATTCATTTCCCATATGACTGCAACGTGTGAACCGATCTTTAAATTGTTAAAGAAAGACCAAGGTTGTGTGTGGACGGATGACTACCAAAGGGAATTTGAAAGTATTAAAGAGTATCTTCTTGAACCTCTTATCTTGCTCCCTCCCATAGAAGGAAGACCGTTGATTATGTATCTAACAATGTTAGATAAATCCATGGGTTGTATTCTGGGACAACACGATGAAACAGGAAAGAAAGAGTTCACCATTTATTATCTCAGCAAAAAGTTCACTGATTGTGAGTCGCGGTATTCTATGCTAGAAAAAACATGTTGTGCTTTGGCCTGGGCGGCAAAGCGTTTACGACAGTATATGTTGAATCATACTACTTGGTTGATCTCCAAAATGGATCCAATCAAGTATATTTTTGAAAAGCCCGCTCTTACTAGAAGAATTTCCCATTGCCAGATGTTGTTATCTGAATATGATATCGAGTACCGCACTCAAAAGGCTATCAAAAGTAGTGTGTTGGCATATTACCTTGCTCACCAGCCGGTGGAAGATCATCAGTCTGCAGAATATGAATTCCCCGATGAAGATGTGATGTTCTTGAAAGTGAAAGATTATGATGAACCATTTCGTGAGGAGGGCCCCGACCCTAAATCTCGTTGGAGTATGGTATTTGATGGAGCTGTGAATGCTTATGGTAAAGGAATTGGTGTTGTGATTGTTACTCCTCATGGATCACATATTCCTTTTACTGAAAGGTTAACATTTGATTGCACTAATAATATGGCAGAATATGAGGCTTGCATCATGGGTCTTGAGGAACCTATTGATCTCAAAATCAAGATTTTATATGTGTATGGTGATTCAGCTTTGGTAATAAATTAGATTAAAGGAGAATGGGACACTCATCACCCTGGCTTGATCCCCTACAAAGATTATTCTAGAAGATTACTACCCTTCTTCAATAAAGTTGAATTCCATCACATTCCTAGGGATGAAAATCAAATGGAAGATGCTCTGGCAACTCTGGCTTCCATGTACCAAGTAAATTCTTGGAATGATATACCCCGAATTACAGTTCGACGGCTAGATAGGCCCGCTCATGTGTTTGCGACAGAGGAGGTAGCAGATGAAAAACCTTGGTATTATGATATCAAGCATTTTCTTCAGACTCAGGAATACCCGTTTGGTACGTCAAAAAAGATAGAAAGACACTGAGAAGGTTGGCAGGAAGTTTCTTCCTCAATGAAAATGTGTTTGTTGTACCCCAAAATTTTCCCTCTCATTTATTAAGACTTTTCTCACAAGACTTCTTTGACTCAAGACATTAGGGTTTGGACAGCTCAAGACATCTCACCTTGCACTGATAACCCAAAATTAGGGTTTCAGTTTGCACAAGGATTTTTGGACCACCAATGCTTCATGTGACTTTCATACATCATTTTGGACCCCTAATATTGCTCATGACAAGTTTCAAGCCTTGACCCATACTTTTGCTCAGTCAATTGGACAATTGACCTAAAAATAGCTATATTGGGGAAAAAGTCAACCATGGCCAATTTACAGTCAAACTTCATAATTTTTTATCCACATAAACATTTTAGACTCATATGTACCATTTGATTAAGTTTGGATTACAACTCCTCAAGAAATTTGATCAAATCATCAAAAGGGAAAAATGGTCAAAATTAGGGTTTTGATTGAGAAAGGGCAATTTCTGATTTTTAACCTAGCCAGTGACCAATTGAGTTCAATCATGATTTCAAGGATTAAAATGGCATCATCTTGACTTAATTACTTGGTTTAAAACATCTCAAGTTCATTGGATTGACAGATGAAATTTACAGTCAACTGATCAAAAGTCAACTCTACACTGAAAAGTCAAACTTTGACTTTTTGGTCAAAATCAAGTACCAAGGGTCATAATTCATCAAGATATGTAAAAATATGAAACTTTTTCACCAAGAAAACCAAATTTGAAAATTAGGGTTGGAATTTGAAAATTTTCATAACTTTGAAATTTTCAAAGTATAAAATTTTTCTTATTTTTTCTCAACTTTACACCACTTTTTCACCATGATGCATTTTGATTCGAGGAAAGTCCCCAACATGAAACTTGTAGATCTCCATGAAATCTAAAACTTTTCTTCACAAACTTTGCCTAAAGATGCTTGGATCTCAAGTTATAAATTTGTGAATACATGGTCATGAACTTCTTAACTTAGTGAAATTTTGCCCTAATTTAGGCAGGTTTTGGACCCAACTTCATGGAAATGTTTCACCTATTTCCAAGAGGTATATCAAAATGCATTTCAAAGATGGATTATAGAGCACATTGCAAGCTTTCCAAAATGTCCAAGAAATCTCCAAGATCATTTTTGAGTAGGGAGAATCGAAGAGAGGAAGTTGGCATTTTCTCGCTTTTTGTTCAAGCTATTTTCATGAAGAACCAAGTTGCAAATCAAACCTATGCTGGATATTTCATGCTTTACAGGTCCTAAACTTGCTACACACTCCTTAATTAAATGCATACTCAGTTGACAAAGCCTCTACCCATGCTTTTGAACCTTTATCCAATTGATAATTCCACTTATGGCAAAAAGGTTCCATTGCCATTTTCATAAAGGGCAACTTTTGCAAACTTTGTAATCTTGAGCATTGAACCTGTACCCTTGATGCATACAAACCACACAGGTCTCAAGCAACTTGTACAAACCCATACAAACCCTAAAGCAAGCTGGTACAAGCATGAGAGTTTTGTCTTGTCAACTTGCTTCAAGTACAAGAAAAGTGGCAAAAAGGCTAGGGCTTGTACAACTGATAGAGAGCTGACTTTAGATCATTTATATACTAATATGCAAACAATGTACAACACATAACACGCTTGGCAAGGATCAGAAACTCTCTAAAGGTGAAAAACACCAAAAAACTGCCCAAACATACAGTTTCTGCATATACACATCCAACATCCATTTGGCTCGTGCGTTTTGTGTTTAGATCATTCAAACATCTTACATACTTGATACCTAGTCAATCCAAACCATCATCTCTGTTCTGTAACCTCTGTTTCACCATCTGCCATTGTTCACTTTGAAGCTTGCAGTTGGACTTGGTCAGGGAGTTCTAGCCACTTTCAAAGCAAGGTAAGGGTTGGAATATATTATGGGAAGCTCAAGGAAGCTCAAACAATCATCAGGCTTCCATTAAAGTCCCTGCATTGCCATACACGATTCCAACTGAAGGAGGTAATTTTTCAAACTCTATCTCTTTGTACAGGCAACCTCAGGCCACGATATGTGAATAAAAAATGTAGTTCTCATCATAACGAAGTTGTACATATCATTATCTTGCATTTATATTACTTGTGCTAAGAGAATTTGGAGTTTGAAATCTCTGAAAATTTTAAGTCACAATTTAGGGATTTCAAAATTCTCTTTGATCTTTGATAGTTAGATTACATAATTTATATGGTTGGAATCGTGAATTCAAATGCTACATTTTTCATGTTATAAATTTTCAATTTTATGCAAGCATGAGGAAGTTACAGGTTGACTGGCTATGGCGTGAGGAAGGATAAGGCAGAACAAGGATGAAGCTTCTTGGGCTGTTTGTTTTTGCTAGCATTATCACCACTATTTTGCTATTACACCCCCTACTAACTCTTTCATATTTTATTTTTTTCATTTTTATATTTAATACTTTTAATTATTTTCTTAAATGATAAAAAATCCTAAAAAATAATTTAATTATTTTTACACCTTTATTTTATTTTTTTAATTATTTCTCACATGAAAAGTTAATTTATTTTGATAGAATATAATTTATTTTCTTAATAAACTCATAAATATGATTAAATATACTTAATATTTTTATTTTACATTTCATACTTACAAATACCTATTTTTTTCATACATTTATTTTTAATACTTATATACAATATTATTTATTATTTTCATACAAAAAAATGCACAAAATAATAATATAGAAACATTATTTTCTTTTAAATGAAAATTAGGGTTTAATCCCTTTCAAAAGAATTAAATATTTTTCCTTATATTTTTTAGGTTTAAATTAAATATTTTTTTTACATAAAAATAAGACATAAAAAAATCTTTTCTTTACATATATATTGCATTACATTTTAAATATTGTATCATAATTACCTTAATTCGCGCAAATTCGATTTGGTTGTAATAATGTATTTAGTTTTATATTTGTGCAAATCCCCATTCAAACTTGTATTCCCCCCTCCCATAAATTTGTTGTAATAGCTTAGTATATTTACATTACCCAATTTATTGCTTTCATATGCCATGATTAGTAATTAGGGTTTGTATGACAAGAACGAAACAAAACAAATAGAAAACCCTAAATGCAAGATCAAAAGCATGAAAATGATATACTTTGCACACAAGCACCCTTAGGGTTTCTCCCACTTGGTTGCCTAAAATAAAATGGCCATATTACGCATGCGAAGTATCTTGGCAAAACAAAACAAATATAAGATCATAGTCTCTCGATGACGCTATTCAAAAGTTGCCTTACAAAATGATCTTGGTCCCTCAAAAATGCTAAGATACTTTGCAAGAATTGCTATCATGGCTATACGATGACCCACGCCCGTCCCGTTTACATCCAAAGATAGGGTTTCTTACCAAATCAATGGTAAGTCAACAATGTCAAAGGAATAGAAAATATATAGGAAAGACATTTGAGTAGGTAGATAGCTCCTAGTTACTTCCTCCGTTTCAAACAATCCTTGCTATTTTCAAAAGCAAACACACACACATTTCAAAAACATCTAACAAACACTGAAAACATTTTCAAAAAGACAAACATCTTTGTATACATTCTTACGAACAAGAATCATTACAAAGATTTCCCAAACGAATGGCCTCTTTTACAAAATACTTTCAAAACCACATCAAACACCATTTCAAACAAACCAAAGCAAGTGATCTTAGAAAGTAACTAAGAGCCCATGGAAAACCATGGATGAAAAGGGTGCTAGCACCTTCCCTTTTCATAATCTACCCCCCGAACTCAAGAAAATATCTCAAAATTCTTTCCTGTGCTTTTTCAACTTTCCTTTTGGATAAAAGAAAAGTCGGTGGTGACTCTTGCTAACCGCAACATTTGCGATAAAATGCAAAACCTCAAGTTAGTTATCCTACCGCATCACGGAATTGGAGACTCTGCTGGGGACATATTATAAAAGTGGGGTTACCTTAGGGTTTAGATCACATTTATTTGCTTACATTGTTTGACTTGTTTGCTTTACATTTTGGTTCTTTGTTTGGGTTTGAATCCTCCACCCGGATTTGGGAAACATTATAGGTAAATTGCAATACATTGTGGAAACTGTGCGGGATATAATGACATGGTCTAAGCAATAGCTATGTTAGTGTGACATATTTGTAGGTACCGGTAGCCTTTGAGTCAATCAAAGAGAATACGAGGCCGCTGAGTAATGTCATGAAGCACTAATGAACTTCTAGAACCCTTTACTTGACCAACTTGGCCTTTTAGGATGTAGTGAGATGACCAGCTTTGGTGCAGTCCGAAGTTGGTAGATACTCGATACTACACTCATTGAGGGTTGGTTTCTTGGGATATTTCGGTCGCCATTAAAGAGGCTTGAGCTGAAACAATGACCAAGGAAGCAATCCAGTGATATTGAGCTCCTTAGAACCCGGTTACTATTTTTAGAACAGGTTGAGCCAACTAAACTTCAAGAGGGTACTTACCTATGAAACCCCATGCAAGCCTAAACTAAGAACTTTCATTATTTGTTTGTATATGCATGTTTGTACATAACATCATGGACATCATGAACATCATATGCATCCACTAACCATTTCAAGGATTTTGGAGATTCATCTTTGTTCTTGTTTTGTAGGATATGGATTCACTCTGCAGGAAAACTATCCAAATCAACCTTGTAAGAATTCCTCCACAACTCAAGGAGCTAGCTTCAAGGATCCCTGAGAAATCTCCATTCACCGGGAGACATGGTCGTCTACTCAACTTGGTCACCTCCAACACAGAGGAGGATATGATGAAGGTTCTTTTCCAGTTTTTTGACCCTTTGCATCATTGCTTCACATTTCCTGACTATCAACTTGTACCCACTTTGGAAGAATTCTCTCAACTCTTGAGGATTCCCATTCTCAATTAACTACCTTTCAACGGTACGGAAAGAGATCCAAAGCCAGAAGAGATTGCTCAAGCTCTTCACTTGCACTCATCTGATGTCATAACTCACTGGGAAACTAGAAGTGGTGTCAAAGGCTTCTTGGCAAAGTTTCTGTTTGAGAAAGCCCAAAGTTGTTGGAATTCCCTAGACTTACAAGCTTTTGAGGAGATTGTAGCTCTTCTCATCTATGGGATGGTCCTGTTCCCCAATCCTGACCAACTCATAGATGTGAGCGCTGTCAAAATCTTCATGTCTCTTAAACCGGTGCCTACATTGCTTGGGGATATCTTACACTATTTTCACACTCGTACAATGAGGAAAAAAGGTGTTCTTATGTGTTGCACTCCTCTCCTGGCAATATGGTTTATTTCTCATCTTCCCCAATCAGTCTTAAAGAATGAGCAAGGTTTGAGGTGGTCACAAAGGTTAATGATGCTTAAGCACACAGATGTTCATTGGTGTTCTCGATCCAAAGAGAATGTTATCATTGTTGACCGTTGTGGGGAATTCCTTAATGTCCCTCTACATGGCATTAGGGGAGGTATCACTTACAACCCATGTTTGGCTCTAAGACAGTTTGGTTATGCCCGAAGGGATGGTCTACATATATGCTGATTCAAGGTTTGGTTTTCGACTACGACAACGACGATCAAGGTCTTCACCAGAGATTCATCCGAGCATGGAGGATGCTAAACAAGGTAGATAGCAAGACTTTGGGACACAAGAATTCCATCCCTCTTGAGCCTTACCTCAAGTGGGTACGAACCCGCACTCAAAGTCTTATGATGCCTTATCCTTCCATTATCCCAGTGATTATTGAGCCTGTTAAGGAGGGAGAAGTTCCATACACTATCCTACATCCTGACATGCCTACATCACTCGAAGACCTACAAAGGGATTGGATACAGCTCAAAGGAGAGTGCAATACATTCGAAGCCCAATTCTATGCAAGCGAGAAGAAGGTTTTGGAACTCACTCGGCTACTTCATGAGGAGCAGACTCTAAATACCTACATTGCACCAAAGAGGATGCGCAATGTCTTTTTATCTTAGAATTTTGTATTATTTTGCCCAAGGGGCATTGATGTACTCGAATTCTATCTTATTAATATAACGTGTGTTTCTTTTTGTTTAAAACAAATTTGAATTTTTAAATCCTTGAAAGCATTGCATGAATACATATCATTCATCATAAACATAAACAGGTCTTTGCAATAAGTTTCCTCATCTCTCTACTGGTTATTTCAGTAAGATGGATCTCGAACAGACGGTCAAAGACCTTCAAGCTCAAAATACACAATTTCAACAGTTACTCATGACCTTAGCCAAGGGGCAAGAGGATCTGAAGACTCTGCTGGAAAAAGAGAAAGAGAAAGAGAAAAATAAGAAAGAGAAGAAACCAGCTGGTGTGGTAATCATAGGCAGAAGGTTTCAAGGACAAGCTAGAAGGACCTTAGAATTTCCAGTAACATCTGATGAAGGGGAAAGAAAGGGAAAAGAAACGGCAGTTCCGCCAGACTCTGAAGAAGAGGAGGAAGAGGAGGACTACTCTGAACAACAATACTCTCTGGCCGATGATAAGTACAGACACCTGGAAGAGCGTTTAACCGTTATGGAAATACAGAGAGTACCGGGGCTAGATTTTGAGGAATTGGGGTTAGTTTCAGGAATTGTGATCCCACCAAAGTTTAAAGTGCCATTATTTGCGAAATATGATGGGGTGTCTTGTCCTAAAATGCACCTCCGATCATATGTCAGGAAGATTCAGCCGCACTCTGCCGACAAAGACTTGTGGGTCCATTTCTTCCAAGATAGTTTATCTGGGACGCAACTTGATTGGTTTTACCAATTAGAAAGGGCCGACGTCCATAATTGGGAAGACCTTGCCGCAACTTTCTATAAACAATACCAGTATAACGCCGATTTGGCGCCTACCCGTACTCAACTTCAGAGTATGGCTATGGTTTCCAATGAGGGCTTCAAAGATTACGCGCAAAAGTGGAGAGATCTAGACGGAAGAGTGCAACCCCCTCTGTCTGAAAGGGAGTTGGTGGAAATGTTCCTGGGAACTCTACCGGGCCCTTTATTCAATCATCTGATTGGGAGTTCCTCTGTAGGGTTTACTGAATTGATATTAACCAGCGAGAGGGTGGAAACTGGTATAAGAAGTGGGAAGATTCAGAAAGATTCGTCTGCCTCTACAGTTGTGAAAAAACCCTTCACGGGGAAGAAGGAAGTATCTGCTGTTTATTCAAAAAGGAATCAAGGAAGAACTGAACACCGACCAGTGGTGGGGGGCGTTATAATTCCAAAGCTCGCATCTGACCAGACTAGAAATAACCAGCCAAGGGTGGAAAGGCCAGTCCGACAATTCACCAGGATTAATATGACTCTAGCCCAGGTTCTACCACATCTTCTGAAATTGAATCTAGCAACTTTAAAAGAGCCCCCAAAGAATCCCAATACTGTGTCCCCTCATTATCATCCAAATTCCAGATGCGCATACCATTCTGAAAGTCCAGGGCACGACACTAGCAACTGTTGGGCTCTGAAGAACAAGATTCAGGACCTTATAGATGCAAAGGAAGTTGAGTTTGATGTTCCTGAGAAACCGAATGTCATTTCCGCTCCGATGCCTAGGCATGGTCACAATGCCAACGCTGTTGAGGAAAATTTTGACTCCGCTCCCGATCATTAAGATGAATTTGTTAAAAGCGGTATATTCCTAGGTTGTAATAAAGACTGCCATCTGTGTTTATCCTCACCAACCGATTGCCCTCTATTGAAGACATGTATCCAACGCCTGATTGATAACCAAGAAATTCTGTTTGAGAACGCTCCCGTTTTACCCGTTCCTGTTAAAGAAGTTTCGATCATAACCATCTCTGCCAATCCTTCCAGGGCCCCCAAAAGACCCGTTAGGATTACACCTGCTCCAAAAACTACTCCACTTAAGATCACAATGCCCGGGCCAGTCCCGTACAAGTCAGATAAAAAAGTACCATGGAATTATGGTGGAGAAATCTACTACCATGGTATCAAACAAGATGAACTGACTGTCGAAGAAGAGAGCTCCAAAGAAGAAAATTCTGACATTAGCAATATTGCCGGAACTAGCAAGATTACCCGTAGTGGTAGAATCTTCTCTCTAAAGATTGCCCCTCCAAAGGCAGTTTTTGGACCCGTAGCCATTCCAAAGATTACCTCTATACCAGTGATTATACCTGCAAGCAGACTTACCGATAAAGACAACACAATCCTTATCCCTACCAATACTTCCACTGCTGAGAATAAAGGAAAAATCATTCAAGAAGAGCCTGTCCAGACGAAGGGTCAATCACTAGCTATCCCCGAAACATCCAAAAGGAAATGGAAGAAATCTTGAGGATAAAAAAGAAAAGTGATTATGATGTGGTTGAATAGTTGGGGAAGACTTCTTCCAAGATCTCCATGCTAGCATTAATGTTGTATTCTGAGGCACATGCGAAAGCTCTGGTAAAGTTTCTGAAGACAACCCATGTGCCACAAGAGACATCTGCTGACCAATTCCAAGATTGTGTGACCAGTTTGACAGCTGATAACGGCCTAGGCTTCTCTGATGTTGATTTGACACCAAAAGGGAGAAAGCACAACGAGGCATTACATGTCTCTGTGGAGTGTAGAGGAACAACTCTGGCCCATGTCTTGGTGGACATGGGCTCGTCTTTGAACGTCTTACCGAAGAAAGCTCTTGACAGATTGGATTGTGAAGGGCTAACATTAAAACCTAGTAACATAGTTATGAGAGCATTAGATGGCTCGAAGAGGATGGTCCACAGGGAGGTGGACATCCCGATAAAGGTGGGAACTCAGACTTTTAATTCAACCTTCTATGTGATGGACATTTGTCCCTCTTACTCTTGTCTGTTAGGAAGACCTTGGATCCATAATGCCGGTTGATCGCACTAAATCGCACTATGTTTCTGACTCAAATATCACATGTTTTCCTTAGTTTTTATTATCATTTTCTCGTATTATGTTCCTTTTTCCTTTGTTTTCAGGATTCTTGTCATTTCAGAGCCTTATGTGAAGAAACGAGCCAAAACGCCAAGAAATTAGGGTTTTTCAAGATATTCTGCACTTATGGCGTTCAGCGCCGCGCTGGCTACAGGGAACGCGATGACGTGGCCCACCTTCACCCAGAGACCAACTGCCACGTTCCCATGATGTGGCAGTTCCAGCCACCGCGCCCGCGGCCACTGCCACCGCGCCCGTGGCCTTCACAAAAAGCTTCCCGCTCAAAAGAAGTTAAGGGGCATGTTGGTCTTTACGCATCTCAAGGATCCTCTATAAATAGTTTTCGATTTTCATTCTTTAGTTTCATCCAAGCTTAGTACAATCTTAAGCCATATACTATCAGTTTCTATAAAGTAATAATCTCTTCACATCGGGGAGTTATTGCGGTGTAGATTGAGTTGTAATCGAGTCTTGGAGCACTTTGGTTGAAGTTCATCATACCAGCCTTACCATTCCGTAGATTTGTATCAGATTCAAGTCTCCGACTGGAGCAAGGATCTATTTTATTGCATTTCTTTACTTATAATTGCTCTTACCATAGTCTACACGTTTTATAGACTTTAAATGCTCTTACCATAGTCTACACGTTTTATAGACTTTAAATGCTCTTACCATAGTCTACACGTTTTATAGACTTTAAATGCTCTTACCATAGTCTACACGTTTTATAGACTCGCACTTATTATGTCTGGCTAAACTATAAAGGTTTGGATGTAATGATTGTCATCATGGTCGTGTTCCAATTATCATGCTAGTGAAAATACTCTGGGGATGTTTTGCTTTTAACTTAAGTCAATTATGTTTAAATGTTTATTGGGTAAGATCGAAAGCCGTCCAAACTAATGATACGACTTGATTATTATTTAACCAAACAAAAAGAGCGAAAGCCGTTGATTGGTTAAATAGGAATCATTGACCTTTTTAGAAAACGATTTTGAAACTATTTTCGGACGCGTTTGTAGGTTTGAAATCTGACTCTTGGTCAAAAGCCAAAAGTCTCTTTAAGTTAATCTTTCCAAGTAAAATTACTTTTCTGTTAAGTCAAAACTATCAATTTCTTAAAAATAGGTTTACCTCTTTAACGCGGAAGGCACCCTTTATATGTGACAATAAAGGAATTTAATTTAAAGAGTAAATTTGGTTCTTAGTAGTCAAAAGCTACAAGTTCCCGTTAAATTGATTCTTTGCTATCAATAGAAAATACTGCCCCATAAGTAGTCTCATCTACGCATGACCGGACCAATATCTGATTACATGATTTACATTCCAACCTGTCTTTTAAAACTGTTATTTACTTCGCTCATTTACTTTGTTGCACTGCACTCACATCAATATTCTTGTTCGCCTTAGATAAGCACCTTAGCAATAGAGTTGATAGATTGACAATTGGTCTCTGTGGTTCGATAATCTTATATATTACTTCGATAGGCTGTGCACTTGCAGTACTATATTTAGGCTATAAGTCACACCCCCATCAAGTTTTTGGCGCCGTTGCCGGGGACCAACTTCGTCAAATTTCGTACCCTATTGTTATCCCGTTTAGACTAAGGCTATTCTAGCCGGTAGATGCATAGAAATCGTAGCACCGGTAACCTAATAGATCCTTTAGTAGAACCTGAATGTTACGCTCGTGCCCGTCTTTTTATACGCAAGATAAGAAAAGCTATGGCAGAAGATCGTAACCGAAGACCACTCAAGGAATTCGCCCAACCATCTAACGAAGAACCTAGTTCTAGTATAGTAAACCCTGCTATAACTACCAACAACTTTGAACTAAAGCCCTCATTATTACAATTAGTACAACAAAACCAATTCGCTGGTCTCGCTACCGAGAACCCGAATCAACATTTAAAGGTATTTATCCAGTTAGCTGACACCCTTAAGGCAAATGGAGCCACACCCGAAGCTATCCGTTTAAGACTGTTTCCTTTTTCCCTTAGAGGTAAAGCTCACGACTGGTTATACGCCCTTCCAACTAACTCAATAACAACTTGGGAAGACCTTAGGAGAGCTTTTCTTGCGAGATATTTTCCACCAAGCAAGACCGCTGTTCTTAGGAACCTGATCACTTGTTTCACCCAAAACCAAGGCGAGTCACTTTTTGATGCCTGGGAGAGATATAAAGAACTTTTAAGAGCTTGTCCGCATCATGGCCTGGAGCAATGGTTAATCATACATACCTTCTATAATGGACTCCATTACAACACAAAGATGTCCATAGACGTTGCCGCTGGCGGAGCGTTGATGAACAAACCTTACCCTGACGCTTGTGCCCTAATAGAGGACATGGCCCAAAACCACGCCCAGTGGGGATTAGAACGAGCGACAGTAGAGAAAAAGGAGAGCCAAGGAGGAAAGCATGAGGTAAGTTGCATGGACATGATTAATGCCAAGATGGACGCCCTAGCTTTGAGAGTCGAGAACATGTCTCAACACCCAACCACAGTAGCGGCAATCCAATCGGAATGCGAACTCTGGAACTCAAGGACATCAAACCGTTGACTGTAACCTTTTGAACGAATCTAGCTCAGACCAAGTTAACTATACCCAAGGGAACCCTTTCTCGAATACCTACAATCCTGGATGGAGGAACCACCCGAATTTCTCTTACAAAAACAATAACCCTATCCAAAATCCCGGACCTTCGAGACCTCAAGGATTCCAAACGCAAAAACAAAACCAACCTATGCAAATAGTGCCCCCAAGACCAAACCTTAAAGAAACCATAGACACCTTTATTCAGACTCAAACTCAGCAAAATAAGGAGTTTATGAACCAACACATTCACACGAACGAACTAGTTACTCAACTGGCAACCAAGTTTGACCAGATAATAACCCACACCAAAATGCTTGAGACTCAGGTTTCCCAAGTAGCACAAAACACCTCTGTACAAGTTGCACCTGGAGGACAATTTCCTGGACAAACTCAACCAAATCCAAAAGGGCAAGCAAATGCTATCACCTTAAGAAGTGGAACTGCTTATGAAGGGCCTAGAAATCCTAACTTAAGCACATCAGAAAAACCTATGGAAGATGCTACACCTAAAGACCAGGTAGAGGAACCAGAGAAACCAGAAAAGCAATCAAAACCAGAACCAGGGAGTAACACTCAACAACCTTATAAACCACCTATTCCGTTCCCACAGAGGCTGAAAAACACCAAAGTAGAAAACCAGTACCAAAAGTTTATTAAGGTAATAGAGAAACTCCATGTAGAGATTCCTTTTACTGAAGCTATAACCCAGATACCATCATATGCTAAGTTCTTGAAAGATATTTTGACCAATAAACGGCGACTCGATGATCCCAAGCCTTTAGAATGTCATTCTATATCCGAAAATAAACTCGCCAAGAAAGATAAAGACCCTGGAAGTTTTTCTATCCCTTGCATCCTAGGTAACCATATGATAGACAAAGCATTTTTAGACTTAGGAGCAAGCGTAAGTCTGATGCCTCTGGACGTCTGTAAGAGGTTAAAATTAGGAGAACTTCAACCTACTAAGATGTCCTTACAACTAGCTGATAGATCTGTCAAATATCCCATGGGTATTTTAGAAGACATACCTGTCAAGATTGGTCAGTTGTACATTCCGACCGACTTCGTCGTAATGGATATTAAAGAAGATGAAGACATTCCAATCCTCTTAGGAAGACCCTTCCTATCGACCGCCGGAGCTATAATAGATGTTAAGAAAGGGAAACTGACTTTCGAGGTAGGAGATGAAAAGATTGAGTTCATTTTATCAAAATTTCTAATGGCACCAGTGATAGGAGATGCGTGTTATGCCATCGACGTCATTGACGAATGTGTAAATGAGCTCGAACAAAACGAATCTTTAATCAAATTACCATCAACCCCTATTTTAGAGGATGACGGATTTAAGAGTATCGAACCGTACATTGCACCAACCTTTTCGAATGCTTAGCTCTTACCCCTGACCTTATGCCGCGTACTGAGAAACCCACTATAGAACTTAAGGAACTACCCAAGAATCTAAGATATGAGTTTTTGGATGAGGAGATGAATAGACCTGTTATAATTAGCGCCGCTCTAAACCAAATAGAAACAAATCAACTCTTAGATACCTTGCTAAAATATCCCTCAGCTTTAGGGTATAAAGTTTCAGATTTAAAAGGTATAAGCCCATCCGTATGCATGCATCGGATTATGCTAGAAGAAGATTCAAAACCCTCAAGAGAACGTCAAAGAAGAATAAACCCTATCATGAGTGATGTAGTCAGGAAAGAAGTTCTTAAGTTATTAGAAGCTGGTATCATATACCAAATTTCGGATAGTGAATGGGTAAGCCCAGTCCATGTGGTACCCAAGAAAAGGAGGTATCACTGTTCTGGAAAATGAGAAAGGTGAGCATGTGGCAAAACGAACAGAAGGAGGATGGCGTATGTGTATAGATTACAGAAAGTTGAATAAGGCGACGAGAAAAGACCATTTCCCTCTCCCATTTATAGATCAGATGCTTGAACGTCTAGCAAGACACTCATACTTCTGCTATCTTGATGGGTATTCGGGGTTTTTCCAAATCCCTATTCACCCAGAAGACCAAGAAAAAACCACATTTACTTGCCCTTATGGAACATTCGCTTATAGACGAATGCCCTTTGGACTCTATAATGCATCTGCCACTTTCCAACGTTGTATGATGTCAATTTTCGTAGACTACCTAGATGGAATTATGGAAGTATTTATGGACGATTTTTCAGTGTGTGGGTTTGATTTCAAAAACTGCCTCTCAAACTTAGAAAAAATCTTAAAAAGATGTGTGGAAGTAAACCTTGTGTTGAATTGGGAAAAGTGCCACTTTATGGTAAATGAAGGGATAGTCTTGGGACACATTATTTCCGAAAGAGGTATAGAAGTCGATAAGGCCAAGATAGAAGTTATAGAAAACCTAAACCCACCTAAGACCGTTAGGGAAGTAAGAAGTTTTCTAGGACATGCTGGGTTCTACCGACGTTTCATCAAGAATTTCTTCGGAATAACAAAACCTTTAACTAACTTATTGATGAAGGATGTCGAGTTTGAATTCGACCAAAAATTTCTTGAGGCCTTTGAAGTTTTAAAGCAAGCCCTTATTTCAGCACCTATCATAAGACCACCTGATTGGACACAACCCTTTGAAATCATGTGCGATGCTAGTGATTTCGCTGTAGGAGCTGTACTAGGGCAAAGAAAAGACAAGAAACTGCATGCTATTTACTACGCTAGTAGAACACTAGACGCTGCCCAGCTAAATTATACAACCACAGAAAAGGAATTGCTAGCCGTAGTTTTTGCTATTGATAAATTTCGATCTTATTTGGTGGGAGCAAAAATAATAGTATACACAGATCATGCAGCAATCCGATACTTGTTAAGTAAGAAAGATGCTAAGCCTAGATTGCTCAGATGGGTTCTTTTACTCCAAGAATTTGACTTGGATATTAAGGATAAAAAATGAGCTGAAAACTTAGTAGCTAATCATCTCTCTAGGTTAGAACACCTTAAACCCGAACTTATACCTATAGACGATCACTCTACTTATGAAAGATTAATAGCTGGGATAAACTCAACTGAAGAAGAGACCTATGAGGAAATCTCAACCTTGAACAACATACCATGGTACGCAGATATTGTGAATTATCTGGCCGCTGATATCATACCCCCTGACTTAAGCTACCAACAGAAGAAGAAGTTTTTTAGTGATGTTAAACACTTCTTTTGGGATGAACCCCTCCTATTCAAAAGAGGAATAGATAATATATTCAGACGATGTGTGCCGGAAGAAGAAGTAGGCAACGTCATTAAACATTGTCATGCTGCACCTTATGGTGGACATGCAAGCACATCTGAAACATGCGCCAAAATATTTCAAGCAGGTTTTTATTGGCCTACTGTATGGCGCGATGTCCACACTTACATTACAAAATGTGACCGATGCCAACGCACTGGGAACATCTTAAGACGTGATGAAATGCCTTTAAGTAACATCCAAGAAGTGGAAATATTTGATGTCTGGGGTATAGATTTCATGGGACCTTTTCCTTCCTCAATGGGTAACAAGTATATCCTAGTAGCTGTCGATTATGTCTCAAAGTGGATAGAAGTTGTTGCATCACCCACAAACGATACCAAGGTAGTTATCAAACTGTTTAAGAATATTATTTTTCCTAGGTTTGGAACCCCGAGGTTAGTCATAAGTGATGGAGGATCGCATTTTATATCTAAGATATTTGACAAGCTTCTAAGCAAATACGGAGTAAAACATAGAGTAGCAACACCATATCACCCGCAAACCAGTGGCCAAGTAGAAGTATCGAATAGGGAGATTAAGCAGATCCTAGAGAAAACCGTATCATTATCCAGAAAAGACTGGTCTGGAAAACTTAAAGACGCCTTATGGGCTTATAGAACGGCTTATAAAACCCCTATTGGAACAACTCCTTATCAATTGGTTTATGGAAAGTCCTGTCATTTACCCTTCGAACTAGAACATAAAGCCTATTGGGCCATTAAATCCTTGAATCTAGATTACCTAAAAGCCGGAGAAAAACGTATCCTGGACATTCATAAGCTGGAAGAGCTTCGCTTGAATGCCTATGAGAATGCCATCATATATAAGGAAAGAACCAAGATGTGGCATGATAAAAAAATCATCAAGAAAGATTTCAACATTGGTGACCCTGTTCTCCTATTTAACTCAAGGTTACGACTTTTTCCTGGTAAGCTTCGTTCAAGATGGACAGGTCCATTTGAAGTATCAAAAGTTCTAAAGTCTGGAGCAGTAGAAATCAAAAACAATTCATGCGCTCCATTTGTGGTAAATGGACAAAGACTGAAGCTATACAAAGGAGGCGATTTGCCCGTTGACTACTCTAGTCATATTCTTATAGACCCACCAATACCCATATAAAGTAAGATCTAATCGTCAAGCTAAAGACGTTAAACAAGCGCTGCATGGGAGGCAACCCATGGTTTATTCTTAATTTTATTTTATTTTATTTTATTAATTTATATATGTTTTATCTGGACTAATTTCTTGTGTTTATATTTTCAGGATGCATTACCCCGATGGTATGGTTGTGATTTTCAGGGATGAAGCACAAAAATCCCGATTTGCTACCTTATCTGCTAGACCTATGGTACCCACTAGGTACCCCAATCAGAGCTGCATGGAGGCACTCGGGATTGAGCCAAGTATTAGGTATTTGTGCAACCAACTTGGCTGGGATCATTATGCTGATGATGTCCACAAAACCTACAGGAACCTTACTCTGGAGTTTCTTAGCTCTGTGGATTATAACCCACGGGTGGGTGAAGGAGATGAGCGAGGATGCCTAAGTTTCAGATTGTTTGGTACCGAGTATACCCTGACCATCAAAGAATTTGGGGATTTGCTTGGTTTCCAAACTGGACCGACCGCTATCACTGAGTTACCATTGAGTTACTATATGGACAGAGATATTGATAAATTTTGGCATGACATTACTGATGGAGCCAGCCTTGACCCCTCTACCCAGCTGTCCAGAAAGATCCATAACCCGGCTTTCCGATACTTCGAGATGATTCTGTGCCATACGTTCTTTGGGAGGAGTTACTGTGACCACTTAGTCACCGCTGAGGAGATCCTTTTCCTATATTGTGCCAGTCAGTCCAGACCTATAGCTAGTGGAGGTTTTCTGATAGAGAGCCTCGAGCAGACTGCTCGATCCGCTGTAGGACTCATTCATTCTGAAGGGAATGTGACACAGATAGCTTCTGCTTTGGGTTTGGACAGTATGATAGCACAGCTGACCCCATACTGTGGATATACTTTCCTGGATTTGGACTTTTGCATGGATCGTGGGCTCATGAGGAGGGCCTCTTTCCACCCATATTAGTACAGATTGCTCATCGATGACCAGACAGTTTACACCTTCACACTGCCAGACCCTCAGATGACTTGTGTTTCCAACCCTGCTAATTGGAACTATTCTGTAGAAGGTTGGGGTGAGATATCAGAGTATGCCCCAGAATACACTCCTGCTCCCGAGGACTCTACTACAGAATACACTCCTGCTTCCGAAGATTCTACTCCTGAATACACTCATGCTCCCGAGGACTCTACTCCAGATCACACATCCCGACCCGAGGTTACACACACTACTGTTCTTACTAATAACCTCAGCTTGCAGGAACCTGATATTCGCACTCTGTTGACTGCTATGCGCACTGAGATACCCACTCTCCGCAATAAGGTGGCTGACCTTCATTTACAGTTGGAACTGAATGATGTTACCTTTGCTGGTGAGTTAGATGAATTAGCTCACGAGGTGGCAGAGATTCGACGCCAGCTGACTGAGTTGCGTGGCCTAGACACTCCTGTAGAGCATCCTACCGGTTGGCGATAGATCTGTGTTATTCACAAGATCTCTAGTTCCAGTATTATTAGTATTATGTTGATTTCCTTTTCAGACTCATTTTTATTTGCATTATCTGTTTCCTGCATTATTAATAACTATTTTGGTGACCCGATGTCCGTACCTATATATATATATGCATATGTGTTTTTTTTCTCTATATCTACCTTTCCTTTACTAATGTTTTTGTTTTTCTGGTCACCATAATGAAAATTTTGATAAAAATAAATAAATATACATGTATATATGTATTCACATACATATATGCACGTTCGTAAGAAAAAAATAGGTACACCTCCAAAAAAAATTGAAGCTAATGGCAAGGAAGGAAAAGCCCAATGGAAAGGAAGCAAGACCGGCCCAACTTGGCCCGCCCTGACCGCGCCCGCGGTGAGCCCTGCCGCGCCCGCGGTGACGCAACGGTCACCTAACGGCTAGTTGCTCGTTTTTCCCCCCATTTTGCCTCTTTTTCCACTTCCAATCCCATTTTCTTCCATTCTTAACCCCCCATAACTTCCTTTATTATCCATACCTACCCCACTACATTTATTCCCATTATTCCCATCATAAATATTCATCAACCACCATTTTTCTTCGCTACCTATAAATACCCCCACTATTTCATTTTCTTCCTCACACCTTCACTACTTCTACATCCCATTCTTTCTCTTTATATTCATCCTCAAGAAAATCCTATGGAGTATCACGGCTACATTTTGCGAGATGGCCAACCCGGAGAAAGACAACAAAAGCGGCTTGAGAAATTGCTGACAACACCAATACACTCTACCAGGTATATCGATGAAAACTGTCTATATTCATTAGGTATATACCATAGTGTATTTTTCCTTCTCGACAAAATAGGCATGCATGATATTTTTGCTACTCAAGCACCAACCTACCCTAGGCTGACGTTCGAATTTTTGAGTTCTTTAATTTATAACGTCTCTCCTAACACTGCTAGCACCGTAGGTGGAGTCAAATTTAGAATGTTTAATGTTGAATATGACTACTCCACTGACGGTCTAGCTGCCATGTTAGGATGGCCTTATGGGGAGGGTGCCATTTGTGAAGCACCTTTAGACACGGATTGGGCATTTGAAGCATTTTGGGCCAGGATTACTAAACAAAATGCAACATCTTTTGATGGCCTACTTGCTTCTCACATCCACAATCCTGCCCTTCGTGTCTTTAGATTTCTTTTAGCATCCACCATCTTTGCTCGGGAAAACCCAAACAAGGTGAATGCTAAAGAATTAATTATCATGCAGAGCTGCCTCACAGACACCAAAGTTAATCCAGTCCCATTTATGATTGCCCACATGCACCATGTTTTAAGAAAAGGTGGGCCGATTTCCTTTGGTGGACTGATTACTACTATTGCCCGTGCCATAGGATTGGATACAGAACTTGCCACCCTTGAGCCACTTCCTCCTCGTATTGCAAATCTTAAATTTTTAAGGGATATGCGTTTATGCAAGACGAGGAGGGAAGGTGGTTACTTCCTCATGGTTGGAGGTGCCGCTGTACCCAGTGTTGTTATTCCTTGCACCCGTCGTACTGATATCAGATTTGAGCGTAACTGGACCTACGATCTCAACGCTCCTGCTTTTATTGGTCCGTTGCCCCCAAATCTACCTTTAAATGAGGGTAACAACACTGATGATGAGTACGATTTCCAAACGGAAGAACCACCCCACTTTTCACCACCACACACGGCACCATCTACTTCTAACCCACATGCAGGTACAGCTCCTAGTTTCCATGTCACTGAGGACATGTGGCGTGAGCATATGGCCCGAGAGGCCCAGAGGGACACCCTCCTTGCTACTTTGCAGCAACAGGCGACCGATAACATGGCCTTCATGCAAGCATCCCAACAGCAAAATGCCAGCTCTCTGCGCACTATTATGGAAAGTCAGCTGGCTTTCCAGCGAGAACAGCACCTTAACCAGACCACATACGCTCATCACTTCCAATTGATGGAGGCAACCCAAGGCACCCTCATTGGTAGGACCCAAGAGCTACAAGCGGCAAATGCCGCCTTGACAGAGAGACTGGAGCAGCTAGTTTTGGATCGAGACAGCCACCGTCGCAGCCGTAGCCGTCGTTCCGGTCGTACCAACCAGGATGGTGAAGGTCCTAGTGGCCCCCACTAGCGTTTTCAGGTACCTCCTCCTACCTTATTTTGGAACATTGAGGACAATGTCTGATTTAAGTGTGGGAGGAGCATTTATCGCTTTTATTTCCCGTTTTTTTTTCCTGCTTTTATTTCCTATCGCTTTTATTTCCCATTTTTCCTGCTTTTATTTCCCTTCCGCATTTTTCCTTTTAGGTATGTTATATTCGTAGTTAATAAAATGCATGTGATAGGCGAGTCTTTCTGCGTAGTGTACCCTTTCATTTCCCCCACTTTTTAGCCTTACAAAATTTTTACAAAACCTTTTTCAAAGAATTGTGGTTGTTTTTAAGGATTTGGGCTATGAGACAGGTCCTAGATAGGGTCTATTTCTTGGGCACTCACTTTTTGAAAAATTCTTTATCGTTTTAACACCGTAAGCCTTTTTGAATATTTAGATTAGATCCTTTCTTCCCAATATGCTATGATTTTGAATAAAACTGTACAAATAGGTCTTCAAGTAGTTTATCTTAGCAGTCAGCTCCGGCCTAAACATGCTCTAAGTGTAGGATCGATGAATATAAGTGGATGATCTCTATTTTGCCTTAAAAGTTTATAAAATAAAAAATGAATACGACTACGAGTTGGGTGATCCTCACAAAGATTACTCAACTCAAGAAAGTTGTAAACACTAATAAAAACAAAGAAAAATATATATATAAGGCACATCCGTTGTAGTTGGTCCAGAGGTATCTGGTGCTGGACTTGGTAGGGCGGACTACGGTCCGATCCCCCGCAACTGCAAATGGGTAAAATAAAAAGGGGTTAAACCAACTCTTGTACCAGAATCCCATCACTTGAGATCAGAGTCACTAACCGGTCACTACACCATGAGTATGTACGGATAACGGGCTTAATGTGATTGCGCCTGAATGAAAAAGGACCTCGTACAAAAAGAAGTCTTAGCATAGTAAGGATATTAGGATCGATCTGTATACTTATGAGGTTTATGTCCGCATTTCTGCGAGTAGTGTAATTACGATACCCTTGGTTCAGATAGCTAGTGCCTGACAATACACCCTTACTTGAACTTAGAAGCCCTCTTTGCCCAAAACCTGTATACACCATAATTTTCTTTCATCTACTTCTAAGAGTTGTTGCTTGAGGACAAGCAAAGGTCTAAGCGTGGGAGGATTTGATCGCACTAAATCGCACTATGTTTCTGACTCAAATATCACATGTTTTCCTTAGTTTTTATTATCATTTTCTCGTATTATGTTCCTTTTTCCTTTGTTTTCAGGATTCTTGTCATTTCAGAGCCTTCTGTGAAGAAACGAGCCAAAACGCCATGAAATTAGGGTTTTTCAAGATATTCTGCACTTATGGCGTTCAGCGCCGCGCTGGCTACAGGGAACGCGATGACGTGGCCCACCTTCACCCAGAGATCAACTGCCACGTTCCCATGATGTGGCAGTTCCAGCCACCGCGCCCGCGCCCGCGGCCTTCACAAAAAGCTTCCCGCTCAAAAGAAGTTAAAGGGCATGCTGGTCTTTACGCATCTCAAGGATCCTCTATAAATAGTTTTTGATTTTCATTCTTTAGTTTCATCCAAGCTTAGTACAATCTTAAGCCATATACTATCAGTTTCTGTAAAGTAATAATCTCTTCACATCGGGGAGTTATTGCGGTGTAGATTGAGTTGTAATCGAGTCTTGGAGCACTTTGGTTGAAGTTCATCATACCAGCCTTACCATTCCGTAGATTTGTATCAGATTCAAGTCTCCGACTGGAGCAAGGTTCTATTTTATTGCATTTCTTTACTTATAATTGCTCTTACCATAGTCTACACGTTTTATAGACTTTAAATGCTCTTACCATAGTCTACACGTTTTATAGACTTTAAATGCTCTTACCATAGTCTACACGTTTTATAGACTTTAAATGCTCTTACCATAGTCTACACGTTTTATAGACTCGCACTTATTATGTCTTGCTAAACTATAAAGGTTTGGATGTAATGATTGTCATCATGGTCGTGTTCCAATTATCATGCTAGTGAAAATACTCTGGGGATGTTTTGCTTTTAACTTAAGTCAATTATGTTTAAATGTTTATTGGGTAAGATCGAAAGCCGTCCAAACTAATGATACGACTTGATTATTATTTAACCAAACAAAAAGAGCGAAAGCCGTTGATTGGTTAAATAGGAATCATTGACCTTTTTAGAAAACGATTTTGAAACTATTTTCGGACGCGTTTGTAGGTTTGAAATCTGACTCTTGGTCAAAAGCCAAAAGTATCTTTAAGTTAATCTTTCCAAGTAAAATTACTTTTCTGTTAAGTCAAAACTATCAATTTCTTAAAAATAGGTTTACCTCTTTAACGCGGAAGGCACCCTTTATATGTGACAATAAAGGAATTTAATTTAAAGAGTAAATTCGGTTCTTAGTAGTCAAAAGCTACAAGTTCCCGTTAAATTGATTCTTTGCTATCAATAGAAAATACTGCCCCATAAGTAGTCTCATCTACGCATGACCGGACCAATATCTGATTACATGATTTACATTCCAACCTGTCTTTTAAAACTGTTATTTACTTCGCTCATTTACTTTGTTGCACTGCACTCACATCAATATTCTTGTTCGCCTTAGATAAGCACCTTAGCAATAGAGTTGATAGATTGACAATTGGTCTCTGTGGTTCGATAATCTTATATATTACTTCGATAGGCAGTGCACTTGCAGTACTATATTTAGGCTATACGTCACACCCCCATCACCGGTGCTGTCACCTCCATATTGCGGCAGATGCTGAAGTACCCGATCAAAGGAAAGATCATAACTGTCCGCGGGGAGGAGGAGTACATGATTAGTCATCTGAATTCTTTTCGATATATAGAGTTGGATGGAGAGTTCATCGAAACTCCTTTTCAACATTTTGAAGAGGTCTCTCAGGAAGTAGCAGCAACCAAGGCAGTATCCTCGATTCCCAAGATCACAAGACCTCCACTTCGGATGTCATCACTAAAGGACGCCAAGGTAGTAATAGAGGAGGGTGGATGCACCATCTGGGGGCAGCTTCCAGATATTCCGTATAAATCAGACAAGTTTGGCTTGGGGTTTACTTCAACTTCTCAGAAGGCTGTGCGTTGTGCCCGTGCCGGAGGGCCACCTTTGAAAATTAGCAACCAAGGGGTCAATGCAGTAGAAGATAATGAAGAGGATGGCAGATTGGAAGATTGGATATTTCCTACTGTCAACGGAGGACTTCACAACTGGGAAGCCAGAGACTTTGTCCCAATAACTTTCATCTCTCAGTAATTTATCTTTTACATTTCTGTTGGACTTGTAATATTCACAAACAATTCGCACTTTAAAAACCTTGTGTCTTACCCGAGGCACAATGGTCCATTTATAAGGGTTTTTATTTCATTTTCATATGACATTCAATGAATCATGGACGTTTTTCCACATACAAATCCTTTGTGCTCATTATCTTTCTTTTACATTTTATTGTTTAAAGATGGTTATACCCTTACACACACCCATACTCACAAATGCAGGTACCCCTCCATTCCAGATCCCATGGGTAACGATACTGCTATAGCCTTCAGTGACTCTAAAGATCTGATCTACCAAGCTGAATATGAAGGTGAGGAAGATTGTGAGGTGCCAGGGGAATTGGACAGACTACTACAATAAGAGGAAAGGGTTATTCAGCCTCATGAGGAGCTGTTGGATACAATCAACTTGGGTACTGAGGAAGATAAATAGGAAATAAAAGTGGGTGCCAATTTAGAGCCAAGTGTCAAGGAGCGTCTAATTCAGCTATTGCATGATTATGTTGAGATCTTTGCCTGGTCATACGAAGACATGCCAGGACTCGATACAGACATCGTGGTACATCGTCTACCCAAAAGAGAAGACTGTCCACCAGTGAAACAAAAAGTCCGTCGCATGAGACCTAACATGTCAGAGAAGATCAAAGCAGAAGTCATGAAACAGTTCAATGCTGGATTTCTGGCTGTTACTTCCTATCCTCAATGGGTGGCCAACATTGTTCCCGTGCCTAAAAAGGACGCTAAAGTACAGGCATGCGTGGATTATAGAGATTTAGACAGGGCCAGCCTTAAAGATGATTTTCCACTTCCATACATCGACATCCTGGTTGATAATACGGCCCAGCACAAAGTATTTTCCTTCATGGACAGATTCTCAGGCTATAACCAGAACAAAATGGCACTTGAGGACATGGAGAAAACTACATTTGTCACACAGTGGAGCACGTTGTGCTACAAAGTGATGCCATTAGGACTGAAGAATGTCGGGGCAACCTATCAACACGCCATGGTAGCTTTGTTTCATGACATGATACATCATGAGATAGAGGTCTATGTAGATGACATGATAGCCCGATCACAAACTAAAGAAGAACACCTGGATCACTTGCAAAAGCTGTTTGTCAGATTGAAGGAGTACAAACTAAGGTTGAATCCAAACAAGTGCACATTTGGAGTCCGATCCGATAAACTCTTAGGTTTCATTGTCAGCAATAAAGGCATCAAGGTTGATCCTGCCAAGGTTAAAGAGATACAAGAAATGCCTGCTCCTCGTACTGAGAAGGAAGTCAGAGGATTCTTGGGACGCCTGAACTACATTGCCAGATTCATTTCTCACCTAACATCTACTTGTGAACCAATCTTCAAACTGTTGAAGAAAGATCAAGTAGTCAGATGGAATGATGAATGTCAGATTGCTTTTGATAGAATCAAAGAGTATTTACAAGAGCCTCCTGTCTTGATACCACCAGTCGAGGGAAGACAACTGATCATGTATCTGACCGTTTTAGAGAACTCAATGGGGTGTGTATTGGGGAAGCATGACGAGTCTGGCCGAAAAGAGCACGCTATTTACTACCTGAGCAAAAAGTTTACCGACTGTGAAACCAGATATTCACTGCTCGAGAAAACTTGATGCGCTCTGGTATGGGCTGCTCTCCGGCTAAGACAGTATATGTTGACTCATACCACTTTGCTGATATCTAAGATGGATCCGATAAAATACATCTTTGAGAAGCCTGCTCTGTCTGGGAGGATAGCTAGATGGCAGATGATCCTAACAGAATATGACATACAGTACACTACCCAAAAAGCTATAAAGGGCAGCATGCTAGCTGATCATCTTGCCCATCAAGCTGTAGAAGATTATCAGTCCATGAAGTTTGAATTCCCTGACGAAGACATCATGACATTAGACAACTATAAAGAAATCGGGCCATATGACGGACCTGAACAAGGGTCCCGATGGACCCTGTTCTTTGATGGGGCATCCAATGCACTTGGTAATGGTATCAATGTTGTACTCATATCTCCAGAAGGGTGTCATACTCCCTTTACTTCCAGACTTTTCTTCAACTGTATGAACAACATTGCGGAATACGAAGCATGCATCTTTGGTCTCAAGGCTGCCATAGACTTGGGAAACAAATCTTTAGATGTGTTTGGAGATTCAGCTTTGGTCATCAGTCAGATCAAAGGAGAGTGGGACACTAAGCATCCAAACCTTATTCCTTACAAAGAACATGTTTTGACATTGTTATCACATTTCGAGCAGATTACCTTCGAGAATTTACCGCGAGAAGAAAATCAGCTAGCAGATGCTCTAGCCACAATGTTATCTATGTTTAAACTTAATTGGGATAACGAGGCTTCCCATATCACCATTGAACAAATGGACGAACCAACACACTGTCACGAGATTAATACTAAATAAGTAGTGGACCAGCCTTGGTTTCATGAAGTCAAAAGGCATCTCGAGGCTCAAGAATATCCAGAAGGAGCTTCAATCAATGATAAAAAGTTCCTAAGGAGATTCTCCGCTAAGTTCTTCCTAAGTAATGGCATCCTGTACAAACGTAATCATGATTCTATTCTGCTCTGTTGTGTGGATAAGATTGAAGTTGAAAAGATCATGGCTGAATTGCATGAAGGTACCTTTGGAACTCACTCTAGTGGGCATACGATGGAGAAGAAAATCCTACGGGCAGGCTATTATTGGTCTACCATGGAAGCAGACTGCTATCAACACTCCCGGACCTATCATAAGTGTCAAATCTATGCAGACAAGGTGCACGTGCCTCCGGTTCCTCTAAATGTCTTAATTACTCCTTGGCCCTTCGCTATGTGGGGAATCGATATGATTGAGGAGATCAAGCCTACAGCCTCCAATGGACACCGTTTCATTCTAGTGGCCATTGATTATTTCACAAAATGGGTCGAAGCAGCTTCCTTCGCATCTGTTACTAAGAATGTTGTTGCCCGCTTCATCAAGCAGAATCTTATTTGCCGGTATGGTATCCCAGAAAGGATCATCACTGATAACGGTACGAACCTTAATAATACTATGATCACCGCCTTGTGCGAGCAGTTCAAGATTCAACATCACAATTCATCCCCCTATCGGCCAAAGATGAATGGTGTCGTCGAAGCTGCAAATAAAAACATTAAAAATATTATACAGAAAATGACAGTCACCTACAAGGACTGGCATGAGATGCTACCGTTTTCTCTCCACAGGTACCCTACCATGGCTCGCACATCAACTGGGACAACACCTTATTCTTTAGTTTATAGCATGGAGGCTGTCTTGCCTATTGAGGTTCAAATCCCCTCTTTGAGAATTATGAAGGATGCAGGTTTGAATGAGGACGATTGGATCCAGACCTGGCTTGATCAACTGAACTTAATTGATGAAAAGAGACTTATTGCTGTTTGCCATGGTCAGATGTATCAAAAACGGATGATCAAGGATTTCAACAAGAAAGTCAGACGCCAAGTATATCAAGTTGGAGATCTGGTGATCAAGCGCATCATCTTTCCACAAAGTGATCCCAGGGGAAAATAGACTCCTACCTATGAAGGACCATTTGTAATCAAGAACATATTTTCTGGTGGGGCAATGATCTTAACCACCATGGACGGCGACGACCTGCCACACCCTGCGAACGCAGACATAGTAAAAAAATACTACGCATGAGAGACCCGCTAGGTTGACACACCTAGGAAAAAAAAGGGCATCCCGGTGAACCAAACGGTTCGGGAAAAAATTAGGGATAAAATAAAAAATCTGTACACCCGACAAGTTGAAAACCTAAAAAGGCGACTTGGGCAAAAAAGGATTTCCCGGTGGACTGAAAACCCGAAAGGGCGGTCCAGGAAAAAGTTAGGGAATTAAAGCGTATGACTATGTCTCGTCGGATCACTTTGAGGATAATCTCTTCATTGACAAACTCGGAGCTTCTGATCAATTCAATCATCTTCGGACGAAGCAACAAATAGACAAGATATTCAGAGATACGGAGGCTATAGCAGAATGGGAACCTCATGGGATTATCTCTCTTTGTATAAATTTTTCTTATTTTTATGACACCATCCTCTTACTAGGATGTCTGTCTCCTTTGTACAAAATACTTATTCAAAGTGAATAGAAAGATGTCTCTTTAAATTACAGAAAACTATTTGTCCTTTTCTTTTTACACTTGTGTTTTATTTGCAAAAAATGTCTAATGATTCATTAATGAACATATGCATTTGAACATAATTACTGTTTACAAATAAACAAAATGGAAAAGAACAATTACTGACAGGTTTAAAGAATAGGAAAACGTCTTTAGGCTATTCCATGAGAAATCCCTACAGTACGTCATTAAGATCCCCAGCGGAGCTGAAACTTTAAACTATTAATCCCCGATGGAAACCATCCAGTTTCTCCAAGTTCCCCAGCAAGTTGTCTTGAAGCCTGAAAATCAACCGGATAACGGCTAACTTCTGTTTCTCCCCAGCCTAGGATAACTCCCCGGTAGAGTGGCAGACGGTCGAAACTCCTGAACTTTTTCCCAAACAGGAATAAGCTTTTCCCCCACAAAGTTTTCATTGCTCCCCAACGGAACAAAGATTCCCATTGTTAGATCCCCAATAGAAGTCATCAAAATTCTCTAGATTCCCCAAGTAGATTCCTCAAGCAGTACATGGCATTACTTTCATGACGGAATTTTTGTCAACTTCAAAACATGAAGAATCCACATATCCTCAACAACAGTCAAGGATTCATTTTCCTCAGCAATACAACAAATCAGCTTACATGTGCATACATTACATCTACATATCATAAACATTGATAAAACACATATATTGCATCATACATTTCATGCAACATAACTTTGTGTTTCAGCTAACATTTTACCCTTTTCAGGATAAGATTAATAAGCTACCGCTAACAATATGCAATCTAGATACAGTTCAGATACGCTCCAGACACGGATGCCATCCTGTTACTCATTCAGATTCATCTTCCAGATACAGTACAGATACGCTCCAGACATGATTTCCATTCTATTACTTATTCAGACTTCAACATTCAGATACACTTCAGATACGCTCCAGACACGGATTCCATTCTGACACTTATTCAGATTTCAAGTTCATGATACAGTCCAGATACGCTCCAGACACGGAAGCCATTCTATTGCTCATTCAGATTCATCTTTCAGATATAGTACAAATACGCTCCAGACATGGATGCCATCCTGATACTCATTCAAACTTCCAAAGTTCATATACGCTCCAGACGCGGATGCTATTCTGTTACTCATTCAGATTTAAGCTCAAATACAGTTCAGATAAGTTCCAGATACGGACACCATTCTGATACTTATTTTTCTGACTTACAACTTACAATTCAACAAACATTCTTGGATGGCATCTACAAGCCCATATCCAACAAGATTCTATCACCTCTCCAAATGGTATCTTTAAGCCTATTCCCTCAACTACACTTTGTCGAGTGCAAATTTACGGGCACTCAAGTGTCTAATCATCTTTTACCTTCGAGTCACAAACGGTAAAGCTCGCCAATCTAACTCTTCAGGTCCAAGAAGATTGAACAGGGGCAGCTGTTTTACCTAAAATTTTCCATCTCATTTATTAAGACTTTTCTCACAAGACTTCTTTGACTCAAGACAAGATTAGGGTTTGGACAGCTCAAGACATCTCACCTTGCACTAATAACCCAAAATTAGGGTTTGAGTTTGCACAAGGATTTTTGGACCACCAATTCTTCATATGACTTTCATACATCATTTTGGACCCCTAAGATTTCTCATGACAAGTTTCAAGCCTTGACCCATACTTTTGCTCAGTCAATTGGACAGTTGACCTAAAAATCAGCTGTATTGGGGGAAAAGTCAACCGTGGCCAATTTACAGTCAAACTTCATAATTTTTTATCCACATCAACATTTTAGACTCATATGTACCATTTTATCAAGTTTGGATTACAACTCCTCAAGAAATTTGATCAAATCATCAAAAGGGCAAAATGGTCAAAATTAGGGTATTGACTAAGAAAGGGCAATTTCTGATTTTTAACCTAGCCAATGACCAATTGAGTTCAAGAATGATTTCAAGGATTCAATGGCATCATCTTTACTTAATTACTTGGTTCAAAACATCTCAAGTTCATTGGATTGACAGATGAAATTTGCAGTCAACTGATCAAAAGTCAACTGTACACTAAAAAGTCAAACTTTGACTTTTTAGTCAAAATCAAGTACAAAGGGTCATAATTCATCAAGATATGTCAAAATAGGAAACTTGTTCACCAAGAAAACCAAATTTGAAAATTAGGGTTTGAATTTGAAAATTTTCATAACTTAGAAATTTTCTAAGTATAAAAATTTTATTATTTTTTCTCAACTTTACACCACCTTTTCACCATGATGCATTTTGATTCAAGGAAAGTCCCCAACATGAAAGTTGTAGATATCCATGAAATATACAACTTTTCTTCACAAACTTTTCCCTAAATATAGTTGGATCTCAAGTTATAAATTTGTGAATACATGGTCATGAACTTCTTAACTTAGTAAAATTTTGCCCTAATTTAGGTAGGTTTTGGACCCAACTTCATGGAAAGTTTTCACCTAGTTACAAGAGGTATCTCAAAATGCATTTCAAATATGGATTATAGAGCATATTTCAAGATTTCCAAAATGTCCAAGAACTCTCCAAGATCATTTTTGAGTAGGGAGAATCGAAGAGAGGAAGTTGGCATTTTCTCACTTTTGTTCAAGCCATTTTCATGAAGAACCAAGTTGCAAATCAAACCTATGCTGGCTATTTCATGCTTTACAAGTCCTAAAATTTCTACACACTCCTTAATTAAATGCATACTCAGTTGACAAAGCCTCTATCCATGCTTTTGAACCTTTATCCAATTGATAATTCAACTTATGGCAAAAAGGTTCTATTGCCATTTTCATAAAGGGAAACTTTTGCAAACTTTGTAATCTTGAGCATTGAACCTCTCCCCTTGATGCATAAAAACCACACAGGTCTCAAGCAACTTGTACAAATCCATACCAACCCTAAAGCAAGCTGGTACAAGCATGAGAGTTTTGTCTTGTCAACTTGCTTCAATTACAAGAAAAGTGGCAAAAAGGCTAGGGCTTGTACAACTGATAGAGAGCTGACTTTAGATCATTTCTATACTAATATGCAAAAAATGTACAACACATAACACGCTTGACAAGGATCTGAAACTCTCTCAAGCTAAAAAACACCAAAAAACTGCCCAAACATACAATTTCTGCATATACACATCCAACATCCATTTGGCTCGTGCGTTTTATGTTTAGATCATTCAAACATATTACATACTTGATACCTAGTCAATCCAAACCATCATCCATGTTCTGTAACCTCTGTTTCACCATCTTCCATTGTTAACTTTGAAGCTTGCAGTTGGACTTGGTCAGGGAGTTCTAGCCACTTTCAGAGTAATGTAAGGGTTGGAATAGATTCAGGGAAGCTCAAGGAAGCTCAAAAAATCATCAGGCTTCCATTAAAGTCCCTGCATTTCCATACATGATTACAGCTGAAGGAGGTAATTTTTCAAACTCTATCTCCTTGTACAGGCAACCTCAGGCCACGATCTGTGAATAAAAAATGTAGTTCTCATCATAATGAAGCTGTACATATCATTATCTTGCATTTATATTACTTGTGCTAAGAGAATTTGGAGTTTGAAATCTCTAAAAAATTTAGGTCACGATTTAGGGATTTCAAAATTCTCTTTGATCTTTGATAGTTAGATTACATAATTTATATGGTTGGAATCGTGAGTTCAAATGCTACATTTTTCATGTTATAAGTTTTCATTTTTATGCAAGCATGAGGAAGTTACAGGTTGACTGGCTATGGCGTGAGGAAGGAGAAGGAAGAACAGGGACGAAGCTTCTTGGGATTTTTGCTTCTTGGGCTATTTGTTTTTGCTAGCATCATCACCACTGTTTTTCTATTACACCCCATACTAACTCTTTCATATTTTATTTTTTTCATTTTTATATTTAATACTTTTAATTATTTTCTTAAATGATAAAAAATCCTAAAAAATAATTTAATTATTTTTACACCTTTATTTTATTTTTATTATTTCTCACATAAAAAATTAATTTATTTTGATAGAATATAATTTATTTTCTTAATAAACTCATAAATATGATTAAATATACTTAATATTTTTATTTTACATTTTATACTTACAAATACCTATTTTTTCATATATTTATTTTTAATACTTATATACAATATTATTTATTATTTTCATACAAAAAAATGCACAAAATAATAATATAGAAACATTATTTTCTTTAAAATGAAAATTAGGGTTTAATCCCTTTCAAAAGAATTAAATATTTTTCCTTATATTTTTTAGGTTTAAATTAAATATTATTTTTTTTACATAAAAATAAGACATAAAAAAAATCTTTTCTTTACATACATATTGCATTACATTTTAAATATTGTATCATAATTACCTTAATTCGCGGAAATTCGATTTGGTTGTAATAACGTATTTAGTTTTATATTTGTGCAAATCCCCATTCAAACTTGTATTCCCCCCCTCCCATAAAATTGTTGTAATAGCTTAGTATATTTACATTACGCAATTTATTGCTTTCATATGCCATGATTAGTAATTAGGGTTTGTATGACAAGAACGAAACAAAACAAATAGAAAACCCTAAATGCAAGATCAAAAGCATGAAAATGATATACTTTGCACACAAGCACCCTTAGGGTTTCTCCCACTTGGTTGCCTAAAATAAAATGGCCATATTACACATGCAAAGTATCTTGGAAAAACAAAACAAATATAAGATCATAGTCCCTCGATGACGCTATTCAAAAGTTGCCTTACAAAATGATCTTGGTCCCTCAAAAATGCTAAGATACTTTACAAGCATTGCTATCATGGCTATACGATGACCCACGCCTGTCCCGTTTACATCCAAAGATAGGGTTGCTTACCAAATCAATGGTAAGTCAACAATGTCAAATGAATAGAAAATATATAGGAAAGACATTTGAGTAGGTAAATAGCTCCTAGTTACTTTCTCCGTTTCAAACAACCCTTGCTATTTTCAAAAGCAAACACACACACATTTCAAAAACATCTTACAAACACTGAAAACATTTTCAAAAAGACAAACATCTTTTTATACATTCTTACAAACGAGAATCATTACAAAGATTTCCCAAACGAATGGCCTCTTTTACAAAATACTTTCAAAACCACATCAAACACCATTTCAAACAAACAAAAGCAAGTGATCTAAGCAAGTAACTAAGAGCCCATGGAAAACCATGGATGAAAAGGGTGCTAGCACCTTCCCTTTTCATAATCTACCCCCCGAACTCAAGAAAACATCTCAAAGGTATTTCCTGTGCTTTTTCACCTTTCCTTTTGGATAAAAGAAAAGTCGGTGGCGACTCTTGCTAACCGCAACATTTGCGATAAAACGCAAAACCTCAAGTCAGTTCTCCCACCGCATCACAGTGTTATACAAGAGAAATTTTGACATGGTCTTGCTCAGATGCGTGGATAGACACGAAGCAAACATGTTGATGCATGAGATCCATGAAGGTTCATTTGGCACTCATGCTAATGGACATTCAATAACTAAAAAGATGCTAAGGGCAGGTTATTATTGGTTGACAATGGAATCTGATTGTTACAAATTTACAATGAAGTGCCATAAATGCTAGATTTACACAGATAAGATCCATGTACCTCCGACACTTCTCAATGTGATTTCCTCCCCGTGGCCTTTCTCTATGTGGGATATTGACATGATCGGGATGATAGAACCCAAAGCTTCGAATGGACACCGTTTCATCTTGGTAGCAATTGACTACTTTACCAAATGGGCAGAGGCTGCTTCATATGCAATGTTACCAAACAGGTGGTTGTGTGTTTCATCAAAAACAATCTTATATGCCGGTATGGTGTGCCGAGCAGAATCATCATTGACAATGGCTCGAATTTGAAGAAAAAGATGATGACTGAACTGTGCGAAGAATTCAATATTGTCCATCACAATTCATCTACATACAGGCCAACGATGAATGGGGCTGTTGAAGCTGCTAATAAGAATATCAAGAGAATTATCCAGAAAATGGTTGTCACTTATAAGGATTGGCATGAAATGCTCCCTTTTGCTCTGCATGGATATCGAACATTTGTTCACACTTCAACAGGAGGAACCCCGTTTTCCTAGTGTATGGAATGGAAGTTGTACTCCCTGTCGAGGTGGAGATTCCCTCGTTGCGTGTGATAATGGAAGCTAAATTGACAGAGGCTGAATGGGTTCAGAACAGGTTTGACCAATTGAATTTGATTGAAGAGAAGAGAATGACAGCTTTGTGTCATGGGCACTTATATAGAAAAGAATAAAGAAAGCATTTGACAAAAAGCTCAAACCTCGTGAATTCAGAGAAGGAGACCTCGTGCTCAGGAAGATCATGTCTTTCAACACTGATTCTAGGGGCAAGTGGAATCCTAATTTTTAAGGCCCGTATCTTGTCAAGAAAGCCTTCTCTGGTGGTGCATTAACTCTTGAAACTATGGATGGCGAGGAGTTCCCACGTCCCATGAATGTTGACGCAGTCAAGAAATACTTCGCCTAAAGAAATAAAAGAACAGCTCGCTAATTTGAAAACTCGAAAGGGCGGCTTAGGCAAAAAGGAGCGTCTCGGTAGGCCGAAAACCCGAAAGGGCGGTCTAGGCAAAAATTAGAGACATAAACAGAATAAATTTCCCGCTAAGTTGAAAACCTACAAGGGCAGCTTAGGCAAAAGTTAGGGATTTTCTTGGCAATTAACTACGTCGGACAAGACTTGATCGTTGAAGCAACAATCTTCTCGGATCCTTACCGTACTTCAACAAAAGCTGCTGCTCAAGATTTTAAAAGTTGTTAGGGGGGATATTGGTCATTGTATCTCAATGTATCTTTTCCATTACGTATTACCATTTCCCAAACTTTGTAATCATCCATGGAGTCTCGCCATTCGCAGACTACCATTCTATTAATGAAATTCGAGCTTTTACCCAATTCTTTGTGTCTTTATTTTTATTTATCTTGAAAAGACTTCATTTATTACTGATAATAACTGTTAAAGCAAAAAGATTAAAAGAAGAAAAATTAAATTTTCAAAAAAAAAAGAGAAGAGATCTTTACAATTCAATTTACTTTGGGATTTGTGATGAAACAATGACAACAAAGATGGTGATCCCAAGAATGAACAAACTCCATTTGTTTTAAGAGGATTTACTTCTTTCATGAAGGTTTTCTCGGGTCATTTTACTGGTGTGCGCAATCTTTGTGTGTTTCTCAGATAGTTAAAGACGATATCAGTGGGTACAAGGTACAATATTGGGTTTGTGAATGTTGATAGTTCATCGTCAGTGAACGGAAGTGATATGATATATTTACTCTTTCTACCTTCAGCGAACGTTGGTAGTACATCGGCAGTGAACGTCGGCGTTTCTTATCTTTTTTCTATCTTCAGTGAATGTTGATAGTTCATCGTCAGTGAACAGCGGTGGTATGATATATTCAGTGAACGTTGATAGTACATCGGCAGTGAACGTCGATGCTTGTTATCCTTCTCTCTGATTCTGTTCTCGTGGTTTACCAGTGATTTATTTTCCTGGTGGGGTTGGTCCTTTGTTTTTACATTTTTTGTTGCATCCCCAATTCTACTTTGTGTCTCTTTTGTTCCATTCATATGCATAAACATTTGCATGGCATCTTAGGGCCAAAAACATGGTTTGTTTTATATTTAAGTGTCTTCGATCACGTCGACACAAAGATTTTTAACCTTCGTATCTCCGGATAGAAGAAACTTAAATAATGGAAGTTGTTGTACCCCAATTTCCCCCCCTAAGATCCCTTCATCATACCATATTGTTTCAATCACAATAAAATCACATTAGGGCTTTTGGTTTTTCTACCTATCTTTAGCCTTGCTTTGTTGAGGAATTACCAAGCACCTTAACTTGTGTTCTTTTATGATCATGGATATTTTGCTTTGATTTTCTCTCTAATTAACAAAATTAAATATTGGTTTGTGTTTCTTGTTAATAATGTAGGTAAAGGCAATGGGTTTAGCAAGTTGCTTCATGGGTGCATGAGTTTATTTCCATGCCCTAGTCAAAAGCTTGAGAAATTCAAACCTCACCATTGAAGTTGTTTTGAAGTTGGTATGGAAGTTTTTTAGGTGGCCATGAGTCCTCCTCATCATCCTCAACAATCTCTATTCATAAATAAAGAATATTGGCACAAAAAGTTTGTTCAAACTTGGCAAAGTTCCACCAAGCATTCTCTTGATCTAGAGGCTAGGGTTTTGGACTTCAAAGGGGCATATCTTGCTCATCTTTTGGTATTTTTGAGTGATTCCAAAAACATTCTTCTCTTCAAAGAGTTACCAACAAATCACTTCAAAAGTTCCAAGGAGTTTTCATGTGGAAGGAACTTGGTGAAGAGGGAAGGTTACAAGTCAACTAGATGAATCCCCAATTCTCCATATGTGACTTCAAATGGTCATAACATGGTCAATTTTTATCACCTTGAGCCCATTATTTTTTCATGATGATCCTAAGTATGTGTACTTCATGCCTTATTTTATGTGCAAAGTAAGAAAATGGATGGAAGTTTCCTTAAGAATGCAAGAGATTATAGGTCATTTCATGATTTTTGGCCAACTTCAACAAGTCAGAACTTGCTCAATTTTTTGATATTTTGAGTGGTTCAATTTGAAAAATGTCATTCAAGATATCTACCTCACTCCATCTTTTTTGGTCAAGAAAAAATTCTAAGTGGAAGGCCATGTTTGGATGGAAGAGATTATAGGTCATTTTTAAAGAGGAATTTGAAATATTTCTAAGTATCGAAAGTCAACTTTTTTTCTTCAACTTTGACTCCATGTAACTTTTAGCTCAAGCATCCATTTGATTCCATTCTTTTTCCATTGCAAAGCTTGTTACCTCATCTTTCCAAAGCATCAAGAATTTTGCCCTAAGACTCCTTGAGGTGGAAATGCCATTAGATTGAACATGGTAACATGGAATTGAAGTTTCTCTATAAGTCAGAATTTGAAATTCATGTTTTGGCCTTTAAACATCAAATTAGCACGCGTTTGTGATCTAAACATGTTTAACCAAGTTGCCAAAGTGGATTAAAGCCTTGAAATGCAAGGATTAGATGAGTTTTGATGCAAATCAGATCATATTTTGCTCGTGCATCAGGTTCACACGATTTCCCTCCAATTTGCATCATTCCACACGCTTGAACATTCCGTTTGAATCCCTATAAATATAGGGTCATCCCCCATTCAATTTCCCAAGCTTAGATAGCCAGAATCACCCTGTAAAACTTGCTTCATAACTCAGAATTCAGCTACTTTGAATCCTATTCTCAAGCCTTTTTTAATCCATTTTTTTCATCAATTCACCTTCCTTGATCTTCCCTGAAGCTAACCATATAATCAGAAGAATCGTGCCCTATATTGCTCCATAGAAGTCCAGTTTCAGAGCTCTGCAACTCAACTTCAATAGGTTGATTCCTTCATCAATTCTTCAAAATTTTGGTATCATTGTGTTGCTCTCATTTCCCTGGTTATAGTCGCAACACTTACTTTTATCCGGAAGCACGTTTTGACCATGAATTTTCAAATCCCTTTTCAAAACTTTCTTTCCAAATTGCCCGAGTTACAGTTTATATAAATTTGGCGCGAGGGTGTGGTTGTCTTCGTCTTGAAGAGACGAAGCGAATGGCATAGGTCTGAGCTTCTGATTTTACAGTTTGAGAGACATGCAATTCGTGAAGGCTGGAGGTTGAAGATGACCAACGTGTCATCTTTTAACCAATGAAAGCGTGACATTTGTTATTTTCAAATTCTGATTTTATTAATGATTCTGTACATTATTCATTAAAGACCATGATATGCATAGTGCGCCAGATCCTTTGGATTTGATTACTAATGCATTTTGACTCTCATCCAACGGTCCACATCTTTTTCTATTATTTTCTTTTTCTGATTTTTATATTTTAATTGTTTTAAATTTCAAAAAATCATAGAAAATTCATTTTTAGTCCAAAAAATCTGAATAAATTATGAAAAATATTTTTGATTATTCTGTTTCTGATTTTTATTTTTTCACAATTTAATTTTGTGTTTTGGTATTTTTTATGAATTTTACACTTATTTGATTTGTTTAAAATGTTTAAAAATAATTTTACACATTTTTAAATTCTGAAAAAATTATGGGATAATCCAGTGATATTGTGACAAATATTGGTGAACTTATTTTATTTTTGTTTCTGACTTTACTATTTTTTACTATTTTTGTTTATTTTACCCATTTAATTTAATTTTTAAAAATAGTTTCTGACTTTTAAAAATTCCCAAAAATTTTGTAAAATTACTTAGCCTCTTTTTTGTTTAATCTATGATCTTATTTTTCATTTCTTAATTAATTTGAATATAATTGATATTGTCCTTGTTATTTTCTTTTTTTAAAAACATTTTTAAACCTTTTAATGTATATATTAAATATATATAATTTTTGTGATTATTTTCTGGCTGTCTTGGGTTGATTTTTTTATCATGGCTTTATTAACATCATTGGATCTTAGGTGTTGAGTTCAACTCCACCAAAATGGATGAATGATTTTAATAATAGTTTGATTAAATTTTTAATTCAAATGTGGTTTCTCTTTTTACCCTAATTCATCTTCTTCTCATCCCCTTCTCATTGCACTAAATGTTGTTAGAGCGTGATCTCTATATCATGTCTCAAAACAAATGGTGCATAGATTGCTATTGACCGGCCTCAAAATAGGTGCGACTTCTATATAAGTCCATTTACGATTGGTTAACATAGCGCTAAATTTTGTCCCAATTTGAATAAATGATCATTCGTGGCCCAAACTTATGATTGCATACCCAAGTATGTTAATTTGATCTCTTTGATCCAATAACCTTGAGATTCATTGTGTGGAGGCTTTGGTTCTACCAATCCTCTAATTGATCTACAACACCTTTGGTCAACGCGGATCCCCTAAACATCGTTGATCATTAAATGGTACTTGTGAGAATTCCAAATGGATGATATACTAGACAAAAAGCAAATGAAACTTGTTGTGTGGAGGCTTTGGTTCTACCAATCCTCTAATGAGTTCCAAATGCAAGTTTCAAGATGGTCATCCAACTAACCACTAATTATTGACTTGTTTATTTTATGCTTTTATTCTTTTATGCTTTATGTACTATTTTTTT
Source organism: Vicia faba (assembly GCA_948472305.1). Taxonomy (NCBI): domain Eukaryota; kingdom Viridiplantae; phylum Streptophyta; class Magnoliopsida; order Fabales; family Fabaceae; genus Vicia; species Vicia faba. The sequence continues at coordinate 1,307,246,777 of OX451740.1, read as the reverse complement.
TTTAGCATTTTTTATTTCATACCATTTTCATCTTTGCTTATTTGAGCATTTATATTCTTGTCATTTTTACTTTTCTCACTTGAGCTTTTCTTTTTCTTTTCCTAAGATACTTAATAATCAACATAAACCCTAAAAAACTCTTAATGGTACTTGGACTATTTGGTTACTATCCTTGGCATTATTGAGCATGGGACTATTTCTTGGACTTAGGATTAGAAACCTTGGCCTATCTTGGAGACCTTATGATCTTATCTGATTATTTTGTTTGAAGTTCTTGAGGTTTACCTCAAGACATTGGGTTGCTTGTTTGTTTTTGTGTGCAGGTTATTATGATTACATACTTTGTTTGTAATCTGGAATTCACCCGCATACAGCCGTTACTCTGTCCAATTTTTGTGAAGACTTAATACACTTGAAGAGGTCTAGTATCTTTGCTTGCTTGGTTTCAATCCAAAGAATGAGAATTCTATCTTGGCTCATAATGTCAAGTTTTGGCTTCTTGTTGGTTAGATGGTCCTTATCCTTAGCTTTTACCTTATGCTTTAGGATAGCTTCTTCTTCTCCTCCCATCTTCTTTAATTTCAAAAATCTTCTCCCTCCTTTTGAAAACCCTTCTTGTTTTGAAACTCAAACACTTTTACGATAAACTTGGACTTATGTCCATGCATTTTCAAAATCTTTTCATAAATAAACTCCAATCAATTTAATAATACCTTGACATTTTTTGTGAGAAGACTAAAAGTCAACAAATCTCATTTCAAATCATTTTGCCACTTTGGCCTTTTTTTTATCTTTAAAACTTTTCTCAAAAGGTTAGACTCTTGTCAATCCTTGTAATGATGCAAACAATTATACTTCTACAATATGTAGTGAAGTGAGATATTTTCCACTTGGGTGTTGAGTGAAGCATTATTGATTTTAAAATCCAAGCCATATCCTCCACTTTAAGATGATGCAAATTCTCCTTTCTCATGATTGTGGGTAGTAAGTATGTTTTCCACACGTACAATGACGATGATGTCTTATCTCTTAAAATTAACCAACACACTTGTGTTTCAAATTTTTTAAAAGAGGAACTACGTGTACCCTGATCCCTTATTGCATGAAAGGTGGTATGTAGGCACTAAAGGTTCGAAACCGCGGTGGGTGCAAAAATCATAAAAAATATATTTCTCTTCTCACCTCCACCATTCATTTTCTATACAACACATTTTTTTATATAGCCAAAATATACAGATTTTATAAAGAGGTTCCTGCGGAGTACCGTAGATGTTTAGGGTGCTAATACCTTCCCTTTACATAACCAAGCCCCTTACCTTGAATCTTTCCCCCTTTTTTGGGTTATTCGCTCTTTTCCCATTCCTTTGGAAACAATAAAGCGCGGTGGCGATTTTTTTATTTTGATTTGTACAAAGTCTAGTCAATCCAATGGCTTAGTCTTGAACATTTCTACCGCTACACATATGATCATTTAATGAAAAAAAATTGGACTCTTTTGCTTTCAAATTTTGCGCTCATTGTCTTATTTTTCACTCTATTGCATTTTCAAAATATCCATGTATCTTATATGTATACACACACATATTTGTAGATCCTCATCCACTTCGAGTCTCATTGACAACGACTATGCTATTGCCACCCATGATTTTGAACATCCAATCTACCAAGTTGAAGACGAAGGCGAGGAATATAGTGAAATACCTGGGGAATTAGCCAGACTTCTGATGCAAGAAGAAAAATCCATTCAACCGCATGATGAGCCAGTTGAAGTGATCAACCTGGGTACTGAGGAAGATAAGAAATAGGTCAAGATTGGTGCCAACTTGGAAGACGGAGTCAAAGATAGATTGATCCAGATGTTACATGACAATGTTGAGGTGTTTGCTTGGTCATATGAAGATATGTTGGGACTTGATACTGACATTATGGTTCATCGTCTACCAACAAAGGAAGATTGTCCTCCAGTCAAGTAAAAAGTTCGTCATATGTGGCCAAACATGTCTGAAAAGATAAAAGCTGAGGTAATAAAGCAATTCAATGCAAGTTTTCTAGCAGTGACGTCATATCCCCAATGGATGGAAAATCTGGTCCCCGTGCCAAAGAAGGATGGAAAAGTCCATATGTGCGTAGACTATAGAGATTTGAATAGGGCAAACCCCAAAGATGATTTTCCACTACCACATATTAACGTCTTGGTCGATAACACCACTCAACATAAAGTCTTCTCCTTCATGGATGGCTTCTATGGCTATAATCAAATCAAAATGGCTCCTGAAGACATTGAGAAAACCACTTTTGTTACACAGTGGGGAACCTTCTATTATAAGGTCATTCCTTTTGGTTTAAAAAATACAAGGGTAACCTATCAACGAGCTATGGTAGCCCTATTTCATGGCATGATCCATCATGAGATAGAAGTCTATGTGGATGATATGATTGCAAGGTCGCAAACTGAGGAACAACACCTTGATCATCTTTACAAGTTATTTGAAAGGTTGAAGAAATACAAGCTAAGGCTGAATCCCAATAAATGCACCTTCAGAGTAAGATCTAGAAAACTGTTAGGGTTTGTCATCAATGGAAAAGGTATTGAGGTCGACCCTGTAAAAGTCAAAGCCATACAAGAAATGTCAGCTCCCTGTACTGAGAAAGAGGTCAGGGGTTTCTTAGGTCGACTCAACTACATTTCTCGATTCATATCCCACTTAACTGCTACATGTGAGCCAATCTTTAAACTCTTGAAGAAAGATCAAGTAGTCAGATGGAACGACAACTGTCAAGCAGCCTTTGACAATATCAAGGAATATTTACAAGAACCTCCCATCCTGATGCCTCCAGTTGAAGGAAGACCTCTTATTATGTATTTGATTGTATTAGAGAATTCAATGGGGTGTGTGTTGGGCCAAAATGATGAGTTTGGCCGAAAAGAGCATGCAATATACTACCTGAGCAAAAAGTTTACCAACTATGAAACAAGATATTCACTGCTTGAGAAAACTTGTTGCACTCTGGCATGGGCTGCTCGCCGACTAAGTATATGTTGACTCACACCACTTTGTTGATTTCTCAGATGGACTATATCAAGTATATCTTTGAGAAGCCAGCTCTCTCCGGATGAATAGCTAGATGGAAAATGATCTTGACTAAATATGATATCTAATATACTACACAAAAGGCCATCAAAGGCAGTGCACTGGCAGATCATTTGACCCATCAAGCTGTTGATGACTACCAATCCATGAATTTTGAATTCCCGAACGAGAATATCATGCTGATAACTGATTGTGAAAATCATTGACCATATGACGGACCTGAACGAGGATCTCGATGGACTATGGTTTTTGATGGGGATTCCAATGATTTGGGTAATGGAGTTGGTGATGTGATTATTTCTCCCGAAGGTTGCCATACACATTTCACTTCTAGACTATACTTTGAATGTACAAACAACATGGCTGAGTATGAGGCATGCATCTTGGGTCTTAAGGCTGGCATTGATCTAAGAATCAAATTATTGAGCGTATATGGAGATTCAGCATTAGTAGTCAGTCAAGTTAAAGGAGAGTGAGATACCAAACATCCTAATATGATCCCCTACAAAGAGCTTGTATTAACCATGATCCCATACTTTGAGGAGGTCACCTTCGAACACTTTCCAAGAGAAGAAAATTAGTTGGCGGATGCCTTAGTAACAATGTTATCCATGTTCAAGGTCAAGTGGGACAACGAAGCTCCTAGAATTACAATTGAAAGACTTAACAAACCTGCACACTATGGTGTGATCGACACTGACAAAGTGAAGCCAAGGTATCATGAAGTGAGGAAGTACCTTGAAGAGTATCCTAAAGGTGCTTCAGTCAATGGCAAGAAATTCTCGCGAAGGTTTTCAGCCAAATTCTTCCAAAGCAATGGGATCCTATATAAGTGCAACCATGATTCAACTCTGCTCCGTTGTATGGTCAAGAAGGAGGAAGATAAAATCATGTAAGACATGCATGGAGGTATCTTTGGGACTCACTCTAGAGGGAACACTATGGCCAAGAAGATTTTGAGGGATGGTTATTATTGGTCAACAATGGAAACTGATTGTCACCATCACTCAAGGACTTGCCATAAGTGTCAGATCTATGCCAACAAAGTTCATGTGCCTCAAATACCTCTAAATGTCATGACTACTCATTGGACATTTGCAATGTGGTGCATTGACATGATTGGAGAGAAAAAACCCACTGCTTCCAATGGACACTTATCCATCCTTGTTGCCATTGACTACTTCACCAAATGGGTCAAAGCTGCCTTGTTTGCCTTAGGAACCAAGAATGTTGTAGTGTCGTTTATCAAGCATAACCTCATTTTCCGTTACGGTATCCCCGAAAGGATCATCACTGATAGTGGAACTAATCTCAACAATGTTATGATTACGAAGCTCTGCACTCAATTCAAAATCAAGAATCATAATGCTTCTTCATACATACCTAGGATGAATGGCGTAGTGGAAGCTACCAATAAGAACATTAAGAAGATTATGCAAAAGATGGTGGTAACCTACAAATATTGGCACAAGATGTTACCTTTTTCTCTTCATGGCTATCATACTTCGGCTCGAACTTCAACTAAGGCAACCCCATTTTCCTTAGTCTATGGCATGGAAGCTGTTTTGCTTGTGGAAGTTCAGATTCCTTCCTTAAAGGTTATGAAAGAAGAAGATTTAGGCGAAGACCAATGGATTCAAACTAGATTGGATTAGCTAAACTTGATTGGTGAGAAGAGACTAGCTGCTGTTTGTCATGGTCAAATGTATCAAAAACGTATGATCAAGGATTTCAAAAAAAAGATTAAACCTCGAGTGTATCAGACTGGAGAATTGGTAATAAAGTGCATCGGTCTTCCTCAAGGAAACCCCAGGGGCAAATAGACTCCCACTTACGAAGGACCGTTCATTTTTAAGAAAGTATTCTCTAGCGGCGCCATGATGCTAACTACTATGGACGACAAAGATTTCCTGCATCCTATGACCGTGGACATACCCAAACAATACTACGCATGAAAATGACCCGCTAGGTTTACATGCCTAGGAAAAAACAATGGCATCTCGGAGAACTAAAGAGGTTTAGGAAAAAATTAGGGATATATACAAAAGATTGTACACCCGTAAAGTCGAAAACCCGAAAGGGTGGCTTGGGCAAAAAAGGGTATCCTGGTGGGCTGAAAACCCGAAAGGACGGTCCAGGAAAAAGTTAAGGATAAAAGCGTATGACTATGTCCCATGAAATCACTACAACCAACTTTATTACCAAGTTCTTGGGTGTAAGATCAATTCAGTCAACTTCTTTCAACAACAAGGGATGATGTTCGAAGACATAGGAGCAATAGCAGAGTTGGAACGTAATGAGATCACTTCCACTTGGATATTATTTTTATTTTCACTTTGTATTATTTTGAAGATTTGCTCTTAATTGGATCTATGTCCCATTGTACCAAAGACACCTATTTATAGGCAAAACATCAATACAATTATACTTTGAAATGCAAACTTTTTGTTTTTCCGTTTTGAGTGCAAAAACGTCCAATGACTAAAATTGAATGAACATATGAATGTGAACATGATTAATTGTTAACAAATGTATGTTTAAAAATGGTAATAAACATTTTCTTAAGGATTCAGGATATCCCCACAGAGTTACTTCAATAAAATTATCCCCACTGAGTTACTTCAGCAAAACTATCCCCAAAGATTTGAATTCATGCAGTATCCATCCAAAGTTCCAATCTCCTGTCAATCATTTCCCCAGCTGAGTTAGTCCTAAACTACGAGAGAAACCTTACAGAGTTCATCTCCAAAAAAATAATTCATCTCCCCAATAAGGTCTTCAAAGTTCCTTCTTCGACAAGGTTTATTTCCCCAACAGACTACAAATTCCTCAGTTTGAGTTCTTTTCTCAGACCATTACAAATTAACGGATATAACCCCTTGTTCCCAATGGAGTCGATACTATCCCCAGTAAGTTGCTGTAAAGCCTGGAAATCTACAAGATACCATTTAACTTTCCTTCTCACCAGTCAAGTTATAATTCCTCAGTAGAGTAATGGACAACCAAGGTTCTTGAACTCTATTCCCCAAGCAGAAATCCATATTCCCCACATAATTTCCTCGAACAACAAAATTGGAATCCCCAACGGAAACATTCTAAACAAAGTTAAAGATACACATACTCTTCATCACCAACGGCAGTCCGGGTTTCATCTTCCCAATACTCCCCAGAAATTTGTCAAGGATTTATTTTCCATATAAAGATGCACTTCAATGTTTCACATTCATACATCATAGCACATGCACGACAAATGCATATAACATAATCTCGTTTATTTTGAGAACATCATTACACCATGATTACATCTGCATGCAAATAACCCTTTTCCTTGCAGGAAAAATATTCGACAACACAAAACACCTCTTCTGGTTAGATTTATTTTCTTCCAGATAAAAGACAGGAAGACAAAGACCTCTTCTTGTCATATTTATTTCTTCCAGATTAATAACAGGCAGACAAAAACCTCTTCTAGTTATATTTATTTCTTCCAGATTAAAGACAGGAAGAAGAAGACCTCTTCTGGTTAGATTTATTTCTTCCATATTAAAGACATGCAGACGAAAACCTCTTCTGGTTAGATTTAATTCTTCCAAATTAAAGACAGGCAGACAAAGACCTCTTCTGGTTAGATTTACTTCTTCAAGATTAAAGATAGGAAGACGAAGACCTCTTCTGGTTAGATTTACTTCTTCCAGATTAAAGACAGACAGACGAAGACCTCTTGTGGTTAGATTCATTTCTTCTAGATTAAAGATAGCCAATCAACAGACCTCTTCTGGTTAGATTTATTTCTTCCTGATTAAAGACAGGAAATCAACAGACCTCTTCTATTTAAGATTATTTTCCTAGTGAAGTCACCAAACGTCAGACCTCTTCTTGTTATATTTATCTCTTCCAGTTAAAAATAGGCAAAAGACGTCTACAGTTTCAGTATAAATCGACCAAAGATTTATTCTGATACTTCTCCCTTGACAGTCACTCTAGATGGTATCTGTAAGCACATCTCTGACAAACTCTTCATCACTCCTCCAAATGGCATCTTTAAGCCCATTCCCGACACAATCAACTAATGCGTAGTTGAGTGCAAATTTCTAGGCACTTTAGTGTTCAATCATCTTCCACATTCAAGTCACGAATGGCGGTGTTGAACCCCAAAATTTGCCCTCTCATTTTACTCAACACATGCCTATTGAGGTCCCCAACTTGCCCTAGGATGACTAACAATTGACCAGACAAATTCTCCTCCTAAGGCAATAAACCTCTAACTAGGGTTTCAGTTTTCATAAAGATGTGTGAGCTCCAAGGGTCTCAAATGTTTTAAATGGCCCTAATATGTCCTCAAGGTCATCCATGCCAAATTTCATGCCCTACACAACAAGTTTGCTCATTCAACTGCTCAAATGCCTGAAAATCAACTGTACTAGGTCAAAAGACAATTGTGGCCTATATACAGTCAAACTTCAAGATTTTTGGTCAACGTCAACATTTTGAAGTAATATCCATCATTTGATCATTGGTTGATCATGATTCCTCAAGAAATGCTCCTAACTCATCAAAAGTCAAAAATGGCAAATTAGGGTTTCTATAGGAAAAGTCAACCAAACTTTGACCAGGCATAACTTTCTCATACTTTATCAAAAAAATTTCCACAAAGCTCATTTTGAAGAGAATACAATTCCATACAACTTCTCTTCATCCCTCAAGATCAAGATATTCCTCAGTTAAAAGATACAAGCTCAGACATTATAGGTCCTTTCAAAAAGTCAACAAAAACACCTTTTTGGTCAAAGCTCCTTACATGAACATGGAAGATCCAATTTAAATGAAAACAAAAGGGTTGTTTAGAGGACATACTAATCTCTCTAAAAGTAAAATAATACCCTCTCAGGGTTAAAAATGAGAGAGATGTGCATTTCTAAAGTTGACCAATTTTTGGAAAAGTGCATGAAGCCAATATTGACTGAACTTGAATTTTTTTTCCAAATGGGACCATCTATTCATGCTTGAAACTTGTTTACAACATGGCCCATGATCTCTAAGCTCACTCATACATTATTATATTATTTATGATATTTATTTTGATATTTTATTCATTAAAATGCAAAATTAAATAAATAAATAATAAAAATAATGGAAGATATGATTTGGAATCTTTTTCTTATCAAATAATGGACAAAATATGCTGGCATATCAAGGAAAAAACGCACAAGGCAAGAGGAGGGAAATATCTTCTTGTTTTGTATATTTTGGGTCAAATCTTCACGAATTTAAAAGCATGATTATATTTGATCTCATGGATGAATTGTTAACCTAATGTGATTCACTACATATACACAAACTATTGAGACCTAATGCATACACGCGACTGCCTCCACAAACCCTGAAATCATTTCCAAAAAACTCAAAGAAAAGTGAAACTCGTATCAAATAATCTCAACCCATTTCAAGGCAAACTAAGCACTCCATCACACTCCTGAAGGTCCCAGGAGTCCATCCCTATCATTCTTGAAGCTCGTAGAACCCCAGATCACTTGAACCAAGCGCCACCAGTTTGGTAAGATTTGACAAATTCAAAATTAATAATTCATGCATTGTTGACATGTTTGATATGTTGTTTTGTGTTCAGGACATCCATTAAAATAGGTTAGACATTTCTCATGAGAGCTTTGATGCTTGAATCACAGGATGCCATTGTTAGGGCATCACAAACTGAAACCTTCGAACCTTACAATACAGGGACTTTTAGGCCAAATAGATACCATCATTGAACTCACAACATATGATTTAGGGTGGTAGGCTTAATCTCTTGCTTTGATTCGTGTTATTTTGCAGGTTCCAATTTTGATATCATCGGAGAAGAAAGAGTTAACCACCATGAGCGGTGGTCAGGCTCATCGGTGTATGCGTGGCATGGTCCCTTCTTTCAATTTGTCCATTCAAATATCCAGGCCCCCACTTGGGCATATGTGTTAACACCTCGGCATTTTGTTTATGTTTCCAATATATTGTCATTTTGTCATTGGTATAAACGACTAACATGTTAGCTGAATGGTAGAGAGGAATGTGTGCAAAGGGAGAGACCTGGGTTAAATTCCCAGGTCTGGAGTTTTATTTTTCTAATAGGTTTCATATGGATTCAGTGTGCCCAGATCCAAGGTGTGCATCATAGGCCCTCAAACTCACACCATCAGATCCTAGAGGCTTAAATCCAATGCCTCCAAGCATATATCCCCATGGTGGACCTTCCAGAAGCAGCAACATTAGATCACACGTAGTGGTGGGCCAACAGATCTGGGCCATTAGCAAATTTTAGTGCAGCACCCCCCAATTTGGTTTCTCACTCTAGGCCCATTCCTTTTTTAATTTACTCTATTTTCTTTTTTTAATTAGTTTATATTTTTTAAATTCATTTTTTTTAAATCATAAAATTAACAAAAAACCACAAAAAAATAAATTTTGGTTTTTTTAATTAAAATTATTTTTTGCAAATTAACTTAATTTAATTGATTATTAACTTTTTTTCTTTAATTAAAATTAATTAGAAATTAGGTTAAATTTCAAGTTTTTTTTCATAAAATACCAAAAATATTTTAATAAACAATTAGATTGTTAGGGTTTTAAACTTATTCCGGTTTTAATTTTTGCGCGTTGTTATTTTTCGTACGATTATTTTCTTTTTTTAATTATGTAACTGCGCTCGGTTTTTAATAGCCTAATTAGGGTTTTTAATTTCCGCACTCTACATTTTCAGTCAGATATAATTGTAATTGCCCCGAAGTCTTGTAATGGCTGTAGGTTTTACTTTTCGCACTATATTGTATGCATGTATATAAACTGCTAGCAAATTAGGTGTGTATGGAAATAATTAATCAATTAATCTTAGATCACTAACATCAAGATGAAAATAGCTGAAAAAAACACATTATTGCACACTCTCCCCCTTAAGGTATTTTCCACTTTGGTTGCCTTCGGAAATGGTCATGTCCCTCGAACGTAGGGATACCTTAGCAAAGAACCTTTAGTTCAAAGTCATCATAAAGATCATAGTCCCTTAATGTCCCTCGAGTGGCCTACGAGAAACGATCTTGTCCCTCGATGTTGCCTACGAATATATGATGACAGTCCCTTCTAACTGATAAGGTATCTCTACATGTTGCCTTCAATGACTATAGACGTCCCTTACGATAGTCCCTCAACATCCAACGATAGGGCTACCTATAGCTAATAGTAGGATAGCACTATCTAAAGGAAAGGATGAAAAGAACGCCTTTTTCGAGTAGGTAGATAGATGTTAAGTACTTGCTCAAACCTAATTCATTTTTACACTTATACACTTTCAAAACTCTTTTCAAAAACGCTTTATCAAACTCTTGAGGACTGATACAAGAGTTATCATAAAGCAAACAAACTTTTCAAAACATAAACATGAAAGCAGTTTTCAATAATGAGCAAGTACCTAAGAGCCTGTGGAAAACCACAGATGGAAAGGGTGCTAACACCTTCCCTTTCCATAATCTACCCCCCTTACTCAGAAAATCTAGAGAAAGGTCTTTTTTCTGTTCTTTTCACCCTTTCCTTTGTTGGATAAAATAAAATTTGGTGGCATCTCTTGCTTACCACAATATTTATGAATACAAAATGCAAAACCAGTATTAACACTCGGTTCTTCCACCGCATCACAGAAATGTCGACTCTTCTGGGGAAGAAATTATAAAGTGGGGTTTACCTTAGGGTCTAGATCATTTTAAAATTGCTTTCTTTGTTTGCCTTAACTACTTTATCTTTGAGGGTTGTTTGGGTATTCTTGTATAGATCCTATACCTGGATCTGGGGCATCTTTTTAGGTAAACAATAATACATCATGGATAATGTAAGGCATAAACTGATATGGTTGAAGCGATAGCTGTGTTGGTGTGACACTTTGGTTGGTACTGGTATCCCTTATGTTGAATCGAGGAGAATACGGGGCCGACGCATGGTGTCGTGAAGCACTAATGAACCTTAGAATCTTAGTTGGACAAACTTGGCTATTAGAAAGTAGTGAGATACTCGACCTCAGTGTAAAGCTGGGAATCGGTTGATACTCGATACTACACTCATTGAGATCGAAATTTCGGGATGTTTCGGCTGCAAGAAAATATTGCTAAGATGAAATAATACTGATAAAGAAATATCAATGATATTGGGTTTCCTCAGAACCCGGTTACTATTTCTAGGACATTTTTAAAACCAACTAAACTTCAAGAGGGTACTTAACTTAAAACTCATGCAAGCCTTTGAACCTAAGGCCTATTGTGTGCTTTTCTTGTGCGTGATTAATTTTATTAAACATGAAATCATGCATCATAAACATTCATTCTTCATTACACTAACCATTTCAAGGATTAGGGGAATTTATCTTTCTTTTGTGTTGCAGATCATAGCCTCCGCTCGTAGAAATATCATCCGAATCTGCTTTGTGAGAATACCTCTTCAACTCAAAGAGATAGTATCAAGGGTTTCTGAGACTTCTTCATTCACCAAGAACTATGGTCGACTTCTCAATCTGGTTACCTCATATTTTGATGAGAAGATGATGAGTGTGCTCTTTCAATTCTTTGACCCTAAGCACCATTGCTTCATCTTTCCAGACTATCAGTTGGTACCCACCATGAAAGAATTCTCTCAGATATTGGGTATACCTATTTTGGATCAGTTGTCTTTCACCGTTTTGGAAGAAGCTCCCAAGCTAGAGATCATTACAGCAGCTTTGTACCTGAAATGATCCGACATTGTATCCAACTGGGAAATAAGAAGCGGAGTTAAGGTTTTTCTAGCCAAGTTCCTAATAGAGAAGGCTCAGCTGTTTTTGGATAATCTAGACTTCCAGGCTTTTGAGGAGGTCTTGGCTCTTCTAATCTATGGGTTAGTACTGTTCCCTAATCCAGACTTACTTATAAATGTTAATGCTTTCAAGGTATTCCTCTCTCGCAACACTATGCCAACTTTACTCGGAGACATCTTGCATACCTTCCACACTGGTACCAGAAGAAAATAGGGATTCTTATGTGCTATGTGCCATTGATTTCGAGGAGGTTTATTTCTCACCTCCCTAAAACAGTACTGAAGAATGAAGAAGGTTTGGGTTGGTCGCAAAGGATAATGTCACTTTATCACGCGAATATTCTCTGGTATTCCCGATCTATGGGGGATATTTCTATTATTGACCGTTGCTAGGAGTTCCCTAATGTCCCACTACTCGGAATTAGGGGAGGCATAACCTATAATCCTTCTTTGGCTCTGCAACAATTTGGTTACACTCGAAGGGATGGTCCTCACGAGATGCTTGTCCAGGGAATTGTGTTTAACTATGAGGATGATGTTCAAGGGTATCGTCAGAGGTTCATACGAGCTTGGGGCATGGTAAATAGATTTGACACCAAGACTTTGGGGCTGAATACTTCCATCCCTATGGAACCTTATCTCCAATGGGTACAAGCTCGTGCTCAGAAACTTATGATGCCATATATATCCATCTTACTAGTGATTGTGGAGCCCATTACTGAAGGGGATGTTCCCTATAAAGTTCTTCATCCTAATATGCCCAGTGATCTTGAAGAACTACAGAGATCCTGGATTCAGTTGAAGAAAGAGCGGGATACTTATAGAGATCATTTTTATGCCCATGAGAGGAAAGTTTTGGAGCTCATGAAGCAACTTCACGAGGAAAGAGGTCTTAATGTCTATCTCAGCACGAAGAGGAAACGCCCAGGGGAAACCTGATTTCTTAGTTTTTAGAATTTTCAATTGAATGCCTAAAAGGAAATTGTATTTTGAATTCTACTAATAAAATCTGTTTCATTTTGGTTCACAAATTCAAATTTCCCGAAATCCTCGAAATCATTGCATACACATATCATACATATCATTGCATAAACAAGTTTCATAGCAGGTTTCTCATCTTCTTTGTTGTTTATTTCAGTAGTAAAGAAATGGCTCTCGAACAAACACTAAAGGATCTACAAACTCAAAATGCTCAGTTTCAACAAATGATCATGGCTCTGGCCAAGGGGAAAGAGGAAATGAAAGCCCTGATTATTAAAGACAAGACCAAGAAACCCAAGAAGCCAGTTGGTGTTGTGAATTTGGGAAGGAGGTTCGGAGGATAGTTATGGGAAGTTATAGAGCTAGCATCTTCATCAAAGGAAGGAGACAATTAAGAAGGGGAAATAAGAGAGGAAAAGCACAGTCCAAGGGAATATGATAATGAGACTGACTATAATGAGGAGCAGTATCCTTCGGCCGACGAAAAATACAAACAGCTAGAGGATCGCCTGAATGCAATAGAAATCCAGAAGGTACATGGGCTGGATTTTGAAGAGTTGGGTTTGGTTTCTGGGGCTGTCATTCCGCAAAATTTCAAGGTTCCGGTGTCCGCCAAATATGATGGGGTCTCATGTCCCAAGATGCATCTTCGATCTTATGTGAGAAAGATTCAGCCTCACACTGGAGACAAAGACTTGGGGGTCCATTTCTTTCAAGACAGTTTATCCAAGACTCAACAAGAGTGGTTCTACTAGCTGGAAGGGACCAATATTCGTAACTGGGAAGACTTGGTTGCTGCTTTCTACAAGCAGTATCAGTATAATGCAGACCTTGCTCCCACCCGTACATAACTCCAAAGTATGTTTATGGGTTCGAGCGAGGGTTTTAAAGACTATGCTAAGAAGTGGAGGGACTTAGCAGGAAGAGTCCAACCCCCCCCCCCCTTATGATAGGGAGTTAGTGGATATGTTTTTGGGTACCCTACCTGGTCTGTTTTTCAATCATCTGATTAGAAGCTCCTCAACTGGATTTACTGAGTTGATTTTGACAGGAGAAAGAGTGGAAGCTGGGATTAGAAGTGGCAAGATTCAGAAGGATGCCTCTTTAAGTGTGGGAAAAAGGCCTTTCATAGGAAAAAAGAGGTCAGTGTTGTTTACAATCAACGAAATTAGGGCAGAACTGAGCTTCGTCCAACGGTAGGGGCTGTTTTGATATCCAAGCCTGCAACTACTCAACAATGAAATAATCAGCCTAGAGCAGAAAGACTTGTAAGGCAATTCACCCGGATAAATATGACTTTGTCTCAAGTTTTTCCTCACCTACTGAAATCCAATCTGGTTACCTTGAGGGAAGCTCCTAAGAATCCCAACACCGCGTCTCCTTGCTACAACCCAAATGCTCAATGTACTTACCATTCAGAAAGTCCAGGCCATGATACAAACAACTGTTGGGCTTTGAAAAACAAGGTGCAAGACCTTATTGAGGCGAAGGAGATTTAATTTGACGCTCCTGAGATTCCCAATGTTATAACTGCTCCCATGCCCAAGCACGTTCGTGGTGTTAATGCCTTTGACTATGATACATTTGTCGCTTTTATTGAGGAACTTGTTACTCCCCTCATGATTGTTAAGTGGAATTTGTTGCAAGCCTATTTATTTTCGTGCAATGGTGAAGATTTCCACCTTTGTTTATCTCTAACGACTGGTTGTTATTTGTTGAAAGCAAGTTTTAGCGCCTGATGAATGATAAAGAGATCCTATTTGAGAAGGCTCCAGTCACAACTGTTTCTTGTAAGGATGTTTCAATTATAACCATTTTCGCCAATCCTCCCAGGGTCTCCACCAAAAGACCCGTCAGGATTACGTCTGCTCCAAAGTTGGTTCCCCTGATCATCATTATGCCAGGGCCAATCCCATACTCCTCGGAAAATGTTGTTCCCTGGAACTATGGGGCTGACATCTACTACCATGGCATCAAGCAAGACTTGTTGGCTACTGAAGACCAAGTTTCTGAAAATACTGATCCCGACATTGGCAACATCGTTAGGACCAGCAAAATAACAAGAATTGAAAGAGTCTTCTCCCATGAGATTTCTCCTCCAAAAGCCGTTACTATTCCTGTGATTATTCCTACTATTGTTCCTGTTGATACTACCACTATAACTCTTGTGATTACCCCTGTTGCCACCCCTATAACCGAGTCGGCCGAGACTCGGGGCAAAGACATATTGATTGAGCCTATCCATACGAAGGTGCATTCAGAATCTATTCTAGAGGCTTCCAAGAAGGAAATGGAATAAATCTTTAAGATAATAAAAAAGAGCGACTACAATGTGGTTGAACAACTGGGGCAGACCCCTTTTAAGACTTCTATGTTATCCCTACTATTGTGCTCCGAAGCTCATGCAAAAGCTTTGGTGAAATTCCTCAAAACTGCCCATGTGCCACAAGAAACCTCTGCTGACCAATTTGAAGATTGTGTGGCCAGTTTGACGGCTGATAACGGTTTGGGTTTTTCTGATTCCGATCTGACACCCAGAGGAAGAAAACACAATGATGCGCTGCATGTCTCCATCGAATTCATGGGAACCACTTTGGCTCGTGTTCTAGTAGATACTGGTTCATCATTGAACGTGCTGCCCAAGAAGGCTCTAGACAGATTATACTGCGGAGGTTTGACCCTGAAGCGTAACAACATTGTAGTAAGGGCTTTTGATGGTTCGAAAAGAATGGTGCACAAGGAGGTGGACATCCCCATCAATGTTGGTTCTCAGACCTTTGACTCCACCTTCTACGTGATGGATATCAGACCATCTTATTCTTGTTTGTTGGGTCGCCCTTGGATCCATGGGGCGGGAGCTGTCACGTCCACCCTGCATCAGATGATGAAGTACCTAGTGAAAAGAAAGATTGTCACGGTGCATGGTGAAGAATAATACATGTAAGTCACCTAAAATCTTTTAGGTATGTGGAAATGGATGGAGAGTTCATCGAGACTCCTTGTCAGAAATTCGAAGAGGTACCTCAGGCCATGGCTACAACTGAGATTGTCACCAATACGCCAAAGATCACCAGACCTCCCTTGAAAATGGCTTCTCTTAAGGACGCCAAAGCACTTATTGAAGAAGGATGGTCTACCATCTGGGGCCAACTCCCTGACATTCCATACAAATCTGATAAGTTTGGTTTGGGCTTCTCTTCAGTGGCTCAAAGGGTTGTTCATCATGCTCGTGCTGGAGGACCTCCCCTACGCATCAACAACCATGGGGTCAACGCTTTAGAAGACAGTGATGGTGACTATGACACGGATAACTGGATCTTCCCTACTACCAACGGTGGATCCAATAATTGGACAGCTAAAGACTTTGTACCGATTACTTTTGTTCAGAAGTAATTGTCTTTCTTATTTTCGGATATGTAATAATTAATCAATATAAACTCTATGGCCATGTGTCTTACCCGAGGTACAATGGTTTATTTGTGAGGGTTATCATGTTTCAATCTCATATGTCATTAATAAAGCATTGGACATTTTGCATACAAATTTTGTGCTCTCTGTTTTTCTTTTCTGCTTTTTACTTTGTCTATACAGCTATGCTCTTAGACACACTCACGTATCAAACTGCAGATCCATATCCACTATGGATCCCATTGATAACGGTTCTGCTATTTTCGTTTATGACTTTGAAAATCCGATCAACCAAGCCAAGGATGAAGGTGAGGAAGATTGTGAGGTACCCGTAGAACTTTCCAGACTGTTACAACAGGAAGAGAGGGTTATACAACCTCATGAAGAGCCAGTTGAGACAGTGAATTTGGGCATAAATGAGGATAAAAAAGAAGTCAAGATAGGTGCAAATTTGGAGCTTAGTGTCAAGCAGCGGTTGATACAAATGTTGCATGATTATGTCGAGATCTTTTCCTGGTCATATGAATATATGGCAGGACTAGACACGGATATTATGGTTCATCATCTGCCAACTAAAGAAGATTACCCTCAAGTAAAGCAGAAGGTCAATCGTATGCACCCTGAAATGTCAGAAAATATCAAAGCAGGAGTGATGAAACAATTCAATGATGGGTTCTTAGTTGTCACCTCCTATCCCTAATGGGTTTCTAACGTGGTCTCGGTGCCTAAAAAGGACGGCAAGGTACGGATGTGTGTGGACTACAGAGATTTGAACAGGGAAAGCCCCAAGGATGACTTCCCGCTTCCCCATATTGATGTTCTGGTTGACAACACTGTGCAACATAAGATCTTTTCCTTCATGGACGATTTCTCTGGTTACAATCAGATCAAGATGGCACCCGAAGACATGGAGAAGACAACCTTTGTCACGCAATGGGGAACTTTCTGTTACAAAGTGATGTCGTTTGGATTGAAGAACGCTGGGGAAACCTATCAGCGAGCCATGGTAGCTTTGTTCCATGACATGATTCACTATGAGATAGAGGTCTATGTTGATGACATGATAGCCAGGTCTCAAACTGAGGAAAAGCACCTTGATCATCTACAAAAGTTGTTTGATAGGTTGAAGACGTACAGGCTGAGGTTTCATTGTCAGTGACAAAGGAATACAGGTAGACCCTGCAAAGGTGAAAGCTATACAAGATATGTCGGCTCCTCGCACTGAGAAGGAAGTTAGTGGTTTCTTGGGACGCCTAAATTACATTGCCAGGTTCATTTCCCATCAAACTGCTACTTGTGAGCCAATCTTCAAGCTCTTGAAGAAATATCAAGTGATAAAGTGGAATGACGAATGCCAGACTTCCTTCGAGAGAATCAAGGAATACCTTCAAGAGCCTCCAATTCTGATGCCACCAATTGAAGGAATACATTTGATAATGTACCTAATAGTGTTAGATAATTCAATGGGGTGTGTGTTGGGGCAGCATGACGTGTCCGGTCGAAAAGAACATGCAATATAGTACCTTAGCAAAAAGTTTACCGACTGTGAAACAAGATACTCACTGCTCGAGAAAACTTGATGCACTTTGGCATGGGCTGCTCGCCAACTGAGACACTATATGTTAACCCATACTACTTTGTTGATATCTAAGATGGATCCGATCAAGTACACCTTCGAGTCGCCAGTTGTGTGATATGGTGGGAGAACTAACTTGGGGGTTTTGTGTTTTATTGCAAATGTTGCGGTTAGAAAGAGTCTCCACTGACATTTCTTTTATCCAAAAGGAAAGGTGAAAAACCACAGGAAATACCTTTGAGATTATTTCCTGTGTTCGGGGGTTAGATTATGAAAAGGGAAGGTATTAGAACCCTTTTCATCCATGGTTTTCCTTGGGCTCTCAGTTACTTGCTAGATCACTTGGTTTTGTTTGAAATTGTGCTTTGTGTGGTTTTTGAAAGTATTTTGTAAAGAGACCGATGTTTAGGCAAACTTTGTAATGATTCTCGTTCGTAAGAATGTATACAAAGATGTTGATCTTTTGAAAATGTTTCAAGTTTGAAAGATGTTTTTGAAAGTGTTGGTGTTTGTTTTGAACATAGCAAGGATATTTTGGTTTGAAAATGAGAAAGCAACTAGGAACATTCTACCTACTCAAAAGTCTTTCATGTTCATTTCAACTTTCCTTTGACATTGTTATCTTACCATTGATTTGGTAAGTAAACCTATCTTTGGATGTAACTGGGACGGGCGTGGGTCATCGTATAACCATGATTAGCAAGGTTGCAAGGTATCTTTGCATCTTTCTTTAGGGACTAAGATCATTTTGAAAAGGCAACATAGATAGCGTCATTGAGGGACTATGCTATTGTATTTTTGCTTTTTTTTGCTAAGATACCTCAAATGCATAATATGGCCATTTTTATAAGGAAACCAAATGGATTTTACCCTAGGGGTGCTTGTGTGCAAGTGTATTGATTTTCATGATTTGTTTAGTCTTTGATTAGGGTTTTCTACTTGTTGATTTTATCTTCTCATACAAACCCTAATTACTAACATTTATATAAAGCGATAAATTGCGAAAAATAAAATTGCTACGCTATTACATCATTAGTGGAGGGGAGTGTACAAATTTACAAATGGGGATTGCAAGAAAATTAAACCTAATTATCTATTACAACCATATTGAATATTGTACAAAATTGAAAATAAAATGCAAGAATATAAATGGAAAAAAGAAATGATTTTTGTTGTTTTTATGAAAGGGTTTTTTTTCTTGACCTAATTAAAGAAAATGATTAATTAAAATTAAATAAAATTAACTTAAACTAATTTAGAAAAGAAATTAACTTGAAAAGGATTTTTAGGGTTTTTTGTGAAAAGGTTTTAAATTAATGAAAATAAAACGAAGATTAATTAATTAAAATAAACCTAAGTTCTAAATTAATTTTAACTAAGAAAACAAAATAATATACTAATTTATCCTAAGTCTAAAAATTAATTATTTAAGAAAAAAGAATTTAATTTGTTTAAGAAAATGTTTTTTTAATGTTTTTGTTTTATAGAGAAAATAAATATACAAGTATGACTAATAAATAAAAATATTTTTAGATTTTTATATGATTTATGAAAATAATAATAGTAATAATAATAATAATAACAATAGTATTAATATTAATAATAAATAAAATTAAAAAATGAAATAAAAATAAAAATAAGTCAGGGAGGTGGATTAGTAATGCAAGAGGTGTTGTGAAGAAAAAAAGATTAGGCCCACATGAAAGCCCAGGCGCTACCAAAAAAAGCATAAAAAGTCAGAAAATAGTGAAAAAAAATAACAAGAGGTCACGCTGGGGCTTGAACCCAGGACCTAAGGGTGATAGACGCGCGCTTTAACCACTGGGGTGGTGATACATTCGTTAACTTGTGTGAAAGGATAAATACATAACATAAAATGCGCCCTGATTACACTTCATCTTCAACCTCCAGCCAAAGGTTATGTAACTTCTTCATCTCTCAACAAAAATGAAAAGTTCAAACATGAAAGTTGTGGCATTTCTTCCCACGAATCCAACCATGTAAATAACTTAAGCTAACAGTCAAAGATGAATGAGAATTTTTCTGGCCCTAATGTAAAACCTAAAAATTTCAGAAAACTTCAACTCTAAAATTCTCTAAGCTCAGGCCATATAAATGCAAACTATGGATATGTACATCTTCGTGGAAATGGTATCTACATTTTATCTTCACAAATTAAAATCAAATGATGCCTGTATGAAGCAATAGAAGTTTGAAAACATACCTCTTGCAGATGGAGTCGTGTATGGAGTTTGAGCAACCTTTGTGATGGCCTGATGATTACTGTATCTTGCTTGGACCTCCTTGAGTGTGTTCCAACTCCTACTTTGCTTTGAGGATGGCTGAAACTCCCAACTCAAGTTAAGTTGCAAGCTTCTAATTTGGAAATGGTGGATAGTGAGGGAGGAGTTACAGTCAAGAAACAGGGTTCTGGATCACTTTGACATGATGTATATTAAGTGTTTGGATGGTTAAAACTCAATACGCACGAGTGGATTTGGAGATGGCTATGTGAGATTCAAAACTGTTAAGTTATGGAAGATTCTGAGTTGCAGAGTGCTTGGGAGTATTTTGGGGTCTTAGTATTCGTGTGTTATGTTGCAATAGACTTGTGTATATATATGGAAAAGGTTAGAGATCAAATACACTTAAGGTTTATGAGTTCTAGCCTTTTTGCTCTATGACTTGCTTTTGAAGAAACGTGAGAAGATAAATCTCAAAGTGTTGTACAAGAATGTTCTGAGTTTAAAGAGGATTTAAACACATTGATTTTGGTCTATAGGGGTTGTGTGTGCAGAAATAACAAGTTCAAAGCTCAAGGAGTTGAAAATTGTAAAAGTGATGCTTTATCAAAATGCAAATTGCAACTTTGTGCCATAAATGGAAATGTAACTTGGATAAAGGCTCAAGTGCTTGGATTAAAGCTCTATTAGCTGTGTAAACATTTAATTATGGAGTGAAAAACACGTTTGAGTTCTGCAAAGCAAATATTATGTAGCCTAGGCTTGGATTTGAATATTTGTTCATCATGAAATGGCTTATAATTTAAGTTTGAAAACCCTACCTTCATCTCTTCGACTCTCCTTGCTCACAAATGATCACAAGGAGTTCTTGTAAATTTTGGGAAGCTTGTAATGTGCTATACAACCCCTCTTTGAATCACTTTTGAAAATTACCTTTGGAACTATATGAGAAAGTGCCATGAAGTTAGGTGAAAATCCTGACTAAAACTAGGGCAAATTTTCACTTAGTGTTCAATTTCAAGACCATGACTTTATGAATTAATAACTTGAGATCTAAGAAATTTTAAAAGAAGTTGTGTAAAGTAATGTTGTATATATCATGGATATCTACAACTTTCATGTTGAAAGTTTCTTCTGAATCATCTTGCATCCTGGTGAAAAATTGGTTCAAAGTTATGAAAAAACATGAAGTTTTAAACACTTAGAAACATTTCTAAGTTAGAAAACTTTGACTTTTCAAAATGAAATCTTTACTTTTTTATTTCTTGATGAATAAGTTTCATATTTTGACATGTTTTGATGAATTGTGATCTTTGACATTGGTTTTTGACCAAAAAGTCAAAGTTTGACTTTTCAGTGTACAATTGACTTTTGATCAGTTGACTGAAAATTCACTATCAATCCAATTGATCTTGAGCAATGTTTTAGGTCATGCCATTAGGTAAAAATGATGCAATTGAACTCTTGAAACCATGCTTCAAACCAATTGACCATTTTCTAGGTCAAAAATCATAAATTGCCCTTTCTTAGTCAAAACCCTAATTTTGACCATTTTTCCCTTTTGATAATTTGATCAAATTCCTTGAGGAATTATGGTCCAAACTTGATCAAATGATACATATGATTTTATAATGTTGATGTGGATAAAAAACTTATGAAGTTTGACTGTAAATTGGCCATAGTTGACTTTTTCCCCAATACAGTTGATTTTTAGGTCAACTGCTCAATTGACTGAGCAAAAGTGTGATCCAAGGCTTGAAACTTGACATGAGTACTCTTAGGAGTCCATAATGATCCGTGAAAGTCATATGAAGCATTGAAAGTTCAAATATCCTTGTGAAATCTCAAACCCTAATTTTGGTCATTAGTGCTTAAGGAGATCTCTTGAGTTGGTCAACCCTAGTGCAGTCTTGAACCAAGAGAGATCCTTGTGAGAAAATATTTGATAAATGAGAGGGAAAATTTTGGGGTACAATAGCTGCCCCTATTCAATCTTCTTAAACTTGAAGAGTTAGATTAACAAATTTGCCATTCGTGACTAGAAGGTGGAAAATAATTGGAGACTAGAGTGCCCAGAAATTTGCACTCGAGGATGTCATGGTTAATGGTGTAGGGAATGGGCTTAAAGGTGCCATTTGGATAGGAGATTAGAAGTTGTTGGAGATGGGATTGCATATGCCATCCAAAATGATTAATGGATTGTATCTGAAAGTGAATCTGAATGAGTATCAGAATGGCGTCCGTGTCTGGATCGTATCTGAGCTATATCTGAAGGCTAAATTTGTATCAGAATGGCATCTGTGCCTAGAGCGTATCTAAACTGTATCTGGAAGCTGAGTCTGAATGAGTATCAGAATGGCTTCCGTGTCTGGAGCGTATATGTACTGTATTTGAGAGAGAATCTGAATGAGTATCAGAATGGCATCTGTGTCTGGAGCGTATCTGAACCGTATCTGAAAGCTGAATCTGAATGAGTATCAGATTGGCATACGTGTCTGGAGTGTGTCTAAACTGTATTTGAAAGATGAATATGAATGAGTATCAGAATGGCATCCGTGTCTGGAGCGTATTTGAATTGTATCTGAAAGGTTAATCTGAATGAGTATTAGAATGGCATCCGTGTCTGGAGCGTATCTGAAATGTATCTGAAAGTTGAATCTGAATGAGTATTAGGATGGAATCCGTATCTGAAGCGTATCTGAATTGTATCTGAAAGTTGTACCTGAATGAGCATCAGGATGACATCCGTATCTGAAGCATATCTGAATTGTATTTGTTAGCTGAATCTGAATGAGTATCAGAATGGAATCCACGGCTGGAGCGCATCTAGACCGTATCTGAAAGCTGAATCTGAATGAGTATCAGAATGGAATCCATGTCTGGAGCGTATCTGAACTGTATCTGAAAGATGAATCTGAATGAGTATCATATTGACATTCGTGTCTGGAGCGTATCTGAACTGTATCTGAAAGCTGAATCTGAATGAGTATTAGAATGGCATCCGTGTCTGGAGCGTATCTGAACTGTATCTGAAATCTGAATCTGAATAAGTATTATAATGGAATCCGTGTCTGGAGCGTATCTGAATTGTATCTGGAAGTTGAGTCGGAAGAAACCCGTGTAGGATTGCTTCATCTGGTCGTGTAGATAATTGTCCTGGCTTGTCTCAAGTATCAATCTCAGACCTTTGTAAATTGTTGATGATAGCCATCTGTTGACTGATCTTTCTGGAAAATATGAAAGATTAGTTGTATGCAATGTCATGATGTATGAAATGCATTGTATAATGATGTTCTTAATAAAATGAATGAAATCATGTTGTATGCGTTCATTTTTTCAATGTCATGATGTATGGATGCGATGTATAGGCATATAAGCTATGTTGATGTAGCACTGTTGGATTAGGGGAAATAAATCCATGATGGTTATTGGGGCCGTGGAGTGTAAGTCTTCATGTTTTGAAGTGTTGATGAGTTGACGAGCTCCTATTTATTAGAGAAACAAACTCTGTTATAATGGGAACGCCGTATATGGCTTTGTGAAATCCTGTTGGGGAATCCTGATAAATTCGGTGACTTCTACCGGGGAGTGATAATTGGAAATTTTGTTCCGTTGGGGATACGAGAGACCTTGGTATCATTAAGCTGCACATTGTGGTGGATTTCAAGGAATAGCCTAAAGATATTATCCTATTCTTTAAAGTCATTAGTGAATGTCTTCTATTTTTTGCTCATTTGTAGACAGTAGTTATGTTCAAATGCATATGCTCAAAAATAATTCAAACCTGCATCCTTCATAATTCTCAGAGAGGGGATCTGGACCTCAATAGGCAAGACAACTTCCATGCCGTATACTAGAGAGTAGGGTGTTGCCCCGGTTGATGTGCGTTTCGTGGTACGATAATTGTGGAGAGAGAATGGTAGCATCTCATGCCAGTCTTTGTACGTGACTGTCATTTTCTGTATGATCTTTTTGATGTTCTTATTTGGGCTTCGACAACACCATTCATCTTTGGCCGGTAAGGGGAAGAATTATGGTGCTGGATCATGATCTGCGCACACAGTGCGGTGATCATAATGTTGTTGAGATTCGTACCATTGTCAGTGATGATTCTCTCTAGGATACCGTACCGACAGATGAGATTCTGTTTGATGAACCGGGCTACAACATTCTTGGTAACGGAAGCGAAAGAAGCCGCCTCAACCCACTTCGTGAAATAGTCAATGGCCACCAAGATGAAGCGGTGTCCATTAGAGGTTGTTGGCTTGATTTCACCAATCATATTGATGCCCCACATAGCAAAGGGCCAAGGAGCCGTCAAGACATTCAAGGGAACCGGAGGTACATGCACCTTGTCAGCATAGATCAGACACTTATGACAAGTTCGAGAGTGTTGATAGCAATCTGCTTCCATGGTAGACCAGTAATAACCTGCCCGTAGGATTTTCTTTGCCATCGTATGCCCACTGGAATGGGTGCCAAAAGTTCCCTCATGTTGATCATCCATGATCTTTTCTGCCTCAACCTTGTCTACGCAACGGAGCAAAACAGAGTCATGGTTGCGTTTGTAGAGAATGCCATTACTAAGGAAGAACTTAGCGGAGAATATCCTTAAGAACTTATTATCATTGACTGAAGCTCCTTCCGAATATTCTTGAGCCTCGAGATACCTCTTGACTTTGTGAAACCAAGGCCGGTCCACTACTTCTTCAGTATTAATCTCGTGATAGTGAGCTAGTTTATCCATTCGTTCAATGGTGATCCGGGGAGCCTCGTCGTCCCATTTAAGTTTAAACATGGATGACATTTTGGCTAGCGTGTCTGCTAGCTGATTTTCTTCTCATGGGAAATGCTCGAAGGTAATCTTCTCAAAATGTGGGATCAATGTCAACACATGTTCTTTGTAGGGGTTAAGGCTAGGGTGTTTGGTGTCCCATTCCCCTTTGATCTGGCTAATGACCAAAGTTGAATCTCCGAATACATTTAAGAATTTGATCCCCAAATCTATGGCAGCTTTGAGACTAAAAATACACGCTTCGTATTCTGCCATGTTGTTTGTACAATTGAAGTAGAGTCTTAGCGTAAAGGGAGTATGACATCCTTCAGGAGATATGAGTACAACACCTATACCATTGCCGAGTGCATTGGATGCCCCATCAAAAATCAGGGTCCATCGGGATCCTTGTTCAGGTCCGTCATATGGTCTGAAATCTTCACAATTGTTTACCATCATGATGTATTTATCTGGGAATTCAAACTTCATGGACTGGTACTCATCCACATCTTGGTGAGCAAGGTGATCAGCTAGTATACTGCCCTTTATTTCTTTCTGGGTAGTATATTGTATGTCATATTCTATCAGGATCAGCTGCCATCTCGCTATTCTCCCAGAAAGGGCAGGCTTCTCGAAGATGTATTTTATGGGATACATTTTGGATATCAATAAGTAGTATGGGTCAGCATATACTGTCTTAGCCGGCGAGCAACCCATGCCAGAGCGCATCAAGTTTTCTCGAGTAGTGAATATCTTATTTCACAATCGGTAAACTTTTTGCTCAAGTAATAAATAGCATGCTCTTTTCGGCTAGACTCGTCATGCTGCCCCAGCACACACCCCATTGAATTTTCCAAAACAGTCAGATACATGATCAATGGTCTTCCCATGACTGGTGGCATCAAAACAGGAGGTTCTTGCAGGTACTCTTTTGTAACACTGTGGGAGAATTGACTTGGTTGTTTTGCGTTTTATCGCAAATGTTGCGGTTAGCAAGAGTTGCCACCGACTTTTCTTTTATCCAATAAGGAAATGCTGAAACGAACAGGAAACACCTTTAGAGATGTTTTCTTGAGTTCGGGGGGGGGGGGGGGGGGGGGGTAGATTATGAAAGGGAAGGTATTAGCACCCTTTCATCCATAATTATCTATGGGCTCTTAGTTGCTTGCTAGATCACTTGGTTTTGTTTGAAATTGTGCTTTGTGTGTGTTTTGAAAGTATTTTGAAAAGAGGCCACTGTTTAGGAAAACTTTGTAATGATTCTTGTTTGTAAGAATGTATACAAAGATGTTGATCTTTTCAAAATGTTTTCAAGTTTGAAAGATGTTTTTGAAAGTGTTGGTGTTTGTTTTGAACATAGAAAGGAAGTTTTGTTTTGAAAATGAGCAAGCAACTAGGAACATTCTACCTACTCAAAAGTCTTTCATGTTCATTTCCTCTTTCCTTTGACATTGTTATCTTACCATTTATTTGGTAAGTAACTCTATCTTTGGATGTAAACGGGACGAGCGTGGATCATTGTATAACCATGATTAGCAATGTTTCAAGGTATCTTAGCATCTTTCTTTAGGGACTAAGATCATTTTGAAAAGGCAACATAGTTAGTGTCATCGAGGGATTATGATCTTGTATTTTTGCTTGTTTTTGCGAAGATACCTCACATGAATAATATGGCCATTTTTATAAGGCAACCAAGTGGATTTTACCCTAGGGGTGCTTGTGTGCAAGTGTATTAATTTTCATGCTTTGTTTAGTCTTTGATTAGGTTTTGCTACTTGTTGATTTAACCTTCTCATACAAACCCTAATTACTAGCATTTATATAAAGCGATAAATTGCGAAAAGTAAAATTACTACGCTATTACACCATTAGGGGAGGGGGTGTACAAATTTACAAATGGGGATTGCAAGAAAATTAAACCTAATTATCTATTACAACCATATTGAATATTGTACAAAATTAAAAATAAAATGCAAGAATATAAATGGAAAAAGAAACTATTTTTGTTGTTTTTATTTGTGAAAGGGGTTTTGTCTTGACCTAATTAAAGAAAATGATTAATTAAAATTAAATAAAATTAACTTAAACTAATTAAGAAAAGAAATTAATTTGAAAAGGATTTTTAGGGTTTTTTATGAAAAGGTTTTAAATTAATGAAAATAAAATGAAGATTAATTAATTAAAATAACCTATGTTCTAAATTAATTTTAATTAATAAAATAAAATAATATATTAATTTAACCTAAGTCTAAAAATTATATACTTAAGAAAAAGAAATTAATTTGTTTAAGAAAATGTTTTTTTAATCTTTTTGTTTTATAGAAAAAATAAATATATAAGTATGTCTAATAAATAAAAATATTTTTATTTAGATTTTTTTATTAATAAAAATAATAATAATGCTAGTAATAATAAATAATAAAAATATTAAATAAAATATGATAAAATAAAAATAAAAACAGGAAAAATGAAATGATCATAAGGAATGGGCCAGGGGGTGCTGAAGTAAATCAAGGTTAGGAGTCAGCAAAAATTGGATGCCCAACACAAAGGCCCAGGCGCTGCAAAAAAGCTCAGAAATGTCAAACAAATAGTGAAAAATAACAAAAGGTCACGCTGGGACTTGAACCCAAGACCTAAGGGTGACAGACGTATGCTTTAACCAATAGGGTGGTGATACATCCGTTAACTTGTGTGAAAGGATAAATACATAACACACAACGTGCCCTGATTACACTTCATCTTCAACCTCCAACCAAAGGACCTGTATCTTCTTCATCTCTCAACAAAAATGAAAAGTTCAAACATAAAAGTTGTGGCATTTCTTCCCACGAATCCAACAATGTAAATAACTACATCTAACAGTCAAAGATGAATGAGACTTTTTCTGGCCCTAATTCAAAATCAAAAAATTTCACAAAACTTCAAGTCTAAAATTCACTAAGCTCAGGCCATATAAATGCAAACTATGGATATGTACAGCTTCGTGGCAATGGTATCTACATTTTATCTTCACAAATCAAAATCAAATGATGCATGTATGAAGAGATAGAAGTTTGAAAACTTACCTCTTGCAGATGGAGTCGATATGGAGTTTGAGCAACCTTTGTGATGGCCTGATGATTTTTGTAGCTTGCGTGGACCTCCTTGAGTATGTTCCAGCTCCTACTTTTCTTTGAGGATACCTGAAACTCTCAACTCAAGTCAAGTTGCAAGCTTCAAATTTTGAAATGGTGGGTGGTGAAGGAAGAGTTACAGTCAAGAAACAGGGGTCTGGATCACTTTGATAGGATGTATATTAAGTGTTTGGATCGTTAAAACTTAATACGCACGAGTGGATTTGGAGATGGCTATGTGAGGTTCAAAACTGTTAAGTTAAGGCAGATTCTGAGTTGCAGAGTGCTTGGGAGGGTTTTGAGGTCTTAGCATTCGTGTGTTATGTTGCAATAGACTTGTGTATATGTATGGAAACTGTTAGAGATCAAATTCACTCAAGGATTCTGAGTTTTAGCCTTTCGGCTCTATGACTTGCTTTTGAAGAAAAGTGAGAGGATAAGACTCAAAATGTTGTACGAGCATGTTCTGAGCTCAAAGAGGCTTTAGACACATTTCTTTTGGTTTATAGGGGTTGTGTGTGCATAAATAACAAGTGCAAAGCTCAAAAAGTTGACAATTGCAAAAGTAGTGCTTTATCAAAATGGAAATGGCAACTTTGTGCCATAAATGGAAATGTAACTTGGATAAAGGCTCAAGTTCTTGGATTAAAGCTCTATCAGCTGTGTAAACATTTAATTATGGAGTGACAAACAAGTTTGAGATTTGCAAATCTAAGATTATGCAGCCTAGGCTTGGATTTGAATTTTTGTTCATCATGAAATGGCTTGTAATTTAAGTTTGAAAACCCTAACTTCATCTCTTCGATTATCCTTGCTCACAAATGATATCAAGGAGTTATTTGACATTTTGGAAAGCTTTTAATGTGCTATACAACCCGTCTTTGAATCCCCTTTGAAAATTCCATTTGGAACTATATGAAAAAGTTCCATGAAGTTAGGTCAAAATCCTGACCAAAACTAGGGCAAAATTTCACTAAGTGTTCTATTTTAAGACCATGACTTTGTGAATTAATAACTTGAGATCCAAGAATTTTTAGAAGAAGTTGTGTAAAGAAATGTTGTATATATAATGGATATCTAAAACTTTCATGTTGAAATTTTCTTTTGAATTCTCTTGCATCATGGTGAAAAATTTACTCAATATTGTGAAAAAACATGAAGTTTTAAACACTTAGAAAAATTTCTAAGTTAGAAAACTTTGACTTTTCAAAATGAAATATTGACTTTTTGATTTCTTGATGAATAAGTTTCATATTTTGACACATTTTGATCAATTGTGATTTTTTACATTGGATTTTGACCAAAAAGTCAAAGTTTGACTTTTCAGTGTACAATTGGCTTTTGATCAGTTGACTGGGAATTCACTATCAATCCAATTGATCTTGAGCAATGTTTTAGGTCATGCCATTAGGTCAAAAAGATGCAATTGAACTCTTGAAACCATGCTGCAAACCAATTGACCATTTGCTAGGTCAAAAATTAGAAATTGCCCTTTCTCAGTCAAAACCTTAATTTTGACCATTTTGCCCTTTTGAAGATTTGATCAAATTTCTTAAGGAATTATGGTCCAAACTTGATCAAATGATACATATGAGTTTACAATATTGATGTGGATCAAAAATTATGAATTTTGACTGTAAATTGGCCATAGTTGACTTTTTCCCCAATAAATTTGATTTTTAGGTCAACTGCTCAATTGACTGAGCAAAAGTGTGATCCAAGGCTTGAAACTTGACATAAGTAATCTTGGGGGTCTATAATTATCCATGAAAGTTATATGAAGCATTGAAAGTTCAATTATCCTTGTGCAATCTCAAACCCTAATTTTGGTCATCGGTGCTTAAGGAGGTGTCTTGAGCTGATCAAACCTAATGCAGTATTGAACTGAAGGAGATCTTGTGAGAGATTACTTGATAAATGAGAGGGAAAATTTTGGGGTACAATAGCTGCCCCTTTTCAATCTTCTTAAACCTGAAGAGTTAGATTGGCGGATCCACCATTCGTGACTTGAAGGTGAAAGATGATTGGACACTAGAGTGCCCCGAAATTTTCACTCGAAGATGGATGATGAATAGGCTTATAGATGCCATTTGGAGGAATGTTGGTAAACACTGGAAGAAGTATCAACATAAATCTCTTGTTGATTTATACTAAAACTTGATTATTTACCTGTGAAAAAAAGAGTTAGTAAAATGTAGATGCCTGCAGGATGTTCACCAGATATGGTATTATGTTAAATGCATATGGTATGTACATGCTATGATGTATGAATGTGAGATGTATGTATTTGACCGGGAAAATAAATCCCAGACTGTTGCTGAGGAAATTCTGGGGGGACGAATCGCTGATTGCCGTTGGGGATGAAGAATATGCATATCCTCAAACTTTGTTGAAAGGATGCTTTCATTGGATAATATCTCTTGAATGTCAGCTGTTATCTGGTCGGATCCAGGTGTCACAATTTACTGAGGATGAAGTAGTCAACTGCTATGTGGTCGGATCCAGGCTTCACGACAACTTACTAGGGGAAGAGACGAATTAACTATTATTTGGTCAGATTCCAGGCTTTGTATAAAATTTTCTTGAAATTGAATTGTTATCTGGTCGAATCCAGGCTTTACAACAACTTGCTAGGGATACGGAAGTTAACTGTTATCTGGTCGGATCCAGGCTTCGTAGTAACTTGAAGTGGTAACTACTATCTGGTCGGGTCCAGGTTTCATGGTTTTTGGAAAGTTTTACTATTATCTGGTCGAGTCCAGACTTCATAGTGTCTCTCTGGGGATCATAGTTAGTTGATATCTGGTCGAGCTCCAGGTTTCACAATAAACTGTTTGAAAAACTGTTATCTAGTCGGGTCCAGGCTTTGCAGATTTCTGAGGTCTATGAGGTCAATTGCTATCTAGTCGGGTCCAGGTTTCACCATAAACTGTTTGGGGATTTAGTTGTTATCTGTTCAATTTCCAGGTTTCACAACGAATCTCTGAGGGTAATTGCTATCTGGTCGGATCCAGGCTTCACAACAACTTTCTTGAAAAGATGAAATTGAAAACTGATATCTAGTCGGATCCAGGTTTCACAGAAATTTGTTGGGGAAGAGGCAAACTCTATTGGGGAAAAGAAGTTAAACCTTGGTAAGGTTGAGTCCAGGTTCTTCTATATCTTTGAAGAGTTAGACTATTATCTGGTCGGGTCCAGGTTTCATAGTATCTTGAAATTGAGATCAACTGTTATCTAGTCGGGTCCATGTTTCAGATACTCAAACTGTTATCTGGTCGAGTCCAGGTTTCAGTAATTCACTAGGGATAGTGGCAAACTCCTGGAGAAGAGGATTTTGCTAATGATTTTGTAGGAATTAAACTGCTATCTGGTCAGGCCCAGGCTTCGGAAATTGAAGAAGTCAAACTATTATCTGGTCGGGTCCAGGCTTCAGTAATAACTTGAAAATTATGCTAATATCTGGTCGAGCCTAGGCTTCATAATATCTTTTTGGAAATAGTAAAGGCTTTTCTGAGGGCTTTACTGGGGATCAGGGGTTGTGGCCCTATGATTTGCAATAATTTGAAAGTAAAATTCAAACTGGAGAGTGTAGACTCAGTCGGGTAGGACATACTCTGCTTGGGGAGGATACACTCAACTGGGGAAGATATACACAACTGGGTAATAATGGGCTCAGCTGGGGAGGATGGACTATGCCTTGGGAATACAGACTCGGTTAGGGAGGATGTACTCGGTTGGGGAATTTTGTGGTTCCTCGATTGTTGTTGGGGAAATAAAACATGTTGGAGAAATAAATCCTATTAGGGAAATAAACCCTGTTGGGGAATTAAACCTTGTTGGGGAAGTGAGTTTCTTTTAGGAAGATATCCATGAGGCTTCAACTTGTAAAAATCGACATAGCTGGAGAGAGAGCTGCCAAGAGATTGAGACTCTGGTCAGGGATTATCCTATGCAAAGAGACTTTGTGAGTAACTTTGTTGAGGAGGATGGTAATGGAATAACTCTATGAAGGTATCCCATGTTTATTTAAAGAAGTGCCTGATACTGCTTAGGTCATATGTGCCAAACAGTTTTAATTATGTTCATATGCATATGTTCATTCAATTTTAGTCATTGGACAAATTTGCATTCAAAACAAAGACAGAAATTTTGCACTTCAAAGTATATTTGTATTGATATTTTGCCCATGAATAGGCATTTTTTTACATAGATACGGAGATCCTAGTAAGAGGAAATCGTCGAAAGGAAAACAAAATTGAGAATGAAAACAAATAGCCATGTGAAATGATCTCATTGCCTTCCAACTCTACTATTTCCCCAATGACTTCGAATGTCCCTTGTCGTTGATAGAAGTTGATTGGATTGATCTTGGACCGTTTGAACTTGGACCTTGGTGATAAATTTGACTCTGTTGATTCCACAGGATGTAGTCATACGCTTTTAATCTTTAACTTTTTCCTGGACCGCCCTTTCGGGTTTTTAGCCCACCAGGATACCCTTTTTTGCCCAAGTCTCCCTTTCGGGTTTTCAACTTGCCGGGTGTACAATCTTTTTCATATATGCCTAAATTTTTTTCTAAACCTTTTGGCTTGCTGGGATGCCCTTATTTTGCTTAAGTGTGTCAATCTAACGGGTCTCTTATGCCTAGTATTTTTTAACTATGTCCACGTTTATAGGATGTGGGAAATCTTCACCATCTATGGTAGTCACCATCATGGCACTGCCAAAGAAAAATCTCTTGACAACAAATGGTCCTCATAGGTGGGAGTCCATTTTCCTCTGGGGTCGCCTTGTGGTAGAATGATGTGTTTTATCACCAAGTCACCAACTTGATATACTCGAGGCTTGATCTTTTTGTTGAAAGCCTTGATCATCCGTTTTTGGTATGTCTGACCATGGAAAAC
Source organism: Vicia faba (assembly GCA_948472305.1). NCBI lineage: Eukaryota > Viridiplantae > Streptophyta > Magnoliopsida > Fabales > Fabaceae > Vicia > Vicia faba. Next base: position 1,307,213,860 of record OX451740.1, on the reverse strand, counting down.
AACAACTAACTGTTTTTCGTCAACCAAGTTCAGCTGATCCAACCTTGTTTGAATCCACTCGTCTTCGCCTAGGCCTGCCTCATTCATAATTCTCAGCCAGAGAATCTGAACTTCCACTGGCAAAACAGCTTCCATGCCATAGACTAGAGAAAAGGGAGTTGCCCCAGTTGATGTTCTAGCTGAAGTACGGTAGCCATGTAGAGCAAACGGCAACATGTCATGCCAATCCTTATAGATTACTACCATTTTCTGCATAATCTTGTTGATATTTTTGTTGGCCGCTTTGACTACGCCATTCATTTTCGGTCTACACGGAGAAGAATTGTGATGCTTGATCTTAAACTGTATGCAAAGCTCAGTGATCATAGAATTGTTGAGGTTAGTCCCATTGTTGGTGATGATCCTTTCGGGGATAACATAACGGAAGATAAGGCTGTGTCTGATGAATCTGGCTACCACATTCTTGGTGACTGAGGAAAATGAGGCGGCTTCGACCCATTTGGTAAAATAGTCTATAGCAACAAGAATGAAGTGATATCCACTGGAAGCGGTGGACTTGATCTCTCCAATCATGACAATTCCCCACAATGCAAATGGCCACTGAGTGGTCATGACATTCAGAGGGATAGGAGGCACATGGACCTTGTCAGCGTAGATTTGGCATTTGTGACAAGTTCTTGAATGTTGATGGCAATCAATATCTATCGTTGACCAATAGTAACCGGCTCTTAAGATTTTATTAGCCATCGTATGTCCATTTGAGTGAGTACCGAAGAGACCATCGTGCATGTCTTCCATGATCTCCTCCTCCACCTTCTTGTCAACACATCGGAGTAGAGTTAAATCATGGTTGTGCTTGTACAATATCCTGTTACTTAGGAAGAATTTGGCTGCAAATCTTCGCAATTACTTTTTGTCATTGATAGATGCCCCCTATAGATACTCTTGTGCTTCAAGGTATCTCACCATCTCATGGTACCATGGATTTTTCGCATAGGTGTCAAGCTCATAGCAATTTGCAGGTTCATTGAATCTTTCAATTGTTATCATAGGGGATTCATTGTCCCATCTGACCTTGAACATTGAAGACATGGTTTCCAAAGCGTCAGCCAACTGGTTTTCTTCCCTAGGGAAGTGCTCAAAAGTGATCTCTTTGAAGTAAGGAATTAGGGATAGCACAAGTTCCTTGTAAGGGATAAGATTAGGGTGTTTAGTTTCCCAATCTCCTTTTACTTGGATGATCACTAGGGCAGAATCCACGAACACATCCAAATGCTTTATCCTTAAGTCAATATAAGCTTTTAGACCTAAGATGCATGCTTCACACTCGGCCATATTGTTTGTGCAATCGAAGCATAGTCTGGCAGTGAAAGGAGTGTGGAAACCTTCAGGAGAGATGGTCACAACACCAATTTTGTTACCTAAGGCGTTGGAAGCCCCATCCAATACCATAGTCCCTCGGGATCCTTGTTCAGGTCCGTCATATGGTCCAGGTTTCGGACAGTCGGTTACCAGTATGATGTTCTCATCAGGGAAGTCGAAGTTCATTGACTGATAATCATCCACATCTTGATGGGCCAAATGATCTGCTAGTACACTTCCTTTCCTGGCCTTTTGAGTCGTGTATTGAATGTCGTACTCAGTCAAGATCATTTTCCATATGGCTATTCGTCCGAAAAGGGCAGGTTTCTCGAAGATGTACTTGATTGGGTCCATCTTAGAAATCAACAGAGTGGTATGAGTCAACATATATTGTCTTAGCCGGCGAGCAGCCCATTCCAGAGCACAACAAGTTTTCTCAAGCAGTGAATATCTAGTTTCATAATCGGTAAACCTTTTGCTCATGTAATAAATAACATGCTCTTTTCGGCCAGACTCGTCATGTTGGCCCAAAACACACCTCATACAGTTCTCTAATACTGTCAAGTACATGATCAAGGGTCTTCCTTCAACTGGAGGCATGAGAATATGAGGTTCTTATAGGTATTATTTGATTTTGTCAAAGGCAATCTGAGACTCATCATTCCATCTGACAGTCTGATCTTTCTTCAAGAGTTTGAAGATTGGCTCACAAGTAGCAGTCAAGTGCGATATGAAGCGAGCAATGTAATTGAGACGACCCAGGAATCCTTTGACTTCATTTTCAGAATGAGGTACTGGCATTTCTTGGATGGCCTTTACCTTGGCAGGATCAAATTCAATGCCTTTATTGCTTACAACAAAACCTAGAAGCTTTCCAGATCGTACTCCAAACATGCATTTGTTAGGGTTTAACCTTAGTTTGTACTTCTTCAGCCTCTCGAATAATTTGTACAGATGATCGAGATGTTCTTCTTTGGTTTGTGATCTAGAAATCATATCATCCACATATACCTCTATCTCATGATGAATCATGTCGTGAAATAAAGCTACCATAGCCCTTTGATATGTTTCCCCTGCATTCTTTAATCCGAACGGCATGACCTTGTAGCAGAAGGTTCCCCATTGCGTAACGAAAGTAGTCTTCTCCATGTCTTCGGGAGCCATCCTTATTTGATTATAGCCTGAGAAGCCATCCATGAAAGAGAAGACTTTATGCTGATCAGTATTATCAACTAAGATGTCAATGTATGGTAGAGGGAAGTCATCCTTGGGGATTTCCCTATTAAGATCCCTATAGTCTACGCACATGCAAACTTTTCCGTCCTTTTTCGGAACCAGTACCACATTGGCAACGCATTATGGATAGGATGTCACAACTAAGAATCCTACATCAAATTGTTTCATCACCTCAGCTTTGATCTTTTTAGACATATCAGGCATCATGCGACAAACCTTTTGTTTGACGGGAGGGAAGTCTTCTTTTGTCGGCAGACGATGGACTACGATGTCGGTATCCAACCCAGGCATATCTTTATAAGACCAAGCAGATACTTCCACATAATCATTCAACATCTGAACGAACCTTCTCTTGACACCGCTTTCCAAGTTAGCGTCGATCATGATTTCTTTCTTAACTGACTCAGTACCCAGGTTGATAACTTCAACTGACTCTTCGTGCGGTTGAATAGCTTTTTCCTCTTGTAATAGAAGTCTGGCTAGCTCTCCCGGTATGTCACAATCTTCCTCACCTTCATCTTCGGCTTGGTTGATAGGACATTCAAAGTCATAGTCGGTAATAGTAGAGTCATTGGCAATAGGATCCAGAGTGGATACGGACCTGCAAGAGTGTGTGTGTGTGCATGTAAGATACATGGCTATTTTTTTTCTTCTGAAAAATGTATTTGCAAGAAAGGAAAGACAATGAACACAAATATTTGAATGCAAAAGAGTCCAATATATTGAATAATCATATGATTAGATGAGCATAAATAAAACCCTTGAAAAATGGACCAAAGTGCCCCGGGCGAGGCAAATTGCTGAAAAGTCATTGTTAAAATATTACAGACAACATGTTCTTGAATTAAAAGAAAAGAAATAACAAGTAGATTACTCCTCAATGAAGGAGATGGGAACAAAGTCCTTTGCATGCCAATTCTTCAACTGCGTTGTAGTTGGATACACCCACTCTTCAAATGAAGCTCCTTCTTCAGAATCACCCACAACGTTGACTTCATGGCTTCCAATGCGGAGAGGTGGCTTTCCAGCATGAGCACACCTCAATTCCTTCTGAGCTTTGACGGTGAAGCCCAAACCAAACGTGTCTATTTTAAATGGGATATCAAGGAGTTTCCCCTAAGTATCATAGTTTCCTTCTTCAATTGCTGCACGGGCATCTTTGACTGAAACCATCTTTGGCGTGGCCTTAACAGCTTTAGACTCATTAGAAGAACATTTGGTAGCAGCAATCATCGGTGTACAACCTCAAAGGCTTGACACAGGTTCTCAATGAATTCTCCATCCATCTCTAAGTACTTGAAAGAGTTAAGGTGGCTCACCATAAACTCTTCTTCTCCACAGACAATGACTATTCTGCCCTTGACTGGATATTTGAGTTTCTGGTGGATGGTTGAGGTTAATGCCCCAGCTTTATGGATCCACGGGCGACCTAACAGACAAGAATAGGGAGGACGAATATCCATGATATAGAAGGTGAAGTTGTAGATTTGGGAGCCCACTTTGATTGGAAGATCTACCTCCCCATGAACAGTCCTCTTTGATCCGTCAAATGTCATTACAATGATATCGCTTGGCTTTAAGACTAAACCTTCACAATTTAGAGGGTCTAACGCCCCCTTGGGTAATACATTCAGAGAAGAACCAGTGTCGACTAGCACATGTGCTAAGGTAGTCCCTTTGCACTCGATAGAAATGTGTAAAGCTTTATTGTGATTCTTCCCGAGAGGTGTTAAGTCAACATCTGAAAATCCCAAGCCAATATCAACTGTCAGACTACCACGCAATTCTCAAATTGGTCTGTTGTTGTCTCGTGGGGGACATCAACCTTTTTCAGGAACTTGATTAATGTTCGAGCATGGGCATCAGAGCAAATTAGCAATGATAACATTGAAATCTTAGAAGGGGTTTTCCCCAACTATTCTACAATCTTGAAGTCGCTTCTTTTTATGATATTCAAAATCTCGGCCATCTCGCGAGCGGAGGATTCTTCATCAGATACATCCTTGGAGGGTACTTCAATCACATCAGGCTCAACAACCTTCTCATTCCCTCTTGTATTAGTACTTGGCTTGGCAGTAGTAATGCAGATGGGCGTCCTTGTAACAACTAGTGGTAAGATATTGGGTGAAAATATTCTCCCAGTTCTAGTTACTTTGCTTGAACCAACTATGTTACTGACATCGTCATCTTTTCCTTCTTCGATACACGCATATTGTTTAATCCCATGATAGAACACTTCAACATCATAACTCCATGGTACCGCCTTATTTGAAGAGTAGGGAATCGGTCCAGGACTGGTAATTATTAAGGGAGCAATAGTGGGTTCATTTGAAATCTTAATAGGACCTTTGGAGGTGATCCTAAGAGGCTTGTTTGAGATGGTAATAATGGAGAGGTCTTCACATTTTTAGTCAAACTTTTGGCAAGTGGGGTCTTCTCGAATAAAATTTTATGGCTATCCATCAGGCATTGTATGCCTTTCTTCATCCCTTCACATCCATTTAGTTGTCTTGTACAACACACACAATCCTTTACGCAGCCAGGGAAAATCCCAGCTTTCAACAGATTATTTTTTATTATATTCAGTGGAGTAGTCAATTCTTTAATAAAGGCAACAAAAATTGCATCTTCGACAGCATTAACACATTTGTCATGCTTCGGCATTGGAGTAGTGATTACATTCGGTGTTGGAGGAGGATCAAATTCAACAGTTTTGTTATCAATCAAATCCTGGATGTTGTTCTTCAAGGCCCAACACTGGTCAGTCTCGTGCCCAGAGCTGCTTGAATGGTAAGCACACTTAGCGTTTGGATTATACTTTGGTGACGAGGTGCCAGGGTTGGCTGGAGGATCGCGCAATGTCACTAAATTAGCCTTGAGAAAATGTTAAAGGGCTTGAGACAGTGGCATGCCTAACCTCGTAAATTGTCTTCTTGTAGTTTCAAAATGTTGATGATTTCCAAGTGGTCTTGGAGTAGGAGTTGGATTGGAGATTCGGATAACATTGACAGACGGGTGATCATTCTTCTGGGTATGGGCCCTTTCCCGTACACAACATTGACTTCCTTATTTGCAGAAAAAGGTTTCTTGATAGGATTGGGAGTGGAGGTAGATGCCACAGAGATCTTCCTACTTTTGATGCCACTTTCAACTTTTTCGCCGGTTAAGATCAATTCGGTGAAACCAGAAGAAGAGCAATCAACCAGCAGATTAAAGAAAGGACCATATAAAGTGCCCATGAACATGTCGATGTGCTCCCTATCAGTCAAGGGAGGCTGGAACCTACTATAAAGGTCTCTCCACTTTTACGCATATTCCTTAAATCCTTCATTCTTCCCCATGGTCATATCTTGCAACTGAACCCTCGTTGGTGCCAAGTCGGCATTGTACTGATACTGATGGTAGAAAAAAATATCTAAATCCTCCCAAGTATTGATACGAGAACCATCTAACTGATTAAACCATTCAAGTTGCGTTCCAGCCAAGCTCTCTTGGTAAAAGTGAACCCAAAGCTTATTATCAGCAAGGTGCAGCTGTATCTTGCGCACATAAGATTTCAAATGGAGTTTTGGACAAGAAACCCCATCGTACTTTGCAAAGATTGGTATTTTGAATTTGTGGGGAATGACTACCCCAGAGATCAAACCCAAATCATCAAAGTCTAAACCGGGACGACTTGGATTTTAACAACTTTCAATCTGTCTTCTAACTGCTTGTATTTGATATCAGCGGGTGGATACTACTCGTTGAAATAATCATCATCGGATACTTGATCATTGATACAGTCATCCTGAGTACTCTTGACCTCACCAATATAGTTCTCGTCCTCTTCAGATGAATCTCCTCCTACTGGGATTTGACGAATTGTCTCCTTGAACCTTCTACCCATGTTGAGTAGATCTTTTTTCTTTGGCTTCTTCTTAACGGCCAGAAAAGCCATCATATCTTGCTGACCCTTGGCTAGGGCTAGTAGAGTATCCTGAAATTGAGAATTTTGGGTTTGGAGATCCTTCACAATTTTCTCTAGATCCATCTTGCTGAAATAAACAGCAGTAAGATAAGGAAACCTGTTATGCAAAAACCTGTCATGTTATGATGCATGGAATATGTACATGCAAATGATTTCAAGGATTAATGAAATTTAAATTTTTTTAGACAAAAGTATGAACAAACTTTTATTCTCATTAGACAAAACAAGAAAGATTACATCATTCCTCTCGGGCTTACAAAATAAATTTCTAAGATAAAAAGATCGAACGCATCCTCTTTGGCGCGAGATAAGCGTTCACACTTTTCTCTTCTTGTAGCTGCTTCGTAAGCTCAAAGACCCTCTTTTCACTAGAATAGAATTGAGCCTCGAAAGTATCTCGTTCTTCCTTCAGCTGGATCCAACCCTTTTGTAAGTCTTCGAGAGAGGTAGGCATGTCAGGATGGAGGATAGTGTAGGGAACATCCCCTTCGACCACAGGCTCCACGATGACTGGTAAGATGGAGGGATAAGGCATCACAAGTTTCTGAGCACGAGCTCATACCCATTTAAGGTAAGGCTCGAGGGAAATGGAATTCTTGTGTCCTAGTGTATTTCTATCCACCTTGTTCATCATCCTCAATGCTTGGATAAACCTCTGACGGTAACCTTGATTGTCATTCTCATAGTCGAATACCAATCCTTGGATAAGCATCTCATGGGGACCATCCCTCCGGGAATAACCAAACCGTTGTAGGGATAAGCAGGGGTTATAAGTGATACCTCCTCTAATGCCAAGCAAAGGGACATTAGGGAATTCTTCACAACGGTCGATGATAGTAGCATTCTCCAAAGAGCAGGAACACCAATGAATATCTGAATTTCTGAGTGTCATCAACCTATGGGACCATCTTGAACATTGCTCATTTTTTAAAACAGATTGGGGAAGATGTGAAATAGACCATCTTGCCAAGAGAGGAGTGCAACACATGAGGATACCTCTTTTCCTCAAAGTGCGAGAGTGAAAAGAATGTAGGTGTTTACCGTGGAAATTGGTAAACAACCGCTGATCTTCCAAAAGGTTACTTATTTGGTGACTAGCAGGATCGATCAGATTGATCCTAAGACATGGTTGATTTTCTGGAGTTTGACTAATCCTAATGGTGATTAATGCCGGTAAAGTAAAGACACTTTAAGTAAATTGCATGAAGAAAAGCTTGATAGAATAAATAAAAGCGTTAAGTAAAAGGCTTCGACGGAGATAAGTAAATGAAAAGCGATAAAGTGCTTGAAAATAAAAGACTTTGATTAATTTAAATGGTGTTTCACACATACATTCTCAATGATTCTTTCGCTCACACTGGGTACTTGAATCTAAATGAGTGACTTGTATAAGACGATGAACACACGCGAAAACTACGTGAACAACTAGTATTTATACTAAAACAAATCCTAAGTAACCGCTGGGCAGTTATGCTGCTTCGAGATGATGCCACATGGCATGCTAACAGCCTTCGACGCTTCTGTCTTCGGCACGTTGCACTTGGTAACTGCTGGGAACCGTTTTCCCTCCAAGCATTCAAATCTAAAACCGTTCGACTTTGGGCATCAGGTACCTTTGTCGAGAGGTTCCTTCGACGTCGAAGACAACAAGATTCCCACTTAAAGGAATTCCTCTAAGTATCTTGTCATTCTTTGATGAGCCCTCGACGGGATCAGCTGGTCGAAGCCTTCTTATGTAGGAAACTCTTTTGACTCATAATTAATGGTCTATATATGATAACAAACAAGGGTGTCGAATTTAGGAGCCAACAAATTCCCCCCCAAGAATGTCTTATTTCGACGCTAAAAAGAAAAAGGCATTCTTTGATATTTCATTCGACACCTGTCCTTCACTCTCAGCCACAAATTAGTTCGTGCGCTTTTCGTCTCCTACCAACCAACTGACAATCTCAAAAATTCATCATTTCACCTGTTCCCAAAACGTCACTTCAGTAAGGCGTTTGGCACGCCTGATGTCCCTTCACATATTGTCATCATGACTATTTTCCGAAATCGAGGACGCACGCTGCACCGCTTCTGTTCTTCAGAACGGCTACATCACCAACTGAGCGCCACGTGCCCCACTCTTGTCTAAGGCTTCTTGTTGATCTTTCCCCCACTCAAATCTTTCCTTATTCAATCGAAGTAAGGGGGAGAAGGCTTGAGCTTTTCCACTTAGGTTAGATATGAATCTCCTTAAGAAATTTATCTTGCCCAGCAGAGATTGCAGTTCCTTCTTGTTCGTTGGCGCTTTCGCTTCCAAGATTGCCTTCGTCTTGTTCTGGTTGATTTCGATTCCTTTCTTGTGGACGACAAAGCCCATGAAATCTCCAGCTTTCACACAGAACGCACACTTCAAAGGGTTCATTTTTAGACCATGTTCTCTCATTCTTTCAAATGATTGTCGAAGGTGGTCTATATGGTTCTTCCTGGAAACAGATTTTACAACAATATCATCAATATATACTTGCATAAAAGTGTTAATAAAATCATGGAAGATAGAGTTCATCGCTCGCTGATATGTTGCCCCAGCGTTTTTTAGGCCAAAAGGCATCACTACCCATTCGTAAGTGCCTAAAGCCCCGGGGCATCGAAAAGCTGTTTTCGACACATCTTCTTCAGCAATGACAATTTGATTGTACCCTGAGTAACCATCGAGCATGCTCAGGTACTCATGGCCAGTGGCAGAATCGACTAGCATCTCCACCACAGGCATAGGATATTCATCTTTGGGTGTTGCCGCATTCAAATCTCTGAAATCTATGCATACCCTCAACGTACCATTTTTCCTAATTATTGGCACAATGTTTGCAATCCATTCGACATACCTCGTAGTTCGTATGAATTTGCACTTCAGCAGTCTTTCGACTTCCGTTTTGATCTTCGACAATATTTCTGGAGCGAAGCGTCTTGGACTTTGCTTGACTGGCTTCTTTCCAGGCTTGATTGGAAACTGAAGTTCTACCAATCCTCTATCGAGACAAGGCATCTCATCATAATCCCATGCAAAGTAGTCCTTGAACTCCTTTAGCAATTGGATCACTTCAAACCTGAGCTCTGGGTCTATTTTGGCGCTGATGTAAGTTGGCCTTTTCTCTAACCCTTCGCCCAAGTTGATTTCTTCTAAAGGATCATGTGCTAACATTTTGATGTTGTTCGCCAGGGGGTCCTTTTCGAATCCCAAAGGCTCATCGTCATAGATGGCGTCGAGCATTTTCTCCTGCATTTCTTATGTCATGATATCAGGAGGTTCTGGGTCGAAATCTTTTCCAGGACCTATATCTGGTGGCTCTGGGTCGAAATCTTTTCCAGGACCTACAGAAGATAGATCTTGATCGTTGGCCTGGGTGGCCATATATTTTACTTCAGCTTCGAGAGCCGCTATCATCCTTGTTTCGGCTATGTAAGCCGAAATTCACTGTATTGATTGTGACTCAGTCATTATCACTGAATTCACTTCCCCAACCAGTTGGCTGGATGTCAGTTAGCCCACTGAAATCAATGTGGGACAAGTCTTCTCTGTCCCATTGAAAACCATGCTCAGGGTGCAGGTACAAGGAACAAAAAGCATTTGGCGTTGGAGCCATGTCGAAGTCAGGTGTTGGGCATGGCCCAATGTGAGCCAAATTTTTGTCGAAGTCAGCTCTCCCCAGGTGATTTACTTCGCCCAAGTAGTAGCTCTGATCCTCTTCTATATTTTCGACAATTCCATCAGGACGCCATAATATTAACCTTTGGTGCATTGATGATGGTACTGCTCCAACACCATGTATCCATTCTCGGCCCAACAATAGATTATAATTTGGTTTAGCCGATATGACCATAAACATAGTTGGTCGAAGGATGGACCCTACTTTGAGGTCTAGTTGGATCACACCCATAGTGGTCCCTATTCCGCCTTCGTAATTCGACAGGACCATGTTATGAGGCTTGATGTTTTCATCACTCTTGCCTATTTTTCTTAGCATGAAGTGGGGGATTATGTTAATGGTTTCCCCACAGTCCACCAAGATCTTGTTTATAGTGGTTTCTTCGAGTTTTGCCCTTATGAATAAAGGCTTAAGGTGACTTTTCATCGCCTCAGTAGGTGGTTCGAAGAAACCATTTTGCTCTTCTGTGCAGCCATTATCCATGACGAAGTAGCAAACTGGCCTATGCTTGGCCATTTCTTGTTCGACTTCCCAGTCGTTCGATTCGACCTCCATCTGGCGGTTGAACTCTCTTGGCAAAACTGAGACTATATTCACCATGATATCCAAGGTGTCATCAGACTCAGAGCCATCTTTGTCACCAACTTCGCCTCGGTTAGGCCATACCAGCCTATTGGTCACTGGTTCCCTCTCCAAAGGCTTTCTTTTCCTTCGTTGGGGGACATTTGAACTTGATTCTGGCTTTGGTTCGTTGATAGCTTCCCTCTCAGCCTTGCGCCGCCTTTGGTATCTTCTCCATTGGGATCGAGTCATTGGATTCTTTCCCTTGTAATTACTTGATACCTGGGTCACTTTGGAGGCAGCAACATGAGGTTCTTTCTTAAGTGTTAAAGATGAACCTCTTGGCACTTCGAAGGAGTTCCACCTTTCTTCACTCAGTCTCTTTCGACTCGATGTTTTGAGCCACGTATCAACTGGCACATTGGTTGGAGGCCTGAAAGTTAGTGGCCTCCTTTCTTGATTTTAACCCTTTTGGTAGGTTCTTCTGGGGTCATGTCGAACATTAACACCTTCCCTTCTTTTGTTTGCTGCTCTCACACCTTGGATGTGTTCAGCAGCTTTCTTGTCAAAAATGGAGCTGCATCGAGGATACAGGATTACTTCTGACTTCTTCTTCTGGCATCTTTGCAGGAAATCTGCCAGATTTTCATTTTCCCGAGGGAAAGCTGTTTTGTTTGCTTGCTCTTGCCTAATGGCCTCCTCTGAAGCTTTTGACTCAGAGATTTCGACCATGTTGACATTCATGTTGTCTTTAGAAACAAGAGTCATCTGCTTCATTTGGGTCTCCTGTCTGGCCTTGCGCTGCAGCCAAGTAGGAAATGGGTTTAGCTCCAGATTTTGAGGCTCCACCTGTCTCCAGTTTCGGGCCTTCAGCAGCTTTTTGGACTGCTTCGATTGTCTTTCTAGAAAGATTCCCAGAAAAACTGCCAAAGATTGGCATGTTGATATGATCTTTGGTGACTTCAACCATAGTTATTCCTGGCCTCTTCACCTGACTCCTGGAAGCCTCGATCACATTCACCTCTGAAGGTTCAGTATAGTGGGCTTCAGCCTGCAAAGGGTTAGAGTCCACAGTCATGGGGGTCTTATCAGCGAACTTCAACCTCCCTTCTTCGATAGCATTTTGTACGAGATCCCTGAAAAGAAAACATTGAGATGTTTTATGGCCCAGAAAATTATGATATTTACAAAAGCCTCTTTTCTTTATTTGATCAAGAGGAGGCACTTTTACCCCTGGGGGTATTATCATTTGGCCATCTTTTACAAGTAAGTCAAAAATTCCATCACATTTTGTAATATCAAAACTGTAAGTCTTTTTAGGGAACCTATCATTGGCCCTTTCAGGACCAGTGGGGTTTTTTCCACTTGAGGGGACTAGTAGTTTGCAAGAGTATGGTGGCCCTTGTTTTAACTCAGCTAAATCGACCTCACTTTCTTCGACGGTTATAGGTTCGTCGAAGGTTTCTGGATCTTCATCGTCCATTTCGACATACGCTATCCATTCTCTTTTATGAGTTTTTGTCGCCCTGGCTTTTTCAGATTTAAGGCGTTCTACCTGTCGAACCCTATCGGCCAATTGGGCCATGTCTCTCAGGTATTGAGTGTCTAATTTCTTCCTAATGGAGTAATCTAGACCTCCTGCGGCTATTTCGACTAACTCATGCTCTGGCACTTGCGTAAAGCATCTTGCCTTGAGCAACCTAAACCTATTTAGATATTCGTCTATAGGTTTAGCGAATCACCTCTTTACACTGGCCAACTCTTTCAGGCTTATCTTGGTTTGTCCCATGTAGAATTGCTCATGGAACAATCTCTCCAACTGGGTCCAATGGTGGATCGAATTGGGGGGAGAGTTGTGAACCAAGTAAACGCGTTCTTTGTTAGGGAACTTGGGAAATACTTAATCCTCAGGTTCTCATTGTTCGAAATCTCTCCTGCTTCAATCAAGTATCTTGCCACATGTTCGACAGTGGATTCTGTCGTGTCCCCTGAAAACTTAGTGAACTTAGGGACTTTGCATCTAGGAGGCAAGTCCGTATGTAACACATATTCTGACAGTGGGGATGTAAAGTTGGGCCTACGGAAGCCCGTATTCATCCCATTTTGCATCATGATTCTTTCAATCATGGCTGTCAAGTTATTTTCCAAACCAATATTCTGGTATTGGATCTGTTGAACTACTTCGTCAGAATTTTGGTTTCTATTAACCATTCTTACATCTGGGGCTATGACTCTAGGCTCTTCGACCCCGGGTTGTTCCATTCGTACCCTAAGGTTTTCTTCGACAGGCTGTTGGACTTGGTTAATAGTGGTTTCTTCCTCTATAAGTATACCTTGGTTTCCCCTCATCTGTGCCCTTTGGGGCTGTCGAATAGGTTGGGGTACCCCAAAAAAGTCATCCAGACGCGCCATTTGCGCTGTCATTTGTTGATTTAACTGGGTGGTATTTTGTATTAGAGGATTTAGCACTGTGCTTAAAGTTTGTGCCAACATTTGAACCATATCGTGGTTGCTTTCGTCCATTTGCTGCCTCAAGACTGCTGTCGAGGCATTCGTAAGGCCATACATTACTTGGGACGTTCCTCCTAAGAGTTGGGTCCTACCCATGTTCGCCATACCAACCCCAAATCCTTGGAGTGGCGAAGAGGCGCTCACTAAAGGGTCTGAAAAAGTGGACGTAGCATTCGGCAGGCTAGCCAATTCAGAAGTTGGCATGCCATAGAGTGGTTCTCGATTTAGACCGACTGTCGAAAAACCTGGGGGAACATATGGCCTAGTTCCTTGGTTTCCCCTTGGTGGGGGAGTTCCCAAAGGCATTCTGGGGCCTGTAAATGGAGGTAATGGCCCCGTTTGTGTAACCGTTACTGCTGGTGTTGAACCAGCAGTTACCACTTCACTCACGGTTGGGGTAACCGCTGCTCCCACGTTTGTTTGTGGGATTTCTCCATTGTTTGGCGGATTCGCCATCTCTTCACTTCTTCTCCTAGTATTGGTTTCGTTGGTGTATATTCTACCACTTCTCAATAACATGCAATACTCTCGAAAAAGGAGGATATTTTATATAAAACGGTTAAACATGAAAATCAACACAAAGTCCCACCAGGTGTGCCAATTTGTTTACCGTGGAAATTGGTAAACAACCGCTGATCTTCCAAAAGGTTACTTATTTGGTGACTAGCAGGATCGATCAGATTGATTCTAAGACATGGTTGATTTTCTGGAGTTTGACTAATCCTAATGGTGATTAATGCCGGTAAAGTAAAGACACTTTAAGTAAATTGCATGAAGAAAAGCTTGATAGAATAAATAAAAGCGTTAAGTAAAAGGCTTCGACGGAGATAAGTAAATGAAAAGCGATAAAGTGCTTGAAAATAAAAGACTTTGATTAATTTAAATGGTGTTTCACACATACATTCTCAACGATTCTTTTGCTCACGCTGGGTACTTGAATCTAAATGAGTGACTTGTATAAGATGATGAACACACGCGAAAACTACGTGAACAACTAGTATTTATACTAAAACAAATCCTAAGTAACCGCTGGGCAGTTACGCTGCTTCGAGATGACTCCACATGGCACGCTCACAGCCTTCAACGCTTCTGTCTTCGGCACGTTGCACTTGGTAACTGCTGGGAACCGTTTACCCTCCAAGCATTCAAATCTCAAACCGTTCAACTTTGGGCATCAGGTACCTTTGTCGAGAGGTTCCTTCGACGTCGAAGACAACAAGATTCCCACTTAAAGGAATTCCTCTAAGTATCTTGTCATTCTTTGATGAACCCTCGACAGGATCAGCTGGTCGAAGCCTTCTTATGTAGGAAACTCTTTTGACTCATAATTAATGGTCTATATATGATAACAAACAAGGGTGTCAAATTTAGGAGCCAACAGTAGGATGTCTCCTAACAAAGTACGCACCGGGTTACGAGACATGAAGATTTTTACAGTGTTTACATATATGAGTTGGTCAGGATTTGGAAACAAAACCATCCCATAGATGAGAAGGGCCAAAATTTCCTCAAAAGCTCATAAGTTAAAGGAGTTCCAACAATATTGAGCCTTCTCAAACAAAAACTTGGCTAAGAAACCTTTGAAACCACTCCTTATTTCCCAATTAGTTGTGACATTAGATTGTTGCAAGTGTAGGGCTTGAGAAATCTCTTCTGGTTTTGGATCTCTTTTCTGTACCGTTGAAGGGTAGTTAATTGAGAATAGGAATTCTCAAGAGTTGGGAGAATTCCTCCAAAGTTGGCACAAGTTGATAATCGGGAAAAGTTAAGCAATGGTGTAGAGGATCAAAGAACTGGAAGAGCACCTTCATCATGTCTTCATCAGTGTTGGAGATAACCAAGTTTAGTAGGCGACCATGTCTTTCGGTAAATGGAGAATTTTCAGGAATCCTTGATGCTATATCTTTAAGTTGCGGAGGGATCCTTACGAGATTGACTTGAATGGTTTTCCTGCAAACATAATCTATGTCCTACAAAACAGAACAAAGATAAATCCCAAGATCCTTGAAATGGTTTGTGAATATGAGTCTGATGTTTATGATGTTATGTATAAGTATCTGTACACAAACAAAGCAAACAAGTCCTTAGGTTTAGGCTTGCATGGAGTCTTATAGGTAAGTACCCTCTTGAAGTTTAGTTGGCTCAAACCTGTCTTAATAATAGTAATCGGGTTCTAAGGAGCTCAATATCACCATTTTGTTTCTTTGGGCATTGTTTCAGCGCAAGCCTCTTAAATGGCGACCGAAAGATCCCAAAAAACCAAACCTCAATGAGTGTAGTATCGAGTATCTATCAACTTCGGACTGCACCAAAGCCGATCATCTCACTACGTCCTAATGGCCAAGTTGGTCAAGTAAAGGTTCTAAAAGTTTACTAGTGCTTCATGACATCACTCAGTGGCCCCGTATTCTCCTTGACTACTCAAGGGCTACCGGTACCCACAAATATGTTGCACTAATGTAGCTATTGCTTAGACCATATCGGTATACCCCGTATAGTTTCCATAATGTATTTCTACTTACCTATAAGGTATCCTAAATCCGGGTAGAGGATTCAAACCCAAATAAAGAACCATAATGTAAAGCACACAAGTCAAACAAAGAAAGCAAGTAAATGTGATCTAGCCTTAAGGTAACCGCACTTTTAAAAATCTTCCCCAGTAGAGTCGCCAGTTTTGTAACGCGGTGGGAGAACTGACTTGGTTATTTTGTGTTTTATCGCAAATGTTGCGGTTAGCAAGAGTCGCCACCGTCATTTATTTTTAGAGATGTTTTCTTGAGTTCGGGGGGTAGATTATGAAAAGGGAAGGTATTAGCACCCTTTTCATCCATAGTTATGTTTGAGCTTTAAGTTGCTTTCTAGATCACTTGCTTTTGTTTGAAATTATGCTTTGTTTGTTTTTTGAAAGTATTTTTGAAAAGATGCCATTGTTTAGGAAAACTTTGTAATGATTCTTGTTCATAAGAATGTATACAAAGGTGTTGATCTTTTGAAAATGTTTTCAGGTTTGAATGGTGTTTTGAAAGTGTAGGTGTTTGTTTTTTTGAATATAACAAGGATGTTTTGTTTTGAAATTGAGCAAGTAACTAGGAACAATCTACCTACTCAAAAGTCTTTCATGTTTATTTTCTCTTTCCTTTGACATTGTTATCTTACCATTGATTTGGTAAGTAACCCTATCTTTGGATGTAAATTGGACGAGCATGGGTCATTGTATAACCATGATTAGCAATGTTGCAAGGTATCTTAGCATCTTTCTTTAGGGACTAAGATCATTTTGAAAAGGCAACATAGATAGCGTCATCGAGGGATTATGATCTTGTATTTTTGCTTGTTTTTGCTAAGATACCTCACATGCATAATATGGCCATTTTTATAAGGCAATCAAGTGGATTTTACCCTAGGGGTGCTTGTGTGCAAGTATATTATTTTCATGCTTTGTTTAGTCTTTGATTAGGGTTTGCTACTTGTTGATTTTATCTTCTCATACAAACCCTAATTACTAGCATTTATATAAAAGCGATAAACTTCGAAGAGTAAAATTACTACGCTATTACATCATTAGGGGAGGGGGTGTACAAATTTACAAATGGGAATTGCAAGAAAGTTAAACCTAATTATCTATTACAACGATATTGAATATTATACAAAATTAAAAATAAAATGCAAGAATATAAATGGAAAAAGAAATTATTTTTGTTGTTTTTATTTATGAAAGGGGTTTTGTCTTGACCTAATTAAAGAAAATGATTAATTAAAATTAAGTAAAATTAACTTAAACTAATTAAGAAAAGAAATTAATTTGAAAAGGATTGTTAGGGTTTTTATGAAAAGGTTTTAAATTAATAAAAATAAAATGAAGATTAATTAATTAAAATAACCTAAGTTCTAAATTAATTTTAACTAAAAAAATAAAATAATATATTAATTTAACCTAAGTCTATGAAAAAGAAATTAATTTGTTTAAGAAAATGTTTTTTTTTAATCTTTTTGTTTTATAGAGAAAATACATATATAAGTATGTCTAATAAATAAAAATATTTTTATTTGGATTTTTTTTATTAATCAAAATAAGAATAATGCTAATAATAATAAATAATAAAAATATTAAATAAAATATGATAAAATTAAAAAAAAACAAGAAAAATGAAATAATTAAAAGGAATGGGCCAGGGTGTGCTGAAGTAAATCAAGGTTAGGAGTCCGCAAAAATGGAAGGCCCACCACAAAGGCCCGGGCACTGCAAAAAAGCTCAGAAACTTCAAAAAAATAGTGAAAAATAACAAAAGGTCACGCTGGGACTTGAACCCAGGACCTAAGGGTGACAGGCACGTGCTTTAGCCACTAGGGTGGTGATACATCTGTTAACTTATATGAAAGGATAATTACATAACACAAAATGCGCCCTGATTACACTTCATCTTCAACCTCCAGCCAAAGGACTTGTATCTTCTTCATCTCTCAACAAAAATGAAAAGTTCAAACATGAAAGTTGTGACATTTCTTCCCAGGAATCCAACCATGTAAATAACTTAAGCTAACAGTCAAAGATGATTGATAATTTTTATGGCCCTAATTTAAAATCTAAAAATTTCAGAAAATTTCAACTCTAAAATTCTCTAAGCTCAGGCCATATAAATGTAAACTATGGATATGTACAACTTCGTAGCAATGGTATCTACATTTTATCTTCATAAATAAAAATCAAATGATGCCTGTATGAAAAGATAGAAGTTTAAAAACTTACCTCTTGCAGCTGGAGTCGTGTATGGAGTTTGAGCAACCTTTGTGATGGCCTGATGATTTTTGTAGCTTGCCTGGACCTCCTTGAGTATGTTCCAACTCTTACTTTGCTTTGAGGATAGCTGAAACTCTCAACTCAAGTCAAGTTGCAAGCTTCAAATTTGGAAATAGTGGATGGTGATGGAGGAGTTACCGTCAAGAAACAGGGGTCTGGATCACTTATATATGATGTATATTAAGTGTTTGGATGGTTAAAACACAATACGCACGAGTGGATTTGGAGATGGCTATGTGAGGTTCAAAACTGTTAAGTTAAGGTAGATTCTGAGTTGCAGAGTGCTTGGGAGTGTTTTGGGGTCTTAGCATTCATGTGTTATGTTGAAATAGACTTGTGTATATGTATGTAAAAGGTTAGAGATCAAATGCACTCAAGGTTTCTGAGTTCTAGCCTTTTGGCTCTATGACTTGCTTTTGAAGAAAAGTGAGAGGACAAGACTCAAAGTGTTGTACAAGCATGTCTTGAGCTCAAAGAGGCTTTAGACACATTTCTTTTGGTTTATATGGGTTTTGTATGCAGAAAGAACAAGTGCAAAGCTCAAGAAGTTGACAATTGCAAAAGTAGTGTTTATCAAAATGGATATGGCAACTTTGTGCCATAAATGGAAATGTAACTTGGATAAAGGCTCAAGTGCTTGGATTAAAGCTCTATCAGCTGTGTAAACATTTAATTATGGAGTGACAAACAAGTTTGAGGCATGCAAAGCAAAGATTAGGCAGCCTAGGCTTGGATTTGAATTTTTGTTCATCATGAAATGGCTTGTAATTTAAGTTTGAAAATCCTAACTTCATCTCTTCGATTCTCCTTGCTCACAAATGATCTCAAGGAGTTCTTGGACATTTTGGAAAGCTTGTAATTTTATCCATAACCCCTCTTTGAATAAAGTTTGAAAATTCCCTTTGGAACTATATGAAAAGGTGCCATGAAGTTAGGTCAAAATTCTGACCAAAACAAGGGCAAAATTTCACTAAGTGTTCAATTTCAAGACCATGACTTTATGAATTAATAACTTGAGATCCAAGAATTTTTAGAAGAAGTTGTGTAAAGAAGTTTTGTAGATATCATGGAGATCTACAACTTTCATGTTTAAAGTTTCTTTTGAATCCTCTTTCATCAGTGTGAAAAATTTACTCAAAGTTGTGAAAAAACATGAAGTTTTAAACACTTAGAAAAATTTCTAAGTTAGAAAACTTTGACTTTTCAAAATGAAATCTTGAATTTTTGATTTCTTGATGAATAAATTTCATATTTTGACATGTTTTAATGAATTGTGATTTTTGACATTGGACTTTGAACAAAAAGTCAAAGTTTGACTTTTTAGTGTACAGTTGACTGAGAATTCACTATAAATCCAATTGATCTTGAGCAATGTTTTTGGTCATGCCATTAGGTCAAAAATATGCAATTGAACTCTTGAAACCATGCTTCAAACCAATTGACCATTTTCTAGGTCAAAAATAAGAAATTGCCCTTTCTCATTCAAAACCCTAATTTTGACCATTTTGCCCTTTTGATAATTTGATCAAATTTCTTGAGGAATTATGGTCCAAACTTGATCAAATGATACATATGAGTTTATAATATTGATGTGGATAAAAAATTATGAAGTTTGACTGTAAATTGGCCATAGTTGACTTTTTCCCCAATACAATTGATTTTTAGGTCAACTTCTTAATTGATAGAGCAAAAGTGTGATCCAAGGCTTGAAACTTGACAGGAGTAATCTTGGGGGTCCATAAGGATCCATTAAAGTCATATGAAGCATTGAAAGTTCAATTGTCCTTGTGCAATCTCAAACCATAATTTTGGTCATCAATGCTTAAGGGGGTGTCTTGAGCTGATCAAACCTAATGCAGTATTGACCTGAAGGAGATCTTGTAAGATATTACTTTATAAATGAGAGGGAAAATTTTGGGGTGCAACATATTTGATCTTGGCTAAGGAAAATTGGCACTCATCATTCAATTTGACTACTTGATCTTTCTTCAACAATTTGAAGATTGGTTCACAAGTAGTTGTTAGGTGAGATATGAATCTGGTAATGTAGTTTATACGTTCCAAGAATCCTCTGACTTCCTCTTGGTAAGAGGAGTAGTAATTTCTTGTATTGCTTTCACCTTGGAAGGATCCACTTCAATACCTTTACCGCTGACGATGAAGCCTAGGAGTTTACCGAATCTCACCCCAAATATGCATTTATTTGGGTTCAACCTCAGCTTATATTTATTTAATCTCTCAAACAGCTTCTACAAATGGTCAAGATGTTCCTATTCAGTTTGAGATCTGGCTATCATATCATCCACATAGACCTCTATTTCGTGATGTATCATGTCGTGAAATAAGGCTACCATGGCACGGTGATAGGTTGCCCCAGCGTTCTTCAATCCAAATTGCATAACCTTGTAACAAAATGTGGCCCATTATGTGACAAACGTTGTTTTCTCCATGTCCTCCGAAGCCATTTTGATTTGGTTGTAGCCTGAGAAATCGTCCATGAAGTAAAACACCTTATGTTGTGTTGTATTGTCAACCAAAATATCCATGTGGGGAAGTGGGAAATCATCCTTAGGGCTTGGCCTATTCAAATCTCTGTAGTCCACGCACATTCGTACCTTGCCGTCCTTTTTAGGCACAGGAACAACATTGGCGACCCATTGTGGATAGGAGGTGACGACCAAGAATCCGGCGTTGAATTATTTCATGACTTCGGCTTTGATCTTCTCTGACATGTCTGGTCTCATGCGATGAACTTTCTATTTTACCGGAGGGCAATCTTCTTTTGTCGGTAGACGATGTAGCACGATATTAGCATGAAGTCCTGGAATGTCTTCATACGACCAGGGAAAGACCTCAACGTAATCATGTAGCAACTGATTTAGACGCTTCTTGACACTGGGTTCCAGGTTGGCACCCACCTTGACTTCTTTCTTGTCCTCCTCGGTTCCTAGGTTAACCGTGTCCACTGGTTCTTCGTGGGGCTGAATGGTCCTCTCTTCTTGTTGTAGTAACCTTGCTAGTTCCCATGGCACTTCACAATCTTCCTCACCTTCGTCTTCGACTTGGTAGATTAGATTTTCAGAGTCAGAAAATGCCATAGCAGAATTGTTATCCATGGGATCCCGAATGGTCGAAAATCTGCATTTTGAATGTGAGTGTGTGTAAGAGTATAACTATCTTTGAAAGAAATAAAAAATGTAAAAAAGAAAGACAAATAACATAAAGTTTGTATGCAAAAACATCCATGATTCATTGATGACATATGAAAATGAGATAACAACCCTTACAAATGGACCATTGTGCCTCGTGTAAGACACAAGGCTTTAAAAGTCTGAAATGTTTAATTATTACAGATCCGACAAAAATTTAAGACAATTACTGTTGGATAAAAGTAATTGGGAAAAATATTTAGCTTCCCAGTTGCTGAGTCCTCCATTGACAGTTGGGAAAATCCATTCATCTAGTTCGTAGTTGTCCTCATCATCCTCCACTGCGTTGACTCTGTGGTTGCTGATCTTCAAAGGGGGTTCCCCGGTGCGAGCACAGTGTACAGCTTTCTGGGCTCCTGAAGTGAAACCCAAACCAAATTTGTAAAACTTGTATGGGATATCCGGGAGTTGGCCCCAAATAGTGCACCCACCTTCTTATATCACTGCCTTGGCATCTTTTAGAGAGGACATCTTTAGCGGAGGTCTTGTAATCTTCGGGATTTGGGGAATAACTTTGGTTACTGCCATGGTTGGTGGGACTTCCTCGAAATGCTCAAATGGAGTTTCAATGAATTATCCATCCAATTCCACGTATCTAAAGGAGTTTAAATGACTGACCATATATTTCTCTTCTCCATGGACAATAATGATCTTCCCCTTAGTTAGATATTTCATTATTTGATTTAACGTAGAGGTGACAACACCAACATTATGAATCCATGGTCGGCCCAATAAGTAGGAGTAGGAAGGGCGAATGTCCATCACGTAAAAAGTTGAATCAAAGGTTTGGGTTCCAACTTTTATGGGGATGTCCACCTCCCCATGCACCATTCTCTTTGAACCGTCGAAGGCCCTTACCACTATATTGTTGGGTTTTAAATTTAAACCTTCACAGTCGAGTCTATCAATAGCCTTCTTAGGCAGCACATTCAAAGACGAACCGGTATCCACCAAGACATGGACCAAAGTTGTGCCCCGACATTCGACATAGACATGCAATGCCTCGTTGTGCTTCCTCCCTCTAGGTGTCAAGTCAGCATCAGAAAATCCTAAACCATTGTCCGTGGTCAATCTGGCCACACAGTCTTGGAACTGATCAGTAGAGGTTTCTTGTGGTACATGGGCAGTTTTAAGGAATTTCACCAAGGACTTTGCATGAGCCTCGGAACACAATAATAAAGCCAGCATGGAAATCTTTGACAGAGTCTGCCCTAACTACTCGACTATGTTATTGTCGCTTCTCTTTATAATCTTCAGAATTTCTTCCATCTCCTTTTTGGAGGCCTCGGGGATGGATACTGTTTACGCCTTCATCCAGACAGGCTCAACCAGAATGTCTTTGCCCCAAGTCTCGGTCAACTCGGCGGTAGGAGTGTCAGCAGGTGTAACTATAGGAATTGTAGTAGTAGTAGTGTCAGCAGGGGTAACCAAAGGGGTTGTTGTAGTAGTAGTGTTAGTAGGAACAAGAACATGGATGATCATAGGACTGATGACAATCTTCGGAGGAGCAACCTCTGTAGAGAAAATTCTTCTGCTTCGAGTTATCTTGTTGGTTCCGCCAATATTACTGATGTCTGGGTTATCTCCCTCAGAAATTGAGTCTTCAACAACCGGCCAATCTTGCTTGACACCGTGATAGTAGACATCGCCCCCATAATTCCATGGGACGGTCTTATCTGATGAGTACGGGGTTGGCCCAGGCATAGTAATTATTAGCGGAGCTACTTTAGGAACTGATGTAATCCTAACGGGTCTTTTAGTGGAGACCCTGGAAGGATTGAAGGAAATGGTTATTATTGAAAGATCTTTGTAAGAAACAGTTGGAATATAAGTCTTTTCAAACAAAATCTCTTTGTCATCCATTAGGCGTTGAACACCTGCTTTCAATAAATGACAACTAGTTGGTCGGGATAAATAGAAGTGGCAGCCTTCATCACAGCCCGGAAATAAACTGGCCTTCAATAGGTTCTTCTTGATGGTTACGAGAGGAGTAACAAGTTCATCAACAGTAGAAACAAATATGTTATCTTCGACAGCGTTAACACCACGACCATGCTTGGGCATAGGAGCAGTAATAACATTCGGGATCTCGGGAGCATCAAACTCAATTTCTTTGGCTTCAAGGAGGTCTTGTACTTTGTTTTTCAAAGCCCAACAGTTGTTAGTATCATGGCCGGGGTTTTCTGAATGGT
The DNA here is from genome assembly GCA_948472305.1 of Vicia faba. Taxonomy (NCBI): domain Eukaryota; kingdom Viridiplantae; phylum Streptophyta; class Magnoliopsida; order Fabales; family Fabaceae; genus Vicia; species Vicia faba. The sequence goes on along the minus strand of OX451740.1, from coordinate 1,307,190,332 downwards.
GTGCACAGAGAGCATTAGGATGATAATGAGGAGATGTTGTGTTAGGATTCTTCGGAGCTTCTTTCAAAGTTACCAGGTTGGATCTCAACAAATGCGGAAGCACTTGAGATAGTGTCATATTAATTCGGGTAAATTGTCTTACTGGTCTTTCTGTTCTAGGATGGTCGTTCCTTTGTTGAGTAAGCACGGGCTTAGGGATCAAGACAGCCCCCACCATTGGACGTAATTCAGTTCTTTCTTGATTCCTTTGAGGACACACAACACCAACTTCTTTCTTCCCAATAAATGGTTTTCTTACAGCGGCAGAGGATGCGTCTTTCTAGATCTTCCCACTCTTAATCCCGGCTTCCACTCTTTCTCCGGCCAGGATTAATTCCGTGAAGCCTGCTGAAGAGCTTCTAATTAAATTATTAAAGAAAGGACCAGATAGGGTACCCAAAAACATGTCTACTAGTTCTCTTTCAGAAAGGGGAGGCTGGACTCTTCCCGCTAAGTCCCTCCATTTCTATGCGTAGTCTTTGAAACCTTCATTTGAAACCATAGCCATACTCTGGAGTTGAGTACGGGTAGGAGCAAGGTCTACATACTGATATTGTTTATAGAAAGCAGCGGCAAGGTCTTCCCAGTTGTGGATATTGGCCCTTTCAAATCGATAGAACCAATCAAGTTGAGTTCCAGATAGACTGTCTTGGAAAAAGTGGACTCATAAATCTTTATCCGTAGTGTGAGGCTGTATCTTACTCACATAGGATCGGAGATTCATTTTGGGGCACGAAACTCTATCGTATTTAGCAAATATCGGTGCCTTGAATTTGGGTGGAATGATAATCCCAGACACCAAGCCTAGCTCCTCAAAGTCTAGCCAAGGTACTTTCTGGATTTCCATTGCGCTTAGTCGTTGTTCTAGATGATTATACTTGTCGTCGACTGGGGGATACTGCTCTTCCGAGTAATCCTCTTCTTCTTCTTCCTCTTCAGACTCTTGTTAGACAACTGCTTCCTTTCCTTTCCCATCTTGATTGTCTTTTTCACCAGATGACGTTGCAAAGTCTAGGGTCCTTCTTGCTTGTCCTTGGAATCTATTTCCCATATTCAGAACTATGGTTACTTTCTTTTTCTTCTTCTTTTCTTCAATCAGCAAGGTTTTCAGATCTTCTTGTCCTTTGGCTAGAGTCAAGAACATCTGTTGAAACTGAGCATTATGTGCTTGTAGGTCTTTCACTGTCTGCTCGAGATCCATCTTAATGAAATAAACAATAGAAAGATGAGGAGACTTGTTGTGAGAAAACCTGCTTATGTTATGATGAATGGTAAATGCATATGCAATGATTTCAAGGAAATTAGAGATTTAAAATTGCTTTAGACCAAAAAGGAACACACGTTATATTAATAAATCAGAGCTTGAGTAAATCATGCCTCTTTTGGGCTTACAAAGCAGTACAAAAACTCTAACATAAAAAAGTTGTACGCATCCTCTTTGGTGCGATGTAGGCATTCAGGCTCCGCTCCTCATGAAGTTGCTTAGTGAGTCCAAAACCTTCTTCTCGCTGGCGTAAAATTGGGCTTCGAAAGTGTCTCGCTCACCCTTAAGTTGTATCAAATTGCTTTGTAAGTCTTCAAGAGAGGTAGGCATGTCAGGATGTAGGATAGTGTATGGGACATCTCCTTCCATAATAAGCTCTATGATTACCGGGAGAATGGAGGGGTAAGGCATCATAAGACTTTGAGCACGAGCTCGTACCCATTTAAGGTAAGGCTCAAAAGGGATGGAATTATTATGCCCCAATGTCTTGATATCTACCTTGTTCAACATCCTCCAAGCTCGGATAAATCTCTGGCGATGACCTTGATCGTTGTTCTTGTAGTCAAATACCAAACCTTGGATGAGCATCTCATGTGGGCCATCCCTTCGGGCGTAACAAAACTGTCTTAAGGCTAAGCAGGGGTTGTAGGTGATACCCCCTCTAATGCCAAGTAAAGTGACATTAGGGAATTCTCCACAACGGTCGATAATAGTAACATTCTCTATTGATCGGGAACACCAATGAATGTCTGAATGTTTGAGAGTCATCAACCTATGTAACCACCTTGAACCTTGATCGTTCTTCAATACAGATTGGGGAAGATTCAAAATAAACCATCTTGCCAAGAGAGGAGTACAACACATAAGGATACCTCTTTTCCTCATAGTGCGAGTGTGAAAGGAATGTGGGATGTCCCCTAGCAAAGTAGGCACCGAGCTACGAGACATTAAGATTTTGACGGTGTTCACGTCTATGAGTTGGTCGGGATTTGGAAACAAAACCATCCCATATATGAGGAGAGCCACAATTTCCTCAAAGGCTTGAAAATACAAAGTGTTCCAACAGTTTTGGGCTTTCTCAAACAAGAACTTTGCTAGGAAACCTTTGACACCACTCCTTGTTTCCCAATTTGTTGTGATATCAGATGGTTGCAAGTGTAGAGCTTGAGCAATATCTTATAGCTTTGGATCTCTTTTGGTACCATTGAAAGGTAGTTGATTGAGAATGGGAATCCTCGAGAGTCGGGAGAATTCTTCCAAAGTTGGCACAAGTTGATAATCAGGAGATGTATAGAAATGGTGTAGAGGATCAAAGAACTGAAAGAGCACCTTCATCATGTCCTCATCAGTGTTAGAGGTGACCAAGTTTAGCAGGCGACCATGTCTTTCAGTAAATGGAGAGTTTTCAGGAATCCTTGATGCTAGCTCTTTAAGTTGAGGAGGGATCTTTACAAGGTTAACTTGAATGGTTTTCATGCGAATAGAATCCATGTCCTACAAAACAGAACAAAGATAAATCCCAAGATCCTTCAAATGGTTAGTGAATATGAGTATGATGTTATTATGTTTATGATGTTATGTACAAGTATACATATACAAACAAAGCAAACAAGTCCTTAGGTTTAGGCTTGCATGGAGTCTCATAGGTAAGTACCCTCTTGAAGTTTAGTTGGCTCAAACTTGTCCTAGTAATGGTAACCGGGTTCTAAGAAGCTCAATATCACTGGTTTGTTTCCTTGGGAATTATTTCAAGACAAGCCTCTTTAATGGCGACTGAAATATCCCAAAAAACCAAACCTCAATGAGTGTAGTATCGAGTATCTACCAACTTCAGACTGCACCAAAGTCGGTCATCTCACTACGTCCTAAAGGACAAACTGGTCAAGTAAAGGTTCTAAAAGTTCATTAGTGCTTCATGACATCACTGAGTGGCTCTGTATTCTCCTTGACTACTCAAGTTCTACCGGTACCCACAAATATGCCGAACTAACATCGCTATTGCTTAGACCATATCGGTATACCCTGCACAGTTTCCACAATGTATTGCTACTTACCTATAAGGTATCCCAAATCCGGGTAGAGGATTCAAACCCAAACGAAGAACCATAATGTAAAGCATACAAGTCAAACAATGAAAGCAAGTAAATGTGACCTAACCCTAAGGTAACCCCACTTTTAAAATTGTCTCCAGCAGAGTCGCTAGTTCTGTGATAAGGTGAGAGAACTGACTTGGGTGTTTTGCATTTTATCGCAAATGTTGCGGTTAGCATGAGTCGCCACCTACTTTTCTTTTATCCAAAAGGAAAGGTGAAAGAGCACAGGAAATACCTTTGAGATTATTTCTTGAGTTCGGGGGGTAGATTATGAAAAGGGAAGGTATTAACACCCTTTTCATCCATGGTTTTCCATGGCCTCTTAGTTACTTTCTAGGTCACTTGCTTTTGTTTGAAATTGTGCTTTGTGTGGTTTTTGAAAGTAATTTGTAAAGAGACCAATGTTTAGGCAAACTTTGTAATGATTCTCATTTGTAAGAATGTATACAAAGATGTTGATCTTTTCAAAATGTTTTCAAGTTTGAAAGATGTTTTTGAAAGTGTTGGTGTTTTTTTTAACATAGCAAGGATATTTTGGTTTGAAAATGAGCAAGCAACTAGGAACATTCTACCTACTCAAAAGTCTTTCATGTTCATTTCCTCTTTCCTTTGACATTGTTACCTTACCATTTATTTGGTAAGTAACCCTATATTTGGATGTAACTGGGATGGGCGTGGGTCATCGTATAACCATGATTAGCAAGGTTGCAAGGTATCTTAGCATCTTTCTTTAGGAAATAAGATCATTTTGAAAAGGCAACATAGATAGCGTCATCGAGGGACTATGATCTTGTATTTTTGCTTGTTTTTGCTAAGATACCTCACATGCATAATATGACCATTTTTATAAGGCAACCAAATGGATTTTACCCTAGGGGTGCTTGTGTGCAAGTGTGTTGATTTTCATGCTTTGTTTAGTCTTTGATTAGGGTTTCCTACTTGTTGATTTTATCTTCTCATACAAACCCTAATTACTAACATTTATATAAAGCGTTAAATAGCGAAAATACAATTGCTACGCTATTACATCATTAAGGGAGGGGAGTGTACAAATTTACAAATGGGGATTGCAAGAAAATAAACCTAATTATCTATTACAACCATATTGAATATTGTAAAAAACTGAAAATAAAATGCAAGAATATAAATGGAAAAAAGAAATGATTTTTGTTGTTTTTATGAATGGGTTTTTTTTTTGTCTTGACCTAATTAAAGAAAATGATTAATTAAAATTAAATAAAATTAACTTAAACTAATTAAGAAAATAAATTAACTTGAAAAGGATTTTTAGGGTTTTTTATGAAAAGGCTTTAAATTAATGAAAATAAAATGAAGTTTAATTAATTAAAATAAACCTAAGTTCTAAATTAATTTTAACTAAGAAAATAAAATAATATACTAATTTATCCTAAGTCTAAAAATTAATTATTTAAGAAAAAAGAAATTAATTTGTTTGAGAAAATGTTTTTTTTATATCTTTTTGTTTTATAGAGAAAATAAATATATAAGTATGACTAATAAATAAAAATATTTTTAGATTTTTATATGATTTATGAAAATAATAATAGTAATAATAATAATAACAATAGTATTAATAACAATAGTAAATAAAATTAAAAAATGAAATAAAAATAAAAAATAAGTCAGGGAGGTGGATTAGTAATGCAAGAGGTGTTGTGAAGAAAAAAATATTAGGCCCACATGAGAGCCCAAGCGCTGCCAAAAAAAGCACAAAAAGTCAGAAAATAGTGAAAAAAATAACAAAAGGTCACGCTGGGGCTTGAACCCAGGACCTAAGGGTGACATGCGCGTGCTTTAACCACTGGGTGGTGATACATCTGTTAACTTGTGTGAAAGGATAAATACATAACACAAAACGCGCCCTGATTACACTTCATCTTCAACCTCCGGCCAAAGGATCTGTAACTTCTTCATCTCTCAACAAAAATGAAAAGTTCAAACATGAAAGTTGTGGCATTTCTTCCCACGAATCCAACCATGTAAATAAATTAAGCTAACAGTCAAAGATGAATGAGAATTTTTCTGGCCCTAATTTAAAACCTAAAAATTTTAGAAAACTTCAACTCTGAAATTCTCTAAGCTCAGGCCATATAAATGCAAACTATGAATATGTACAACTTCGTGGCAATGGTATCTACATTTTATCTTCACAAATCAAAAACAAATGATGCTTGTATGAAGAGATAGAAGTTTGAAAACTTACCTCTTGCAGTTGGAGTCGTGTATGGAGTTTGAGCAACCTTTATGATGGCCTGATAATTTCTATAGCTTGCCTGGACCTCCTTGAGTGTGTTCCAACTCCTACATTGCTTTGAGGATTGTTGAAACTCCCAACTCAAGTCAAGTTGCAAGCTTCAAAGTTGGAAATGATGGATAATGATGGAGGAGTTACAGTCAAGGAACAGGGGTCTGAATCACTTTGACATGATGTATATTAAGTGTTTGGATGGTTAAAACTCAATACGTACGAGTGAATATGGAGATGGCTATGGGAGGTTCTTAACTGTCAAGTTATGGAAGATTTTGAGTTGCAGAGTGCTTGGGAGTGTTTTGGGGTCTTAGTATTCGTGTGTTATGTTGCAATAGACTTGTGTATATATATGGAAAAGGTTAGATATCAAATACACTCAAGGTTTCTGAGTTCTAGCCTTTTGGCTCTATGACTTGCTTTTGAAGAAAAGTGAGAAGACAAATCTCAAAGTGTTGTACAAGCATGTTCTAAGTTCAAAGAGGCTTTAGAAACATTGATTTTGGTTTATAGGGGTTGTGTGTGCAGAAAGAATAAGTGCAAAGCTCAAGGAGTTGACAATTGCAAAAGTGATGCTTTATCAAAATGGAAATGGCAACTTTGTGCCATAAATGGAAATGTAACTTAGATAAAGGCTCGAGTGCTTGGATTAAAGCTCTATCAGCTGTGTAAACATTTATTTACAAAGTGACAAACAAGTTTGAGGCCTAAAAAGCAAAGATTATGCATCCTAGGCTTGGATTTGAATTTTTGTTCATCATGAAATGGCTTGTAATTTATGTTTGAAAACCTTAAATTCATCTCTTCGATTCTCCTTGCTCACTCATGATCTCAAGGAGTTCTTGGACATTTTGGAAAGCTTGTAATGTGCTATACAACCACTCTTTAATTCACTTTTTAAAATTTCCTTTGGAACTATATGAAAAACTTCCATGAAATTAGGTCAAAATCCTGACCAAAACTAGGGCAAAATTTCACTAAGTGTTCAATTTCAAGACCATGACTTTATGAATTAATAACTTGAGATCTAATAACTTTTATAAGAAGTTGTGTAAAGCAATGTTATATATATCATGTAGATCTACAACTTTCATGTGGAAAGTTTCTTCTGAATCATCTTGTATCATGGTGCAAAATTAGCTCAAAGTTATGAAAAAACATGAAGTTTTAAATACTTAGAAAAATTTCTAAGTTAGAAAACTTTGACTTTTCAAAATGAAATCTTGACTTTTTGATTTCTTGATGAATAAGTTTCATATTTTGACATGTTTTGATGAATTGTGATCTTTGACATTGGATTTTGACCAAAAAGTCAAAGTTTGACTTTTCAATGTAAAGTTGACTTTTGATTAGTTTACTGAAAATTCACTATCAATCCAATTGATCTTGAGTAATATTTTAGGTCATGCCATTAGGTTAAAATGATGAAATTTAACTCTTGAAACCATGCTTCAAACCAATTGACCATTTGCTAGGTTAAAAATCAGAAAATGCCCTTTCTCAATCAAAACCCTAATTTTGACCATTTTGCCCTTTTGATGATTTGATCAAATATTTTGAGGAATTATGGTCCAAACTTGATCAAATGATACATATGAGTTTATAATGTTGATGTGGATAAAAAATTATGAAGTTTGATTGTAAATTGGCCATAGTTGACTTTTTCCCCAATACAACTGATTTTTAGGTCAATTGCTCAATTGACTGAGCAAAAGTGTGATCCAAGGCTTGAAACTTGACATGAGTACTCTTGGGGGTCCATAATGATACATGAAAGTCATATGATGCATTGAAAGTTCAAATATCCTTGTGCAATCTCAAACCCTAATTTTGGTCATTAGTTCTTAAGGAGGTGTCTTGAATTGGTCAACCCTAGTGCAGTCTTGAACCAAGAGAGATCCTTGTGAGAAAAAATTTGATAAATGAGAGGGAAAATTTTGGGGTACAATAGCTGCCCCTGTTCAATCTTCTTAAACCTGAAGAGTTAGATTGGAAGATTTTCCATTCGTGACTTGAAGGTGAAAGATGATTGGACACTAGAGTGCCCAGAAATTTGCACTCGAGGATGTGATGGTTAATGTTGTAGGGAATGGGCTTAAAGATGCCATTTGGAGAGGAAATGAGAAGTTGTCGGAGATGGGCTTGTAGATACCGTCCAAAATGACTGTTGGACTGTATCTGAAAGAGAATCTGAATGAGTATCAGAATGATGTCCATGTCTAGAGCGTATCTGAGTTGTATCTGAAGGATGAATTTGTATCAGAACGGCTTTCGTGTCTAGAGCGTATCTGAACTGTATCTGGAAGCTGTGTCTGAATGAGTATCAGAATGGCGTCCGTGCCTGGAGCGTATCTATACTGTAACTGAGAGAGAATATAAATGAGTATCAGAATGGAATCCGTGTCTGGAGCGTATCTGAACCTTATCTGAAAGCTAAATCTGAATGAGTATCAGAATGGAATTCGTGTCTGGAGTGTGTCTGAACTGTATCTGAAAGATGAATCTGAATGAGTATCAGGATGGCATCCGTATCTGGAGCGTATCTGAACTGTATCTGAATGTTGAATCTGAATGTTGAATCTGAATGAGTATCAGGATTGCATCCGTATCTAGAGCGTATCTGAACTGTATCTGAAAGCTGAATCTTAATGAGTATCAGAATGGCATCCGTGTTTGGAGCGTATCTGGACTGTATCTGAAAGATGAATCTGAATGAGTATCAAAATGGTATCAGTGTCTGGAGCGTATCTGTACTGTATCTGAATGTTGAATCTGAATGAGTATCAGAATGGCATCCATGTCTGGAGCGTATCTGAACTGTATCTGAAAGCTGAATCTGAATGAGTATCAGAATGGCATCCGTGTCTAGAGCGTATCTAACCAGTATCTAAAAGTTGAATCTGAATGAGTATCAGAATGGAATCCGTGTCTAGAGCGTATCTGAATTGTATCTGGAAGTTGAGTCTGAAGAAACCCGTGTAGGATTGCTTCATCTGGTCATGTAGATAATTGTTCGGGCTTGTCTCAGGTATCAATCTCCGACCTTTGTAAATTGTTGATGATAGCCATATGTTGACTGATCTTTCCAGAAAATATGAAAGATTAGTTGTATGCAATGTCATGATGTATGAAATGTATTGTATAATGATGTTCTTAATAAAATGAATGAAATCATGTTGTATGCGTTCATTTTGTCAATGTCATAACGTATGGATGCGATGTATAGGCATATAAGCTATGTTGATGTAGCACTGTTCGATTAGGGGAAATAAATCCCTGACTGTTATTGGGGCCGTGGAGTGTAAGTTTTCAGGATTTGACGTGTTGATGAGTTGACGAGCTCCTATTTATTAGAGAAACAAACTATGTTGTAAGGGAAATGCCGTTTATGGCTTTGTGAAATCCTGTTGGGGAATCCTGATAAATTCAGCTTCTTCTACTGGGGAGTGATAATTGGAAAGTTTGTTCCGCTGGGGATACGAGAGAGCTTGGTATCATTAAGCTGCACATTGTCGGGGATTTCAAGGAATAGCCTAAAGATATTATCCTATTCTTTAAAGCCATTAGTGATTGTGTTCTATTTTTGCTCATTTGTAGACAGTTGTTATGTTCAAATGCATATGCTCAAAAATAAATCATTGGATTTTTTTTAAAATAAAACACGGAAATTAAAGGAAAAACAAATAATTTTGCTCTTTCAAAGGAGTATCTTTGTATTAACATGAGTAAGTATTTTTTACAATGAGACAAACATCCTAGTAAGAGAACGTCGTCGTAAATTATGAACATTTGATACAAAGAAAAGATAGTTATGTGCAATAATCCCATGGGGTTCCCATTCTTCTATAGTCCTTGTGTCTCTGGGCGTCTTATCCACTTGTTGCCTTGTCCGAAGTTGATTGAATTGATTAGAACCGTTGAGTTTTTCAGTTGAAGCCAAAGGTTGTCTGCAAGGTGATCCAACGGGACATAGTCGTATGCTTTGATTCCCTAACTTTTGCCCGGACCGCCTTTTCGGGTTTTCAGTCCACCGGGATACCCTTTTTTGCCCAAGTCGCCCTTTCGAGTTTTCAACTTGCCGGGTGTATAGATTTTGTTTTGTTTTTATCCCTAATTTTTGCCCGAACCTTTTTGGTTCGCCGGGATGCCCTTGTTTTGCCTAGGTGTGTCAACCTAGCGGGTCTCTTATGTGTAGTATCTTTTGACTATGTCCGTGTTCACAGGGTTTGGAAGGTCGTCGCCATCCATAGTGGTAAAGATCATTGCTCCACCAGAGAATATGATTTTGATCATAAACGGTCCTTCGTATGTAGGAGTCCATTTTCCCCTGGGATCACCTTGCGGTAGTATGATGCGCTTGATCACCAAATCCCCGACTTGATATACTTGGCGTCTGACATTTTTGTTGAAAGCCTTAATCATCCGTTTTTGATACATTTGACCATGACAGACAGAGTAAGCCTTTTCTCATTAATTAAGTTCAGCTGATCAAGTCGAGTTTGGATCCAATCGTCTTCATTCAACCCTGCATCCTTCATAGTTCTCTGAGAGGGGATCTGGACCTCAATAGGCAAGACAGCTTCCATGCTATATACTAGAGAGTAGGGTGTTTCCCCAGTTGATGTGCGTTTTGTGGTATGATAACCGTGGAGAGCGAATGGTAGCATCTCGTGCCAGTCTTTGTTCGTGACTGTCATTTTCTATATGATCTTTTTGATGTTCTTATTTGCGGCTTCGACAGAACCATTCATCTTTGGCCGGTAAGGGGAATATTTGTGGTGATGGATCTTGAATTGCACACACAGTGCGGTGATCATAGTGTTGTTGAGATTCATACCATTGTCAGCGATGATTCTCTCTAGGATACCATACCGACAGGTGAGATTCAGTTTGATGAATCGGGCTACAACATTCTTGGTAATGGAAGCAAAAGAAGCCGCCTCAACCTACTTCGTGAAATAGTCAATGGCCACCAAGATGAAGCGGTGTCCATTAGAGGTCGTTGGCTTGATTTCACCAATCATATCGATGCCCCACATAGCAAAGGGCCAAGGAGTTGTCAAGACATTCAAGGGAACCGGAGGTACATGCACCTTGTCAGCATAGATCTGACACTTATGACAACTTCGAGAGTGTTGATAGCAATCTGCTTCCATGATAGACCAGTAATAACCTTCCCGTAGAATTTTCTTTGCCATCGTATGCCCGTTGGAATGGGTGCCAAAAGTTCCCTCATGTAGATCAGCCATGAACGTTTATGCCTCAACCTTGTCTACGCAACGAAGCAAAACAGAGTCAGGGTTGCGTTTGTAAAGAATGCCATTATTAAGGAAGAACTTAGTGGATAATCTCCTTAAGAACGTCTTATCATTGACTGAAGCTCCTTCTGGATATTCTTGAGCCTCGAGATACCTCTTGACTTTGTGAAACCAAGGCCGGTCCACTACTTCTTCAGTATTAATCTCGTGACAGTGAGCTGGTTAATCCATTCGTTCAATGGTGATCTGGGGTTCCTCGTTATCCCATTTAAGTTTAAACATGGATGACGTTGTGGCTAGCACGTCTGCTAGCTGAGTTTCTTCTCGCGGGAAATGCTCGAAGGTAGTCTTCTTAAAATATGGGATCAATGTCAACACATGTTCTTTGTAGGGGATAAGGTTATGGTGTTTAGTGTCCCATTCCCCTTTGATCTGGCTGATGACTAAAGCTGAATCTCCAAATACATTTAAGGATTTGATCCCCAAATCTATGGTAACTTTGAGACCAAAAATACACGCTTCGTATTCTGCCATGATATTTGTACAATTGAAGCAGAGTCTTGTCGTAAAGGGAGTATGACACCCTTCAGGAGATATGAGTACAACACCTATACCATTGCCGAGTGCGTTGGATGCCCCATCAAAAACCAGGGTCCATCGGGATCATTGTTCAGGTCTGTCATATGGTCTAAAATTTTCACATTTGTTTACCATCATGATGTCTTCATCTGGGGATTCGAACTTCATGGACTGGTAGTCATCCACAGCTTGATGAGCAAGGTGATCAGCTAGTATACTGCCCTTTATTGTTTTTTGGGTAGTATATTGTATGTCATATGCTGTCAGGATCATCTGCCATCTCGCTATTCTCCCAAAAAGGGCAGGCTTCTCGAAGATGTATTTTATAGGATCCATTTTGGATATCAATAATGTAGTATGGGTCAGCATATACTGTCTTAGCCGACGAGCAGTCCATGATAGAGCGCATCAAGTTTTCTCGAGCAGTGAATATCTTGTTTCACAATCAGTAAACGTTTTACTCAGGTAATAAATAACATGCTCTTTTTGGCCAGACTCATCATGCTGCCCCAGCACACACCCCATTGAATTTTCCAAAATAGTCAGATACATGATCAATGGTCTTCCCTCGACTGGTGGCATCAAAACAGGAGGTGCTTGCAGGCACTCTTTTGTAACGCGGTGGGAGAACTGACTTGGTTGTTTTGTGTTTTATCGCAAATGTTGCGGTTAGTAAGAGTTGCCGCCGAATTTTATTTTATCCAATAAGGAAAGGCTGAAAAGAACAGGAAAGACCTTTAGAGATGTTTTCTTGAGTTAGAGGGGTAGATTATGAAAAGGGAAGGTATTAGAACCCTTTTAATCCATAGTTATCTATGGGCTCTTAGTTGCTTGCTATATCACTTGATTTTGTTTGAAATTGTGCTTTGTGTGTTATTTGAAAGTATTTTGAAAAGAGGCCATTGTTTAGGAAAACTTTGTAATGATTCTTGTTCGTAAGAATGTCTACAAAGGTGTTGATCTTTTGAAAATGTTTTCAAGTTTGAATGGTGTTTTAAAAGTGTAGGTGTTTTCTTTTTTTTGAAGATAGCAAGGATGTTTTGTTTTGAATTTGAGCAAGTAACTAGGAACAATCTAACTACTCAAAAGTCTTTCATGTTCATTTCCTTTTTCCTTTGACATTGTTATCTTACCATTAATTTGGTAAGTAACCCTATATTTGGATGTAAACGGGACGAGCATGGGTCATCGTATAACCATGATTAGCAAAGTTGCAAGGTATCTTAGCATCTTTCTTTAGGGACTAAGATCATTTTGAAAAGGAAACATAGATAGCGTCATCGATGGATTATGATCTTGTATTTTTGCTTGTTTTTGTTAAGATACCTCACATGCATAATATGGCCATTTTTATAAGGCAACCAAGTGAATGTTACCCTAGGTGTGCTTGTGTGCAAGTGTATTGATTTTCATGCTTTGTTTAGTCTTTGATTAGGGTTTTCTACTTGTTGATTTTATCTTCTCATACAAACACTAATTACTAGCATTTATATAAAGCGATAAATTGCGAAAAGTAAAATTACTACGCTATTACATCCTTAAGGGAGGGGGTGTACAAATTTACAAATGCGGATTGCAAGAAAATTAAACCTAATTATCTATTACAACCATATTGAATATTGTACAAAATTGAAAATAAAATGCAAGAATATAAATGGAAAAAGAAATGATTTTTGTTGTTTTTATTTATGAAAGGGGTTTTGTCTTGACCTAATTAAAGAAAGTGATTAATTAAAATTAAATAAAATTAATTTAAACTAATTAAGAAAAGAAATTAATTTGAAAAGGATTTTTAGGGTTTTTTATGAAAAGGTTTTAAATTAATGAAAAATAAAATGAAGATTAATTAATTAAAATAACCTAAGTTCTAAATTAATTTTAACTAAGAAAATAAAATAATATATTAATTTAACTTAAGTATAAAAATAATATACTTAAGAAAAAGAAATTAATTTGTTTAAGAAAATGTTTTTTTAATCTTTTTGTTTTATAGAGAAAATAAATATATAAGTATGTCTAATAAATAAAAATATTTTTATTTAGATTTTTTTATTAATAAAAATAATAATAATGCTAATAATAATAAATAATAAAATTTTTAAATAAAATATAATAAAATTAAAAAAAAAACAGGAAAAATGAAATAATTCAAAGGAATGGGCCATGGGGGTGCTGAAGTAAATCAAGGTTAGGAGTCTGCAAAAATGGGAGGCCCAGCACAAAGGCCCAAGCGCTGCAAAAAAGCTCAGAAATGTAAAAAATAGTGAAAATAACAAAAGGTCACGCTGGGACTTGAACCCAAGACCTAAGGGTGACAGGCGCGCGCTTTAACTATTGGGGTGGTGATACATCTATTAATTTGTGTGAAAGGATAAATACATAACACAAAATGCGCCCTGATTACACTTCATCTTCAACCTCCAGCTAAAGGACTTGTATCTTCTTCATCTCTCAACTAAAATGAAAAGTTCAAACATGAAACTTGTGGCATTTCTTCCCCCCGAATCCAACCATGTAAATAACTTAAGCTAACAGTCAAAGATGAATGATAATTTTTCTGGCCCTAATTCAAAACCTAAATATTTCAGTAAACTTCAAGTCTAAAATTCACTAAGCTCAAGCCATATAAATGTAAACTATGGATATGTACAGCTTCGTGGCAATGGTATCTACATTTTATCTTCACAAATAAAAATCAAATGATGCTTGTATGAAGAGATAGAAGTTTGAAAACTTTCCTCTTGCAGCTGGAGTCGTATATGGAGTTTGAGCAACCTTTGAGATGGCCTGATGATTTCTGTAGCTTGCCTGGACCTCCTTGAGTATGTTCTAACTCCTACTTTGCTTTGAGGATAGCTGAAACTCTCAACTCAAGTCAAGTTGCAAGCTTCAAATTTGGAAATGGTGGATGGTGATGGAAGAGTTATAGTCATGGAACAGGGGTCTGGATCACTTTCATATGATGTATATTAAGTGTTTGGATGGTTAAAACTAAATACGCACGAGTGGATTTGGAGATGGATATGTGAGGTTCTAAACTGTCAAGTTAAGGCTAATTCTGAGTTGCAGAGTGCTTGGGAGTGTTTTGGGGTCTTAGAATTCGTGTCTTATGTTGCAATAGACTTGTGTATATGTATGGAAAATGTTAGAGATCAAATTCACTCAAGGTTTCTGAGTTCTAGCCTTTTGGATCTATGACTTGCTTTTGAAGAAAAGTGAGAGGACAAGACTCAAAGTGTTGTACAAGCATGTTCCGAGTTCAAAGAGGCTTTAGAAACCTTGCTTTTGGTTTATAGGGGTTGTTTGTGCAGAAAGAACAAGTGCAAAGCTCAAGAAGTTGACAATTGCAAAATTAGTGCTTTATCAAATTGGAAATGGCAACTTTGTGCCATAAATGGAAATGTAACTTGGATAAAGGCTCAAGTGCTTGGATTAAAGCTCTATCAGCTGTGTAAACATTTAATTACGAAGTGACAAACAAGTTTGAGGCCTTCAAAGCAAAGATTATGCAGCCTAGGCTTGGATTTGAATTTTTGTTCATCATGAAATGGCTTATAATTTAAGTTTGAAAACCCTAACTTTATATCTTCGATTATCCTTGCTCATAAATGATCTCAAGGAGTTCTTCGAAATTTTTGAAAGCTTGTAATGTTATATACAACCCCTCTTTAAATCACTTTTGAAAATTCCCTTTGGAACTATATGAAAAAGTTCCATGAAGTTAGGTCAAAATCCTGACAAAAACTAGGGAAATATTTCACTAAGTGTTCAATTTCAAGACCATGACTTTATGAACTAATAACTTGAGATCCAAGCATTTTTAGAAGAAGTTGTGTAAAGTAATGTTGTATATATCATGGAGATCTACAACTTTCATGTTTAAAGTTTCTTTTGAATCCTCTTGCATCATAGTGAAACATTTACTCAAAGTTGTGAAAAAATATGATGTTTTAAACACTTAGAAAAATTTCTAAGTTATAAAACTTTGACTTTTCAAAATGAAATCTTGACTTTTTGATTTCTTGATGAATAAGTTTCATATTTTGACATGTTTTGATGAATTGTGATTTTTGACATTGGATTTTGACCAAAAAGTCAAAGTTTGACTTTTCAGTGTCTAGTTGACTTTTGATCAGTTGACTGAGAATTCACAATCAATCCAATTGATCTTGAGCAATGTTTTAGGTCATGCCATTAGGTCAAAAATATGAAATTGAACTCTTGAAACCATGATTCAAACCAATTGACCATTTGCTAGGTCAAAAATCAGAAATTGGCCTTTCTCAATCAAAACCCTAATTTTGACCATTTTGCCCTTTTGATGATTCGATCAAATATTTTGAGGAATTATGGTCCAAACTTGATAAAATGATAAATATGAGTTTATAATATCAATGTGGATCAAAAATTAGGAAGTTTGACTGTAAATTGACCATAGTTGACTTTTTGCCCAATACAGTTGATTTTTAGGTCAACTGCTCAATTGACTGAGCAAAATTGTGATCCAAGGCTTGAAAATTGACATGAGTAATCTTGGGGGTCCATAATGATCCTGAAAGTCATATGAAGAATTGAAAGTTCAATTATCCTTGTGTAATCTCAAACCTTAATTTTGGTCATCAGTGCTTAAGGAGGTGTCTTAAGCTGATCAAACCTAATGCAGTATTGAATTGAAGGAGATCTTGTGAGAGATTACTTGATAAATGAGAGGGCAAATTTTAGGGTACAACAGCTTCCCTTGTTCATGACATCACTCAGAGGCTCTGTTTTCTCCTTGACTACTCAAGGGCTACCGGTACCCACAAATATGTCGCACTAACATAGCTATTGCTTAGACCATATCGGTATACCCTGCACAGTTTCCACAATGTATTGCTACTTACCTATAAGGTATCCCAAATCCGGGTAGAGGATTCAAACCCAAACAAAGTACCATAATGTAAAGCATACAAGTCAAACAATGAAAGCAAGTAAATGTGATCTAACCCTAAGGTAACCCCACTTATAAAATTGTCCCCAGCAGAGTCGCCAGTTTTGTGATAAGGTGGGAGAACTGACTTGGGTGTTTTATGTTTTATCACAAATGTTGCAGTTAGCAAGAGTCACCACCGAGTTTTATTTTATCCAAATGGAAATATGAAAAAACACAGGAAAGACCTTTGAGATTATTTCTTGATTTCGGGGGGTAGATTATGAACAGGGAAGGTAATAGCACCCTTTTCATCCATGGTTTTCCATAGCCTCTTAGTTACTTGCTAGATCACTTGCTTTTGTTTGAAATTGTGCTTTGTGTGGTTTTTGAAAGTAATTTGTAAAGAGACTAATGTTTAGGAAAACTTTGTAATGATTCTCATTCGTAAGAATGTATACAAAGATGTTGATCTTTTCAAAATGTTTTCAAGTTTGAAAGATGTTTTTGAAAGTGTTGGTGTTTGTTTTGAACAAAGAAAGGATATTTTGGTTTGAAAATGAGCAAGCAACTAGGAACATTCTACCTACTCAAAAGTCTTTCATGTTCATTTCCTATTTCCTTTGACATTGTTATCTTACCATTTATTTGGTAAGTAACTCTATCTTTGGATGTAATCGGGACGGGCGTGGGTCATTGTATAACCATGATTAGTAAGGTTGCAAGGTATCTTAGCATCTTTCTTTAGGGACTAAGATCATTTTGAAAAGGCAACATAGATAGCGTCATCGAGGGACTATGATCTTGTATTTTTGCTTGTTTTTGCTAAGATATCTCACATGCATAATATGACCATTTTTATAAGGCAACCAAGTGGATTTTACCCTAGGGGTGCTTGTGTGTAAGTGTACTGGTTTTCATGCTTTCTTTAGTCTTTGATTAGGGGTTTCTACTTGTTGATTTTATCTTATCATACAAACCCTAATTACTAACATTTATATAAAGCGTTAAATTGCGAAAATACAATTGCTGCGCTATTACATCATTAGGGGTGGGAGTGTACAAATTTACGAATGCCGATTGCAAGAAAAATAAACCTAATTATCTATTACAACCATATTGAATATTGTACAAAATTGAAAATAAAATACAAGAATATAAATGGAAAAAAGAAATGATTTTTGTTGTTTTTATGAAAGGTTTTTTTTTTGTCTTGACCTAATTAAAGAAAAATGATTAATTAAAATTAAATAAAATTAACTTAAACTAATTAAGAAAAGAAATTAACTTGAAAAGTATTTTTAGGGTTTTTTGGTGAAAAGGCTTTAAATTAATGAAAATAAAATGAAGATTAATTAATTAAAATAAATCTAAGTTCTAAATTAATTTTAACTAAGAAAATAAAATAATATACTAATTTATTCTAAGTCTAAAAATTAATTAAAGAAAAAAGAAATTAATTTGTTTGATAAAATGTTTTTTTTAAATCTTTTTGTTTTATAGAGAAAATAAATATATAAGTATGACTAATAAATAAAAATATTTTTAGATTTTTATATGATTTATGAAAATAATAATAGTAATAATAATAATAATAACAATAGTATAAATAACAATAGTAAATAAAATAATAAAATAAAATAAAAATAAAAATAAGTCAGGGAGGTGGAATGCAAGAGGTGTTGTGAAGAAAAAATATTAGGCCCACATGAAAGCCCAGGCGCTGCCAAAAAAAGCACAAAAAGTCAGAAAATAATGAAAAAAATAACAAAAGGTCACGCTGGGGCTTGACCCAGGACCTAAGGGTGACAGACGCGCGCTTTAACCACTGGGGTGGTGATACATCTGTTAACTTGTGTGAAAGGATAAATACATAACACAAAACGCGCCCTGATTATAATTCATCTTCAACCTCCGGCCAAAGGATATGTAACTTTTTCATCTCTCAACAAAAATGAAAAGTTCAAACATGAAAGTTGTGGCATTTCTTCTCACGAATCCAACCATGTAAATAACTTAAGCTAACAGTCAAAGATGAGTGAGAATTTTTCTGGCCCTAATTTAAAACCTAAAAATTTCAGAAAACATAAACTCTGAAATTCTTTAAGCTCAGGCCATATAAATGCAAACTATGGATATGTACAGCTTCGTGGCAATGGTATCTACATTTTATCTTCACAAATCAAAATCAAATGATGCATGTATGAAGAGATAAAAGTTTAAAAACTTACCTCTTGCAGTTGGAGTCGTGTATGGAGTTTGAGCAACCTTTATGATGGCCTGATGATTTCTGTAGCTTTCCTGGACCTCCTTGAGTGTGTTCCAACTCCTACATTGCTTTGAGGATGGCTGAAACTCCCAACTCAAGTCAAGTTGCAAGCTTCAAATTTGGAAATGGTGGATAATGATGGAGTTGTTACAGTCAAGGAAAAGGGGTCTGGATCACTTTAACATGATGTATATTAAGTGTTTGGATGGTTAAAACTCAATACGCACGATTGGATTTAAAACTCAATGTAAAGTTGACTTTTGATTAGTTTACTGAAAATTCACTATCAATCCAATTGATCTTGAGTAATGTTTTAGGTCATGCCATTAGGTCAAAATGATGCAATTGAACTCTTGAAACCATGCTTCAAACAATTTGATCATTTGCTACGTCAAAAATCAGAAACTGCCCTTTCTCAGTCAAAACCCTAATTTTGACCATTTTGTCCTTTTGATGATTTGATCAAATTTCTTGAGGAATTGTGGTCCAAACTTGATCAAATGATGCATATTAGTTTATAATGTTTATGTGGATCAAAAATTATGAAGTTTGATTGTAAATTGGCCATAGTTGACTTTTTCCCCAATACAACTGATTTTCAGGTCAATTGCTCAATTGACTGAGCAAAAGTGAGATCCAAGGCTTGAAACTTGATATGAGTATCCTTGTGCAATCTCAAACCCTAATTTTGGTCATTAGTGCTTAAGGAGGTGTCTTGAGTTGGTCAACCCTAGTGCAGTCTTGAACCAAGAGAGATCCTTGTGATAAAATATTTGATAAATGAGAGGGAAAATTTTGGGGTACAACATCTTCCCTTGTTCAATCTTCTTAAACCTGAAGAGTTAGATTGACAGATTTTCCATTCGTGACTTGAAGGTGGAAGATGATTGGACACTAGAGTGCCCAAAAATTTGCACTCGAGGATGTGATGGTTAACGGTGTAGGGAATGGGCTTAAAGATGCCATTTGGAGAGGAGATGAGAAGTTGTCGGAGATGGGCTTGCAGACGCCATCCAAAATGATGGTTGGACTGTATCTGAAAGAGAATCTGAATGGGTATCAGAATGGTGTCCTTGTGTGGATCATATCTGGTTGTATGTGAAGGATGAATCTGTATCAGAATGGCATCCATGTATGGAGCGTATCTGAACTGTATCTGGAAATTGAGTCTGAATGAGTATCAGAATGGTGTCCGTGTCTGGAGCGCATCTGTACAGTAACGGAGAAAGAATCTAAATGAGTATCAGAATGGCATCCGTGTCTGGAGCGTATCTGAACCATATCTGAAAGCTTAATCTGAATGAGTATTAGAATGGAATTCATGTCTGGAGCATGTCTGAACTGTATCTGAAAGATGAATCTGAATGAGTATCAGAATGGCATCCATGTCTAGAGCATATTTGAACTGTATCTGAAAGTTGAATCTGAATGAGTATCAGAATGGCATTCGTGTCCGGAGCGTATCTGAACTGTATCTAAAAGTTGAATCTGAATGAGTATCAGGATGGTATCTGTATCTGGAGTGTATCTGAACTGTATATGAAAGTTGAATCTGAATGAGTATCTGGATTGCATCCGTATCTAGAGCGTATCTGAACTGTATCTGAAAGCTGAATCTGAATGAGTATCAGAATGACATCTATTTTTGGAGCGTATCTGGACCGTATCTGAAAGATGAATCTGAATGAGTATCAGAATGGCATCCGTGTTTGGAGCGTATCTGAACTATATCTGGAAGTTGAATCTGAATGAGTATCAGAATGGCATCCGTGTCTGGAGCGTATCTGAACTGTATCTGAAAGCTGAAGCTGAATGAGTATCAGAATGGCATCCGTGTTTGGAGCGTATTTAACCAGTATCTGGAAGTTGAATCTGAATGAGTATCAGAATGGAATCCGTGTCTGGAGCATATCTAAACTGTATCTGGAAGTTGAGTCGGAAGAAACCCGTGTAGGATTGCTTCATCTGGTCGTGTAGATAATTGTCCGGGCTTGTCTCAGGTATCAATCTCTGACCTTTGTAAATTGTTGATGATATCCATTTGTTGACTGATCTTTCTTGAAAATATGAAAGATTAGTTGTATGCAATGTCATGATGTATGAAATGCATTGTGTTGTACCCCAAAATTTTCCCTCCCATATTCTTCAAGATTTGCCAAGATCAATCTCCAAATGGTTCAAAATCCCTCAAGGGTTGCACAGTCCAATTGCCTCCTAACACAGTCAAAATTAGGGTTCTGGTTCTTGCAAAGAAATTGAGGTTTTTAAGGGTCCAATCAAGTCCCATATGCCTATATACATTGTCAAGCATCCACATGTCAAGTTTCAAGGCTCACAAGATCAAGTTGCACAGTCAAAAGCCCTAATTGCTTCACATTCAACTGCAGGGGCAAAATGGTCATTTGACAGTCAAAAGTCAAAATTTTTGGTCAACATCTTATTTTGAAGCCACAATCATCATTTGATCAATTCTTGATCATGATTCCACAAGCATGGCTCAAAAAGTCTCAAGATGTCAAAAGTTTCTATTTTTGGACAGCTGAAAAGTCAACTGCAAATTGACCAAGGCATAACTCTTTCATGGTTTATCAGAAAAATCCCATCCAATGCTCATTTTGAAGGGGGTGACATTTCCTACAACTCATCTTCACATTCTAAGTCCAAGAAATGCTCTCACAAAAAGTTATCAATTTCAACATTATAGGTCGTTTTCAAAAGTCAACAAAAAGGCACTTTAAGTCAAAGACCATAACTTGAGATTCGTAAATCAAAATGACATGGGACCAAAGGCATTGGTTAGAGGACTTCAAGACCTTTCCAAAATGTCCAAGAACATGTTCATAGCTTCAAAATTAAGCAAGATATGCATTGGAGAAGTTGGGAAATTTTTGGGAACTTTCAAAAGTCAACTTTGCCTAAAACACTTCATTTTTGCTAATGGGCCTCAAATTCTTTCTTGAATCTTTACCCAAGGCCTATGCACGACCCATTGAACTTAATTTGATTTATTTTCTAATTTTTAATTAATTAATTGAATTTATATTAATATTAATTCATTTAATTGGTTTTAATTATAGGAAAATCAAAAAGATATGTTTTTGGATCTTTTGTGAAGCAAATCAAATCAGGGAAAGCTGGCAAACTCATTTCTCAATCAAAAAAGGAAAATCATCCATAATTGGCAAGGTTTTCATTGAAAAAGATTGAAAATTACATGATTGAATATCAAAGATTGCAAACTTAATTTCATGGACTTTTGGGCCAAAGTTTTAACCTAATTCACATCACATACATATGCTGAGGCCAACCCTAGTGTAGAACACGAAAAAGCTGCCATAGAACTCCATAACAAAGTTGCAAAAAATTGAGAAAAAGTGTGAAACTGATTTCCTATTTGCAGCACAATTCAAAGCTTCTCTTTGATTCAAACATATTGCTTGAGTCTCCAGGAAGCCATTGCCATCAAAAACCAATCCTAACACGCGAAGAATCAAAGAACACGAGTCATTTGGTTTGTCTTGTTTTTCAAAATTGCATAACATGATTCATGCGTTTTTAATCCATTTTCTTGTTTGATTTATGTTAATAGGGACCTTCTGAGGCGATTGGTATAATCCAATTGAGTGATAACTGCCTGAATCAAAATCCACCATGAACGAAATCTAGGGTTTCTGAAGCTTTCAATTAGGGCTTTAGGCATAAAGGAAAATTGGACCTTGAGACAAGCATGGTTGAATTCGTCAAGGCCAGACGAATTCAACCAGACCCTCGCGCCCTTTTTATGTGACCCATAGCTCTAGTCGCTATTATTGGGACATTTGCTTTGTAGGGGTTTAAAACCCCCGCTATCTTGTTTTGTTTTTTACAGGAAACGAAGAAGAAGACGTGTGTGGCATCGTGTGACTGGAGGGTTCAAATCTGGCGCGCTTTATTTTGTTCTATACCATTAATGTTTGTTTTTTATATAATATTTGTTGTCCATTATTTTAACAAACGCGCTTGATAGCTCAACTGGAAAAGGACGTGGCTTGCAAGTACTGGGATCTGGGTTCGATTCCCAGGTCCCCCCATATAATTGTTGATTTTTGTTTTAACACGTTCTAGTGTAGTATTCATCCAAAGGTCCACCATACATACCCACGCCTAAGCTTGCCAAGTGGCTGTGACTATCAATCCAAGGGCTGCAAGAGAAGGAGTATCATGTGCCCAGTCAAAAAACACGCACACAATCAGGAAAGTCAACCAGGCTTTGTCTTAATGGGCCTGAATTGCTTCACAAAAACCTCCACTTTGGGCCATCACACCCCTTTGGTTTGCATATTTAAATTTTATTTTCTTTTCTTTTTAATACTTTTAATTGTTTTAATTATAATTAATTCACCATAAATAATTTTTCCTAATAAAGATCAGAAACTCAAAAATGTTTTTTTTAATTATTTATTAAATTTGCCATTAACATATTTTTGTACATAAATAACTAACAATTAACTTAGTTAATTTAGGTTTTAAATTTTAATCCTTTTTCTTAATAAATAAAATTGTATAGAATTAGGTTTTGACTTTTAATTATTTTTATCATTATTGATTATCATTATTTTTGTAAATAACATGAAAATTAATTAATTAGCTTAAATTAGGTTAACTTTAACATTTTCTTAATAATTAAAATAAACTTAGAATTAGGGTTCTCTTTTGATTTTAATTTCTTTATCTTCATTAAATACGAAAAAAACATCTTTCTTTAATTAATTAAATTAGTATTAGGTTTAATTTTAATTTAATTTCAAATAAAAGGACAAAAAACTTTTAATTTCAAGCAAAGGGTCAAAACCCGAGGACGTCCTGATTTTAATTCTTTCGCGCGCATTATTTTCTTATTGGATTATTATGTAACTGCTTTCCGGATGTAATAGTAATTAGGTTTATCGCTTTTCTTTACTTTCCGCATCTTTATCAAAAACGGTTCTTTGTATTTTGGCGATGTATAGACCCGCGCCTTGTAATAGCGTAGCTTTTACCTTTCCGTATTTTATTTTTCGCACTCTTAAACTGCTAAATTGCATGAAAGAATGTATGGTAATTAAAAACAACTCGTAGCTCACAATTTCCTGATCAAAGATAAATATAAACTGAAAACAATACACAATGCACCTGCCACTTCTAGGGTACGCCTCACTCGTTGCCTTCGAAAGTGGTCGTCAAGTATAGGATGTTTTAGCGGTCGCTCTTATGTCTAAGATCCAGTCGCCTCGAAATGGTTGCCTCGGATTAAAAAGGATCTAGGACATTAGGGTTACTTCTAAGGTGTCCTACTATTGCTTCGGTGACCACACTGTCCCTAAAATCGAATTGACCCGAACACCTCCAACGGTGGTGCTACCTACCTCTCAATGGTGGGATGGCACTACCTTAAGGACTTTTACACAGCCTAATTCCTTAGGGTAGGTAGATGACTCATGGGTACTTGCTCTCTTCAAAAACAAATCAAAAATCTTTTCACACTGACACTTTCAAAAGCTTTCAAAACAAATTTTTCAAACACTCTTGAGGACAGATACAAGAGTCACTCAGAAATCTTTCAATGAAACTTTTTCAAACCCACTCACATTTTGAAAAGCAAACATTTTGAAAACATAAGAGCAAGTACCTAAGAGCCCGTGGATAACCACGGATAGAAAGGGTGCTAACACCTTCCCTTTCTATAAATCTACCTCCCGAACCGAGAAACAATCTCATAAGGATTTTTGCTGTGCTTTTGTCCTTTCCATGTTGGAGAAAATAAAAGACGGTGGCGACTCTTGCTTACCGCGACATATGCGATCCAGCTTTAAACAGTCAGTTCTCATTTCCACCGATCATACATTGTATAATGATGTTCTTGATAAAATGAATGAAATCATGTTGTATGCGTTCATTTTGTCAATGTCATAATGTATGGATGCGATGTATAGGCATATAAGCTATGTTGTTGTAGCACTGTTCGATTAGGGGAAATAAATCCCTGAATGTTATTGGGGCCGTGGAGTGTAAGTCTTCATGTTTTGACGTGTTGATGAGTTGACGAGCTCCTATTTATTAGAGAAACAAACTCTATTATAATGGGAACACCGTTTATGGCTTTGTGAAATCCTGTTGGGGAATCTTGAGAAATTCGGCGACTTCTACCGGGGAGTGATAATTGGAAATTTTGTTCCGCTGGGGATACGAGAGAGCTTGGTATCATTAAGCTGCACATTGTCGGGGATTTCAAGGAATAGCCTAAAGATATTATCCTATTCCTTAAAGCCATTAGTGATTGTCTTCTAGTTTTGCTCATTTGTAGACAGTAGTTATGTTCAAATGCATATGCTCAAAAATAAATCATTGGATGTTTTTTTAAATAAAACACAGAAATTAAAGAAAAACAGATAATTTTGCTCTTTCAAAGGAGTATCTTTGTATTAACTTGAGTAAGTATTTTGTACAATGAGACGAACATCCTAGTAAGAGAACATCGTCGGAAAGTATGAACATTTGATACAAAGAAAAGATAGCCATGTGCAATAATCCCACGGGGTTCCCATTCTGCTATAGCCCTTGTATCTCTGGGCGTCTTTTCCACTTGTTGCCTTGTCCGTAGATTATCGAATTTATTAGAACCGTTGAGTTTGTCAGTTGAAGCCAAAGGTTGTCTGCAAGGTGATCCAACGGAACATAGTCGTACGCTTTGATTCCCTAACTTTTTCCTGGATCGCCCTTTCGGGTTTTCAGTCCACCGGGATACCTTTTTTTTCCCAAGTCGCCCTTTCGAGTTTTCAACTTGTCGGGTGTATATTTTTTTTTTGTTTTTATCCCTAATTTTTGCCCGAACCTTTTTAGTTCGTCGGGATGCCCTTGTTTTTCCTAGGTGTGTCAACCTAGTGGGTCTCTTATGCGTAGTATCTTTTGACTATGTCCGCGTTCACAGGGTGTGGAAGGTCGTCGCCATCCATAGTGGTCAAGATCATTGCTCCACAAGAGAATATGCTTTTGATCACAAACGGTCCTTCGTATGTAGGAGTCCATTTTCCCTTGGGATCACCTTGCGGCAGTATGATGCGCTTGATCACCAAATCCCCGACTTGATATACTTGGCGTCTGACCTTTTTGTTGAAAGCCTTAATCATCTATTTTTGATACATTTGACCATGACAGACAGCAGTAAGCCTTTTCTCATTAATTAAGTTCAATTGATCAAGTCGAGTTTGGATCCAATCGTCTTCATTCAACCCTGCATCCTTCATAATTCTCAAAGAGGGGATATGGACCTCAATAGGCAAGACAACTTCCATGCTGTATACCAGAGAGTAGGGTGTTGCCCCGGTTGATGTGCATGTCGTGGTACGATAACCGTGGAGAGAGAATGGTAGCATCCCATGCCAGTCTTTGTACGTGACTGTCATTTTCTATATGATCTTTTTGATGTTCTTATTTGCGGCTTCGACAACACAATTCATCTTTGGCCGGTAAGGGGAAGATTTGTAGTGCTGGATCTTGAATTTCACACATAATGCGGTGATCATAGTGTTGTTGAGATTCGTACCATTGTCAGCGATGATTCTCTATGGGATACCATACCAACAGATGAGATTCTGTTTGATGAACCTGGCTACAACATTCTTGGTAAAGGAAGAGAAAAAAGTTGCCTCAACCTACTTCGTGAAATAGTCAATGGCCACCAAGATGAAGCGGTGTCCATTAGAGGCTGTTGGCTTGATTTCACCAATCATATTGATGCCCCACATAGCAAAGGGCCAAGGAGCCGTCAAGACATTCAAGGGAACCGGTGGTACGTGCACCTTGTCAGCATAGAACTAACACTTATGACAAGTTCGAGAGTGTTGATAGTAATCTACTTCCATGGTAGACCAGTAATAACCTTCCCGTAGGATTTTCTTTGCCATCGTATGCCAATTGGAATGGGTGCCAAAATTTCTCTCATGTAGATCAGCCATGATCTTTTCTGCCTCAACCTTGTCTACGCAACAAAGCAAAATAGAGTCATGGTTGTGTTTGTAGAGAACGCGATTACTAAGGAAGAACTTAGCGGAGAATCTCCTTAAGAACTTCTTATCATTGACTGAAGCTCCTTCTGGATTTTCCTGAGCCTCGAGATACCTCTTGACTTTGTGAAACCAAGGCCAGTCCACTACTTCTTCAGTATTAATCTCGTGATAGTGATCTGGGGTGCCTCGTTACCCCATTTAAGTTTAAACATGGATGACATTGTGGCTAGCACGTCTGCTAGATGATTTTCTTCTCGCAGGAAATGATCGAAGGTAGTCTTCTTAAAATGTGGGATCAATGTCAACACATGTTCTTTATAGGGGATAAGGTTATAATGTTTGGTGTCCCATTCCCCTTTGATCTGGATGATGACCAAAGCTGAATCTCTGAATACATTTAAGGATTTGATCCCCAAATCTATGGAAGCTTTGAGACCAAAAATGCACGCTTCGTATTCTTCCATGATATTTGTACAATTGAAGCAGAGCCTTGTCGTAAAGGGAGTATGACATCCTTCAGGAGATATGAGTACAACACCTATACCATTGCCGAGTGCGTTGGATGCCCCATCAAAAACCAGGGTCCATCAGGATCCTTGTTCAGGTTTGTATATGGTCTAAAATATTCACAGTTGTTTACCATCATGATGTCTTCATCTGGGAATTCGAACTTCATGGACTAGTAGTCATCCACAACTTGATGAGCAAGGTGATCAACTAGTATACTTCCCTTTATTGCTTTCTGGGTAGTATATTGTATGTCATATTCTGTCAGGATCATCTGCCATCTCGCTATTCTCCCAAAAATGGCAGGCTTCTCTGAGATGTATTTTATGGGATCCATTTTGGATATTAAGAAAGTAGTATGGGTCAGCATATACTGTCTTAGCCGGTGAGAAGCCCATGCCAGAGCGCAGCAAGTTTTCTTGAGCAGTGAATATATTGTTTCACAGTCAGCAAACTTTTTGCTCAGGTAATAAATAACATGCTCTTTTCGGCCAGACACATCATGATGCCCCAACACATACCCCATTGAGTTTTCCAAAACAGTCAGATACATGATCAATGGTCTTCCCTCGACTGGTGGCATCAAAACAGAAGGTTCTTGCATGTACTCTTTTGTTACTCGGTGGGAGAACTGACTTGTTTGTTTTATGTTTTATCGCAAATGTTGCGGTTAGCAAGAGTCGCCACCGACTTTTATTTTATCCAATAAGGAAAGGCTGAAAAGAACAGGAAAGACCTTTAGAGGTGTTTTCTTGAGTTAGGGGGGTAGATTATTAAAAGGGAAGGTATTATCACCCTTTTCATCCATAGTTATCTACGGGCTCTTAGTTGCTTGCTAGATCACTTGATTTTGTTTGAAATTGTGCTTTGTGTGTTTTTTGAAAGTATTTTGAAAAGAGGACATTGTTTAGGAAAACTTTGTAATGATTCTTGTTCGCAAGAATGTATACAAAGGTGTTGATCTTTTGAAAATGTTTTCAAGTTTGAATGGTGTTTTGAAAGTATAGGTGTTTTATTTTTTTGTAGATAGCAAGGATGTTTTATTTTGAATTTGAGCAAGTAACTAGGAACAATCTACCTACTCAAAAGTATTTCATGTTCATTTCCTTTTTCCTTTGACATTGTTATCTTACCATTGATTTGGTAAGTAACCCTATATTTGGATGTAAACGGGATGAGCGTGGGTCATCGTATAACCATGATTAGCAAAGTTGCAAGGTATCTTAGCATCTTTCTTTAGGGACTAAGATCATTTTGAAAAGGAAACATAGATAGCGTCATCGAGGGATTATGATCTTGTATTTTTGCTTGTTTTTGTTAAGATACCTCACATGCATAATATGGCCATTTTTATAAGGCAACCAAGTGGATTTTACCCTAGGGGTGCTTGTGTTCAAGTGTATTGATTTTCATGCTTTATTTAGTCTTTGATTAGGGTTTTCTACTTGTTGATTTTAACTTCTCATACAAACCCTAATTACTAGCATTTATATAAAGCGATAAATTGCGAAAAGTAAAATTACTACGCTATTACATCATTAGGGGAGGGGGTGTACAAATTTACAAATACGGATTGCAAGAAAATTAAACCTAATTATCTATTACAACCATATTGAATATTGTACAAAATTGAAAATAAAATGCAAGAATATAAATGGAAAAAGAAATGATTTTTGTTGTTTTTATTTATGAAAGGGGTTTTATCTTGACCTAATTAAATAAAATGATTAATTAAAATTAAATAAAATTAACTTAAACTAATTAAGAAAAGAAATTAATTTGAAAATGATTTTTAGGGTTTTTTATGAAAAGGTTTTAAATTAATGAAAAATAAAATAAAGATTAATTAATTAAAATAACCTAAGTTCTAAATTAATTTTAACTAAGAAAATAAAATAATATATTAATTTAACCAAAGTCTAAAAATTATATACTTAAGAAAAAGAAATTAATTTGTTTAAGAAATTTTTTTTTAATCTTTTTGTTTTATACAGAAAATAAATATATAAGTATGTCTAATAAATAAAAATATTTTTATTTAGATTTTTTTTATTAATAAAAATAATAATAATGCTAATAATAATAAATAATAAAAATATTAAATAAAATAAAATAAAATAAAAAAACAGGAAAAATGAAATAATTAAAAAGAATGGGCCATGGGGGTGCTGAAGTAAATCAAGGTTAGGTGTCCGCAAAAATGGGAAGCCCAGCACAAAGGCCCAGGCGCTGCAAAAAAGTTCAGAAATGTAAAAAAAATTGTGAAAAATAACAAAAGGTCACGCTGAGACTTGAACCCAAGACCTAAGGGTGACAGGCGCCACTTTAACCACTAGGGTGGTGATACATCTGTTAACTTGTGTGAAAGGATAAATACATAACACAAAACGCGCCTTGATTACACTTCATCTTCAACCTCCAGCCAAAGAACTTGTATCTTCTTCATCTCTCAACAAAAATGAAAAGTCCAAACATGAAACTTGTGGCATTTCTTCCCGCGATTCCAACCATGTAAATAACCTAAGCTAACAGTTAAAGATGAATGAGAATTTTTCTGGCTCTAATTCAAAACCTAAAAATTTCAGAAAACTTCAACTCTAAAATTCTCTAAGCTCAGGCCATATAAATGCAAACTATGGATATGTACAGCTTCGTGGCAATGGTATCTACATTTTATCTTCAAAAGTCAAAATCAAATGATGCATGTATGAAGAGATAGAAGTTTGAAAACTTGCCTCCTGCAGCTGGAGTCGTATATGGAGTTTGAGTAACCTTTGTGATGGACTGATGATTTCTGTAGCTTGCCTGGACCTCCTTGAGTATGTTCCAACTCCTACTTTGCTTTGAGGTTAGCTGAAACTCTCAACTCAAGTCAAGTTGCAAGCTTCAAATTTGGAAATGGTGGATGGTGATGGAGGAGTTATAGTCAAGAAACAGGGGTCTGGATCACTTTGATATGATGTATATTAACTGTTTGGATGGTTAAAACTCAATACGCACGAGTGGATTTGGAGATGGCTATATGAGGTTCAAAATTGTCAAGTTAAGGCATATCCTGAGTTGCAGAGTTGCAGATTCGTGTGTTATGTTGCAATAGACTTGTGTATATGTATGGAAAAGGTTAGAGATCAAATGCACTCAAGTTTTCTGAGTTCTAGCCTTTTGGATCTATGACTTGCTTTTGAAGAAAAGTGAGAGGACAAGACTCAAAGTGTTGTACAAGCATGTTCTGAGCTCAAAGAGGCTTTAGACACCTTGCTTTTGGGTTATAGGGGCTGTGTGTGCAGAAAGAACAAGTGCAAAGCTCAAGAAGTTGACAATTGAAAAAGTAGTGCTTTATCAAAATGGAAATGGCAACTTTGTGCCATAAATGGAAATGTAACTTGGATAAAGGATCAAGTGCTTGGATTAAAGCTCTATCAACTGTGTAAACATTTAATTATGGAGTGACAAACAAGTTTGAGGCATGCAAAGCAAATATTATGCAGCCTAGGCTTGGATTTGAATTTTTGTTCATCATGAAATGGCTTATAATTTAAGTTTGAAAACCCTAACTTTATCTCTTCGATTCTCCTTGCTCACAAATCATCTTAAGGAGTTCTTGGACATTTTGGAAAGCTTGTAATGTTCTCTACAACCCCTCTTTGAATAACTTTTGAAAATTCACTTTGGAACTATATGAAAAACTTCCATGAAGTTAGGTCAAAATCCTGACCAAAACTAGGGAAACATTTCACTAAGTGTTCAATTTCAAGACCATGACTTTATGAATTAATTACTTGAGATCTAAGAATTTTTAGAAGAAGTTGGGTAAATTAATGTTTTAGATATCATGGAGATCTATAACTTTCATGTTGAAAGTTTCTTTTGAATCCTCTTGCATGATGGTGAAAAATTTACTCAAAGTTGTGAAAAAGTATGGAGTTTTAAACACTTAGAAAAATTTCTAAGTTAGAAAACTTTGACTTTTCAAAATGAAATCTTGACTTTTTGATTTCTTGATGAATAAGTTTCATATTTTGACATGTTTTGATGAATTGTGATTTTTGACATTGGATTTTGACAAAAAAGTAAAAGTTTGACTTTTTAGTGTACAATTGACTTTTGATCAGTTGACTGAGAATTCACTATCAATACAATTGATCTTGAGCAATGTTTTAGGTCATGCCATTAGGTCAAAAATATGCAACTGAACTCTTGAAACGATGATTCAAACCAATTGACCATTTGCTAGGTCAAAAATCGGAAATTGCCCTTTCTCAGTCAAAACCCTAATTTCGACCATTTGCCTTTTTGATGATTTGATCAAATTTCTTGAGGACTTATGGTCCAAACTTGATCAAATGATAAATATGAGTTTATAATATTAATGTGGATCAAAAATTAGGAAGTTTGACTGTAAATTGGCCATAGTTGACTTTTTCCCCAATACAGTCGATTTTTAGGTCAACTACTCAATTGACTGAGCAAAAGTGTGATCCAAGGCTTGAAAATTGACATGAGTAATCTTGGGGGTCCATAATGATCCATGAAATTCATATGAAGCATTGAAAGTTCAATTATCCTTGTGCAATCTCAAACCCTAATTTTGGTCATCAGTGCTTAAGGAGGTGTCTTGAGCTGATCAAACCTAATGCAGTATTGAACTGAAGGAGATCTTGTGATAGATTACTTGATAAATGAGAGGGAAAATTTTAGGATACAACAGCTTCCCTTGTTCAATCTTCTTAAACCTGAAGAGTTAGATTGGCAGATCCGCCATTCGTGACTTCAAGGTGAAAGATGATTGGACACTAGAGTGCCCGGAAATTTGCACTCGAAGATGGATGGTGAATGGACTTATAGATGCCATTTGGAGGAATGTTGGTAAATACTAGAAGAAGTATCAGCACAAATATCTTGTTGATTTATACTAAAACTTGATGTTTTACATGTGAGAAAAATAGTAAAATGCACATGCCTGCATGATGTTCACGAGATATGGTATTATGTTAAATGCATATGGTATGTACATGATATGATGTATGAATGTGAGATGTATGTATTTGTTCGGGAAAATAAATCCCAGACTACTGCTGAGGAAATTCTTGAATCCCTGATTGCTGTTGGGGATGAAGAATATGCATATCTTCAAACTTTGTTGAAAGGATGCTTTCACTGGAGAATATCTCTTGAATGTCAGCTGTTATCTGGTCGGATCCAGGCTTCACAATTTGCCGAGGATGAAGTAGTCAACTGTTATATGGTTGGATCCAAGCTTCACGTCAACTTACTGAGGGAAGAGACAAATTAACTGTTAATTAGTCGGATTCCAGGCTTTGTAGAAAATTATCTTGAAATTGAATAGTTATCTGGTCGGATCCAGGCTTCACAACAACTTGATGGGGATACGGAAGTTAACTGTTATCTGGTCGAATCCAGGCTTCACAGTAACTTGAAGTGGTAACTATTATCTATTCGGGTCTAGGTTTCATGGTTTTTGGAAAGTTGTACTATTATCTGGTCGAGTCCAGACTTCATAGTGTCTCTCTGGGGATTATAGTTAGTTGTTATCTGGTCGGGCTCCAGGTTTCACAATAAAATGTTTGAAAAACTATTATCTGGTCAGGTCCAGGCTTTGCAGATTTCTGAGGTTGATGAGGTCAATTTTTATCTGGTCGGGTCCAGCTTTCACCATAAAGTGTTTGGGGATTTAGTCGTTATTTGGTCAGTTTCCAGGTTTCACAATGAATCTCTGAGGGTAATTGCTATCTGGTCGGATCTGGGCTTCACAACAACTTGCTTGAAAAGATGAAATTGAAAACTGATATCTGGTCAGATCCAGGTTTCAGAGTAATTTGTTGGGACAAAGGCAAACTCTACTGGGGAAAATAAGTTAAACCTTGGTCGGGTTTAGTCCAGGTTCTTGTATATCTTTGAAGAGTTAGATTATTATCTGGTCGGGTCCAGGTTTCATAGTATCTTGAAATTGAGATCAACTTTTATCTAGTCGGGTCCATGTTTCAGATACTCAAACTGTTATCTGGTCGGGTCCAAGTTTCAATAATTCACTAGGGATAGTGGCAAACTCTATTGGAGAAGAGGAGTTTTGGTAATGATTTTGTAGGAATTAAACTGCTATCTGGTCGGGCCCAGACTTCGGCAATTGAAGAAGTCAAACTATTATCTGGTCGGGTCCAGGCTTCAGTAATAACTTGAAAATTGTGCTAATATCGGATCCGGTCCAGGCTTCATAGTATCTTTTTGGAAATAGTAAAGGCTTTGCTGACGGCTTTACCGGGGATCAGGGGCCGTGGCCCTATGATTTGCAATAATCTGAAAGGAAAATTCAAACTGGAGAGTGTAGACTCAGTCGGGTAGGACAGACTCAGCTTGGGGAGGATACACTCAACTGGGGGGATATATACAGTTGGGGAATAACAGGTTCAGCTGGGGAGGATGGACTATGCTGGGGGAATACAGACTCGGTTGGGGAGGATGTACTCGGCTGGGGAATTCTGTGGTTCCTCGATTGTTGTTGGGGAAATAAAACCTGTTGGGGAAATAAACCTTGTCGGGGAAATAAACCCTGTTGGGGAAGTAAACCCTGTTGGGGAAGTGAGTTTCTTTTAGGAAGAGATCCATGAGGCTTCAACTTGTAAAAATCGACTTAGCTGGAGAGAGAGCTTTCAAGAGATTGAGACTCTGGTCGGGGATTATCCTATGCAAAGAGACTTTGTGAGTAAATTTGTTGAGGAGGATGTTAATGGAATAACTCT
Organism: Vicia faba; assembly: GCA_948472305.1. Classification (NCBI taxonomy): domain Eukaryota; kingdom Viridiplantae; phylum Streptophyta; class Magnoliopsida; order Fabales; family Fabaceae; genus Vicia; species Vicia faba. The sequence continues at coordinate 1,307,156,363 of OX451740.1, read as the reverse complement.
ATGAAGGTATTCCCTATTTATTTAATGAATTTCCCGTTACTGCTTAGGTCATATGTGTCAAACAGTTTTAATTATGTTCATCTGCATATGTTCATTCAATTTTAGTCATTGGACATATTTGCATTCAAAACAAAGACAAAAAATTTTCACTTCAAAGTATATTTGTAAAAGCACGTTATGAGTTCAAAGAGGCTTTAGACACATTGATTTTGGTTTATAGGGGTTATGTGTGCAGAAAGAACAAGTGCAAAGCTCAAGGAGTTGACAATTGCAAAAGTGATGCTTTATCATAATGGAAATGGCAACTTTGTGCCATAAATGGAAATGTAACTTGGATAAAGGCTCAAGTGCTTGGATTAAAGCTCTATCAGTTGTGTAAACATTTAATTATTGAGTGACAAACAAGTTTGAGGCATGAAAAGCAAAGATTATGCATCCTAGGCTTGGATTTGAATTTTTGTTCATCATGAAATGGCTTGTAATTTAACTTTGAAAACCCTAACTTCATCTCTTCGATTCTCCTTGCTCACAAATGATTTCAAGGAGTTCTTGGACATTTTGGAAAGCTTGTAATGTGATACAACTCCTATTTGTTTCAATCTTGAAAATTCCTTTTGGAACTATATGAAAAAGTGCCATGAAGTTACGTAAAAAGTCTGGCCAAAGCTAGGGCAAAATTTCACCAAGTGTTCAATTTCAAGACCATAACTTTATGAATTAATAACTTAAGATCTAAGAACTTTTAGAAGAATTTGTGTAAATAATTGTTGTATATATCATGGATATCTAAAACTTTCATGTTGAAAGTTTCTTCTGAATCAACTTGCATCATGGTGAAAAATTGGCTCAAAGTTATGAAAAAACATGAAGTTTTAAACACCTAGAAAACATTTTAACTTATAAAACTTTGACTTTTCAAAATGAAATCTTGACTTTTTGATTTCTTGATGAATAAGTTTCATATTTTGACATGTTTTGATTAATTGTGATCTTTGACATTGGATTTTGACCAAAGAGTCAAAGTTTGACTTTTCAGTGTACAGTTGACTTTTGATCAGTTGATTGAAAATTCACTATCAATCCAATTGATCTTGAGAAATGTTTTAGGTCATGCCATTAGGTCAAAATGATTCAATTGAACTCTTGAAACGATGCTTCAAACCAATTGACCATTTGCTAGGTCAAAAATCAGAAATTGCCCTTTCCCAATCAAAACCTTAATTTTGACCATTTTGCCCTTTTGATGATTTGATCAAATTCCTTGAGGAATTAAGGTCCAAACTTGATAAAATGATACATATGAGTTTATAATGTTGATGTGGATAAAAAATTATGAAGTTTGATTGTAAATTGGCCAGAGTTGACTTTTTCCCCAATATAACTGATTTTTAGGTCAACTGCTTAATTGACTGAGCAAAATTGTGATCCAAGGCTTGAAACTTGACATGAGTACTCTTGGGGGTCCATAATGATCCATGAAATTCATATGAAGCATTGAAAGTTCAAATATACTTGTGCAATCTTAAACCCTAATTTTGGTCATCAGTGCTTAAGGAGGTGTCTTGAGTTGGTCAACCCTAGTGCAGTCTTGAACCAAGAGAGATCCTTGTGAGAAAATATTTGATAAATGAGAGGGAAAATTTTGGGGTACAACACCCGCTCTCTCCGGAAGAATAGAAAGATGGCAAATGATTTTGACCGAATACGACATCCAATACACAACCCAGAAAGCAATCAATGGATGTGTATTAGCTGATCATTTGGCTCATCAGGCTGTGGATGACTACCGATCCATGAAATTTGATTTCCGGATGAGAATATTATGTTAGTGACTGACTGTGAAGAACCTGGACCGGATGAAGGATCTGAGGAAGTATCCCAATGGACTATGGTTTTTGATGGAGCTTCCAACGCACTCAGCAATGGCATCGGTGCTGTAATTATATCTCTCGAGGGGTGTCATACTCCTTTCACTGCCAAATTATGTTTCAATTGTACCAACAATATGGCGGAGTATGAAGCATGCATCATGGGTCTCAAAGCTTCTATTGACCTAAGGATCAAGTTCTTAACCATTTTCGGGGATTCAGCCTTGGTAGTACGTGAAATCAAAAGGGGGTGAGACACGAAGCACCCTAATCTCATCCCTTACAAAGAATATGTGATAACATTGCTTCCACACTTTGAAGAAATCACCTTTGAACATTTTCCACGAGAAGAGAATCAGTTAGCGGACGCGCTAGCTACTATGTCGTCTATGTTCAAGGTCAGATGGGACAACGAGGCTCCTCAGATCACTATTGAGAGATTGGATGAACCAGCACATTGCTGTGAGATTGATACTGAAGAAGTAGCAGACAAACCTTGGTTCCATGAAGTGAAAAGGTATCTTGAGGCTCAAGAATATCTTTAGGGGGCATTTGTCAATGATAAGAAGTTTCTGAGGAGGTTCTCCGCAAAGTTCTTCCTCAGTAATGAAATCCTCTACAAGCGCAATCATAACTCTACTTTACTTCATTGTGTAGACAAGAGCGAAGCAGAGAGGATTATGGCACATTTACACGAAGGTACCTTTGGCACCCACTCTAGTGGACACACCATGGCTTAAAAGATCCTACGGGCAGGATACTATTGGTCCACTATGGAAGAAGATTGTTATCAGCATTCCCGAACTTGTCACAAATGCCAGATCTATGCTGATAAAATACATGTACCTCTGGTTCCCTTGAATGTCTTAACGGCTCCATGGCCCTTTGAAATGTGGGGTATTGACATGATCATAGAAATTAGACCTACCGTTTCCAATGGGCATCGCTTCATCCTAGTGGCCATTGATTACTTCACGAAGTGGGTTAGGGCTTCCTCTTTTACTACAGTTACCAAGAATGTTGTGGCACGGTTCATCAAACATAACCTTATCTGTCAGTATGGTGTGCCAGAGAGAATCATCACATATAATGGTAAAAATCTCAACAATACGATGATCACCAAACTCTGTAAACAATTCAAAATCTAGCATCATAATTCTTCCCCTTACCGGCCAAAGATGAATGGCACTGTGGAGGATACTAACAAGAATATGAAGAAAATCATACCAAAGATGATGGTGACTTTCAAAGAATGGCATGAGATGTTACCATTTGCTCTTCATGGTTACCGCACCTCAGCACGTACGTCAACAGGGGAAACACCTTACTCTCTGGTGTATGGTATGGAGGTTGTCCTACCTATTGAGGTTCAGATCCCTTCTTTGAGAATCATGAAGGATGTAGGTTTGAACAAAGATGATTTGATCCAGACTCGACTTGACCAGCTGAATCTAATTGATGAGAAAAGGCTTACTGTTGTCTGTCATGGTCAGATGTACCAAAAACGAATGATTAAAGATTTCAACAAAAAGGTCAGACGTCAAATATATCAAGTGGGTGATCTAGTAATCAAGCGCATCATACTGCCACAAGGTGATCCCAGGGGCAAATGGACTCCCATGTACGAAGGGCCATTTGTAATAAAAAAGCATATTTTTCTGGTGGATCCATGATTCTGACCACCATGGATGGTGACGACCTTTCTCACCCTGTGAATGCAGACATAGTGAAAACAAACTACACGTAAATAAGGACCCGCTAGGTTGACTGGCCTAGGAAAAAATAAGGGCATCCCGGCGAACTAAAAGGGTTCGGGCAAAAATTAACAATAAATACAAAAAAAAAATCAGTACCCCCGGTAAGTCGAAAACCTGAAAAGGCGGCTTGGGCAAAAAAGGGTATCCCGGTGGACTAAAAACCCGAAAGGGTGGTCCAGGAAAAAGTTAGGTATTTAAAGCGTATAACTATCTCCCATTGGATCACCTTGTGACCAGACTTCAGTATCAACTTTCAAGCTCAAACGGTACTAACCAATCCAGTCAGCTTCGGACAAGTAGAAAAGTGATGAGACACTTAAGGACATAGGGGCAATAGAAGAATTGAAACTCAATGGGATTATTACACATAGTTGTTTTCTCTTTGTACACTATTTTGTATAGTTTTCATTTTTCATGGTTGCGTTCTCATACTAGAATGTCAGTATCTTTGTACAAAAATGCATGTTATAGGAAAACTTCAAAATCAATGCAAATCACTTATTTGAAAGTACAAAACTATTTGTTTTCCATTTTTCTGTTTTCTTTTGCAAAAACATCTAGTGATTATTTTTTGACATATGCATTTGAATATGATTAATGTTTACAAATACTTGCATAAGAAACAGAAAGGCAGTTGCTAAATGACTTAAAGAAACGGGGCAAAATCTAAGAAAGTCATTTGTAGCCCCGACAGTTACTCTTTCAATCAGGCACAGGGGAATCCTCCTTTCACATCCTCGACATACGTCATAGTGATGCTTATGTCCCTGCAGGGTAAAAACAACCAAAATCCTTACCTTTGCCTCCCCAAACAGGAATGACTTCCTCCAGCCAAGTTCCCTCAGAGAGTTGAAATATGTATTCCCTAGTTGAGCTTTATAATCTCAAACAGTTTATAAAACCACCTCCGCGGTAGAGTTTATTTCTCTAACTGCGGAAGTTTATTCCCCAATAGAGTTTATTTCTCCACATCAGTAAAATCTTCCGACAGAGCATCCTTCCCGCATTGAGTCATTCTCAAGTATGAGTCAAAGATCCCCGATAGAATATCCTCAAACGGAAAGAGAAAATACATGGAAAATCATCTCCATTCAGCATCCCCACCAAAAATGAAAGATTCATCTTCCCAGTACTCCCCTTCAGCAGTCAGGGATTTATTTTCCCAGACTAAGAAATACCGTAACAGCATGCCATATTCATACATCATGTCACGCGCATACACATCGCATACAGCATAATCTCATTTATTTTGAGAACATTATCACACAATGAATTTCATACATCATGACATTGCATACAACTAACTCTTTACCGTTTTCAGGAAAGATCAAATCAACAAACACCGTTGACTACTTACGTGACCTGGTAGTTTTCTCAAAAGCTACGTCTAACGAAGGGCTATTTCAGCATTTTCCTCAAAAAGATGTTCTCAAAAGACCTTCTCTGGTTCAGTTAGACCGATACTAAGATCTTCCTGAATTCTATTCCCGTTGAAGATAATCCAAGACCTTTCTATGGTTCAGTTAAATCGACATAATGATTTTTCTTATTTCCATTCCAGTCAAAGTTAATTCAAGACCTTCTCTGGTTCAGTTAAATCGATACTAAGATTTTTCTGATTTCTACTCCAGTTGATGATAATTCAAGACTTTCCTCTGGTTTAGTTAAATCGACACTAAGATTTTTCTGATTTCTATTCCAGTTGAAGTTGAAGATAACCCAAGACCTTTTTCTGGTTCAGTTAAATCGATACTAAGATTTTTATGATTTCTATTCTAGTCAAAGTTAATTCAAGACCTCCCTCTGGTTCAGCTAAATCGATACTAAGATTTTCCTGATTTCTATTCCAGTTGAAGACAACTCAAGACCTTTCTCTGGTTCAGTTAAATCAACACTAAGAGTTTCCTGATTTCTATTCCAGTTAAACAAAATGCAAAGCCTGGAGTCCGACCAGATAGCAGTTAATTTCTTGTTCCCCCAGTAAGTCACTGTGAAGCCTGAAATACGACCAGATAGAAGTCAGCCTTATTATGCTCAGCAAGTAACTGTGAAGCCTGTATCCTGACCAGATAGCAGTTCACTTCTGTCTCTCCCATCAAGAGATGACTCCCCAGTAGAGTAATGGACAACTGAATCTCCTAAAATATATTTCCCAAGACAGAGACTAACATTCCTCAGTGGAGTCCTCTTCAACAACAGGAATAGGAATCCCCACAAAGGAATATCTCATGAAATCAACATTCTTCCATATGGCATCTTTAAGCCCATCTCCGATAACTCTCTGTCATATTCTCTCAATGGCATCTTTAAGCCTATCTCCGACGATCTTCTGTCATCTTCTCCAAAGGGAATCAATAAGCCCATTCTCGATATTATCTACACATTCAAGTATCATTTGAGACGAGTGCAAATTTTTGGGCGCTCTAGTGTTCAATCATCTTCCACCTTCAGATCTTGAAAGGAAGACCAACCATTCTACATCCTCAGGTTTAAGAAGATTGAAGAGGGGAAGTTGTTGTACCCCAAAATTCACCCTCTCAATTTACTCAACACATTCCCATTGAGGTCCCCAACTTTCCCTAGGATGACTAAGAATTGACCAGATAAATTCTCCTCCTAAGGCAATAAACCTCTAACTAGGTTTTCAATTTTCATCAAGATGTTTGAGCTCCAAGGGTCTCAAATGTTTTCCATGGCCCTAATATGTCCTCAAGGTTATCCATGCCAAATTTCATGCCCTACACAATAAGTTTGCTCAGTCAGTTGCTCAAATGCCTGAAAACCAACTTTACAAGGTCAAAAGTCAATTGTGACCTATATACAGTCACTATGATACGGTGGCAGAACCGACTGTTTTACTGGTTTGCGTTTCACATTTTTTATTCAAAAAATGTCGGGGTAAGAAAGAGTCGCCACCGACATTTATTTTATCCAATCATGGAAATGGAAAAAGAATAGAAAAAACCTTTTTTCGAGATATTCTGAGTACGGGGGGTAGATTATAGAAAGGGAAGGTGTTAGCACCATTTCTATCTGTAGTTATCTACGAGCACTTAGGTACTTGCTCATTTTTCAAATTGCTTGTGTGGGTTTGTCTTGAAAATATTTTACTTCGTGATAACTGTTGTATCAGTCCTCAAGGATGTGATGAAGCTTGTTTTGAAAATTCGTTTTGAAAGGTGTTTGTGTGAAAAGTTTTTATTGAGCAAGTACTTAAGACTCTACCTACTCGAAAAAAGATTGTTTGTTCTCGTTTCCTTTAAACAATTATATCCTACTATTAAGGAGTAGGTAGCACCGTCGTTGGAGTTGTAAGGGACATTCGAAAGGGACAAGTACAATCACTAAAGCAATAGTTAGAAAACTTTAGTAATAATCTTAGAGTCTTAAGATCTTTCCGAGGCAACATTTCCGAGGCAACATTCGAATGGGCCAATTTGATCTTTTTAGACTGGAGTAAGAACAGGAACTGTAGTGGATGTACTAGCAGGAACAATAGATGGAATGACAATAGGCTTATTGGAACTGGGCATTATGTGCCTAAAGGTCCTTGATGGTTTGTTTGGAAGACATTTCTGCTGAAATGAACAGTGAAGACGATGAGAAACCTGTAATGGTACCTGTAATGATGTGTATGATAATGGGATGCACATGCAATGATTTCAAAGACTTCGGGAAATTTAAATTTGCAAACCAAAATAAACAAGAACTTTATTAGCTGAATTTGAAGGTTCAAAATGCCTTTTAGGCATTACAATTAAAAACAAATCTAAAACTAGAAAAGAAATCAAGATTCCCATGGATATTTCATCTTTGTGTCTATATAGTCATTGAGTCCCTTTTCTTCATGCAGTTGCTTTGTGAGCTCTAAAACCTTCCTCTCTTGAGCATGGAACTGATCCCTGTAAGTATCTCTCTCCTTCATCATATGAATCCAAGACCTATGTAATTCTTCAAGATCAGTGGGCATGTAAGGATAGAGAACCATGTAAGGAATACCTTCTTCCGTAGTGGGTTCCACAATCAATGGTAAAACAACCACATAGGGCATCATAAGCTTCTGGGCATGAGCTCATACCCATTGGAGGTAAGGTTCCATAGGAATTGAAGTTTTTGGCCCCAAAGTCTTGGCGCCAGATCTGTTCACCATGCCCCAAGCTCGTATGAACCTCCGACGATACTCTTTAACATCATCCTCATAGTTGAATACAATGCCCTCGATAAGTAACTCATGGGGACCATCCCTTCGAGCGTGACCAAATTATTATAGAGCTAAACAAGGATTGTAGGTTATATCCCCTATGATACCAAGTAATGGGACATTAGGGTACTCCCTACAGCGGTCAATGATAGAAGTGTTTTCCATAGCTCAAGAACACCAAAGAATATCCGTATGAGCGAGTGACATTATCCTTTGCGACCAACCTAAAACTTATTCATTCTTCAGTATAGACTTAGGGAGGTGAGAAATAAACCACCTCGACAGCAACGGCATGCAGCACATAAGAACCCCTATTCTCTTCGTGGTGCGCGTATGGAGAGTGTGTAAAATATCTCCGAGCAAGGTAGGAATGGGGTTACGGGAGAGGAAGATCTTAATGGCATTCACATCTATGAACGAGTTCGGATTAGGGAATAGGACTAACCCATAGATTAGAAGAGCCAAAACCTCCTCAAAAGCTTGAAAATCCATATCATCCCAAAACAGCTGGGCCTTGTCTATCAGAAACATAGCTAGAAAACCCTTGACTCCACTTCTGGTTTCCCAATTGGATACCACGTCGGCCCGTTTCAGATGCAAAGCTGAGGCAATGAATTCTGGCTTAGGAACTTCTTCTAGACATGTGAAGGGAAACTGTTCAAGAATGGGTATATCCAACAATTGAGAGAATTCTTCCAAGGTAGGTACCAACTGATAGTTTGGAAAGGTGAAGCAGTGGTGCTTGGGATCGAAGAACTGAAAAAGTACACTCATCATCTTTTCATCAAAGTTTGAAGTAACCAGGTTGAGAAGTTGACCATGTCTCTTAGTGAACGCAGAAGTTTAAGAAACCCTTGATGCTAACTCTTCGAGTTGGGAAGGTATATTCACCAAGCTGATTCGGATAGTGTTCCTACGAACGAAAGCCATGATCTACAAAACAGAACAAAGATAAATTCCCTTGGTCTTTGAAATGGTTAGTGCAATAAGAATGGATGCCATGTTATGATGCACGATGTTATGATAAACCACAGGTATAGCAAACACGGGTATAACAAACACAATCAAATCACACCAAGTCCTTAGGTTTAAGGCTTGCATGAGGTTAAAGGTAATAGCCTCTTGTAATTTAGTTGGTTTGAAACCTGTCTTAAAAATTAATCGAGTTCTAGAGGATCTCAATATCACTGACCATCCTTTATCGGGCATTATTTAAGCTCAATCAATCTTTTCTTGCGGCCGAAATATCCCGAAAGTTTGATCTCAATGAGTGTAGCATCGAGTATCAACCAATCCTCAGCTCTACACCGAGGCCGGCTATCTCACTACTTTATAATGGCCAAGTTGGTTCAACTAAGGTTCTAAGGTCCATTGGTGCTTCACGATACCATGCGGTGGGCCCGTATTCTCCTCGTTTCCCCATGAAGGATATCGGTACCAAGCAAAGTGCTACACCAACACAGCCATCGCTTAAACCATATCGGTCTACACCGTACAGTCTCCATGATCTATTGTTGTTTACCTAATGAGTGCCCCCAGATCCGGGTGTAGGATCTATAGTAACTCCAAACAAACCCTCAAAAGTAAAGCAATCAAGACAATCAAGAGAAGCAATTTAATGACTTAGATCCTAAGGTATACCCCACTTATTAGTCCCCACCAGAGTCTCCAGTTCTGTGATACGGTGGCTGAACCAACTGTTTTTACTGGTTTGCGTTTTGTGTTTTTTGTTTGCAAAATGTCGCGGTAAGCAAGATTCGCCACCGACTTTTATTTCATCCAATCATGGAAAAGGAAAAAGAACAGAAAAAACCTTTTTTCGAGATATTCTGAGTACGGGGGGTAGATTATAGAAAGGGAAGGTGTTAGCACCTTTTCTATCCGTAGTTATCTACGGGCTCTTAGGTACTTGCTCATTTTTCAAATTTCTTGTGTGGGTTTGTCTTGAAAATGTTTTACTTCGTGATAACCGTTGTATCAGTCCTCAAGGATGTGACGAAGCTTGTTTTGAAAATTTGTTTTGAAAGGTGTTTGTGTGAAAAGTTTTTATTGAGCAAGTACTTAAGATTCTACCTACTCGAAAAAAGATTGTTTGTTCTCGTTTCCTTTAGACAGCGTTATCCTACTATTAAAGAGTAGGTAGCACCGTCGTTGGAGTTGTAAGGGACATTCGAAAGGGACAAGTACAATCACTAAAGCAATAGTTAGAAAACTTTAGTAATAACCCAAGAGTCTTAAGATCTTTCCGAGGCAACATTTCTGAGGCAACATTCAGATGGGACAATTTGATCTTTTTAGACTGGAGGGCAACCACTAAAATCTCCTATGCTTAATGATTGTTTACCGAAGGCAACCGAAGTGAGGTAAACCCTAGGAGTGAAATATGTGCATATGATTTGTTTCAGTTATTTAATCTTTGCACATTAGGTGATTTACCGTTTAAATTTCCAAATATTTTTGCCATACAATCCTATTAACATACATCTAGACAGTTAAATATTTGCAGGAATTAAAAATGTGAGAAAATAAACCTAGCTATTACAAGGCTTCTGGGGATGGGGATTAATTACATAACCAAAGAATCGGGGATTAAAGCAGTAAATAAAACCTTATTTTAACTATTACAAACCATTGGCAGTTACAAAAATAATGGAAAAGAAATGATTAAATGCGCGGCGAATTAAATATGAGGAGAAATTGAAAACCCTAAAATCTAATTGAAAAATAATTAAGTTATTTTTGAGAAAATAATTAATTGAGTTATGCACGACTAAAACCCTAATTCTAATCATTTTTTAATTATAAAAGAAATTGAAATTAAAATAATCTAAACTAAATTAAATAATTTCAAGAAAATAAAATGTTTTACAAAAAATAAGATTTTGTGTATTTTTTGGTTTTTTTATTTGAGGAAAGAGATTTAATTGTAAAATTAAAACCTAGTTTCTATTTGATTTTAATTATGAAAAAGAAATTAAATTTACCTAATTTACTAATTATATTAAATAAATATTATAAAAAAGCTCTTTTTTATGATTTGTTGATTTTATGAAAAATAATAATTTTTGTGTTAATTAATTAAAACAAATAAAAGAAATTAATTAAAGAAATTAAAAAAGAGAAAAAAAACTACAAACTGGGCCTGTATAATGAGTGATCTAGGGGGTGCAAATCTGAATTTTTTAGGCCCAAAACGCTTCAAGCCTGGTCAATATGCCTGATCCCATGGGGTGCTGGCTGGAGGGTGCATCATGGTCCCTCATTGTTTGAGGCATTGGATCTGATTGATCCTGGATCCATTGGTTGGATATTGCTAGCGCATGGTGGACGTTTAAGAGAATGGAGTACCTGATTTGTAAAGGAAAAATATAACAAAGAAAATTGTTGGGACTTGGGATCGAACCCAAGTCCCCACTCTCACCACTAACACACCCAACCACTAGGCTATCATGTTTAGTTGTAATTATAATGAAAACACAATATAATATATGAAACAAAGTGGTTACTGGGAAAAAAACAAAAACACGCACGCTGGTTCGGGTGGGAGAATGGTTGGCTGACACCTAACCTTCTTCTTCCCCTCTCCATTGCCTTAGGTTCTTGTACCTTTACCTATGGACAAAGGTCTGTAGCTACAAACCTGTAAAACTCAAAAAATCACAAAACACAAGATAAATGAAATCTAACTATATAGATCAACTCGTTTTGATCTTGTGAACGTCATGGTACCCTTCTTTTTACCCAATTTGACTTGTAGAACAAACCCCTAAACTTCACATACAAACCATAACAATGGCAAAGGCAAATATAGGCTTCAAAAATGCAATTAAATTATTCAGTTAGCTTGCAAACACGATGAGGATCACAAATATATAACTTAAACATGCTAATGATGCAAGAAATACAACAATCGATTTTGAAAATATGGGCAAACCGTATGAATGCTAGGGGAAGATTCTTGGCGTGAGAACGCGTGCCACTGATTGTATTAGCTTCTGGGAAGGTCCAAGAAACGATTGGAATCATTGGAATGGCTTGAATTGGCCTGTGGAGTGAAAACCGATTCACGCTTTTCTTTGAATTTTTTGAATTTGCTCTTCCTCTTTCACGATTGCTAGCTCTCCTTTTTTTCTTTGTTCTTGTCCAATATATACCTAGGGATGAATTAGGGTTACAAACTTGGATTGAATCTTGAAGTTTGATGAGATTTGATTTGATTATTTAGCCATATTCAAACTTGCTATTTTGAGCCAAATCTTCCCTTTCTTGTACCAATTATGCTTGATTCGTTTTGGCCTTGATAATTCAGCATATTTTGATTGCCAACCTGTCCAAAAACCAAACCAAATCATATCTTTGCTATTATTCACCAATTATTTGATTTAATTCAATTTTTAATTAATAAAAAATAAAAATAAATTGCAAAATGAAGCAAATAATGTGTGGGTGAGTATTAGAGTCGTGGACCACATTATAAGTGAGGTTCAAGCATAAAAAGTTAGGACCATTTAGCAAAAAATGCATTTTTGAGCACATTTGACTTTTCGCAATTTTGCAAAAAAGGTCAACTTTGACAAGGCATATCTCCTCCAATTTTAACCCTAGAGAGGTGTTCTGTGACTTTTTAGAAAGCTTAGGATGTCCCCTAAGCAACCTGTGATACGGTGGCCAGAACCAGGACTATTTTTAGGAATTGTTGGTTTGCGTTTTGCGTTTGTGTTCGCAAAATGTCGCGGTAAGCAAGAGTCGCCACTGACTTTTATTTTATCCAACAAGGAAAGGAAAAAAGCACAGAAAAATTCCTTTTTCGAGATATTTCTGAGTACGGGGGGTAGATTATATAAAGGGAAGGTATTAGCACCCTTTCTATCTGTAGTTATCTATGGGCTCTTAGGTACTTGCTCATCATTTTCAAAATTGCTTCTTTGTGTTTGTGTGATTTGAAAAGTTTTTGTTTTGACTTCGATTTAACTCTTGCTTCTGTCTTCAAGAGTGTTACGAAGTGTTTTTTGAAAACATGGTTTGTAAATTAGTGTAAGTGTGAAAAAGTTTGTTTTATATTGAGCAAGTACTTAAGAATTAATCTACCTACTCGAAAAAAGAATTGTTCTATGTTCGTTTCCTTTAGACAATGCTATCCCACTATTAGTGAGTAGGTAGCACCGTCGTTGGAGTTTTGAGGGTCAATTCGAAAGGGATGTACGCTCACTAAAGCAATGTTAGGACGTCTTAGTAATAACCCTAATGTCTTAGATCAATTATTCGAGGCAACAATATCCGAGGCAACCATTCCGAAGCAACTTTTCCGAATGGGACTTTGATCTTTGTTTAGACAAAAGGGCGACCACTAAAATATCCTATACTTAATGACCATTTACCGAAGGCAACCGAAGTGGGAGTGTACCCTAGGAGTGCACATGTGCGAGTGATTCAATTTCGAGTTATCATCTTTGCACATTTTAGGATTATCTAACTATTTTAAAGTTAATCATACATTCTTGTCATGCAACTCTAATCATACATCTAACAGTTAAGATTTTGCGGAATTAAAAGTGCGGAAATTAAACTACGCTATTACAAGGATTCGGGTATTTACATAGCCAAAAACAAACCCTTAAAAAATAAAGCGATAAATGAAAATAAAAGACCTAATTAAACTATTACAACTTGTGAGCAATTATATTAATAGGATAAAAATAAATAATAAAGCGCGCGCGAGGAAATTTAGATCGGGAGAGAACTAGGGTTTTGACTCCTTCTAACCTAACCGAAAGAAAAATTGTTTTTTTGTTGTTTTTAATTATTTTTAAGAAAAGAATTAGGTTTTAAAATTAAATACACAATTAATTAGTTAATTAAATTAATTAATGAAAATAAATAAATTGCCTATTTTTGTGTTTTGTTATTTTAAGAAAAAGAAAATAGAATTAAAACCCTAATTGTTCTAATTAATTTTAAGTTATTTACGAATTAAAATTACCCTAAAATTAAATAACCTAATTAATTAATTTTTGTATAAAAAATAAGCTAAATTTAATTGGGTGAAAAATATTATTTTGTGATTTTTGATAAAAAGAATTATTTATTTTGTGTTAGTGAAACAATTAATTAAATTCATTAAGAAAAATAAAAAAGAATATAGAAAGAGATATGGGCCTGAAAGTAATTGGTGAGGTGTGGAAATCAGATTTCTGGGCCGAAAAGAAGGTGACCCACGTTGACTTCCTAATTCTCATGCTTTGCCTTGACCAACGCCTTTGATGGATCCTTGCCTGATGGCCATCAGATCTGGCCTCCTGACACATGGCTGGTTGGATTATGAGGACGCATGATGGTCTTTGGTCTTGTGCACGCACCTGATTAATGAAGAAAAATAATATGAATGGAATGGGGGACCTGGGATTCGAACCCAGGTCTTGAATCATTTTGCACTCACCTTGTAACCAACTGCGCTAGCTGTCTTGTTTGTACATAAAATAAGCAATAGTCATAATATATAATAATGTGAAAAAGGGCGCCAGATTTTAAATAGGCCAATCCTGTGGTGCCAGCTAGTCATCTTCTTCCTTTCTCCGTTGGTAAAAGTCCCAGACTTTTACCTACGGACGTTTGTCCGTCACTAAAAATCTGCATATCCTCAAAATCAAACACACGCATGATAAATAAAAACTAAAGCCATGGATAGCTTCGTCTGGACCCGCTGAGCACAATGGTACTCCTTTTATGGCCCAATTTTACTTATATGGAGAAATCCCAAATCGAAGCAGAAAAACCTAGCAATGTTGAAATCTCATACAGCCCATAAAAATGCAATTGAATATTACAGATAGCTTGCAAATGTTCTAAGGATCAAGAATCTACAAATATGTCATGCTATAGATGCCACAATTATGCAATTCGAATTCAAGAAAATAGCAATGTCGTGACTGACTTACAGCGAGTTACAGGGCCTGAGAGTGCTTGTTCTTGATTGGTTTTGCTTGCTGGGGATCCCAAGAAGCAATTGGGATGGTCAGGATGCTTTGAAATTTCCTGGAACAATGAATTTGATTCAGCACTTTGTTATGATTTTTCAAGTTTTGTTCTTCTTCTCACGCCTCTCTCCAGCCTCGTTTTAGGTCTGCACATGCTCAATATATATCAAGGATTATATTAGGGTTGGAAAACTGATCTCAATCTTCTTCCATCATTGCTTTTGATTTGGATTTGATACACTTGAAAATATTGCTAAAAATAGAGCAAAATCAATCTTTTTGTGCACACATAGCCTTTACACGAATTCATTCTCATGCTAGCTGGATGTAGGACCTGAAACATGTACAAGATCTTTGGATTTCAATGTTTTGGATTTTTCATGATTTGTTTTGATTAAAATTGATTTAATTCAAATAAAAATCAAAATAAATAATAAAAACAAGATAATGATAAGTGGAAAATGCTAGGGCTCGTGGACCATGTTGCCAACTCAAAACAAGTGCAAAAGATTAGGCCCATTTGGCAAAATTTGTAATTTTAGGCATAGTTTACTTTTGACAATTTTGCAAAAAGGGTCAACTTCACCAATCCATAACTTCCTCAATTTTGACTCTTTGAAGGTGTTCTTAGACTTTTTATAAATACTTATATGTCCTCTAAGCAACCCTTTTGGTCTCATCTCAATTTGATATTCCATTCTCATGTGTGAAGCTTTGACAAAAAAGGTGTTTTTGTTGACTTTTCAAAATGACCTATAATGTCCAAATTCATAACTTCTTGTGAGTGCATATTTTGAGCTTGGGAGATGAAGATGGATTGTAGGGAATTTAATCCTCTTAAAAATGAGCTTTGTATGGGTCATTTCTCATAAAGTATGAGAAAGATATGCTTGGTCAAAGTTGAGTTTACTTTTCCTGCAAAACCCTAATTTAGCAACTTTTGGGTTTTGATGAATTATGAGCAATCCTTGATGAATCATGATCAACCCTTGATAAAATGATGAATGATACTTCAAAATGAGTATGTTGACCAAAAATATTGAAGTTTGACTGTATGTGGGTCACAGTTGACTTTTGCCCTAACACAATCGATTTTTAGGCCTTTTGAGCAATTGACTGAGCAAACTTTCTCTGCAAGACATGAAACTTGACATGGATGATCTTGAGAACATATTAGGACAATTGTTAGAATTTGGGATCCCTTGGACTCAAGTATCTTGATGCAACATGAAACCCTAATTTGAAGTAGACTGCCTTAGGAGAGAGCTTGTCTGGTCAACCCTTGGACTTCCTTGATCAACTTGAGGATCTTTCTTGAAATTTTTGAGAAATATGGGAGGGAAAATTTTGGGGTACAACACAACCCTTTTGGTCTCATTTCAATTGAGTCTTCCATGTTCATGTAAGAAGCTTTGACCCAAATGGTGTTTTTGTTGACTTTTCAAAAGGACCCATAATGTAGAAATTCATATCTTTTTATGAGTGCACATTTTGAACTTGTGAGATGAATATGAATTGTAGGGAATTGAATCCTCTTTAAAATGATCTTTGGATTGAAATTTTTTGATAAAGCATGTGGAAGTTATGCTTGGTCAAGGTTGGGTTGACTTTTACTAAGAAACCCTAATTTAGCAACTTTTGGGTTTTGATGAATTTGGAGCATTCCTTGAGGAATCATGATCAACCCTTGATCAAATGATGAAAGTCACTTCAAAATGCTAATGTTGACCAAAAATCTTGAAGTTTGACTATATGTGGGACACAATTGACTTTTGACCTAATACAGTCGATTCTCAAGCATCTGGGCAGTTGACTGAGCAAACTTCTTGTGCAAGGCATTAAACTTGACATGTAGGGTCTTGAGAACATATTAAGACCATGGAGAGCATATTAGGCCTTTGTGGTTCACCCATCTTGATGAAAATGGAAACCCTAATTTTAGGTACACTGCCTTAGGAGAGAGTTTGTTTGGTCCACTCTTGGGCAATCTTGAGTAACTTAAGGATTTCTAGGTGCATGTATTGAGTAAAATGAGAGGGCAAATTTTGGGTTACAACAATCACACTTTAATATTTTTGGTCAACATCAACATTTTGAAGTAATATCCATCATTTGATCAAGGGTTGACCATGATTCCTCAAGAAATGCTCCTAACTCATCAAAAGTCAAAAATGGCAAATTAGGGTTTCTATAGGAAAAGTCAACGAAACTTTGACCAGGCATAAATTTCTCATACTTTATCATAAATTTTTCCACCAAAGCTCATTTTAAAGAGAATCCAATTCCCTACAACTTCTCTTTATCCCTCAAAATCAATAAATGCCTCAGTTAAAAGATACTAGCTCAGACATTATAGGTCCTTTCAAAAAGTCAACAAAAACACCTTTTGGGTCAAAGCTCCTTACATAAACATGGAAGATCCAATTGAAATGAAACAAAAAGTGTTGTTTAGAGGACATCCTAAGCTCTCTAAAAAGTCCCAGGATACCCTTTTAGGGTTAAAAATGAGAGAGATATGCATTGCTAAAGTTGACCAATTTTTGGAAAAGTGCATGAAGCCAATATTGACCAAACTTGTTTTTTTTCCAAATGGGCCCATCGTTTCATGCTTGAAACTTGTTTCCAACATGGCCCATGACCTCTGAGCTCATTCATACATTATTATATTATTTATGATATTTATTTTGATATTTTATTCATTAAAATGCAAAATTAAATAAGTAAATAATAAAAATAATGGAAGATATGATTTGGAATGTTTTTCTTATCAAATAATGGACAAAATATGTTGGCATATTAAGGAAAAAACGCATAAGGCAAGAGGAGGGAAACATCTTCTTGTTTTGGAATTTTGGATCAAATCTTCATGACTTTAAAAGCATGATTATATTTGACCTCATGGATGGATTGTTAACCTAATGTGATTCACTACATATACAGAAACTATTGAGACCTAATGCATACACGCAGCTGCCTCCACAAACCCTGAAATCTTTTCCAAAAAACTGAAAGAAAATGTGAAACTCATATCAAACAATCTCAACCCTTTTCAAGGAAAACCAAGCACTCCATCACACTCCTGAAGGTCCCAGGAGTCAATCGCTATAATTCTTGAAGCTCGTAGCACCCCAGATCACTGTTACCAAGCGCCACCGGTTTGGTATGATTTGACAAATTCAAAATTAATAATTCATGCATTGTTGACATGTTTGATGTGTTGTTTTGTGTTCAGGACATCCATTAGAACAGGTTAGACGTTTCGCATGAGAGCTTTGATGCTTGAATCACAGGATGTCATTGTTAGGGAATCACAAACTGAAACCTTCGAACCTTACAATACAGGGACTTTTAGGCCAAATGGATACCACCATTGAACTTACATCATAGATTTAGGAGGGGGGTAGGCTTAATCTCTTGCTTTGATTCATGTTATTTTATAGGTTCCAATTTTGATATCACCGGAGAAGAAAGATTTGACCACCGTGAGGGGTGGTCAGACTCATCGGTGCATGCGTGGCATGGTCCCTTCTTTCAATTGGTCCATTCAAATATTTAGGCCCCACTGGGGCGCATGCGTTTACACCTCAGTATTTTATTTATGTTTCCAATATATTATCATTTTGTCATTGGTATAAACGACTAACAGGTTGGCTGAGTGGTAGAGAGGAATGTGTGCAAAGGGAGAGACCTGGGTTCGATTCCCAGGTCTGGAGTTTTGTTTATCTAACATGTTTCATATGGATTCAGTGTTCCCAGATCCAAGGTGTGCATCATAGGCCCTCAAACTCACAGCATCAGATCCTAGTGGCTTGGATCCAGTGCCTCCAAGCGTGCAGCCCCATGGTGGACCTTCCAGAAGCAGTAACATTGGATCACACGCGGTGGGGGGCCAATAGATCTGGGCCCTTCGCAAATTTTAGTGCAGCACCCCCCAATATGTTTTCTCACTCCAGGCCCATTCCTTTTTTAATTTACTTTATTTCCTTTTTTTAATTAGTTTTATATTTTTTTAAATTATAAAATCAACAAAAAACAACAAAAAAATTTTTTTGGTTTTTTTAATTAAAATTAATTATTTCAAATTAACTTAATTTAATTGATTATTAACTTGTTTTATTTAATTAGAAATTAGGTTAAATCTCAAGTTTTTTTCATAAAATACCAAAAATGTTTTTAATAAGCAATTAGATTCTTAGGGTTTCAAACTTGTTCCCGTTTTAATTTTTGCGCGTTGTTACTTTTCGTACGATTATTTTCTTTTCTTAATCATGTAACTGTGCCCGGTTTTTAATAGCCTAATTAGGGTTTTTAATTTCCGCAATCTACATTTTCAGTCAGATATAATTGTAATTGCCCCGAAGCCTTGTAATAGCCATATGTTTTACTTTCCGCACTATATTATATGCATGTATATAAACTGCTAGCAAATTAGGCGTGTATGGAAAGAATTAATCAATCAATCTTAGATCATTAACATCAAGATAAAAATACCTGGAAAAAACACACTATTGCACACTCTCACCCTTAGGGTATTTCCCACTTTGGTTGCCTTCGGAAATGGTCATGTCCCTCGAACGTAGGGATACCTTAGCAAAGACCCTTCAGTTCAAAGTCATCATAAAGATCATAGTCCCTTAATGTCCCTTGCGTTTCCTACGAGAAATGATCTTGTCCCTCGATATTGCCTATGAATATATGATAACAGTCCCTTCGAACTACTAAGGTATCTCTACATATTGCCTTCAATGACCATAGACGTCCCTTAAGATAGTCCCTCAACATCCAACAATAGGGCTACCCACTCACTAATAGTAGGATAACACTATCTAAAGGAAAGGAGGAAAAGAACGCCTTTTTCGAATAGGTAAATAGTTGTTAAGTACTTGCTCATACCTAATTCATTTTTACACTTATACACTTTCAAAACTCTTTTCAAAAACGCTTTATCACACTCTTAAGGAGTAATACAAGAGTTATCATAAAGCAAACAAACTTTTTAAAACATAAACATGAAAGCAGTTTTAAAAAATGAGCAAGTACTTAAGAGCCCGTGGAAAACCACAGATGGAAAGGGTGCTAATACCTTCCCTTTCCATAATCTACCCCCTTACTCAGAAAATCTCGAGAGAGGTCTTTTTCTGTTCTTTTCACCCTTTACTTTGTTGGATAAAAGAAAAGTCAGTGGTGACTCTTGCTTACCGTGACATTTGCCAATATAAAATGCAAAACCAGTATTAACAGTCAGTTCTGCCATCGTATCACAGGCGGGCTTATCAATCTAACTCTTAAGGTTTAAGAAGATTGAATAGGGGCAGATGTTGTACCCCAAAATTTTCCCTCTCTTTTCTCAATACGTTTCACACAAAGATCTCCAATGGTTCAAGCTTGCACAAGTGTTGGCCAGGTCAAGCCATCTCCTCAACACTGATACCTCAAATTAGGGTTTGAGTTTGCAAAAGGACAATTGGACTTATAATACTTAAAATTACTTTCATGGATCATTGTGGACCCTTAAGATTTCTCATGTCAAGTTTCAAGTCTTGGATCACAAAATTGCTCAATCAATTGATCAGATGACCTAAAAGCAATTGTATTGTATAAAAAGTCAATTATGGTCAACCTACAGTTAAACTTAAATATTTTGGACCAATATCAACATTTTGAAGTCATATGTATCAATTGATCAAGTTTGGATCACAATTCCCTAAGAAAATTGTTCAAATCACCAAAAGGGCAAACAGTCAAAATTAGGGTTTTGCCTGTATTTGACTGATCAAGAGTTTTTTGACCTAATACATGATCTAATGGCTTGAAGCACAATCTCAAGGATTCAAATACAACATGTTGACCTAATTTAATGACCCAAAACATTTCTCAAGTTCAATTGATTGATAGTTGAAATTCAGTCAACTATGAAAAGTCAACTGATACACCAAAAGTCAAACTTTCACCTTTTAATCAAAATTGAGTTTCAAAAAATAACAATTCATCAAGACATTCAAAAATGTGAAGCTTGATCATCAAGTAATCAATAAAGTCAAAAGTCATTTTGAAAAGTCAAACTTTTCAAGACTTAGAAAAATTTCAAAGTGTTTTAAGCATGATAATTTCATAACTTCATGCCAATTTTTCACCATGATGCAAAAGGATTCAAGGAAAACTTTCAACATAAAAGTTATAGATCCTTATGAGATCTACAACTTTTATTTACTTATAAATTCCTAGAAATTCTTGTATTTTGAGTTATAAATTCATGAAGGCATGCACTTTTTCATAAAACACTTAGTGAAAATTTGACCTGGTTTAGGCCGATTATTAACCTAACTTCTTAGCCGATTTTCACCAAGCTCCAAGATGATTTTGTCAAAATGGTCAACATGAAAGTTGTAGAGGATGTTTCAAGCTTTCCAAAATGTAAAATAACTTGAAGTGGTCATTTTTTAGCTAAGAGAATCGAAGAGGAGAAGTTAGGAATCCAATCTTGATTTTCAAGTCATTTCTTCATGAAGAATCTTTTATCCAATGTTAAACATGCTGCATAATCTTGTTCTATAAGTCCATTAACCCCTAAATCTACCTTTAGTCAGATGATTAAAAAAAATTTATGCCCTAATCCAAGCATTCAATGCATTTTCCATGCTTAATACCATTTTAGGAAGAAAGGCAACATTGCCATTTTGGAAAAGTGGCTTTAATAACAAAGTCCACTCTTCTTGAGCATCTAACTTGTTGTTCTGAACACACACAACATGTATGCTCAGAAGAAACATGTTTAAAGCTTCTAATCCACCCTATAAACCATGTACTTGTGCATTGAAACCATACTTGTCAACCTTACTTCAAAAATAAGTCAAGAAACCAAAATATGTGATCTTGTACTTCTGATCATCTCAAGCTCTCAAACTTTTTCTCTATAAATTGAGACATCATTTGCAAGCTAAGACATGAATGAAAAATCCCTAAAACTCTCCCAAACTCCCTATAGCCAGAAATTGCACACAAACTCCATTTTTGTGCAGGTTCTGACCTTAAATGTGCATCTTCCATTTCCATCGTGTGTTTTCCCTCAAAATCATTTTCAAAGCTTCCTTGCATCAAATACAACTCATCCATGTCCTTGTTTCCTAAATGTAACACCATTTCCTCATCTTCCATTTCCAAAAATAGAGGTATGCAATTTGACTTCTCCAGAACATTCCAGGTATTGTCAGCTCAAGCTAAGCATTGCATTAGCTTCCTATAGGACCAAGGAAGCTAACCAGATCATTGCAGCACCTTGAAGCAAGCTCAAACTCAAAACACAAATTCCACTTTCAAGGTCAGTTTTATGAATTTTGAACTCTTCATATAGGCATCATTTGATTTCCATTTGTGAAGATAAAATGTAGACATCATAGCCCTGAAACTAACCATGTCCTTAGAATTCATTTATGTTGCCTGAGTAGTGAGAATTTTGAACTTGAACTTCCTGAAAAAATTAGGTCATAATTTTGTACTGTTTAAAATTTGTGCTCATCTTTGATCCATTGCTTAAGTTATTTACATATTTGAAATCGTGGTGAAATTTCTAACAAGTTTGATGTTCATAATTTCTGAAATGGTTGAGAGATGAGAAAGTTACAGAGATCTGGTTATCGCGCGAGGAAGAAGATGAAGTTGTCACTAGAACTTGTTTTGTAATATAATATGTTGGTTTGGTATAATTAAACAGATGTATAGCCACCCCAGTGGTAGAGAGCGCGCGTGTAAGGCATTGTTATAGGAGGTCCTGGGTTCGAGCCCCAACGAGACCTTTTGGTATTTTTTACAACATTTCCTTGTTTCTTTTCTGCACACAAGTGTGCCTGGGCTTGTTCTTCTTGGGCCTGATAATTTTACTCAGCTTCACCCCATATTTCCTTTTTTACTGCGCATCCCAATTACTTGTTTTATTTTATTTGTTTCTGATTACAAAAAATGCTAATGAGCCTAACACTCAAACAAATCTACTTTTTTCTAGTAAACCACCCAATACAGTTTTACACCCTCTTGACTTTTATTTTATTTTTCAATTTTATTTATTTATTTATTTTTATTATTATTATTATTATTATTATTATTAATTAAAAATCCCAAAAAATAACTTATTTATTATTAGCATATTTAATATACTTTTATCTTATTTCTTTTAAGAGAAAAAAAGACCAATAAGTATTTTTCTTTATCAAATTTAATTTTTTTAAAATTAATATTAGACTTAAGTTTATTTTCTTAATTAAAATTAACTTAAAACTTAGGACTTTTAATTAATTAATTTTTCATACTAGTTTAATTAAGATAAATCTTTTTTCATAAAAACCTTAAAAAATTGTTTTCTGATTAAATCAATTTCTTTTCTCAAAATAACTTAGATTTAGTTTTCTTAAATTAGATTAATTAGTTACTTTCTTTTTCTAATTTAATTAAGTTAAACCTTTTCATAACAAAAAAACTCAAACAAAAAGAATTTAATTTTTTTTCATATTGCCTTTATATTCTTGTATATCATTTATTCATTCAATATGGTTGTAATAGTAATTAGGTGTAATTTCTCTTATCTCCCCATTTGAAAATTTGTATCCCCATCCCCAAATGATGTAATAACATAGAATTTTACATTTTTCCAATTTATCGCTTTTAATATAAATGCTAGTAACTAGGGTTTGTGTGGCAAGACTAAAATCAAGAAGTAGCAAACCCTAATTCAAGAACAAAAGCATGAAAACAAACACTTCGCACACTTGCACCTCTAGGGCTAACCTCACTTGTTGCCTTAAGAAAAATAGTCATGTCTCGCATGTGGAAGACTTCAGCAAAAATAATCAAATACGAGATCATAGTCCCTCTATGACTATACGATGACTCGCACTCGTCCCTTCACAACCAATGATAGGGCTTCTTATCCATCAATGGTAAGGTAGAAATATCTAAGGAGGAGGAAAAGAACTAATAATTTTTGAGTAGGTACAACGTTCCTAGTTGCTTTCTCATAATCACCTTCAAAATATCTTTCAAAAACACACCAACACTTTCAAATGAAATATTTTTCAAAGTCAACACTTTGTATGCATTCTTATAGAGACGAGAATCATTACAAAGTTCACCTAAACGATGGCGCTTTTCAAAAATACTTTCAAAACCCATCACAAATACATTTCAAACAAAACATTTTTCAAAGTGGGTTAGCAACTAAGAGCCCGTAGATAATTACGGATGAAAAGGGTGCTAACACCTTCTCTTTTCATAACCTACCCCCCGAACTCAAATAAAATTCTCAAAAGGTATTTCCTATTCTTTTCACCCTTTGCTTTATTAGATAAAAGAAAAGTCGGTTATGACTCTTGCTATCTGCAGCAACTGTGGTCAAACACAAAACACCTAAGTCAGTTCTCCCACCATATTACAATGATGTACATGCATTGTTTCAAATCCTCAAACACCAGAGATATAAAGGAGTGAAACCCTCATTAACCCTTTTGAGCCTTGAAGTAGAAGTTTCTTTTTTATTCATAAAAAACCTTTATTTTTTAACCCGGGGCAGGGTAGTGTTCATTTAATATGATTGAGCATTCAGAACCCATCTAGACTACGTATCTAAGGATACAATAATGGTTATCCTTCAAGAGGTTGAGGAAATTCAAAACCGCAATGTTTAATCTTTGCATATCATTAGTGTGCACCGACAGAAGATGATATCCCAATGGGTATCTCTCGCACATCAGGAGATCAACAGATGACAATACAATAATGGTTATCCTTCATCTATCAAGAAATAAGGCAGTCATAATTCTTCCAACAAGTCACAAGTGACTCAAAGTCACGTGACATGTTCAAAAATAAATAAAAAACGAAAAAAGAAAAGAAAAAAAGGTAATATGAATAAAGAAAATGATGATGAAAAAGAAAGAGAAAAAAAGCTCCGCTAAGTCGAAACTTGAAAAAATAAGTCACTTAGGCAAAAGTCAGCGTATCCCGCTGCACTTCAGAGCCCAAGTCAAAAGGAATTTGTCCAAAAAGCAAGGAAGAAATGGAATGCCTGAAATGCGATAAAGGATTACAGCGTAAAATCCTCAGTAAAGAACATAGTCGTGTGACAAGAAACCCAAAAGAAGCAGAATTGAGTGACTTGCATGTCCAAAATAAACCTTGTTTGATTCCTCAACCATCTCGAAATTTATTTTGAAAGATGAATTTCCGTGTCAAGTTAACTGAATATAGGACTAGAGAACATCACGAAGGGGGTGGGCACCAAATATTTTGAGCCTTAAATATTTTTCTTCTAAAACCGTGAACCAGGCCTCATTACAACCCTCAAAAGTCCTAATTGAAACATGGTTTATTTCGAAAGCATACTCCAACGAGATAGTGTTTTTTGACTCCCATTAGTTTTGCTAAATTATTGTGATTGGTATCATATGCTTTTGTTATCTTTCGTACAAAAAATCAATGTCGCGTCCTGGCTAGTGAATCATTCACAAGGTTTTGAGACATCTTTTCAATAAAATCTTCAAGACTTACATAACTTTTGCATTAGAATTATCATTCTTAGAATAAACATGTTCTGCATGTAAAATAATTGCTTGATATCATGGAAGTTTACATTTGAGCATTAGCAAAGGGCATGTTACCAAGCATAAGTTGTTAAGCAAAGAGGATGCAACATTCAGCCAATCTAGGGCAATTACGTCAAGATTCAACAAATCTTTAGAAGCCCGTTGGTCAGGTAGATTATCTAACATTCAGCCAATCTAGGGCAGTTACGTCGAGATTTAAAAAATCTCTAGAAGCCTTTTGGTCAAGAATATTATCTTAAAAGCATACAACCAAGGGCAAGTTGTGAAAGTTACCTTGATCAGCACGATAAACTTGGGACACCAGATTTGTTTCTAAGGGCATATCCAGATTTTGTCAAGATAGTTTCTATATCTAACCCAAGCCGAGAATCTTCCTCAAGAATGACTATTTCTCATGATTTGCCTTGTAGGTGTGTGCATGTTTTCCTCTACAGTTGTTGATCAGTTAAGGGTTTCCTACAGGTTATGGTGTGGTGTTAGGTTTGTAATTCCATTTTCCCCAGTTAAGTCTTGATTCATATTTCCTCCAAGTTGTTATATGGTGTTGGGTTTATGTAGTTTGATACCTTTATCCCATATTCCCTAGTCAAGTCTTGTTGCGGATTTCTCCAGCTGAGTGTGACTCTTTCTCCATCCAGGTGGTGATCAGGAAAATATTTAAAAAGCTATGAAGCCTTTTCTCATTTGATAGAGTTCTTTCTCCCTTTGTATGTTGAGAATTGGTGTAGAATCTCTTACAGAGATTTACTTTCTACAACTATGATGTTGATGTTGTTTTATGCCTCCTAATTAGCCATACAAGGGAAGTATATCTTCTAAGAAGTTTTGAGACAACTGTCAAATTTTTGGGTTTTCTCTCACCAAGTGTTGAGTCTAATTTAAAATCCCCATAATTTTGACTTCTTGTTGTGATGTTAATTTCGTGATTCCCCAAAAAGATATCATGGGTTCACTCTTGCTAATATGGGCATGATTCTCTTTTGTTTCTTTCCTCTAGTAATAGGAGTCCATACCAATTGATATACGGAGTGATGTTGGGCATGTAATCCCATATTTCCCTCGTCAAATATTGGTTCATTTGTTTTTCTCCAAGTTGATTATTTTGATTTCAGGTTGCATGGTCTGAAGCATCTTTCCCAGATCCCCCTGTAAGGTCCTCATGCATATGATTAAAGTCCCTTATCCCTTTGTATGCTATGGTGGGATCATTTGCAAAACATCGCCCTTTGCAGTGTTGGCATTGTTGTTGTTGTTGTTGTTGTTTTCTCAGGCAACTAGACAACGGAAGTATCTTTTCTAAGAAGTATTGAATTAGTTGTCAACTTTTTGGGTTTTCTCCTATCAAGTGTTGGTTTTGATTTAAAATCCCCATAATTTTAATTTCTTCTAGTATTGTTTGACTTCTTAAATCCCCATGTAAAATTGAGATAGTGTTTCTTTCTGAAAGTTGTTATCCCCATGTGGTTTCATAATTTCTCCCCAGGGAAGTTTATGTAATCATTGCCCTTGGTTTTGAAAGATGTATTTTGAGCTTCCCTCAAAGTCAGCACGAGATCCCCAATTGATATCTCCATGATGAGGTTTTCATCTTCCCTAGTGAAGTCATTATTACAATCTCCAATGGAAATCTAGACGTTGAAACTTTGTTTTCCCCATTGAAGTCTGTGTGATATTCCCCGGTGAAGCCTGAAGGAGGATGTTATATCCTTGTATCTGTTTTGATTTACTGTTTTGACTAGATTATTTTCGGATTATGTTTCTTCCCAATGAATTTAAGCTGTGAAATAGGAATTTATTTCCTCAATTGATGCTTACTTTCTTAAGAAATTTTCATCCTGGATGTGGCTTAGCCGAGTGTTGACTTTACTCAAGTTGGTTTTGTCTGGTTATTCCCAGTGTTGTGTGTCTGTTTCATCAAACATATACATGATAACACTCATATATCTATACGTACATTATGCATAGCGGAATTAAAAGTCATTTCTCATTTGCATTCATTATTATTTTGTTGGCATGTTACCCTATTTTGCAGAGTTATATTACCTCTCTCCAATGGAGTGTCGATATTAAGCAGAAAGTGTATATCCTTTCAATTTCTTCACTGAGTTATCCCTCGTGGAAGAATTATTTTTTAGCCTTCCTATCTAGCTTATTATCTATATGGAATGTGTTTCCCTTTTGAGTTTATTCCTCATCAGGTGCTATCTTGGTTGACAGTTTCATTCTGGTTTATTTCTGGTTTGAATCAATGTTTATAGGCGACATTATTATTCTAATTTCTGTAGGCTTTAGGCCCTGGTTTGAGAATGTGCATTTATTTTGCACGAGAATACTTTATCTCCTCAGCAGGACTATATTGGCATTTCGCAGAGAATCCAATATTCATTTCCCAGAAGCATTATTACATTTTTTCTCATAACAGCAAGTGGCGGTCTCTTTATTTGAGCAAACTGTTCCTCCCCAATATGTATGTTACTTCCCCGAGAAGATTCATTTTTGTTACACCAAATAAATGGTAATCTCGCCATTATGGGAGATATTTCGTTGTTGAGATTTTTGTTACTCCGATGGATGGTAATCTCGTCATTATGGGAGATAGTTCTTTGTTGATTTTTTGTACTCCAATGGATGGTAATCTCTTCATTATGGGAGATAATTTGTTGTTGAGATTTTGTTACTCCAATGGATGGTAATCTCGTCATTATGGGAGATAGTTCATTGTTGAGATGTGTTACTCTAATGGATGCTAGTCTCGTCATTATGGGAGATAGTTCGTTGTTGAGATGTGTTACTCTAATGAATGGTAGTCTCGTCATTATGGGAGATAGTTTGTTGTTGATATTTGTTACTCTAATGAATGGTAGTCTCGTCATTATGGGAGATAGTTCATTGTTGAGATTTTTGTTACTCCGATGGATGGTAATCTCGTCATTGTGGGAGATAGTTCATTGTTTAGATTTTGTACTCCAATGGATGGTAATCTCGTCATTATGGGAGATAGTTCATTGTTGAGATATTTTTACTCCAATGGATAGTAATCTCGTCATTATGGGAGATAGTTCGTTGTTGAGATGTGTTACTACAATGGATGGTAGTCTCGTCATTATGGGAGGTAGTTCTTTGTTGAGATGTGTTATTCCAATGGATGGTAGTCTCTTCATTATGAGAGATAGTTCGTGTTTAGATGCGTTACTCCAATGAATGCTAGTCTCGTCATTATGGGAGATAGTTCGTTGTTGAGATGTGTTACTCCGATGAATGGTAATCTCGTCATTATGGGAGATAGTTCGTTGTTGAGATGTGTTACTTCGATGGATGGTAGTCTCGTCATTACGGGAGATTGTTCGTTGTTGAGATGTTTACTCCAATGGATGGTAATCTCATCATTATGGGAGATAGTTCGTTTTTGAGATCCATACTCCGATGAATGGTAGTCTCGTCATTATGGGAGATAGTTCATCATCGAGATTCACTTTGATCTAAAAGAATTCATTTGTTTCTAGTCATAAGTACTTATGTCAATCATTTTTTACCACCTCTAATATTAGAATTTACTGGTATTATCCTACATCTCTATTCCCTGTGAGTTTATGTTACTTTTTTCTATCTTCTTTATGAGTGGATAGTTTGCAGTTCTTTGTCAAATTACTCCAATAGATGGCAAGTCTTTTCAATATGATAATGACAGTTTGTTGTTAAATCATTACAAGTGGCAGTCTCTTTATTTGAGGCAGCTTGTATTTTACCCTTTCCAGGCAAAATGCCTTGGTTAAAGAAGAAGTTGAGATCCGTTCTAAGTAAAACGCCATAATTTTGGGAAATTTTTTATTAATACGTTTTTCCTACCTTCAGTGGAAGTTGGTAGTTCACCTTCAGTAAATGTGGGTGTTATTCTTTTATCACTACCTGCAGTGAAAGTCGGAAGTTCACCTTCAGTAAAAGTTGGTGTATCTTTTGATCTTCTACCTTCGACTATCAAATTGGTAGCTTACTCTCATCTATGAGTCAGTATCTTATTACTTTTCTACCTTCAACCATTGAACTGGTAGCTTACCATCGTATGTTGATTTGGTACTATTTTGTTTTTTCTTCCTCCATCTATTGAGTTGGTAGTTCATAGTTATATTTCGATCATTGTCGTCCATTACTTTTTCCTCATTATTTGAGTAGATGATGCCTTATCTCTTCCTTGGGTTTTACCAAGTAGAGTCGAGTCTTCTGTTCACCAGTGATTTATTTTCCTGGTCGGGTTTTCTTTTGATTTTTGTATTTTATTTCCCATATCCCCAGTGGTGTCTTGTGTCACTTTTGAATTCGTTAATTTGCATTCATAATCATTAGCATTGCATGGCATCTTAGGGTCAAAAACAGGGCTTGTTTTATATTTAAGTATCTTCAACCGCATCAACACGAAGATTTTAACCTTCGTATCTCCGGATAGAAGACATTTAAATAAGGGCAGCTGTTGTACCTGAATTTCCCCCCTGATATTCATCTATCATCTCATACCATCACAATACAACAAGATCACGCATTAGGGTTTCGGTACTTCTTCTACGGTGTCTTGTCTTAAAGTTTGCTCTGGATAGATCACCAAGCACCTTGAATCGTGTATCTTGTATATATGTGTTATATATTCTACTGACCTCTAACAAAAATAAATAAATAAATAAATATGTTTTGTTTACTTTTGTTTCTTGTAAGACAGGGTTTCTGATCAAGAAATTCAGGTGATGGTTCTCCAATTAGGGTTGTGGTTTGTTCAGGCCAAAGATGGTTCCCAAAAGACTATGTTTCATAGTGGTGATATATAATCTTAGGTCAAGCTATCCTCAAGCTTCATTCAGCAAGTTTAAGGAGAGTTTGGTGGTTTAATTATAAAGACTCTTCGAGATAGGTTCATGTGTTTATTTCCATGCCTTCTTTGACGAGTAATCTCAAATTCTGACAAGTATGATCATGATTTGATCAAGATTAAGAGTGCTTCGGGTTGTGAAGAAAGACAAAGTCTGCAGTTAATTCAAAGTTGGTTGGCTGAAAGTCAATGTTTACAAGTTTGAGTTCAAATAATCGTAACTTTTTCACTATTCAATATTTTTGGTTGATTCTTCGAGCATATGAGTCTCCTTGACATCATCCCGAATTTCTCTTTTCAAGTCGAGAGTTAGTTATGTGAAGGAGACCATCAAAGGTTTGAGTATATTAGAGGTCGTTTTTGACTTTGACTTAATTTCAATTCATTTTCGTCCAACTTTCAAGAAACATAACTCGTTTAATTTTCATCGTTTTAGGATGATTCTTTTTGCACCATATCGCGAATGGCGTTATCTACAAACTTGCTTTAAGGGTTGAAGTTGAATTATGCTTAGAAGGCTATGGAATTTGTTGAAACTTGATAGATCATTTTGACTTAGGTTGATTTTGATCTCTAAATTTAAATTCATGCCATTATTATTATTATCTTGAGATCATTCTTTTCAAGTGGAATTTGGTTGTTTCTCAAATTTATGATTTAATGGAAGTGTGGTTCATGGTTATGAAGTGTTTCTTTCAAGTTTAATTCTAAAAGAATTCTGGATTATTGGTTTGTGTGGGATTCAAAGTTGTTGATTCAAACACATTCTAATTTTCTCAAAAAGGTTGAAGAAGTTCAAGATCATCCATGTCAAGTTTAAATTTTCATCAAGTTTGTGATTCAAAAACTCAGAATCCAAATTACATGTTCTATTCATTACCATCCATGGTTCAATCTATTCAAAATTATCCTCATTCATTCAAGATTATTCATGAAAGAATCCAAGAGATCTCAAACGCTCTTCCTTTCACTTTTTCTTTCAAGATCATTCATAATTCTTATGATTCATTCAAAGCTCCCTCTTGCTCAAGATGTGGTTATTCAAAGTTGCTAAGATTTAAATCGCATTTCAAAGAAACTTAATTTTCAAGCTCCATCACATTTTCAAGATTTACATCTTCGACTACAAACTTTACAAGTCCAATTCAAGACAAGGTTTGTTGCACCAATAAATTACAAGCAAATACAAAGATTTTGTGTTCTTAGGGATAAAGAAATTCAAACTTGAGCGCAGCTCTGCATTAAGGTTTCTAACCCTTTGTTGACTTGGTCAACGAAACAATAATGTTAAATAATAAAATCAAACAAATACTCAAGGTATAACAATAATAAAATAATAATAAATTTGGATAATAATAATTTAAAACCAATGTTGACTTTAGTCAACAAAATATAACGAAACTTATTTTAATGGACCTTCTAACTAAACCTTAATGGGCTATTAATTTTAACATAGAAAATGAGCCTTCTTTAATAAATTATGAAACACACCCCCAATATGTTATTAAAAAAAGAATAACACCTTAACGGGCCAAAAAAATGTTAATGGGTCGTCGACGTTTCCACACTTGCACCCCTCTTTGTAATCAACACATCTCTCTTTCTATTTATTCACCCAATTCTAATGGGCTACAATGTAAACAACAAATTCACCTCCCTTATTAATTGTAAGAACCGACTTAATGGGCCATCAGATTTTGATGGTCCATCCTGAAATGATCCCCCTTTATAAAGTTAAACCCTAGAACAATCCAACTTCATATTATGATAACATTGGAAATTAACAATGAGGAATAATTTATTTTAAAAATCAATAGGGTAAATTTAGGGTATCACATAATCATGTGGTATACTAGTGCCAGTAACATTACTATCACCAGTATCACTCATCTTAGTATACGTTTCTCTTCAGGATATTTTTTGTACCATTGTTAAATGTTAAGCACATACCAAGCTCTGATGCCAACTGAAGGTGAGAAAATACACAAGAAGGGGGGTGAATTGTGTATCTGATAACTTATGATTTTCAAAACAATAGCTAATGAATCTAACCAAGTTCAAATTCTAAGCTTGAGTATGCTGCAATGGAATATTTAAAGTATAGAAGCAATAAGTAAATCCCACACAAGGATTATCATGATTCCTCTATAATGAAAATAGTCCAATCCCCTTTCTCCGCAAAAGATTTTCACTATAATTAGAACCTAAATACAACTTACTTAAACACACCAGTCCAAGGCTTCCTACTCAATCTCACCAGAAATAGACTTCTTACCTAAAGCAATTGTTCAAGACTTCCTTGCTCAATCTAACTAGAAAGAGACTTCCTTGCCTAAACCAACAGTTCAGAACTTCCTTTCTCAATCACAATTGAAAGAGACTTTCTTGCCTAAACTGATTGTTCATGACTTCCTTGATCAATATAACCAGAAAGAGACTTTATTGCTTAAATCAACTGTTCAGGACTTCCTTACTCAATCTTATCAGAAAGAGACTTCCTTTCTAAAACTAATTGTTCAAGACTTCCTTGCTCAAACACTCAGCTTGGGACTTCTTTGCTCAAACACTTCATTTGAGACTTTTACAAATTCTAAACAAATTGTTTAATATTACAACTAGATGTACCTGGTATTCAATCAGAGTTACAAATAATACAACACAAGAAAAGACCTTGATACTTGAGATTTCTAAGATATACAAGTGTAAGAAACTCTCTAGTCTTTGTGCAATACACCAACTATAAATTGAAACTTGGAGTACGAGACAGTTCTTGCAATATTCTAATTTCTGGTGTTGTTGTTCTTGTTGTATTATTTCTTGTTACTTCTTTTGAATCTTTAGCTCCTTATGTAGAGGGAACAAAAGAGACGTTGGAAGCTTACTTGCGCAAGTGTCTTTGATGAAGAAGCGGTTTCCAAAAGAGGGACGTTGGAGTTGGTACGATGAGGATCTTCATCTTATGAATAAACTTTTTATCCATTATGTCTTTCTCAAATAAGGTGTCTATAAGAATGGTGGAGTAGACTAGAGAAATCGTATCATTCAGTCTTGAGCGTTGTGGTAAAACCTCTAGTTGAATTTTTCCATAATTCTAGCCGCCGACAAGATGGATTTGCTTTTGCATAGAGTACGAACATATGAGCATTGTACTATGTTTTCAGCAGAACACTTGAAGTTCTGTTTGAATCATCTGAAGCAAAGTCAATATAGCACTGAGGTTCTATTTGAACATCAGGACCTGAAATAATATGGCACAAAGGTCTTATTTGAAATTCACATTCGGGTCCATTAGAATCTGGATTTACTTGCTTCTTCTTTACAAGTTTTTTAATTGGTCAGAACTTAGTTAATTATAAATTTAATGTTCTTGCACACTTAAAAAAATGTTAGTATACCCTATTGATTTTTAAATATTTTTGTTATCATTAAAACTCAAGGAGTATGAATAAATTTTAGGGTTAAATAAGTGTCTGGTCCCTCTAAATATCTGAAATTTCATTTTCGTCGCTAAATAAAAATCGTCGCTAAAACTGTCACTAAAACCGTCACTAAGTTATAAAAACCGTCGCTAAATTGCACGAGATTAAAAATTAAATTTATTTTTTTAAGAGCATCATTCTTTAAAAGAAAATTTAAAAAGAAAAATTAAAAACAAAATTTAAAATATTTAGAGAAACCAAAAACTTATTTAACCATAAATTTTATTCTTACCATCCAATCATATTATATTATCCATCTGGCCAGGCCTAAATCATCATTATAATATTGTTATGGCTGACAATAGATGGGTTATAGGTAGAGGGACCACCATTAGCTACTGGAATGACAACTAGATGGGTGAGCCACTAGGTGAGATTCTTGATATCCCATTATCAATCAGACCAAGTCGATTTACCAAGGTGAAGCATTTGACTAATGGCGATAGATGGATTATCCCTAACATCATAAGATTTAATTAACCAGACATTACCACTTGTATTAACTATATAGAGATCCATCGGAGTCAGCTGCAAGATCAATTGGTTTGGATGCATTCAAGCAACATGAATAATTCAACAAAGTATGCGTAGAAATATTTTGAGAATCATTTACCTTTGTAGTGGGCCAATGTTATTTGGCAATATTTTATTCCTCGTATGGTGTCATGCACTTTGTGGCATCTTATTCGCGCTAAAATGCCATGTGATGAGAATCTATAGAAGCGGGGGTGTAGTTTGGCTTCAATGTGTGGGTTATGCATGGATCATATTGAAACATCCGCTTATATATCCTTTTAAAGGGTTGGATTGCGAACCGTTTGAAATAATCAAATATTTTGGATAACCTCTAGACATTCTTTTTTAGTCACCAATTAAAAAATTTCTATCACTCTAAACAATCGAATTAATCATCGAAATTCTATATATATATGAATAAACTTTTAAATGTCATTAACTTGTCACAAAATAAAATTAACCACAAATTTAATAATTGAAATTTAATGATCGGAAATTTATTAGTGCACAAAGAGAGATGAAAGACAAAAAACAATATATTCAATGACAGTTACAGAATAAAAAATAATAAAGTTACAATAAATTACAATGATCTACCTATTGTTAGGCTATTTATACACAAAATTAGAATATAATAAAATAATAAAATACACTCTAACAAAGATCTAAAAAGATACAAAAAGATATTCTTATCTAAAATATAAATTATTTTCAACATCATCCCTTAATTTATATTTACACAAAACTGACAACACAAATTCCATCCCTCAAACGGAGAAATTGATCAGTCTTGATAGTCTTTGTCAGAACATCTACCAGCTACTTCTGGGTGCTACAGTGCACAACTTCTAATATTCCACTCTGAACTTGATTCATCAGAAAGTGATACTTGGTCTCAATATGTTTGCTTCTCCCATGCAGCACTGGATTCTTGGTAAGATTGATTGCAGACTTGTTATCAATCATCAGCTTCAGAGGTTTATCTACCTCAATCTTCAGATCTTGCAGCAAGTTCAGAAACCACACAGCTTGACATGCAGTCATAGCTCCTGAAATATATTCAGCTTCACATGTTGACAGGTGTTAGCTCCTAAGTTCGACACCAACAACAAATTGGCCTTATGGGCCAAAAATAAATTGAACAAATCTAAGCTGGAAATACTTCGACAGATTGGAAAAATACTTAGAGAAATATATGAGTTAAAGTTAATCTTCGACCAGAAGGTTCTTGCGGCCTTCGACTGAAACGGCTCAAGGGCCTTCGACTAAAAGGAAACCTTGCATCAGCAACAAGTGATTTTGAATCTGAAGAAAGGAGGGAAAAGCAGCTCGCTTGGCAGTTGAGGAAAGTAATGTGGCATGGAGATAGAGGTCGAAGCATATGCAGAAGACACTTGTCCTCATCCTAGAGCAAAGAAACTCCTCGACGGTTACCTAGTTTTTAGTATAAATATAGGAAGTTTACGTAGATTTTTGTGTGCTCAACTAACTGTACAAGTCATTCAATACTATTCGAGTACCCGCGGCGTGAGAAAGAATACTGAAAATGTACGTTTTAAAAACCACATTTTATAATCAAAGTCTTTTACATTCCTCTTTACATTCCTTTCCTTTTTATCTTGCTTGCAAAAATCTATTTTCCCTTGCATCCTATTTTCCCTTGCATTTTACTTTCACTTTTTACCAGATTTCTACACTTAAACTCTTCTCAACCCCTTTTTTATTTACTTTCTACACTCAAATTCATTTCAAACCTCAACCTTTCTCAGTCGAACGTGTGTTCTTTATTTATATTAGCACTTATGTCCAAACAACGCCAATAATTAGCATATGTCCTTGGATCAAACTGATTGATCCTGCGAGTAACCAAAAAATTACCCTTTTTAGAAGATTAGCGGTTGTTTACCGATCAACACGGCAAGCAACAATGCAACAACAGGTTGCTTCTTAGAACATCAAGAAATAGGACCTCCCAGAAATTTGAATAGGTACCCAGAAGTACTTCTTTTGTCAACTTTGTCTCCACACCAATCAGAGTCTGAATAACTCAAGTTCTGATTCGATCTTTCTTCTAGAAGGAAATAACACTCCATACTTCAGAGTTCCCTTCACATACCTCAGAATCCTGAAAGCAGCTTGGTAATAAGGTTACTTTGGTTTACTCGTAAAAATGTTAACCATTCCAACTGCATAGAAAATATCAGGTCTGGTATTACACAAATACCTTAGAGAAACAATCATCTGTTTGAAGGTTGTAGCATCCACGTCCTCTCCATCAGAATCAAATTCCAACTTATGATTTGTATTCGCAGGTGTAATAGAAACTTTGTAGTTCTCTAGCTCAAATCTCTTTAGAAGCTCAAGTTCATACTTCATTTGATGCAAAATGGTTCCTTTCTCAGAGTACATAAATTTCATTCCTAGAAAGAAACTCATTTTCCAAAGATCTGTCATCTCAAACGCATTCATCATCCCTTCCTGATTCTTTTTCTCAAATCCAGGAGGTTGGGACAATTATACCTCTTCTTGTAATGGACCATTCAGAAATGCATATTATACATCTAAATGTATCAGAGACCAATTCCTGTTAGCAACTATTGCAATCACTAGTCTGATTGTTTCATGTCTCGCTACAGGTGCAAACACTTCAGAGTAATCTAACGCAGGCTAGAAAGCCTCGTGCTACTAATCTTGCTTTGTGTTTGCCAATTGATACATCTGGCTTTAGCTTTTGCTTGAAAACCCATCTGACACTGATGGCTTTCTTGCCTTTTGGAATTTCTGTCAGCTTCCAAGTCTTGTTTCTCTATATAGCATCAAGTTCTTCTTTCATAGCCTGCAACCAAACTTGCTGCTTAGGAGCCTCTTCCGTACTTACGGGTTCAGAGTCTACTAACATTGCACACTGAATAAATTCTCCTTCGGAGTCTAATTCAGTGTCTTGTAACATGTCAAACTCTACAAATCTTCTTGGGATACTTCTGACCCTTTGTTGCCTCTGAATTTGAACTTCAGAACCTCAGACACCAGAACTTTCCTCTTCAGAAGCTCTTGCTTCAGAAATTGGACTTTCTCCAGAACCTTGACTGTCTTCAGAGTTTGGAAAATTCCCAGAGTCTAAATCAACATCGGAGTCAGAGTTAGAATCATCTTCACCTTCTAAATCTTCTTTAAAGTCAGAGTCTTCAGAAACATGTGTTTCTGACTTTTCTTCAAGAGTTCTCTCATCAAAGTCAGGACAAGACCTTTCCCAATTCCAGACTTCTGATTCTTTTATAATAACGTCTATGCTGAACTCAACTTTGTTAGTTTCTAGACAATAAAATTTGTACAAACCTGTACTGTGGTACCCCACAAGTAACATTACATTACTTCAATCATCCAGCTTTTATCTTCTGACTTATGAGACATGTTTGTAACATACAGAACCAAACACCTTCAGATGACTAACACTTTGCTTATCTCCAGTGAACTTCTGAATAAGAACTATTTCCTTCATCGTCTTCGTTGGACATTTGTTGAGCACATAACATGCAGTGGCAACAACTTCTCCCCATAGAGTATGAGGAAGCATTTTCTCTTTCAGGATGATTCTTGTAACACCCTGATTTATTTAGAATTGTTTTTAATTAAATAATTAGATAATGTGATATGATATTTTTTTTGGGACTAGATACCTTAGAATTATGAGAGTTGAGGTTTTAGGGGTGTATGGCTAAATGTGTAGAGACATGGGGGTGTGTAATATAATATGGATTTTCATTACTATTATATTATAATATTAGGATTATTATTATTTTATAATAATAATTAAATAATTACTTAATTGGTATAGTTATTTTAATATTGGGATATATTAGAGTGGGAAGAAGAGAAAGAGAGCCAGTGCGTAGAAACAGAGAAAGAGAAGCGTAGAAGTGAGAAGAGGAGAAAGTACTAGGAAGCTAGAGTAGGAAAGTTCATCAGTAGGAATTAAGAATCATCACCAATCTAAGGTAAGGGGAATTCTAACTCTATAAGGGTTTTCCTAATGATGGGGTATTGTGGTGTTTAGGTTCCATGATTATATGCTTTTGATTTCTCCCTATGTGGTTGTTTTGGGGTTTTATCCTTTGATGATTGATTTTGATGCATTGTGTTACCATTGATGTTTGATATGTGTGGTAATTGATGTATGATGATAGGGGATCATAATCTGGGGTTTGATTATTCATTATCTCATGAAGTTCGTGTTTTTAGAATTGAGCCAAAACGGTTTTCGCACTTCTATTCTTCTGAATCCGTAAAACTATTTTTCACAGGGTACAATCGATTTGCAGTGCAGGTGCAATTGATTGCACAGTTCAATTTTGGTGAATTTTTCTTCTATTTCAGTAAGCAGTCGATTTGTAGTACAGAGCAATCGATTTGCACTACTTAAAAACATGAGTTTTGGCCTCTGGGACAAGGTGCAATCGATTTGCATGTTAGTGTAATCGATTGCTCACTGTTTGACAATATTTTTTGAAAACTTAAAAACTCCATAACTTTTGACCCGAGTGTCTGTTTGACGCGCCGTTTGGATCGTTAGAAAGCTAAAAATATTTTATAAAATGTGGTAATATTTTTTATGACAGTAGACTAATATTTTATTGGAAGAATTCTGATGTGCGTGTATGTTGTTTGTGTTGTAATGCAAAATGTTGTGATTGAATGTATCAGTGTTGTATAAACGATGTGCGAAGGATTTTGCATGATGTATTGCATGATAATGATGATGACGATGGCCTGTATTGGTGAAATATGGCCTGTATTGGCGAGACATTGATAAGTATGAACAATCAATGTAAATGAAGTTGTTGCATGTCAGTGTCGCATACATTCATTAAAGATGTCCTGTATTGGCGAAAGATGGCCCGTATTGGTGAAAGATGGCCTGTATTGGCGAGTGTTGTACCCCAAAATTTGCCCTCCCATATTTCTCAAGACATGTCAAGAATAGTCTCCAAGTTGCTCAAGGTTGCTCAAGAGTTGGACAGTCAAGTCATCTTCTAAGGCAGTCAACCTCAAAATTAGGGTTTTATGTTACATCAAGGTCCTTACATCCAAATGACCTCAAATGATCCCCAATTTCCTAATATGTTATCAAGTTCATCCATGTCAAATTTCAAGCTTTGCAGAGAAAGTTTGGTCAGTCAATTGCTCAAGAGGTCCAAAATCGATTGTGCAAGGGCAAAAGTCAACTGTGGCCTATAAACAGTCAAACTTCAATATTTTTTGTCAACATTATCATTTTGAAGGATATTTCATGATTTTATCAAGGTTTGATCATGATTCATCAAGGATTGCTCAAAATTCATCAAGACTCAAAAGTTGCTAAATTAGGGTTTTGTAGGAAAAGTCAACTCAACTTTGACCACGCATAACTTTCTCATACTTTATGAGAAATGACCCATCCAAAGCTCATTTTTAAGAGAATGCAATTTCCTACAATCCATATTCATACCCCAAGATCAAGAAATGCACTCACAAGAAGTTACAAATTTGGACATTATAGGTCATTTTTGGAAGTCAACAAAAACACCTTTTTTTCCAAAGGTTATAACTTGAGCATGGATATAAAAATGAGATGAGACCAAAAGGATTGGTTAGATTACATCTCAATATTTCTAAAAAGTCCAAGAACACCTCCAAAAGTTCAAAATTGAAGAAGTTATGCATTGTTGAAGTTGGGCATTTTTCCAAAATTGCCAAAAATCAACTATCCCCAAAACTTCAAATTTTGCCAAATGGGCCCACTTTTTTCCACTTGATTTGATCTTGTCACACTACACACGTGTCCTATCTTCAGTCTTGTGTCCAATTATTATTTTTTTCTATTTTATTTGATTTTTATTGAATTAATTCATTTTTAATCAATTTAAATCCAAATAAAATCCAAATCTTGATCACTTGGAATCTTTTTGATTGATACAGGTCTTAATTATCATTATGGACATGGTCAAACTCATATCAAGCCATATCATGCACAAAATATTGGTTTTTGGACAAATTTGGAAGCTTTTTAATGGTGAATCAAATCACATCTTCAAGCATCAATGCACAAAGATTCAAAGCCCAAAACTTGACCTAATGCATTGCTTGATAGATATACAAGTGAGAGGCACGAGTTTCAGAACAAGGAGGCTGCAAAATCCCAAGAACAAAACTTGAGAAAAACTTGAAAAAGCTTGAAACTGAAATCTGTTTTAGAGGCTGATTCAAAGCAAAAACTCAACGTAGACCCCTTGCTGGATATCCATTGAGTGAAAGGCAATCAAAATCAAGCTCTCTCCTCTCTTGAATCGCGCTGTAAGTCTCTCTAAACCTTGCCCTATATTTGAAATCACATACTCATATTCTTGCACTTTCTTGGCAAAATCATTACACAACCATGCTTATCGTTCCATTTAGAAACTTTCTGCATTAACCAATTGTGTTTTCATGAGCCATAGCCCCATTCCCGAATCTAGGGTTTTGGAAGTTTATTTTGGGGCGTTTTCTTTGCAAGAAAAATTGGAACCAATAATGGACATAGATGTGTTCAGGAGGAAGAGACGATCATGTCCATGGTCTTGGATTTCATTTTTACAGCCTATAATTAATTTTAGGAGCAAGCTACGGATTTAGCTGCGGATAAGAATCCGCAGGTAAATATCTAGGCCAAACGAAGAAGACGAGGACGTGGCCTGTCCCCATTCGTTAATTCAAATCCAGCACGCTTTTATTTTTTTGTTTGACCCATTGATTTGCTTTTGCATTATATTAATTGTTATCTAATCCACTAACAATTGAAAGGCAGTGGTGTAGTGGTAAGCGTGTTATTCAGTGGCTCATAGGATCTGGGTTCGAATCCCAGGTCCCCATATTTGCATATTATTGTTTTTCTTCAGGAGACCCAACGCGCCTCAGCAATTTTGGTACATGATACACCATCACCTAATCACTTGCCAGATGGCCTTCAGGCCAAATCTGATGGCTCAGATGGAGCGTGCACCATGTTCCTTGGTCAACATGTCACATGGAAGTCCAAAAGTCAAGCGCAGGCCAGCTCAAATGGGCCTTGAACATGCTATTCTCACCCCTGATCTGGGCCCAAACCCCTTTTTTGGTTATTTCTTTTTCTTTTCATTTTATTTATTTATTTGTTTTGTATTATTATTTTCATTATTTAAACTAACTAATTAATCTTTTTCTCATAAAACCAAAAAATATATATTTTATTTATTAAAATTAAATTCAGCACTTTATTTTTGTAAATAAATTAATTTAATTAACTTAGTTTTAATTAGGTATAATTTCAATATTTTTGCAATAATTAAAATTAATTTAGATAATTAGGGTTTTACTAACTTTAATCAAATTTATTTTTATTTCCTTAAATATCCAAAAATCCAAAAATATCTTTTTTAATTAATTTATTTAATTATTAACTTAGATTTAATTTCTTTTAATTCAAAAAATAACCAAAAAATGATTTCTTTCAAAAAAGGGTCAAAACCCTAAAAAAATGCATTCGATTTAATTTTTCGCGCGCGGTCCATTTTGCCATATTGATGTAATTGTTTCCCGGAATGTAATAGCTTTAATTAGGACTATTTAATTTATTTATCGCTTTATTTATTTTCCGTATTTTTTAATTCAAGGGTTGTTTTTGGCGATGTAAATAACCGGCGCCTTGTAATAGTTTAGATTTAATTTTCGCAAATTTAATTTCCGCAATTCATAAACTGTTAGATGTTTGATAATAGGGAATGCATGACAAGATCGAACGTATGAACTTAAAATCAACATAGCTCACTCATGACATGTACAAAGATAAAATTAACCTAAATAACACACTCGCACATGCGCACTCTTAGGGTACACCTCACTTGGTTTCCTTCGAACGTGGTCATTGAGTATAGGAAGTTTTAGAGGTCGCCCTCTTGTCCAAAGATCATAGTTGCCTCGAAACAGTTGCCTCAAAAAAATGATCTAAGACATTAGGGTTACCGCTAAGGTATCCTAACATTGCTTTAGTGACTGCACGTCCCTTAATCGAATTGACCCTTAAACTCCAACGATGATGCTACCTATTCATCAATAGTGGGATAGCATTGTCTAAAGGACATTAGCATAGATTGATTCCTTTTTCGAGTAGGTAGATGGTTCTTAAGTACTTGCTCTCTCAAAACAAAACAAAACTTTTCGCACTTACACCTTTCAAACAAAAACTTCTTTCAAACCCACAAACACAAAGAAAAGCAATTTTTGAAAACACTTTGAGCAAGTACCTAAGAGCCCGTGGATAACCACGAATAGAAAGGGTGCTAACACATTCCCTTTCTATAATCTACCCCCGGACCCGAGAAATAATCTCAAAAAAGGAATTTTTCTGTGCTTTTTTCCTTTCCTTGTTGGATAAAATAAAAGACGGTGACGACTCTTGCTTACCGCGACATTTTGCAAAAACAAACGCAAAACGCGAACCAACATTCCAAAAACAGTCAGTTATTTCCCACTGTATCACAACGAGACATTGATAAGTATGAATAATCAATGTAAATTAAGTTGTTGCATGTCAGTGTCGCATGCATTCATTAAAGATAGCCTGTATTGGCGAAAGATAGCTTGTATTGGCGTTGTTACCCCAAGTTGGCATTTATTAAGTTGAGGTTTTTGCTCTATTGGTACCACATATGTAGAGTCAGTATCATCCTCATTGCATTACACTGTTATTAGTAATCGATGGTTTGATTATTAAACGAATTTCTAATTCTGTTACGATGGATGTTTGTGTTGTTTGTTGCATATAATTATATTGATGTGTTTCACAGTATGATGAATGATAAAAAAGTGTGAGATAAAGATGTATAATTATGTGTACTTGAATTACTATATGTTCATTATTATGATTCCTCTTATATTGTTATGATATCTCGCCCTTTCTGTTTGAATGTTGCTTCTACGTGGGTAACGTACAGATGATCCGAAGCAACTCGAGGTCGTGGGTAGCAGAAGAGTTCCTTCAGTTTTGTATAGACTGAGTCGGTGTCTTCTCTGATACGTAACACTTGGGGGTTTCACGTTTGTTTTATTTCTGTGGAGTAAACTTTGCACTACTCCATTGTTTGAGTTTAATTTATGACTATGTTGAATTTTGAAAGATGATAATTATGACTCCGGTTGGAGAATTGAGATGATTCTTTATTGATGTTTTTTGTTGCGAATAAATGAAAGGAGGTTTAAGACTTTTGAACATATGAATTGTGTTGCGTA
Organism: Vicia faba; assembly: GCA_948472305.1. NCBI lineage: Eukaryota > Viridiplantae > Streptophyta > Magnoliopsida > Fabales > Fabaceae > Vicia > Vicia faba. The sequence continues at coordinate 1,307,112,842 of OX451740.1, read as the reverse complement.
TCTTATTTAATGAGCATGTATTATGTATGAAGCATGTGGCGTCCTATTTTGATGTTGTATTTTAGAAATTAATTTACTCTGATTTTTATATAATTTACCGATGGGGAAATAGGGTGTTACAATTGGTATCAGAGCAGGTCGGTCCGTCCGGCCAAGTTGTTGAGTCAGTGTAGTGTGATAGTTGAATATTGTCGACGTGTTATTCCTTAGTACACGACATGTGTGTGGAACACTGTCAGTGCTTTCTTGTTTTTCTAGTCACTTGTTTGCAGAAGTGGGATTGGAAAAAAGTGGGGGAGAAGCTAGTGCTTCTCTGAGATGGTTCAGGTGTGAACAATTGTTTCAGTGTCATGATTTTCATAAGTGCAAATGTTGGTGAGACTCCATTGTTTTTCCAATTTTGAAGGAAGTAATGAATTCAGAATTAATATCTAGTGGTTAGTCGAAGGGTCATTGAGAGAGAATGATCAAGTACTCGTGTTGTTCGCATCTCTAGAAGTGGAGAGCGATGTTATGGCTAATGATGTATCGGTTGTGGGTGAGTCTTGATGTTTTCTTGGGGAGAACTGCGACTTGTCGTTAGAGTGAGATGTTGGATTAAATTGATGTTATCCTTGGGGTGGACTGGTTGGAGTTAAACCAAGGGACTGGGAATTATTTTGATTAGTTGATGCATATTCTTATGTCAGGATATATTTGTTAAATAAGTAGGATAACTCCTAGAATGTGAAGCTCATATGTTCATAATATTTTAACACTACATGTTGATCTTGAAGTTGTCATTGTTGAGTCACCATTGTGTGTGCCGTTGTTGTCCTGAGTAATGCTGGAGTGATTAATTGTTTTGAATTTTATGTTGGAATCATGTATGTGATTGTTGATTGTTGTTGATATTGTTGAGGTGTTGTGAATCACAAGTCAGATTTGGAACTCGAAGATATGAGTAGATTTGTAAAAAGGACTCGAGCATTAGTGTTTTGGAAAATGGAATTTTGGGCAAATTAATGTGCCTCTTGAGTTATAAGAAGAATGGGGTTTTGGAAAAGTGTTGGAATGGGTTTTGTACATAGAAAATCATGAAAAACTGCTTTTGTACAGTAAGAAATCGATTGGCATTATGGTGCAGTCGATTTCACAGTTAAAAAAAATGTGGGAAACTGCTTCCGTACAGGGTGCAATCGATTGTTGTTCAGGTGCAATCGATTGCACAGTGCTTGATAACATTTTTATACAAACTTCAAAAATTCATAACTTGAGTTCTGGATGTTGTAATCTCAAGCCTCAACTCAACTTTAGTTTTGATGAAAGACAAACAAGCTAGTTTTGATAAAAGACAAACAAGCACTATGGCAAGAAGGAAAAGAAGTGGAATTAGCTTAAAGCATCATTCACTCAAAGCTTCAAGGATCATGGCAAGCAATCAAGTATATCAATTCTCATTTGAACTACATTGATTAGAAATGCTCAAAAATGATATACACACTTGCCACAACACTTCAATTAAATTTTAAAACAAATTTTAAGTTTTTAACTGATGTAAATCGATTAACACTTAATGTAAATCGATTTACACTTGCCTTTTCAAAAACTGAATGTCTCTGGCAGCAATCGATTTACATGAAGTGTAAATCGATTGATCACAGAACTAAGTTAATTTTTAACACTTGTAAATCGATTTACGCAACATGCTAATCGATTTACACTTCAAATTTTTTGAAAACATGAACGTTACAAACCCGTGCAATCGATTTACACATTGTAACTTTTGAAAAATCTGAACTGGTTTCAAGATATCCTTCACACCTTTTCTCCAATAGATGCATGGCCATACATTGCATCCTCTCAAGTTTTTCAAACAGAAAAGTGTCTATTTGGAAAGGTATCTTGATTACTTTAAATACTAAATTTTTTCAAATTATAAAATAACTCTTCTCTTATGCAATAATTCTGAACTTTGTAAAATATTCAAACTTCATATTTCTTAACTTTTAAGAACAAAGATTTTCTGCACTTTCACACATATAAGAACAGAAATCTTTGAGCATTATCTAACCATTGTGTTACAGTTTGAATTAATTACAAGAGAAGAAAGAAGAAACTTCATTGAAGTCACTCTATGTGATCAACATCTTTCAAAAAATCATACTTCATAAAATTATACAAAGTGTAACTTTTTTCCAGGATTGTTGGAATTAAGTATTAGACTACTTGTGTTCCTTGTTGTCCATTGTTGGAAACAAGAGGTATCTTTTGAGAGGATTGTTCTCAAGAGACTTATTGGAAATCCAAGAGGGTGTTCTTGGTGTTTGTTAGGTTCTTTAGTTGATAAGACTAGGAAGAGTCTTGTAAAAGTTCTAACAAAATAGTGAAATCTCTTGCGTGTTTGCAAGGGGACTGGACGTACTTCCGGGATGTGGAAGGAACCAGGATAAATCTCCGTGTCTCTTTACTTTCTACACTTTACAGTTTTCAAAGCACTAAATCAAAACCAGAAAGTATAAAATAAGTCAAAAATCGACCACAACCTAATTCACCCCCCTCTTAGGCGCATTCTTTAACTTACAATTGGTATCAGAGTAGGTTATAGGTAACCTGCTCCTAGAGATCCAGAATGGCTTCCGCAAATCATCAACCCGTTTTCAGAGATGGTGGCAGTAACAACAAGCCTCCTCTATTCTATGGTGAATATTTTGACTTCTGGAAAATACGCATGAAGGCGCATCTAGAAGCACAAGGAGAGGAAGTATGGGATGCTGTTGAAAATGGTCCATTTATTCCGGTAACGGTAATCAATGGCGTGGGCTCTTCAAAGCCTAAAACTGCATGGGACGACGATGATAAAAATAAAGTTCTCTATGACAAAAAGGCAATAAACCTTCTTCAAGGTGCACTTAGTATGGACGAATTTTTCCGTGTCTCGACATGCAGAACAGCAAAGGAAATATGGGATACCTTGGTTCAAACTCATGAAGGAACGACTGAAGTAAAAAGATCAAGGCTAAATACCTTAAGTCAATAATATGAACTATTTCGAATGCAGCCCGGAGAATCCATTCTTGACTTACAAAAGAGATTTGTGCATTTGAAAAATCACTTAAGTGCTCTTGGTAAAACCTTGACAAATGATGAACTCAACTTAAAAGTCCTTAGATCATTGACTAGGGAATGGCAACCAAAGGTAACGGCAATCTGGGAAAAGAAGAGTCTCTCCATAATGACTTCCGCTACATTATTTGGCAAACTTCAAGAATACGAAACGGAACTCGGTAGACTTGAAAAACATGAGAATCTAGAAAAGAAGTCCAAAAACATTGCTTTAAAAATTGACTCAAAGGAAGTTGTAAAAGAAGACAATCCGGAAGAAGATGAAAATTTCATGCTTCTTGTTAAAAGACTTGGGAAGTTTTTTGGCAGAAATGACAAGGGCGGATCTCATGCACATAAGAGAAAGCACTTCAAGAAAAGAGAAGCCTCCACATCAACACAAGATGTCTCAAGTTATGAATGTGGAAAGCAAGGACATATCAAGCCAAACTGTCCAAATCTTCCAAAGAAAAACGGATTCAAAGGAAAGGACTCAAAACAAAAGAAAGCCTACATAGCATTGGAAGATAATGATATGAGCAGTACATCGGAATCAGAAAGCGACGAATGTGCAAATTTAGCCTTAATGGCATCGCATCACTCCGACGACGAAGAAGAGGTATGCTTCAAGTCCACATCAAATCTTTGGTATCTTGATAGTGGATGTTCAAAGCATATGACATGAGATGTACACCAATTTTCATATCTAGTACATAAAGCCAAAGGGTATGTCACCTATGGAGACAACACCAAAGGAAAGATTCTTGGCGTTGGAATAGTTGGCACACCTCCATCCATTCAAATTGAGGATGTTCTCTATGTTGAAGGATTAAAGCACAACCTTCTTAGCATAAGTCAACTTTGCGATAGAGGGTTCAAGATCAAATTCAACAAAGAAGAATGCCTTATTATGGATGAGGCAACCAATGAGGTAAAACTCAAAGGTATAAGATCTAACAATATTTTGATGATTACTCTAGATGGTTTGTCTATGAAGGTACGATGTCTTATGGTAAACAACAATAACGCTTGGTTATGGCACAAGAGGATTGCTCACATACACATGGAGCACTTGAACAAATTGGTTAAGCATGACTTAGTTATTGGTCTACCAAAGATAAAGTTCATCAAAGACAGATTATGTAGTGCATGCCAAAAGGGCCAACAGACCAAATCAACTTTAAAACCAAAGAAAGTGGTTTCAACAACAAGACCACTTCAATTGTTGCACATGGATCTTTTTGGTCCATCTAGAACAAGAAGCTTCAGAGGTAACATTTATGCTTTAGTTATTGTAGATGATTTTTCCCGTTTTACTTGGACTTTGTTTTTAGTGCACAAAAATGATGCATTCAAGGCATTCAAGAGATATGCAAAACAAGTTCAAAATGAGAAGTCATTAAAGATAACATCAATCCGAAGTGATCATGGTGGAGAGTTCTAAAACAGTCTATTTGAAGAATTTTGTGAAGAAAATGGGATCTTCCACAATTTTTCAGCACCAAGAACTCCACAACAAAATGGATTAGTTGAAAGGAAAAATAGGTCTTTGGTGGAGCTTGCAAGAACCATGCTAAGTAACTCAAGTTTGCCTAAATATTTTTGGACGGATGCGGTAAGCACGGCATGTTACGTAAGCAATCGCGTGATCATAAGACTCGTTCTAAAGAAAACTCCATATGAGATTTACAAAGGAAGAAAACCAAATATTTCTCACCTTCACATTTTCGGGTGCAAATGCTTTGTCCTTAAAAACGACAAAGACAATCTCGGTAAGTTCGATGAAAAATCGGATGAAGGTATTTTTCTTGGTTACTCCCTTTCTAGCAAGAATTTACAATAAAAGAACATTAACTATAGAAGATTAAATGCATGTTTCTTTTGATGAATCTAACACCTCCAAGGAGGAAGTTGTTATTTGTGATGATGATGATTCTATAGATTTACCTCATGAGAATTCTTGCGAAGGTGGCAAAATTGTCAACCCGGAACAAACACATGAACTTTCACATCAAAATGAAAATGATGATGATCTTCCTCAAGAATGGAGAACTCATCGTGATCATCCAATTGATAACATAATTGGAGATATTAGCAAAGGGGTATCTACTCGACTAAATCTTAAGGATGCATGCTTGAATATGGCGTTTGTATCTCAAGTTGAACCTACTAAAGTGGCTCAAGCACTAGAAGATGATCAATGGATCCTTGCCATGCAAGAGGAGCTAAACCAATTTGAGCGAAATGAAGTTTGGGAACTTGTTCCTAATCCAGGAAATAAACGTATCATTGGAACCAAATGGGTATTCAAAAACAAGATGGATGAAAATGGAATAATCACTTGAAACAAGGCAAGACTAGTTGCTCAAGGATACAACCAAGAGGAAGGAATTGATTTTGAAGAAACTTTTGCTCAGGTAGCACGTTTGGAAGCAATAAGACTATTACTTGCATATGCATGCTCATTGGACTTTGAAATTTTTCAAATGGATGTAAAAAGAGCATTTCTCAACGGATTCATAAATGAAGAAGTCTATGTAAAGCAACCTCCCAGATTTGAAGACTTCAAACATCCTAATCATGTCTTCAAATTGAAGAAAGCTCTCTATGGGCTGAAGCAAGCACCAAGGGCATGGTATGATAGACTAAGCGCATTCCTATGTGAAAAAGGGTTTGTAAAGGGTAAAGTTGATACCACTCTCTTCATAAAAAATGTTAATCATCATACTTTACTTGTACAAATCTATGTAGATGATATTGTTTTTGGTTCAACTAACCAAAATATGTGCAAGGAATTTTCATCTATGATGCAAGGAGAGTTTGAGATGTCTATGATGGGAAGATTGAATTTCTTTCTCGGTCTTCAAATTAAGCAACTCAAACATGGTATCTTCATAAACTAATCAAAATATTGCAAAGACCTTATAAAGAAGTTTGAGATGGAAAACAACAAAGAAAGTGCAATTCCTATGGGATCCGGCACCTATCTTGACCCAGATGAATCAGGGAACTCTATTGACATACTAAGTATCGTGGAATGATTGGCTCACTCCTCTATTTAAGAGCAAGTAGACTTGACATCATGTTCAGCATTTTCCTATGTGCAAGATATCAAGCCAATCCTAAAGAGTCTCACCTTGCAGCAGTCAAGCGCATAATAAAATATCTCAAAGGAACAACCAACATCGAATTATGGTATCCAAAAGGTAGTATGTGCAATCTAGTTGGTTATTCTGATGCTGACTATGCAGGTTGTAAAACTGATCGCAAAAGTACAAGTGGAACATGTCACATTCTCGGAAATGCCTTGGTTTCATGGTCATGCAAAAAGCAAGCAAACGTCGCTCTCAGCACTGCCGAAGCAGAATATATTGCGGCTGGAAGTGGATGCGCTCAAATTCTTTGGCTAAAACAACAGTTACTTGACTATGGAGTAAACCTTGGATGCATTCCGCTTCGATGTGATAACACAAGCGCGATCTATATTACGAAAAATCCAGTTATGCATTCCCGGACAAAACACATTGACATCAGACACCATTTCATCCGAGATCACGTACTCAAAGGAGATGTCGAGATTACTTTTATGGATACTCAAAATCAACTCGCAGACATTTTCACAAAACCACTTGCAAAGGATGCATTTTTCAAAATTCGTCGTGAACTCAGAATCCTAGATGAACAAGATATATAAGGTGCACTCTATCCTTAACTATACTTTAATGTACATATATATATGGATTTAGACAATGTTTCAAATGTTAAAATTACTGTTTTTAAAATTTTTCCTTTAAGTAAATCGATTTACTTGGTATGTAAATCGATTTACCACTGAAGCAGAACATTTTTTTATAAAATCCTTTTGTGTAAATCGATTTACACAGTATGTAAATCGATTTACCACTGAACAAAAATTAATTTTCATAAAAATTCTGTTGTGTAAATCGATTTAACCAAGGGGAAAATCGATTTACCACAGAAGCTGAAGCATTTTTATGTATTTGTTCTCTATCCAGGACCCTTCCAATGACCAATATTATTGAATTCTTGTTATCTATCATTATGTTTTTGTTTTGTAATCATTCAAGTGTTAGTCTGTTGTATTTGAACTTTGTTCGCTATTTTTAAACATTTGCTTTTTAGTTCTTGTTCATATATGTTTCAAACTGTTATAAGTATCACTTTTTGTTGCATCTTTTACTTCTTTTTGATAATGTCAAAGGGGGAGAAGGATGTGATAGCACTTTATGGTTGTTTGTTTCAATTTTCTTTACAGGGCAAGCTTTCAAAACTTTTTTCTCCATAGGGGGAGAAATCTTCTCAGGGGGAGAAAACTCATTTTGCTCCAATTCTGAACAACTCATAAAGAAAGATGGTTTGTCATCATCAAAAAGGGGGAGAATGTAATCTCAAGCCTCAACTCAACTTTAGTTTTGATGAAAGACAAACAAGCTAGTTTTGATAAAATACAAACAAGCACTATGGCAAGAAGGAAAAGAAGTGGAATTAGCTTAAAGCATCATTCACTCAAAGCTTCAAGGATCATGGCAAGCAATCAAGTATATCAATTCTCATTTGAACTACATTGATTAGAAATGCTCAAAAATGATATACACACTTGCCACAACACTTCACTTAAATTTTAAAACAAATTTTAAGTTTTTAACTGATGTAAATCGATTAACACTTGATGTAAATCGATTTACACATGCCTTTTCAAAAACTGATTGTCTCTGGCAGCAATCGATTTACATGAAGTGTAAATCGATTGATCACAGAACTAAGTTAATTTTTAACACTTGTAAATCGATTTACGCAACATGCTAATCGATTTAAACTTCAAATTTTTTGAAAACATGAACGTTACAAACCCGTGCAATCGATTTACATCTTATGTTAATCGATTTACACATTGTAACTTTTGAAAAATCTGAACTGGTTTCAAGATATCCTTCACACCTTTTCTCCAATAGATGCATGGTCATACATTGCATCCTCTCGAGTTTTTTAAACAGAAAAGTGTCTATTTGGAAAGGTATCTTGATTACTTTAAATACTAAATTTTTTCAAATTATAAAATAACTCTTCTCTTATGCAATAATTCTGAACTTTGTAAAATATTCAAACTTCATATTTCTTAACTTTTAAGAACAAAGATTTTCTGCACTTTCACACATATAAGAACAGAAATCTTTGAGCATTATCTAACCATTGTGTTACAGTTTGAATTACTTACAAGAGAAGAAAGAAGAAACTTCATTGAAGTCACTCTATGTGATCAACATCTTTCAAGAAATCATACTTCATAAATTTATACAAAGTGTAACTTTTTTCCAGGATTGTTGGAATTAAGTATTAGACTACTTGTGTTCCTTGTTGTCCATTGTTGGAAACAAGAGGTATCTTTTGAGAGGATTGTTCTCAAGAGACTTATGGAAATCCAAGAGGGTGTTCTTGGTGTTTGTTAGGTTCTTTAGTTGATAAGACTAGGAAGAGTCTTGTAAAAGTTCTAACGAAATAGTGAAATCTCTTGCGTGTTTGCAAGGGGACTGGACGTACTTCTGGGGTGTGGAAGGAACCAGGATAAATCTCCGTGTCTCTTTACTTTCTGCACTTTACAGTTTTCAAAGCACTAAATCAAAACCAGAAAGTATAAAATAAGTCAAAAATCGACAACCACCTAATTCACCCCCCCTCTTAGGCGCATTCTTAAACTTACAGATGTCCGATTTGAGTTCTGTTTGAAGTGCTAGAAAGCTAACGTGATAAACCTTATTTTAAAAATGGTTCTAGAACCTGGAAGTAATTTAATTGTCATGAGGGGCAGAGTTTACTGTTGATCTTGTCCTTGGTACCAGACTTGTTTCTATGGCACCATACAGGATGTTAGCTTCAGAGTTGGATGAATTGAAGAAGTAATTAGAAGAATGGTTGGATGATAAATTTGAGACCATGTGTATCACTTGGGGAGCCCTGATGTTATTAGTTAAGAAGAAAGAAGGTACTGCGAGATTGTACGTAGATTACCGACAGTTAATTTCGGTAATGATTAAGATTAAATGTCCACTGTAGATGGATTGAATATTTGATGGATCGGCTGGTAGACGAGTATGTCTTCAATTCATATCGAATTGAGGTTAGACTACCTTCAGATTTGGGTGAAGGGTGAGGATAGTTAGATAATATCTCTTAGAACTCGGCGAAGGCATTATGAATATAAGATTGGTTTGTTGCGGTGTTTATTGAGGAAATATCTAAGTCAGAATATAGGCATGTTGAACGTTGCGATTTGAATTTCTGTGTCGAGAGGGAGGAAACTTTATGCTAAGTTGCCAAGGTATAAATTATGGTTTGAGGAGATAATTTTTCTTGAGCATGCTATTTCAGGTGATGGTATCTGTGAATCCATCCAAAGTAGATGCAGTTCTACATCGTGAGGCTCTAAAGTTGGTTACGGAGACTAGAAGTTTTTATTTGGACATAACTTATTACTATTGCAGTTCATTTGAGACGAGGTCAAGGATGATATGTTGTTAATGAATGAGATATTGGTATTAGTAAGTATGTGAAGGTATTGGAGCAAACACATAGAAGTGCAGGTTATGCCAATTGAGAATGTTTAGAGTGTAGGGATCTTTGAGGAAGAGAGAAAGTTAGGTAGTAGAGGGGATTGCACTTTATTGATAATATAATGTTGACATGTGTCAAGAAAATTTTGGAAGTTTTATCAGCAACCGGGATATGGAAATGGTGTTATTGAGATTGCGATTGGAATGAGATCCAAATATGAAGTTATATGAATCATCGAGGCTATGAGGCTAAAGGAGAGACTAAGGATTTATTGATGTTATTAAAGCCCTTTACTTGGGTGAATACTTCATTTGGAGCGAAATGACTTGTATTGTACTTGTTGTGGTAGCAATTCCGATAGTGGGAGAATATTTAACAATTGTTTTATACCACGAGTATGTATAAAAGAATATGTGATGGATTTTTGGGAGTTTATGTATCATTGACGAGGTTGAAAAGAAGGAAATTAAGAAAATGTTTGTAAGTCTTAGAGATGATTGTTGAACATTATGCTTAAGTAACTTTGAGCACAAAATAAAGGACACTATTATAGTTGAGTAACGATGATTTATGCCACCAATATGGTTATCGGCTACCTATTGACAAATTAAAGAACTGATCACCCTTAATCTCTTGTTGATAGTAGACGTGATTGTATTGGATAGGATAGACTTGTCTTACTAGCTTGATAGTGAGTAAAGTGGATTGACTTTTTATCGAGAGGATAATTATTCACCATTTTGTGCGAACCTAATATAAAAGTGGCTATGAAAGAGTTGGAAATTATTGAGTTGTTCGATGACTTGAGTTTGTATGTGAGTTAACACTGCATAGTGGAAGGTTGAGAATATCTAAAGTGAACAATGACTTCCTGGTGGATATTAAAGAGATTCAGAAACTAGATGTGAAACTTGTAGATCTGATAGTTCATGGAGATCAAAATGATGATAGTGATTGTAAAGTAGATGAATAAGAGTGGCGCAACTGACACGTGATGTGGCGTAGTTCATTATGCGTGTGTAACTTGTTAGGAGTCAACGGTAAACATCAGAATCCTATGGGGATGATGCAAACCATTGGACATTTCAGAATGGAATTGTTAGGTGAAAGGTTGATATATTTTTCATGTTGTTGTCATCGTAATAGAGGTATTGATTTGCATAATCTACTAGTGGAACGTAGCATTATGGAACTAAAGTTGTGTGTCAATGTTGTCAGTAATTGGTTGTGTTTATGTTCTTATGACGATATTGTTGTGTGATGAAATAGTAGAGACGGTGTTCATGTCCCGAGACTCTACATTTTTATTCTATGTTATTGTTTTGTTTCTTATGGCAGGGACTCGAGGGTGAGCATAGTTTCCTTATGAAGAGACATTAGAGAAGTGTTACCTATAGTGTCAGAGAGGATCTCGTTGTCTTCCAGTCCAAGCGTAAACAAAAACATAAAGTAATAGATCATGTATTCTGGGGTGATGAGACAAGGAGTAAATTAACAAATGCATTCATTACTCGGTAGTAATGCATCTTATTAGATTTTTGTGGTTGACGATATGGAAGGTTGGATAGTAGTATTCAGAAGGTTTCCAAACATGATGTGGAAGTTGGAAGGAAGGATGCGAGAGTCGTATTCGAAGTTGTTAGTACCAAGTGGATTTTCGAGGATGAAAATATTCTAAGTGGGGGAGAATTGTAACTTCCCGATTTAATTAGAATTATTTTTAATTAAATAATTAGATAATGTGATATGATATTTTGTTAGAGACTAGATACCTTAGAATTATGAGAGTTGAGGTTTTAGGGGTGTATGGCTAAATGTGTAGAGACATGGGGATGTGTAGTATAATATGGATTTTTATTACTATTATATTATAATATTAGGATTATTATTATTTTATAATAATAATTAAGTAATTACTTAATTGGGATAGTTATTTTAATATTAGGATATATTAGAGTGAGAATAAGATAAAGAGAGTCAGTACATAGAAACAGAGAAAGAGAAGCATAGAAGTGAGAAGAGGAGAAAGCACTAGGAAGCTAGGGCAGGAAAGTCCATCAGTAGGAATCAAGAATCATCACCAATCTAAGGTAAGGGTGATTCTAACTCTATAAGGGTTTGCCTAATGATGGGGTATGGTGGTGTTTAGGTTCCATGGTTGTATGCTTTTAATTTCTCCCTATGTGGTTGTTTTGGGGTTTTACCCTTTGATGATTGATTTTGATGCATTGTGTGTACCATTGACGTTTGATATGTGTGGTAACCATTGATGTTCGGATGTCTGTTTGACGTTCCGTTTGGATCGTTGAAAAGCTAAAAATATTTTCTACAATGTGTAAATAGTTTTGATGACATTAGACTAATATTTTATTGGAATAATTCTGATGTGTGTGCATGTTGTATGTGTTGTAATGCAAAATGTTGCGATTGAATGTATCAGTGTTGTAGAAACGATGTACCAGGGATTTTGCATAATGTATTGCATGATAATGATGATGATGATGGCCTGTATTGGAGAAAGATGGCATGTATTGGCGAGACATTGATAAGTATGAACAATCATGTAAATTAAGTTGTTACATGTCAGTGTCGTATGCATTCATTAAATATGGCCTGTATTGGCGAAAGATGGTATGTATTGGCGAAAGATGGCCTGTATTGGAGAGACATTGATTAGTATGGACAATCAATGTAAATTAAGTTGTTGCATGTCAGTGTCACATGCATTCATTAAAGATTGTTTGTATTGGCAAAAAATGGCATGTATTGGCGAAAGATGGCCTGTATTGGTGTTGTTTCCCCAAGTTGGCATTTATTAAGTTAAGGGTTTTTCCCTATTGGTACCACATACATAGAGTCAGTATCATCCTCTTTTCATTACACTATTATTATTAATCGATGGTTTGATTATTAAACGAATTTTTAATTCCATTACGATGGATGTTTGTGTTGTTTGTTGCACATAATTATATTGATGTGTTTCAGTGTGATGAACAATAAAAAGGTGTGAGATAAAGATGTATAATGATGTCTACTTGAATTACTATCTGTTCATTATTATGCTTCCTCTTATATTGTTATGATATCTCACTTTTTCTGTTTGAATGTTGCCTCTACGTGGGTAACGTGCAGATGATCCGAAGTAGCTCGAGGTCATGGGTAGTTGAAGAGTTCCTTCCGTTTTGTATAGATTGTGTCGGTGTATGCTCTGATACGTAACACTTGGGGGTTTCGCATTTGTTTTATTTCGTTGGAGTGAACTTTTCACTACTCCATTGTTTGAGTTTAATTTATGACTATGTTGAATTTTGAAAGATGATAATTATGACTGCGGTTGGAGAATTGAGATGATTCTTTATTGATGTTTTCTGTTGCGAATAAATGAAAGGATGTTTAAGACTTTTGAACATATGAATTGTGTTGCGTATCTTATTTAATGAGCATGTGTTTTGTATGAAGCATGTGGCATCCTATTTTTATGTTGTATTTTAGAAATTAATTTACTCTGATTTTTATATAATTTACCGACGGGAAAATAGGGTGTTACAATTCTCACCCTATCAAGCAAAGTACGTTTTCTTCTTTCAGCAAGACCATTGTGTTGAGGAGTACATGGAGCAGTAACCTCGTGTTCAATTCCGTTCTCACATAAACTTCTGAATTATGTGGAGTTATACTCACCACCACTATCAGTTCTAAGAATCTTCAGAGTCTGGCCTCTATGATTCTCAACCTTCAGTCTAAACTTCTGAATTCAGCAAATACCTCGTGTTTGAACTTTTCGAGAGATACCCATGTCATTCTAGTGAACTCATCAACAAATGACATAAAGTATATTTTCCCTCCAGTTCTGCTACTGGAAATGGACCGCATACATCGGAATGTACTACTCCCAAAGCATGCTTTGCTCTTGGAGCTACTACTGATGCAAATGGTAATCTTAGTTGCTTCCCTTCCATGCACACCTTGCATGACTTCTAAGGCTTCTTGATTGTAGGAATTCCATGTACCAGCTTATTTGATTTCAGATGCCCTAAGCTTCTGAAATTCAGATGACCAAATCTTTTGTGCACCAACTCACTCTCCTTGACAACACTTGTTGCAATAAGACATTCAGAGACTGTAGTTCTAGCATTCACCTTGAATGTCCTGTTCCTTCCCTGTTCTGACTCCATAATCAGCTTCTGATTACAGTCATACAGATTCAGAAGATTGTCCTTCATAGTAACTGAAAAACCTTTCTCAATCAGTTGTCCCACACTCATCAGATTCCTTTTCATATCAGGTAAATACGATACATTATGGATCACTGCTGCTTTCTCATTGTTTTGAATGATTCTGACATTTCTCATACCTTCTTCATTGAGGTATTTATCATCAGCACATCTGATCTTTGTACTCTTCCCAGAGTCAAAATTAACCAACCATTGCTTGTTTCCAGTAAGATGGTTTAAACACCTTGTGTCCATATAACACCATTCTGATGGATTCATATATCAGGTTCAGAAGCCAACAATAGTACAGGTTCATCATCAGACTCTCCTCTGGCTATATTTTCTTCTTATGACTTCATTTCTTTGTTCGACCAGCAATCTTTGGCATAGTGACCAAAGTTCTTGCAACAGTAACACTGAACATTCTTCTTGTCAGACTTCTCCTTTTTCTTCTGGATATTCTTCTGCCTATCAGAGTTTGAAGCTTCTGACCTTTGACCACCATTAGTTTTCTTCCTGGCTTTTGACTAAGTTTGCTTCTGATACTTCTTACCAGAAGTTACTTTCAGATCTTTGGAATGTTTAATTTCTACAACAATGTAATCAAACTGGGAAGTTAAAGATCTCAATATCTTCTCAATGATTACTTGTTCAGAAAGACTTTCCCCACAAGCTTTCATCTTATTAGTGATCAGAATCACTCTAGAGATGTACTCATAAACCTTATCGTTGTCCTTCATGTTAAGATTATCACCTTGCTTTCTGAGAGACTGAAGCTTCACCTTCTTCACTGATGCGTCACCACCGTAACATCTGACTAGTGTGTCCTACACAAACTTTGTTGTTTCAGAATCAACAATCTTCTTAATCATGTTCGCATCCATACATTGATGGATGTAGAACAACGCCTTCTGATCTTTTTTCCTTAGTGCCTTCTGCGTTATCTTATGTGCCTATGTTGTGCCTGCTTCTAACGGAGCATAGCCATCGGTGACAAGATCTAACACATCTTGAGAACCAAACAACACATGTATCTGGCTCTTCTAATGATTCCAGTTTTTTCCATCAAGCGCTCGAAGCTTGGAATTTATATTGTCGTTTCCGTTCATCTTCAACCTTGTGCAATTTACTCAAAAATTCACTAAAAGTATTTCTCAAATCCTACAGAATCAGAAAAAATGATTCTCAATAATACTTAATTGTTCATTTGTGTTTCCCGTTTCCCCGTGGATTTTGAACCGGAGCTCTGATACCAATTGTTGGTGCGCAAGGAGAGATGAAAGACAAAAAGGAATATATTTAATGACAACTACAGAATAAGGAATAATGAATTTACAATAAATTACAATGACCTACCTACTGCTAGACTATTTATACACAAAACTAGGGTATAATAAAATACTAAAATACCCTCTAAAAAAGATCTAAAAGATACAAAAAGATATTCCTAAAATATAAATTATTTCCAACAAAATTCAGTCTCCAAAAAGTATTTTTATTATATCTGAAAAAATCAATAATTAAAATTTTTGTCACTAATAATTTTTTTCTCTTACTAATTAACTCTCAATTTTTATCTTATTTTATAATTTTGAATTGCAATAAATTTTATTGTCATATTTTCTTTTTAATTATTTTACAAATAAATTTATTTATATAACAAAATTATGCAATTTTATTTTTATATGTGTGTAAAAGTGAATTTAATTTTATTATGTAATTTTTATATGAGCATAGTAAAATTGCATGGTAAATGTAAATTTTATTTTCATTACATTGATGTTTTGCCTATGTGAAGGGGGGTGGGTTTGATACATGGTACTTCTGAGAGAATCGACTGCTAAATTTTGGTTACTGAATTTGTCACAAAAGATTACTAATACTTTTCCAATTAAAAAATAATAGTCGCTAAATCGATCATAAAATATTATAGTGACTAATTTTTAAAAATTTTTTATCTCTAATTCAAGTTTTTTTTTATCTCTAATTCAAATATATGGCGGAGGAAAATAAACATGGACGTCTTAATTAGATATGACTTTTCCAACAAAAAATGATAATAGCTAAATCGATCGCAAAATATTATAGTGACCGATTTTTAAGCTTTTCCGATCCTTAATTCAAACAGAGGGTGAAGTAAAATAAACACGGACGGTCTTAATTAGAGATGACGTAACCACGAGAGGTGCAATTGCTAGAGATCAACAGGGAACCTTCCTTAGAGCTTTTTCACTTATTATAAAGAGTATATCAAGTAGGAGTGTTTTTATAATGAGAGATAAGAGGAATAAATATCAATTATTAAATTAATCAAAAATTATTTATTAAAATATTAATGTGGCAATTAATTTATCTCTCTTGATTATTTAAAAATGAGATATGTATTTTTCTTATCTCTCATTATAAATTCCTCCTACTTGATATGCTTCATATATATAATATTTATTTTATTTTTTAAACCAAAAGTCTATATAAATAAATATTATTCTCAAATGAATAACAAAATTTAAAAATTATACGGCATATTAAAAAATTATATTTATTTTTTTGTATAAAGCTTTCTAATTTTTAAAAACTTTTTATTGACCGAAAGATACATTGTGAGTTCTCTAGTTTTTTATTTAATTAACTAAACAATATATTAATAAATTTTGTATTTTTATTTCTTCACAACTTGCACGCGGTTGAAAAGATCTATATTAACTATGTTTTTGTTGGGTATCAAAGTAATAAAATAATATTAAGACAACTAAAATAAGAAATAAAAGTATAGAATTAAGGAGAAACAATTGTCTATTAAACTCTTGGATGATTATGGGATGATTAAAAAAAATATAGTAACTATTTATATTAATTGTTGTGTTATGAATAACAACCTTAATTTTCTCCTAACCATCAATAAATTGATGATTTCTATAACTTTTAAATTTTCTCTCCACTACATATAATTGAGTTTACATAATAAATTAAATATGGCTTTACTTCCTAACAACCTCCCACTTAAAACCTTATTTATTTACTTCCAAAATTTCTCAACTATGCCAATTCCAATGTTGCTACGTTTCTGATAGGCCATAAGAGTTTCTGCACCAAATAAACTTGACAGCGTTGATTGGTTTTGTCATAATATCTGCTAAGTTATCTTTAGTGTGAATCCTCTGTATATCCATGCTCCATTCCTCTACTACTTCTTGAAAAAAATGATATTGTACTCCTATGTGTTTAGTCTTAGAATGAAAGGCTGGATTTCTTACAATATGCAAGGCACTCTGACTGTCACAATACACAATAATCTTATGCTGCTTGTGCCCGAGTTCTTCCAATAACCTTTGAATCTGGATAGCTTCCTTGCATGCTTGGGTAGCTGCGATATGTTTTGCTTATGTGGTAGATAAAGCTACAACAGATTGTAGCTTAAATAACCAACTTACCTCTCCTCCTACTAGTGTAAACACATAACCAGTAGTAGATTTTCTTTTGTCAAGATAACCTGTATAGGCCGAAATAACGTATCCTTTGGCAACAAACTCTGATCCTATAAAGCATAATGCAACATTTGAGGTCGCTTTAACATATCTCAGGGTCCTCTTCACAATATTCCAATGCTCTCTACCTGGATCTTCCATGAATTGATTGATCGTCCCAACTGCTTGAGCAATGTCTGGTCTAGTACAAATCATAACATGCATAAGACTTTCCACTGCTGATGCATACGGTACTCGAGACATCTCCTTCCTTTGCGCTGTGATACCCTAAATTTGTCTTACCTTTTCACTTTTATCTGGCATAAGCTTTTGCATTCATCTGCATATATTCTATTAGGTCACTAACATGGCATACATTTACATTCAATAAGGCACTTAAGGTTCAAAAGTTCAATGATAATGCAAGATAAGGGTTTCATGGTGTTTTGAGACGCATATATCGAATAATACTGAGTCGTTTGTTTCCCCTATGAGCATTGAATTGGAAAATTAGGGTTTTCTTGGGCCTTGAGGTTTTGTTCCTTCATCAACTTTGGTCTGAGGAATTAGGGTTTGTAATTGTGGCCATTGAAGACTTATTTCTTTCTCATCAATGGTTCTAACTGAGAATATTATGGACTATGGCTTTAGTGTTAAGCTACATTTTCATTCAATATTACATCCATGGCAAGAAGACTAAATTTGCATCTGAACATAATTACTGGATATCTATTATAAGATTCTTCATGGATTTTATTTTGATAAAGAACCCCAAGGGAAGAGTGATTTGGTTAAGTCAAAACATTTTATTGGAATTTTTGTAAAGTATAAGTCATGGTATAAAGAGAATGTTAGGGACTCGGATTGTATGCAAGGCGTCGTTATTATTTGATTTGGATTTTGCGATTAGAATGGGCAAGTTGATTTGGATCAGAAATTGATTCAAGTGATTCCATAAACTCCAATTATGTTTAAGATGTCCAAAGGATCAGTTTGCTTAAGATGTCAAGCTTACAAAATTGGAATCCAAGATGTCATTACAAATGCAAATGCAAGATACATTATTGTTCAAAGAACTTTGGTCCTAAAGACAAGGTTTCTTTGTTACAAAATATGGAATCAAGTTCATTTTTATGGAAGCTACAAACCCATTGTGTTCTTACCATACAAGCTACGATTTTGGATTTATTTTGATACATGAAGAACTTCATTCAAAAAGGAGAACTTGAATTCAACTAGAAAAAGAGGAAAAAGCTTTCAAGAACAGTACAAGATGTTTGATTTACAAACCAGTATAAATTGAAATATTGTTACAATATACATGTAAATTTTTCTAAGTCCTAAACCAAGCCTCTACAAGCATGTCAATCATAAAACTTCAAAATAAGCCCAGGGTCTTTTCTAATTCCTCTCTAAATCGATACGAAAACTCAAGAAAAGTTGTTGCTGCCTACTAGAAATGGGACCCGAGACTATGCTATAACCTGCACCGGTTCAAAATCAGAAAATAAGTTCAGCAGAAACGAAAACAGAAAAGAATTAAGTCAGAGGGAAACAACCTTGCACAAGCCCGACACGTTTCAGAAAAATCAGCAAAACAAGTTAATTCCTGATTCAAGACAATTCAGAAATATTAATTGACAAGCAAATATATCAATACAAAGCCTGAAACAGTTACACATTAATATTTATCTCCAAATAGCACCTACAAAAGCTCCTAAGCAATATGAAAGCAAGGAATCTCTGAATAAGGCTGTTGTAGTGCTATCCCCGTCAAAAATTCCTATGAAAGCAGAAATAAAGGCCTCTTTGTCTTCATTCTCACTTTCCAAATGTGGACAGAGAAACATCGACCTACAAATCCAAAGGATATCATCGGGAATCAGTCACTTGTTTTACAGCTTCGAAATTGGTCAAAGGGTTGGCATGAGCAATTTTCTAACACAAGTGGTAATAAAAAGGAAAAATAGAAACTTCCAGCAGAAATAAAAAAACAGAGCCTAACCTAATTCCCAAGGTTCTAACAAACAGTTAATCAAAAGCAGTCCAAATCTGAACAGAATATTTAAATATTGCAGAGCTAGAATGGTTACCTGTTGCAAAAAATCCAAAGCCCGATTCTGAAGCAGACAGAGGCATCAAAGCATACGTGCATTAACACAAGACCTATCCAAGTTTTAAGAAGAAGCCCAAAACAGTTCACAAACCACTACGTTATCAAATAGTTGAAACAGAGCCAGTTCACTAACAGCATATGACTATTTTCCTAATAGATTTTCTAACTATTTCTAACTCCCCCTAACCTCCTAGTTAACTATAACTAATTCAACCAACTATCCAAACAGAATAACTCCCTCAAAAACCCCTAACTGTTTTCCCTAACAGTTTCCAACCTCTCAACAAACTAACCAAGAACCTAGTTGTCCATAACAGAAAAATCTCCAAACAGAATTCCAACTAATTTTTCATAACCGATGTCTAACAACTTTTCAGCTCCCTAACTAATCTTCTAACAGCTTTACGTAACATCTCTAATAGAATCATAAACAAGTTCTAACCAACTTCATAACCTATTTTCAACCTCTCTAACCACTCACTTTTCACCCTCATATCAATAACAAAATCAATTCAATCCTAGGGCTGAGATTGATTCACCTCCAACTGAATTCCTCACTTCCACAATCTCTATATAATCATTAACTCACATTCAAACCAACTACCATTCATGATTCATTATTCATAGAAATTCTCAACCTTCATCTTCTTCTTCCATCACCCTCAACCCCTCTCAGATTCTCTCTTCCTCCATTATCACCACCATTAACCTCACTAAACCACTCTACATAATCTTCATTCATCACACAAAACCTTCAATCCTTATTTGTCATCTTCAAACTTTCTCCCTCAATACTCAAACCTCACCCTACAACCTCTCTACAAATCCCTCACCTTCGTCTCTCAATCACCATCCCCTACTCAATTCAATCCTCAAACTTGCTTCTCGCGCAATAACACAATAAATCCAAGAACACGGAAGTTGAAACGTAGAAATTTAAAAGAAGAGAAGAAGAGTTTTTAGAAGGAAAAAGAGAATAGGAAGCATAGGGAGTGAAAATGAACGTTTACCTGAAGATACCTCTGGTTTTCTAATCATTTCGTCACCATTGAAGAGGCACCAGACTCTCTCTGGTAGGTAAGTCGTCTTCTTCACCTTCTTGCATTGATCTTTATACCATTGTATATCTTGTACGTTGCTAAATGAAAGCCCTAAGCATGTGACTCGATCTCACGCACCATCTCGGTTTAATTTCGATTTCTGATTAGTTAGGGTTTTGGTTTCTATTAGATTTTGGTGAGTGGTGTTAGAATTCATACAAAGGAAGTGGAGGTTTGAAGAGATGAAACTGAGGCAAGGCTGTTTGTGGTGTCAAACGGGTTTCTCGGACGGTGAGAATGGTGGTTGTGACAGCGTGCTATCGAAGACAAAGATGAGGAGGTTGAGTGGGATGAACAAGGAAGAAATCAGACTGTGTCCTGAGTTTGAGTGAGGCAGTGAACGGTGGACATCCGAGGAGAGAAAAGCTTGGTCGTCGCTACGTTTTCGATAAGGGAGAAGGAAGGAGGGACTCTGTGATTAGGAGAGTTTAATCGTCACTCATAGTAACCCTATTCCTAATTCATTTTTTCTCTTTAACCCTTTTTTTATTTTATTTTTAATAAAACAAAATTGTGATTCTAGTAACTTCGTTGGGCCTCAATTGAGCAATACACACCCTAGGGCTGTTACTTTTTTTTTTGAAATCTGAGTTGAAGAAGAACAAAAATACAATTTGAACTTTCTGAAATGGGCCTAGCGCCCTGATTTCTGCACCCTCCTGAAATTCAATTTTTACCCCCTGTTTCTCTTAATTTCCTTTTATAATTTATTTTAAATTTTTCTTCCATGATTCCTTTGGAGATTTTGGTTCAAATTTAATCTTCGATTTAATTGAACTAAAATTAGACATTAGGCTTCTAAATCCGAGCATGTAAATATTAGGTAGAATTTCCTCGAA
This sequence comes from Vicia faba, assembly GCA_948472305.1. Classification (NCBI taxonomy): domain Eukaryota; kingdom Viridiplantae; phylum Streptophyta; class Magnoliopsida; order Fabales; family Fabaceae; genus Vicia; species Vicia faba. The sequence goes on along the minus strand of OX451740.1, from coordinate 1,307,091,455 downwards.
ATTCGAATTTTAGGTCTGTTGTACCCCAAGTTTTTCCCCTAAGATCCCTTTCTCATACCATGTTGATTCAATCACAACAAGATAACATTAGGGCTTTTGGTTCTTCTCCCTATATTTAGTTTTGCTCTTTGAGGAATCACCAAGCACCTTGACTTTTTTTCTTTTGTGATCATGAATTTTTTGTCTTATCTTTTCCTTTTAATTAATAAAATGCAATGTTGGTTTGTCTTGCTTGTTACTAATGTATGTAAAGGCAATGAGGCTTAGCAGGTTGATCCATGGGTTCATGAGTTTATTTCCATGCCCTAGTCAATGAAGCTTGAGAAGGTTAAACTTCACCTTTGGATTTGTTTTAGAAGAAATGGCATGGAAAGGTTATTTTGGTTCACCATATTTAAAAGTTATCAAGATTGATTCAAAAGCACAAGGGGTTGATTGAAGAATTTGTCATGATTGGACAAGGCTTTGTTCCCATTGGTCACAAGTGCATATTTCTCTCAATTCTCAAGATATGGAAGTGGTTTTGGTGGATATGAGTTCTCATTTTCATCCTCAACAACTTCTATTTACAAAACACTTGTATTGGTACAAGAAGGTGGTTCAAAATTGTCAAGTTTCTTCCAAGCATTTTCTTGATCTAGGAGCTAGGGTTTTGAACTTCAAAGAAGCATATCTTGCTCATCTTTGGTATTTTTGAGTGATTCCAAAAACATCCTTATCTTCAAAGGGTTATCAATAAATCACTTCAAAAATATCAAGGAGTTTCCATGTGGAAGAAACTTGATGATAAAGAAAGATTACAAGTCCTTCATATCGAAGTAACCCTACTACCCAGGTTCCTTCTCACAACCCTACTATCCAGGCTTTCATATCGAAGTAACCCTACTATCCAGGTTCCTTCTCACAGCCCTACTATCCAGGCTTTCATATCGAAGTAACCCTACTATCCAGGTACCTTCTCACAACCCTACTACCCAGGCTTTCATATCAAAGTAACCCTACTATCTAGGTTCCTTCTCACAGCCCTACTACCCAGACTTTCATATCGAAGTAACCCTACCATCTAGGTTCCTTCTCATAGCCCTACTATCAAGGCTTTCATATAAAAGTAACCCTACTACCCAGGTTCCTTCTCACAACCCTATTATCCAGGATTTCATATCGAAGTAACCCTACTATCCAGGTTCCTTCTCACAACCCTACTACCCAGGCTTTCATATCAAAGTAACCCTACTATCTAGGTTCCTTCTCACAACCCTACTACCCAGGCTTTCATATCGATGTAACCCTACTATCCAGGTTCCTTCTCACAACCCTACTATCCAGGCTTTCATATCGAAGTAACCCTACTATCCAGGTACCTTCTTACAACCCTACTACCCAGACTTTCATATCGAAGTAACCCTACTATCCAGGTTCCTTCTCACAGCCCGATTACCCAGGCTTTCATATCGAAGTAACCCTACTATCCAGGTTCCTTCTTATAGCCCTACTATCCAGGATTTCATATCGAAGTAACCCTACTACCCAGGTTCCTTCTCACAGCCCTACTATCCAGGCTTTCATATCGAAGTAACCCTACTATCCAGGTTCCTTCTCACAGTCCTACTATCCAGGCTTTCATCTCGAAGTAACCCTACTATCCAGGTTCCTTCTCACAGCCCTACTATCCATGCTTTCATTTCGAAGTAACCCAACCATCCAGGTTCCTTCTCATAACCTTACTATCCGGGTTCTTCCTCTCTTATCCCCAGAAAACAGTCCACAACATCGTAAGACCGGGACCCAATCAAACACAATGGATTTCACATTCCCCAGCAAAGTCTACCTCAACAACAGGTATACGGTTTCTCGCAAAAGAATCTCTTATGCGATCGACACTTTTCGCATGGAATATTTAAGCCCATCTTCGACAATTCTCTAGCAACTTCTAAATGGCATCTGTAAGCCCATTCTCTATATCATAAGTCAAGTGCCACTTCATGCGAGTGCGAATTTCCAAGCACTCTAGTGTTCAATCATCTTCCACCTTCAGATCACGAAAGGCAAACGAGCCAACCTATATCTTCAGGTTTAAGAAGATTGAACGGGGAAGCTGTTGTACCCCAAAATTTGCCCTCCCATATTTCTCAACAAGTGTTAAGTGAGGTCCCCAAATTGCTCAAGGAAGTTCAATAGTTGACCAGACAAACTCTCTTCTAAGGCAGTATACCTCAAATTAGGGTTTCATTTTGCATCAAGATACTTGAGTCCAAAAGATCCCAAATGCTCACCATTGTCCTAATATGTTCTCAAGATCATCCATGTCAAGTTTCAAGCCTTGCAGAGGAAGTTTGCTCAGTTAATTACTCAAATGCCTGAAAATCAACTGTACTAGGTCAAAAGTCAACTGTGGCCCACATACAGTCAAACTTCAAGATTTTTGGTCAGCATCCTCATTTTGAAGTATTATTCATCATTTGATCAAGGTTTGATCATGTTTCCTCAAGGATTCCTCACAATTCATCAAAACCCAAAAGTTGCTAAATTAGGGTTTTGTAGGAAAAGTCAACTCAACTTTGACCAAGCATAACTTTCTTATACTTTATCAGAAATGACCCATACAAAGCTCATTTTGAAGAGGATGAAATTACCTACAATTCATATTCATCTCCCAAGTCCAAATTTTGCACTCACAAAAATATATGAATTTTTACATTATAGGTCATTTTGGAAAGTCAACAAAAACACATTTTGGGTCAAAGCTTCATACATTAACATGGAAGACTCATTTGAGATGAGACCAAAAGGGTTGCTTATAGGACATACTAAGATTTCTATAAAGTCCAAGAACACCTCTCTAGGGTCAAAATTGAGAGATTTATGCATTGGCCAAGTTGACCATTTTTGCAAAATTGCCAAAAGCCAAATGTGCTCAAAAATACATTTTTTGTCAAATGGGCCTATTTTTTCATGATTGAATCTTGCTTATGACATGGTCCACGATCCAAATCATCACCCACACATATTTTTCTTTATTTATTTATTTTATTTTTATTTTTATCATTTAAAAGTCAAATTAAATCAAATAAATAGCAAAAAATATCAAAGATTTGTTTTCTGAACTGATTTTGGGTGGAATAAAATCCAATTATGCTGACAAATCATATCCAAAACATGCAAAACAAATTGAACCAAAATTGGCATGATTTGGCTTGATATAGAAAGATATCATACAAGGATAAAGACCAAATCAAATCTTCATAATGGACAAAGATTTAGCTCGTTTTTGTTGACCTAATGCAGTCCATTACATGTACAGAACATAGCCAAGGCAAGAGAAGAGGTTAAGCAGTCGTGAAAACACCTAAAGAAAACAGAAAGTTTCAAGAAAAAGTGGGAATCGGTTTTCAACCTACAAGGAGTTTCAAAGCATTTCAAGAGCACCAATCCCTTCCCAGACATCCCAGGAAGCGATTCCAATCACTCCCAGGTCTTGAAACACCCAGAATCGTGCTCCACGCCTCCCACAGTTTTTCCAAAAATTTGATTCTGATTTCACTATTTCACGTATCTTTAGCGCTTTTGATTTTCATACTCATGTTTATCATCGTGTTTGCAAGCTAATCGTTCCATTTAATTGCATTTTTTATGACTGTACATGAAATTGCCATGGTAGGGTTTTGTGTTCTTGTTTAGGGTTTTTCAATGCAGGCAAAATTGGGTGTTAATTCTGGTACCATGAGGTTCGTGAGGATGGGACGAGTTGATTGGTACCAACCATGGTCATTTATCTTGAGCATATGCAATTTTTGTGATGCACAGGTCTGTACCTACAACAAGGTGTCTGTAGGTAAAAGTATCTTAGGCTAAAACGACAGTTTGAGGAAGAAGAGGATGCGTGGCACTCACTGGTTGGGTGGTTTGAATTTTAGCGCGTTTTTCTGAATGCACCACGTGATTTGATTATATTGTTTATTCCTATTATATGTACAAACAAGCAAAGAAGCTCAGTTGGCAAGCAGGTATTGGAAACGTGCCTAAGGACTTGGGTTCGATCCCCAGGTCCCAATATTTGTTTCATATTATTTTTCAACAGGTGATCAGGCACGTTGCTTAACAGGATGTCCACTGTATACCATCAAGATCCAACCATTAAATGCATCTTCAGCCCAGATCCTAGGCCTGCCCATTGAGGGTCTATCATGCATCTCAAGTCAACACATTCACTAGATCAGGCGAAGTCAAAAGGGCTTGGATGTGTTTGGGCCCAGAATTTCAACAACACACCCCCTCTTTCAGCATTACAACCAGGCCCATCTTTTCTTTTTCTTATTTTCTTTTATTCTTTTAATTTTCCTTTTAATGATTTTAATTAACAAATTAATTATTTTTCATAAAAAATAAAGAAATAAAAAAAAAATTGAATTAGACTTTTTTTTATCAAAATTAATTTTGTTAGTTTAATTTAGTTTAACTTAGGGAAATTTTAACTTGTTTTTTATAATTAAAACTAATTAGCAAATTAGGTTAAATTCTTGATTTAATTCTTTTATTTTTTTCTCAAATAAACAAAACACAAAAATAGGTTTTTTAGAATAAATTAGTTTATTTTTCTTGATTTAAAATTAATTAGAATTAGGATTTTCTTTTTAATTTAATTGATTCATTATTTTCTTAAATAACAAAAACATTTTTTAAATCAATTGTCGATAGGTTTAGTCAAGGGTCAAAACCCTAGTCGTTTCGTATTTGATTCATCACGCGTTTATTATTTATTTTGACAATATTTTTGTAACTGTTCATGGTTTGTAATAGTTAATTTAGGGCTTTTACTTATCGATTTTCCCCGGGTTTTTGGCTATGTAATTAATCCCCCTCCCCGAAGCCTTGTAATAGCGTAGATTTACTTTCTCGCATTTTTTATTCCCGCAAATATTTAACTGTCTAGATGTATGCTAATAGGATTGTATGACAAGAATGCATGACAAATTAATACGGTTAGAAAACCCTAATGTGCAAAGATAAATAACTGAAATAAATAACTCGCACATATCACTCTTAGGGTATACTCTCACTTCGGGTGCCTTCGGTAAACGATCATTAAGCATAGGGTGTCTTAGTGGTTGCCCTCCTGTCTAAAAAAGATCAAACGTCCCATTCGAATGTTGCCTCGGAAATGTTGCCTCGAATATGATCTTAAGACTCTAGGGTTATTACTAAGGTGTCCTAATATTGCTTTAGTGATCGTACGTCCCTTTCGAATTGACCCTTATACACTCCAACGACGGTGCTACCTATTTCTCAATAGTAGGATAGCGCTGTCTAAAGGAAACGAGAATATAAACGATCTCTTTTTCGAGTCGGTAGATGCTAGTAGGTACTTGCTCAAATCAAAACTTTTCACACTTACACATTTCAAGCAAATTTTCAAAACAACTTCGTCACACCTTTGAGGACTGATACAAAGGTTATCACGAAGTCAAACTTTTCAAAAAAACAAAGCACATACACAAGCAATTTTAAAAAGATGAGCAAGTACCTAAGAGCCCATGGAAAACCATGGATAGAAAGGGTGCTAATACCTTCCCTTTCTATAATATACCCCCGTACTTAGAAACATCTCAAAAAAGGATGTTTTTCTGTACTTTTTTCCTTTCCGATTGGATGAAATAAAAGTCGGTGGCGACTCTTGCTTACCGCGACATTTTGCAAACACAAAAAGCAAAACGCAAACCAGCATTCAAACAGTCGATTCTACCACCGTATCACAGAACTGGCAACTCTGCTGGGGAAAATAAGTGGGGTATACCTTAGGATCTAGTTCATCATAATTGCTTCTCTTGATTGCTTTGTTTGCTTTATTTTTGAGGGTTCTATTTGGGGTTACTATAGATCCTACACCCGGATATGGGGAATACCTTTTAGGTAAGTAGAAATAGATTGTGAGGGAACTGTACATCGTAGACTGATACAATTGAAGCAGTAGCTACGTTGGTGTGGCACTTTGGTTGGTATCGGTATCCCTTGTGGAGAAACGAGGAGAATACGGGGCCGCTGCGTGGTGTCGTTAAGCATCAACTAACCTTAGAACCTTTAATTTCCCAACTTGGCCATTAGAAAGTAGTGAGATAGCCGACCTCGGTGTAGAGCTGAGAACTGGTTGATACTCGATGCTACACTCATTGAGACCATACTCTCAGAATAATTCCGGCCGCAAGAAAAGATTGCGTGAGCTGAAACCATGACCGATGGAGGATGGTCAGTGATATTGAGATCCTCTAGAACCCGATTACTTTTCTAGGACAGGTTTGAAAACAACTTAACTTTAAGAGGGTATTACCTTTGACCTCATGTAAGCCTTAAACCTAAGGGCTTTATGTGATTTGACTGTGTTTGAAATATTTGTGTTTGCCATACCTGTGGTTTATCATGACATCATGCATCATAACATGGCATTCATGTTTCATTACACTAACCATTTCAAAGGCCAAGGGAATTTATCTTTGTCCTGTTTTGTAGATCATGGCTTCCGTGCGTAGAAATACCATCTGAATCAACTTTGTGCAGATACCTGCCCAGCTCAAAGAGCTAGCATTAAGAGTTTCCTAAACTTCTACCTTCATTAAGAGACACGGTCAACTTCTCAGTCTGGTTACTTCAAACCTTGATGAACAGATGATGAGCGTATTATTTCAGTTCTTCGATCCCAAGCATCACTGCTTCACCTTTCCAGATTACCAGCTGGTACCCACCTTGGAAGAATTCTCTCATTTATTGGGCATATCCATTCTTGAACAGGTACCCTTCACAGGTATGGAAGATGTTCCTAGGCCAGAAGACATTGCCTCAGCTTTACATTTGAAACGGGCCGATGTAGTATCCAATTGGGAAACTCGAAGCGGGGTCGAAGGTTTTCTAGCAAAATTTCTGATAGATCAGGCTCAGTTGTTGTGGGATGATTTGGATTTTCAAGCTCTTGAAGATGTCTTGGCTCTTCTTATCTATGGTTTAGTTCTCTTCCCTAATCCAGACTCCTTTGTAGATGTGAATGATGTCAAGATTTTCCTTTCTCGCAACCCTGTGCCTACCTTTCTTGGAGATATCTTACATGCCCTCCATTCCCGTACTATGAAGAGAAGAGGGACTCTTATGTGCTGCATGACGTTGTTGTCGAGGTGGTTTATTTCTCACCTCCCTAAGTCCATACTGAAGAATGAAGAAAGTTTGGGTTGGTCGCACAGAATAATGTCACTCGCTCATACGGATATTCTTTGGTGTTCCCGGGCCATGGAAGACACTGATGTTATTGACCGCTGTGGGGGATACCCTAATGTTCCATTATTGGGTATCAGAGGGGGTATAACTTACAATCCTTGTCTAGATTTGCGACACTTTGGTAGTGCTCGGAGAGATGGTCCCCATGAGTTACTTCTCGAGGACATTGTATTCGACTATAAGGAGGATGTTAAGGAGCATCACCGGAGGTTTATACGAGCTTGGGGCATGGTAAATATATCTAACCCCAAAGAATTGGGACCAAAGACTTCCCTTCCTATGCAGCCTTACCTCCAATGGGTTTGAGCTCGTGCTCAGAAGCTTGTGATGCCTTATGCGGCCGTATTACCAGTGATTGTGGAGCCCACTAATGAAGAAGGTATTCCTTACATGGTTCTCTCTCCTTACATGCCCATTGATCCTGGGGAGTTACAGAGGTCTTGGATTCAGTTGAGGAATCAGCGAGATACTTACCGGGAGCAGTTCCATGAGCAAGAAAGGGAGGTTTTGAAGCTCACCAGGCAGCTCGAGGAAGAAAGAGTGATCAATGACTATATTAGCATAAAGAGGAAGCGTCCATGGGACTTTTGATTTTGCTTTTTCTAGTTTTAGATTTGTTTTATTTAGTACTTTGTAACGCCTTAAAGGCATTGTTGAACCTTTCGAAGTTAAGCTAATAAAGTTTTGTTTATTTTAGGTTTACAAATTTAAATCTCCCAAAGTCTTTGAAATCATTACATGTGCATCGCATTATCATGCACATCAATACAGGTACCACTACAGGTTTCTCATCTTCTTCGCTGTTTGTTTCAGCAGAAATGTCTTTCGATTAAGCCATCAAAGATCTTCAGGAACAGAATTCCCAATTCCAACAGATGTTTATAAGTCTGGCTAAGGGACAAGAGGATCTGAAGACCCTTATTTTGAAAGAGAAGAAGAAGGTCGGAATTCTGAATATGGGCAGAAGGTTCGGAGAAAGGTTGAAGCATTAAATTGATCTGACCTCTTCATCCAAGGAATGGGAGAACCAAGAAAGGGAAAAGGACCCTAGTCCTGCAGTCTCTAACAATGATACTGATTTTGATGATGAGCAATATCCTCCTGCTGAGGATAGATACAAGCAGCTAGAAGATCATCTGAGTGCTATGGAAGTTCAGAAGATACCTGGGTTGGATTTCGGAGAATTGGGACTGGTATCGGGAGTGGTCATCCCTCATAAGTTTAAAGCTCCGGTTTTTGCCAAGTACGATGGAGTATCCTATCCAAAATTCCATCTTCGCTCGTATGTCCGAAAAATTCAACCCCACACTGTTGATATAAATTTATGGGTACATTTCTTTCAAGATAGTCTGTCAGGGACTCAGCTTGAATGGTTCTACCAGATGGAGGGAGCCAGTGTCCGAAACTGGGAAGATCTTGCTGCTGCTTTCTACAAGCAGTATCAGTATAATGCCGACCTTTATCCCACTCGTACTCAGCTCCAGGGTATGTCCATGGGTACAGGTGAAGGTTTTAAAGATTATGCTCAAAAGTGGAGAGACTTGGCTGGAAGAGTCCAACCCCCTTTGTCCGATAGGGAGTTGGTTGACATGTTTCTGGGGACGCTATCTGGTCCATTTTCAATCACTTGATCGGCAGCACGTCATCTGGTTTCACTGAGTTGATTTTAACTGGAGAAAGAGTAGAAGCTGGAATTCGGAGTGGTAAAATACAGAAGGAGGCCTCATCGAGTTCAACAAAGAAGCCTTTCGCTGGCAAGAAGGAAGCCAGTGCATTCTATAGCCCGATGGGCCAAAGCAGATATGAACACCATCAAATGGTAAATGCTGTAGTGATACCAAGACCCACAGTTGCTCCTCAATGCAACAATCAACAAAGGGTGGAAAGACCACAACGGTAGTTTACCCGCATCAACATGACGTTGGCTGAAGTGTTACCTCACCTGCTAAAATCCAACTTGGCAACCTTGAGAGAGGCTCCCAAGAATCCAAACACTACTTCTTCTAGATACAATCCTAACGTGCGGTGCGCCTACCATTCTAAGAGTACAGGCCATGATACGAATGATTGCTGGGCTCTGAGAAACAAAGTACAAGACTTGCTCGAAGCCAAGGAGATATAATTCGATGCTCCAGAAAAGCCGAATGTTATAACTGCTCCCATGCCCAAACATGGTCGTGGAGTTAATGCTGTTGACACTGATTTGTTTGTGACCTCTGTTGAAGAAATTTCTACTCCTATGATGACTGTTAAGAAGAGTTTATTGTTGGCCAGTTTATTTTCGGGTTGTGGTGAAGGTTGCCACATATGTTCGATTATACCTACTGGTTGCCGCTTGTTGAAGTCAGGAGTTCAGCGCCTGATGGATAATAAATAAATTTTGTTCGAAAAGACTATGATCCATGTTGTTCCTGTTGAAGACGTCGCTATTATAACCATTTCTGCCAATCCTTCCAAGGTTTCCTCGAGAAGACCTGTTAGGATTACACCTGTTCAAAGAATTGCTCCGCTAATAATCATTGTTCCTGGGCCCATCCCGTACACCTCAGACAAGGTTGTCCCATGGCATTATAATGCTGATGTGTACTATCATGGTATTAAGCAAGATCTGAAGAATGAAGAAGCTGATACTGATGTCAGTAATATTTTCGGGACTAGTAAAGTTACCCAAAGTGGAATGGTCTTCTCTCCAGAGATTTCCCCGAAGACTATCATCAAGCCTACTGTTATTCCAACTGCTGCTCAAAACAGCACTCCTGACATTTCTCCTGTTCCTACTCCATTTATCACCCCTGCTTCTGAGCCATGTGGGACTCGGGGCAAAGAAATTATAGGTGAGCCTGCCCGGACGGAGGCACCTAAGAAAATTGTTGTGGAAGCCTCTAAACAAGAAATAGAGGAAATACTGAAAATTATCAAGAAGAGCGACTACAATGTGGTCGAGCAGCTGGGACAGACCCCGTCAAAGATCTCAATGTTGTCTCTGTTATTGTGTTCTGAAGCCCATGCGAAGGCTTTGATTTCATTTCTCAAGACTATGCATGTGCCGCAGGAAACTTCAGCAGATCAGTTCAAAGATTGTGTGGCCAACCTGACTGCTGACAATGGGCTGGGTTTTTCAGATACGGATCTGACACTGAAAGGAAGGAATCATAATGATGCTCTGCATGTCTCGATCGAGTGCAGGGGCACCAATATGGCTCACGTGCTAGTAGATACCGGATCTTCGCTGAATGTTCTGCCAAAGAAAGTGTTAGACCATTTGGATTGTGAGGGTTTGACTCTAAAGCCTAGTAACATTGTGGTAAGGGCTTTTGACGAATCAAAGAGAATGGTGCACGGGGAGGTGGACATCCCTGTCAAAGTGGGTTCTCAGACCTTTGGGTCCACCTTCTACGTAATGGATATCAAGCCATCATATTCTTACATACTGGGTCGTCCTTGGATCCATAGGGATGAACAGTTACTTCCACGCTCCATCAAATGCTGAAGTACCCAGTGAAAGGAAAGATCGTCACAGTGCAAGGTGAAGAAGAATATATGGTGAGCCACCTCAATTCCTTCTGCAACATAGAGATGTGTTGTACCCCAAAATTTGCCCTCCCATATTCTTCAAGATTTGCCAAAAGCATGCTTCAAAATATCCCAAGGGTTGCACAGTTCAAGGGCCTCCTAACAGTCAAAAACTAGGGTTTTGGTTCTGTCAAAGAAATTGAAGTTTTCAAGGGTCTAAACAAGTCCCACATGCCTACAAACATGGTCAAGCATCCACATGCCAAGTTTCAAGACTTACAGCACAAAATTGCACAGTCAAAAACCCTAAATTGCTCAACAGTCAACTGTAGGGGCAAAATGGTCATTTGACAGTCAAAAGTTCAAATTTTTGGTCAACATCTTATTTTGAAGCCACAAACATCATTTGATCAATTCTTGATCATGATTTTCAAGGCATGGCTCAAAAAGTCTCAAGATGCAAAAGTTTCCATATTTGGACAGTTGAAAAAGTCAACTGTAACTTGACCAAGGCATAACTTCCACATGGTTTATCAGAAAAATTCCATCCAAATCTCATTTTGAAGAGAAAGACATTTCCTACAACTCCTCTTCACACTTCAAGTCCAAGAAATTCTCTCACAAAAAGTTATCAATCCCAACATTATAGGTCATTTTCAAAAGTCAACAAAAAGGCACTTTAAGTCAAAGACCATAACTTGAGATTGGTAAATAAAAATGACATGGGACCAAAGGCATTGGTTAAAGGACTTCAAGACCTTTCCAAAATGTCCAAGAACATGATCAAAGCTTAAATATTGAGCAAGATATGCCTTGTGGAAGTTGGGAAATTTTTGGGAATTTTGAAAAGTCAACTTTGCTTCAAAGGCCTCAAAATTGCTAATGGGACACATTTTCTTCCAAGAATCATTATCCAAAGGCTATGCACGACCATTTGACCCAAAGGGGATTTATTTCATCATTTTTTATTTTTTATTTGAATTTTTATCACCATTAATTCATTTAATTAAATAAAATATGACAAAAATACTAAACAAATGTTTTTGAATCCTTTTATGCAGCATATGCCCTCATTATTCACTCAAGATCTCGTGCACATCAAAAAAGGAAAGATTTTGTGCAAATTGGCATGTTCTTCATGAGGAAAAGATTGAAAAAGATACCATGAGAATCAAATCTCAAAAACATCATTGCAAAGGTTAATGGACTTGAATTCTTACCCTAATTCGTTCCATATACATACTCAAACACAACCCTAATGCTAGAGACCTTGAAGCTGCGCCTCAAACCATAGACAAACTTTGCATTTTTTGTGAAAAACTTCAAAACTGAAAACACAGTTCCAGCGCAATTCAAAGCAAAATAATCATTCCATTACATTCCCGAGGCATCAAGGAAACTTTCTGAATCAAAACCACGTACTCTAACCTCAAGAATTGGTATATAGATGTCAAACTTTCTCAAATTTTTTTCATAATCGTGTTCCAATATGCATGCATTTTTGATACATTTTGAATATTGATTTACACTAATATGAAGGTTCTGAGACTAATGGTAACCTTTGATTTAACTAACAATGCCTGTAGCGAAATATGCCATTGAAATGTTTTAGGGTTTCTCAAGCTTCAAATTGGGCGTTTGCACACACTGTAAAATCAGGACATCCAATTACCATGGTTAGAATCAGGACATCTGGACGATTCAATCCCACTAGTCGCGCCCTATTTATATGTCCACACGAGCTATTCGCTATTTTCAAAAAGGCTGTGTTTTGGGGGGGTTTAAAACCCCCGCTACCTCTTTTTATTTCAGGGACGAACGGAGAAGAAGATCACGTGGCGAGACCTGGTTGGAGGGTTTGAATTCCAGCGCGCTTTTTTTTTTTTTTTCTATCATTAACGTCAATTTTGTTTTATATTATTTGTTTTTTATTCTATGTACAACGCGCTCAAACAGCTCAGTTGGTGGACAAGAGGCTTGGTAAACGTTGGGACCTGGGTTCGAATCCTAGGTCCCCCCACTTTATTCCATATTTTTCTTTCTAACATGGTTCTGTGTAGCATGCTTCCTAAGGCCTACCATGCAACTTCATGTCTTGGCTTGCCACGCACCCCAACAATTCCAATCCAATGGCCATGATCTGGAGTCCACCATGGGCATCAGTCAAACGTGCCACACACATCCCAGAAAAGTCAAAAGGGCCTTCCTTAAATGGGCCAAATTGCTGGGAATTTACCTCCAAAATTGGGGTCAACACCCCCCATTGGTTTGCATATTATTTTCTTTCTTTTTATTTTTTCTATTTATTTGTTTTATTTATTTTAGTTAATTCATCAAAATTAATTTTCATAAAATATAAAAAAATCAGAAAATCATAAAACAATGAAAAAATATGCTTTGTTAATATTAATTAATATTATTTTGTAAATAAATTTAATAATTTACTTAGTTTTAATTTTAGGTTTTAACTTTAACTTCTTTTCTTAAATAAATTAAAAAAACATAAAAATTAGGGTTTCTAGCTTTTTTATTCCTTTTTTTCAATAATTAAAATTTCTTCTTATTATCGCTAGTAATTAATTATTTTTGTAAATAAATTTATTATTAAATAATTAGGTTAAAACTAGGTATAACTTAAACATTTTTCTTATAAATTAAAAATAGTTTAGAATTAGGGTTTTTAATTCCATTAATTTTCTTAATTTCATAAAGTACAAAAAATATCAAAAAAAATAAGTCTTTTTCCTTTATTTAATTTAATTAATTTCATAATTTCAATTTAATTTCTTTAAAAGGGTCCAACGCCCTCGCTTTCGATTATAATTTTGTTTCGCGCGCTTATTTTATTTCTTTTCTTATAAATTTCATGTAATTACTCCAAAGCCTTGTAATAGATTAATTAGGATATTTATTTTTCCGCATTTTTATTTTATTCAAATCGGGTCTTGGATTAATTTGGCGATGTAGACCCGCGCCTTTGTAATAGCGTAGGACTTTTACCTTCTCGCATCTTTTAACTGTTAATAACTTGCATGAAAGAATGAATGCCAAAAAGAAAAACAAAGCGTAGATCACCAATGCATGGCAAGATAAACACAATGGAAAATGACACACAAATCACACACCACCCCTAGGGTATGTCTCACTGTTGCCTTGCCCCTCGAAAAGTGGTCGTCGAGTAGAGGATGTTTTAGTAAGTCCTCATGTCCATGAACATGGCATGGGGGTAGCTTCTAAGGTGTCTTCCTATTGCTCTGGTGACCACACTGTCCCGAACCCTAGAATTGACCCGAACACCTCCAACGGTGGTGCTACCTACCTCTCAATGGTGGGATGGCACTACTTTAAGGACATTTACACAGCCTAATTCCTTAGGGTAGGTAGATGACTCGTAGATACTTGCTCTAATCTCAAAACAAATCAAAAACTTCTTTTCACACCGACACTTTGCAAAAAGATTTCAAAAACAACTTTTCAAACACTCTTGAGGACTGATACAAGAGTCGAACTGAAATTTTCAAAGAAACTTCTTCAAACCCACTCACCTTGAAAAGTAAACAAACAATTTTGAAAACACAAATGAGTAAGTATCTAAGAGCCCATGGATAACCATGGATAGAAAGGGTGCTAACACATTCCCTTTCTATAAATCTACCTCCCGAACCGAGAACTAATCTCAATAAGGAATTTTTCTGTGCTTTTGTCCTTTCCATTTGGAGAAAATAAAAGACGGTGGCGACTCTTGCTTCCGCAACATTTCGCGAACCAGCGTTAAACAATCAGTTCCAGATCCACCGATCACAGAACTGGCGACTCTGTTGGGGACACTTTATAAAGTGAGGTGTACCTTAGGATAGTTCATAACTGTGTTTTCAATTGTTTTGACTTGTTTGCTTTAAATTGTGGGTTGCATGGGAGTTACATAGATCCTAACCCGGATCTGGGGATACCCTGTTTAGGTAGCATAAGCTGTGAGGGACCTGTCCGGTGTAGACCGACACAGGTGAAGCAGTGGCTACGTTGGTGTGGCGCCTTGGTCTGTACCGATATCCCTTGTGTCGCAACGAGGAGAATATGGGTCTTCTGAGGAGTCATTAAGCACCAACAGACCTTAGAACCCTAAATGACACAACTTGGCCAATAGAACAGTAGCAGTATGCTACGCCCATTGAGGCTAAACTCTCGTGATGGTTCTGGCCGCAAGAAAAGATTGCGATGCTGGAGTTTTGACCGATTGAGGGTAGTCAATGATATTGGGATCCTCTAAGAACCCGGTTACTTTTGATAGGACAGGTATGAACCAACAAACTGAAAGAGGGTAATACCTAGACCTCATGCTGGCCTAAACTCTAAGGGCTTCTCTTGTGTGACTTGTGTGCCTTCGTACTTGACTACTTGCATGCTTGTTATCTGACACATGAACTACTTGCAGGTTTTGTTTATAGTCCTTAATTGGGACTCATAACAGAGTGTACTGAGTTTCTTGCAGGTTTTGTTTATAGTCCTTAATGGGGACTCATAACAGGGTTTACTTACATCACTCCATGCATACCATAACATCATACCATTGCATACATCCTAACCCATTTCAAGGATCTCAAGGGCTTGTGATGCAGGTCATGAAGAACCAGAATGTCTAGCAAGGGGCAAAGGGGATTTATTTTCCTCTAGCCAGGTTGAGGATCTGAGTCAGAGGCTATGACCCACTGGATATGGTGAGCCTTGACCCTTGAAGAAGGATTCTCAGCAACATGGAGTTCCTTCAATCAAGCTACAAATTCAAATACTAACAATCTTCTTGTTTACCCTGTGAAGTCCTTGAAAACATTGCATACATGTCATACATGTCATTGCATTACAGGTACCCTTGTTACAAGTCACTTACCTTCTCCGCTGTTTATTTCAGCAATGGCTTGCCAACAAGATAACCAAGACCTTCATGCTCAAGAGACTCGGGTCGAGGAAATCCTCCTGAATCTATCTAAGGGGCAGGAAGAGCTGAGAACCCTTCTCATGGGGACCTTGGTCAGGAACAGTGCGAGGATGATAAGGACGAACGGCTGAAACATCTGCAAGCCGAGATGGATGCAATGAGAGCCCAAATGCTGGGGCAGGCAACTATCATTCAAAACATAGCTCAAAGACAAGATGAGCTCGGGGTTCTTGTCAACCAACTGCTTCGGGGTAACCAACTGGGGAAAACATCTAAGGTTGAAGGGCCAGTCATCATTCAACCACCTTTGAGGCAAGAGGATAAGAGAGCTCCCCAAATGGCTCCCGTGTCACAAATTCAGCATCAACCTCACCAACTT
Organism: Vicia faba; assembly: GCA_948472305.1. NCBI lineage: Eukaryota > Viridiplantae > Streptophyta > Magnoliopsida > Fabales > Fabaceae > Vicia > Vicia faba. Next base: position 1,307,075,373 of record OX451740.1, on the reverse strand, counting down.
CAAGCAGACAAGCCCAAGAGGCAATTCACCCAGCTCAACATGTCGATGTTTCAAGATTTACAACGCCTGTTGAGATTGAATCTGATCACATTAAGGGCTCATCCCCAGAACCCCAACACAACATCTCCTACCTATCATCCCAATAAAAGGTGTGCCTACCACTCTGCCAGTCCAGGACATGATACAAATGAGTGTTGGGCTCTGAAGAACAAGATCCAGGACCTGATTGATGAAGGAGCATTGGAGTTCACACAAGATGGTCAGGCTGAGTTTTTCTACCATCCCTCCAAGGCTCACCATTTGAAGTAATAAGCCCTGAGACTAGAAAACTTTTGCTCATTAGAATTTTTCAAGTTGTAATTTTCTTTTGATTGTTCAAACATTTTATTCATGTTAAACGCTGTTATTTCATTAATGCATCACATATGTCTGTTTTGAAGCAATATATCCATATGCAAATTATTTTCATATTCTTTCTGATGATCAACGCTCGACTAATAATTCTAAGCCTCTTGAGGGAGGATGACAAAAACGATACCACGACAATTACAGTATGCTTTTGAACAGACCCCGCTGATGAGGTACATGCATTGTTTCAATTCCTAAACACTGGAGTTATAAGGATGATAATCCCTCGCCAACCCCTCTGAGCAAAAGAAGTAGGAGTTTTTTCTTTTCGAAAATTAAAACCCTTTATCATAACCTGGGGCAGGGTAGTTCTCTTAGTTGATCCAAGGGCATAACAAATGGCACCAAAGAGGTCCTTACAAAAAAAAAAGAAGAAGACCGTGATGATTCCGAATAATCATAAGGATAGGCAGTCATTATGTCTCAAAAATAAAAGCCCAATAAGTCAAAACCTATAAAGGAGACTTACAAGACTGGGGCATCCCGCTGACTGTAATCACAAAAGAAACAGTTCAGGCAAAAAAATAGGGATAGCAAAATAAAAAAAAGAGGTCCTGCAAACCCTCAACAAAAAAAAAGACTGCCTATTCAGAATAAATCATCAATATCTGGACCATCACTGGTATAACAGGACAAAGACTCGAACAAGGTCCGACGTACGATCAACTGAGTTTAGGTTTGAAGAACATCACGAAGAGCGGGTGGGTACAAACAATTTGAGCCTTTATCCTTTGTTTCTTGAACCGTGAACCAGGCCACGTTATAACCCTTAAAAGTCCTAACTGAAGCATGGGTTAGTTCGAAAGCATATTGTTACGAAAGGTATCCTGACTCCTTAAGGCTCACGGTAAAATACGGAGTTGACATCACGTTTTACAAATTCACTTGTTTTTACTAAAAAAAGGATGCATTCTCAAAAACTTCGAAACAGACATAAGCTTTGCATTTTTGATATAGCCTTGTTTGCATATGACTTTTTGTTTGAACAGCAGAGAAGTTCGCACGACGAATATCTTATGAACAAAAGTCTTCTCCACAAAAGAGTCACCTCAAATGGAAGAAACACTTCCGATCAAGGGGCATGACATGATCATGGTCCATCATCTGGGGAAGTCCAATCAAGATTCGGAGAATGTCTCAAAGGCTAAATAGCCTGGGGCAAATCTCCGCCTGAGTCACTTGGGGCATTCCAACAACGAATCTTGCCTGATCAAATACCTTCTGATGGCATGACAAAACACTTCTAACAGGGGCAACTCCCTACATTCTGAGAGCGTGGATATAGTCGAAAAGAATACTGCGCGTAATCAAAGACCCGCTAGGTTGACACACCTAGGCAAAAATAAGGGCTTCCCGGCGAACCAAAAGGGTTCGGGCAAAATGAAGGGATGAAATGAAAAAAATCTGTACACCCGGCAAGTCGAAAACCTGAAAAGGCGGCTTGGGCAAAAATGGGTATCCCGGTGGACTGAAAACCCGAAAGGGAGGTCCAGGCAAAAGTTAGGGATCAAAGCATACGACTATGTCCCGTCATCTTGTCACCTGCCTACCAGAAGAAGGTTGGTCCATCAACAACTATCAGCACCCCACAGGTGCCTTCTCCCATAGAAACAGGGGCAATAATGAGTGGTCTAAGCGATCTAATTGTTCTGTCCACCAAGGTACCAAGGTAAGTTCAGCCGAAGAACATAACCAGTATACCTTAATTCCCCAGAGAGTGAGCCAGCAAGTCAGGGCACTCTCCCCAAGCAAAGCTATTACTAGCCTTAAGGAAGTTGGGTACCCCCACCGATCTCAGCATTCCCCAGCACGATATACAAATATTCTTAACAAGCATCCCCGACAATCTTGACCTAAAGATTGTTCCCCGGCGGTATACCAGACATTCAGCGGAGCCACTTCCCCAATATATCTCAAAATTTTCCCCAGCAGAGTCCAAGATTTCCCCAGGAAAGCTGGAATCCATCTCCCCAAGCAGTAAGCTTATCCCCGGTAGATTCCGGAAGCTTATCCCCGTAAAGCACGAATACGTCCCCCGGCTTTATTCAAAGGTTATTTCCCTATCAGGATATAACTGAGTTTTCCTCAGCCAAAAGCCACGGAAAGATCATCCCCGACGAAGTATTCCTATCCTCAGTGGAGTCTATTAACACTTCCAACATAACAATGGTATCCCCAGCGAAGTTACCATCAACATTCCAGCAAAGTACCTCTCTCCCCATAGAGTATTGTTCCCCAGCAAGCTCGCTAGAATAATTTTCTCCCCGCAGAGTGTTCTATTCCCCAAGTTTATTCCCCAACGGAGTTACCTTCTCCTGCCGGTATTCTTGCAACTATCATCCCCAGAGGAAACAACAAAGCACTATTCTCCAACATCAGCCCAGGATATGACTTCCCGGCATCCGTCAAGGATTTACTTTCCTAGACGAAAAACATACATTCATAAACATCGCACTTCCATACATTATAGCATGCATATATGCATCATATCTTACAAATCTCATTTATGTTGAGAACATCATTGCTTGATCCATATCATGCATTGCATATGACTGACCTTTACCTTTCAGGAAAGATCCAGTTAAGTTCTCAGCTATGTTTCAAGACTTTAGTCTGGTTCAGTTAAATCGATTCTAAGATTTTTCTGATTCTTATCCAGTCAAAGGCCTTCTCTGGTTCAGTCAGATCGACCCTAAGATCTCCCTGATTCTTATCCAGTTGAAGATATTCCAAGACCTAGCCTGGTTCAGTTAAATCGACCCTAAGATTTTCCTGATTCTTATCCAGTCAAAGGCCTTCTCTGGTTCAGTCAGATCGACCCTAAGATCTCCCTGATGCTTATCCCAGTAGAAGACATCCAAGATTCTCTCATCGTTACTGTTGAGGTTGAAATCGCCCAAGATTCTCTCAGTGTTACTGTTGAGGTTGAAGTCGCCCAAGATTCTCTCATCGTTACTGTTGAGGTTGAAGTCGCCCAAGATTCTCTCATCGTTACTGTTGAGGTTGAAGTCGCCTAAGATTTTCTCAGCGTTACTGTTGAGGTTGAATTCGCCCAAGATTCTCTCAGCGTTACTGTTGAGGTTGAAGTCACCCCAGATTCTCTCATCATTACTGTTGAGGTAGTAATCGCCCCAGATTCTCTCATCGTTACTGTTGAGGTAGTAATCACCCCAGATTCTCTCATCGTTACTGTTGAGGTAGTAATCGCCCCAGATTCTCTCATCGTTACTGTTGAGGTAGTAATCTCCCCAGATTCTCTCATCGTTACTGTTGAGGTAGTAATCACCCCAGATTCTCTCATCGTTACTGTTGAGGTAGTAATCGCCCCAGATTCTCTCATCGTTACTGTTGAGGTAGTAATCACCCCAGATTCTCTCATTGTTACTGTTGAGGTAGTAATCGCCCCAGATTCTCTCATCGTTACTGTTGAGGTAGTAATCACCCCAGATTCTCTCATCGTTACTGTTGAGGTAGTAATCGCCCCAGGTTCTCTCATCGTTACTGTTGAGGTAGTAATCGCCCCAGATTCTCTCATTGTTGCTGTTGAGGTAGTAATCATCCCTGATTCATTCATCACCGTTTGAAGCTCCAGACCCGATTCCTGTAACCAACCAGGGTGCGTCTATATAAAGAGTTTGAAGACCAACTCCTGTAACAGGTCAGGTAATCATCTTTCTTTTTCAGGTACGCAAATTCTCGCTAAGGAATCTCTTACGCAATCGACACTCAGATGGCATCTATAAGCCCATCCACCTATCCATCATCTCTCAACATAGCATCTGTAAGCCCATCTTCCTATCCATCAATCTCCAAATGGCATCTGTAAGCCCATTCCCATCATCACACTACTATGTGAGCGCAAATTTCTGGGCACTCTAGTGTTCAATCATCTTTCACCTTCGGATTACGAAAGGCATGTCAGCTAATCTACATCCTCAGGGCTAAGAAGATTGAACAGGGGCAACTGTTGTACCCCAAAATTTTCCCTACCATATTCTTCAAGATTTGCCAAAAGCATGCTTCAAAATATCCCAAGGGTTGCACAGTTCAAGGGCCTACTAACAGTCAAAAACTAGGGTTTTGGTTCTGTCAAAGAAATTGAAGTTTTCAAGGGTCTAAACAAGTCCCACATGCCTACAAACATGGTCAAGCATCCACATGCCAAGTTTCAAGACTTACAGCACAAAATTGCACAGTCAAAAACCCTAAATTGCTCAACAGTCAACTGTAGGGGCAAAATGGTCATTTGACAGTCAAAAGTTCAAATTTTTGGTCAACATCTTATTTTGAAGCCACAAACATCATTTGATCAATTCTTGATCATGATTTTCAAGGCATGGCTCAAAAAGTCTCAAGATGCAAAAGTTTCCATATTTGGACAGTTGAAAAAGTCAACTGTAACTTGACCAAGGCATAACTTCCACATGGTTTATCAGAAAAATTCCATCCAAAGCTCATTTTGAAGAGAAAGACATTTCCTACAACTCCTCCTCACACTTCAAGTCCAAGAAATTCTCTCACAAAAAGTTATCAATCCCAACATTATAGGTCATTTTCAAAAGTCAACAAAAAGGCACTTTAAGTCAAAGACCATAACTTGATATTGGTAAATCAAAATGACATGGGACCAAAGGCATTGGTTAAAGGACTTCAAGTCCTTTCCAAAATGTCCAAGAACATGATCGAATCTTAAAAATTGAGCAAGATATGCCTTGTGGAAGTTGGGAAAGTTTTGGGAATTTTGAAAAGTCAACTTTGCTTCAAAGGCCTCAAAATTGCTAATGGGCCACATTTTCTTCCAAGAATCATTATCCAAAGGCTATGCACGACCATTTGACCCAAAGGGGATTTATTTCATCATTTTTTATTATTTATTTGAATTTTTATCACCATTAATTCATTTAATTAAATAAAATATGACAAAAATACTAAACAAATGTTTTTGAATCCTTTTATGCAGCATATGCCCTCATTATTCACTCAAGATCTCGTGCACATCAAAAAAGGAAAGATTTTGTGCAAATTGGCATGTTCTTCATGAGGAAAAGATTGAAAAAGATACCATGAGAATCAAATCTCAAAAACATCAATGCAAAGGTTAATGGACTTGAATTCTTACCCTAATTCGTTCCATATACATACTCAAACACAACCCTAATGCTAGAGACCTTGAAGCTGCGCCTCAAACCATAGACAAACTTTGCATTTCTTGTGAAAAACTTCAAAACTGAAAACACAGTTCCAGCGCAATTCAAAGCAAAATAATCATTCCATTACATTCCTGAGGCATCAAGGAAACTTTCTGAATCAAAACCACGTCCTCTAACCTCAAGAATTGGTATATAGATGTCAAACTTTCTCAAATTTTTTTCATAATCGTGTTCCAATATGCATGCATTTTTGATACATTTTGAATATTGATTTACACTAATATGAAGGTTCTGAGACTAATGGTAACCTTTGATTTAACTAACAATGCCTGTAGCGAAATATGCCATTGAAATGTTTTAGGGTTTCTCAAAGACAAGATGAGCTCGGGGTTCTCGTCAACCAACTGCTTCGGGGTAACCAACTGGGGCAAACATCTAAGGTTGAAGGCCCAGTCATCATTCAACCACCTTTGAGGCAAGAGGATAAGAGAGCTCCCCAAATGGCTCCCGTGTCACAAATTCAGCATCAACCTCACCAACTTCAAGCAGACAAGCCCAGGAGGCAATTCACCCAGCTCAACATGTCGCTGTTTCAAGATTTACAACGCCTGTTGAGATTGAATCTGATCACATTAAGGGCTCATCCCCAGAACCCCAACACAACATCTCCTACCTATCATCCCAATAAAAGGTGTGCCTACCACTCTGCCAGTCCAGGACATGATACAAATGAGTGTTGGGCTCTGAAGAACAAGATCCAGGACCTGATTGATGAAGGAGCATTGGAGTTCACACAAGATGGTCAGGCTGAGTTTTTCTACCATCCCTCCAAGGCTCACCATTTGAAGTAACAAGCCCTGAGACTAGAAAACTTTTGCTCATTAGAATTTTTCAAGTTGTAATTTTCTTTTGATTGTTCAAACATTTTATTCATGTTAAACGCTGTTATTTCATTAATGCATCACATATGTCTGTTTTGAAGCAATATATCCATATGCAAATTATTTTCATATTCTTTCTGATGATCAACGCTCGACTAATAATTCTAAGCCTCTTGAGGGAGGATGACAAAAACGATACCACGACAATTACAGTATGCTTTTGAACAGACCCCGCTGATGAGGTACAGGCATTGTTTCAATTCCTAAACACTGGAGTTATAAGGATGATAATCCCTCGCCAACCCCTCTGAGCAAAAGAAGTAGGAGTTTTTTCTTTTCGAAAATTAAAACCCTTTATCATAACCTGGGGCAGGGTAGTTCTCTCAGTTGATCCAAGTGCATAACAAATGGCACCAAAGAGGTCCTTACAAAAAAAAAGAAGAAGACCGTGATGATTCCGAATAATCATAAGGATAGGCAGTCATTATGTCTCAAAAATAAAAGCCCAATAAGTCAAAACCTATAAAGGAGACTTACAAGACTGGGGCATCCCGCTGACTGTAATCACAAAAGAAACAGTTCAGGCAAAAAAATAGGGATAGCAAAATAAAAAAAAGAGGTCCTGCAAACCCTCAACAAAAAAAAAATGACTGCCTATTCAGAATAAATCATCAATATCTGGACCATCACTGGTATATCAGGACAAAGACTCGAACAAGGTCCGACGTACGATCAACTGAGTTTAGGTTTGAAGAACATCACGAAGAGCGGGTGGGTACAAACAATTTGAGCCTTTATCCTTTGTTTCTTGAACCGTGAACCAGGCCACGTTATAACCCTTAAAAGTCCTAACTGAAGCATGGTTTAGTTCGAAAGCATATTGTTACGAAAGGTATCCTGACTCCTTAAGGCTCACGGTAAAATACGGAGTTGACATCACGTTTTACAAATTCACTTGTTTTTACTAAAAAAAGGATGCATTCTCAAAAACTTCGAAACAGACATAAGCTTTGCATTTTTGATATAGCCTTGTTTGCATATGACTTTTTGTTTGAACAGCAGAGAAGTTCGCACGACGAATATCTTATGAACAAGAGTCTTCTCCACAAAAGAGTCACCTCAAATGGAAGAAACACTTCCGATCAAGGGGCATGACATGATCATGGTCCATCATCTGGGGCAGTCCAATCAAGATTCGGAGAATCTCTCAAAGGCTAAATAGCCTGGGGCAAATCTCCGCCTGAGTCACTTGGGGCATTCCAACAACGAATCTTGCCTGATCAAATACCTTCTGATGGCATGACAAAACACTTCTAACAGGGGCAACTCCCTACATTCTGAGAGCGTGGATATAGTCGAAAAGAATACTGCGCGTAATCAAAGACCCGCTAGGTTGACACACCTAGGCAAAAATAAGGGCTTCCCGGCGAACCAAAAGGGTTCGGGCAAAATGAAGGGATGAAATGAAAAAAATTTGTACACCCGGCAAGTCGAAAACCTGAAAAGGCGGCTTGGGCAAAAATGGGTATCCCGGTGGACTGAAAACCCGAAAGGGCGGTCCAGGCAAAAGTTAGGGATCAAAGTGTACGACTATGTCCCGTCATCTTGTCACCTGCCTACCAGAAGAAGGTTGGTCCATCAACAACTATCAGCACCCCACAGGTGCCTTCTCCCATAGAAACAGGGGCAATAATGAGTGGTCTAAGCGATCTAATTGTTCTGTCCACCAAGGTACCAAGGTAAGTTCAGCCGAAGAACATAACCAGTATACCTTAATTCCCCAGAGAGTGAGCCAGCAAGTCAGGGCACTCTCCCCAAGCAAATCTATTATTAGCCTTAAGGAAGTTGGGTACCCCCACCGATCTCAGCATTCCCCAGCACGATATACAAATATTCTTAACAAGCATCCCCGACAATCTTGACCTAAAGATTGTTCCCCGGCGGTATACCAGACATTCAGCGGAGCCACTTCCCCAATATAACTCAAAATTTTCCCCAGGAGAGTCCAAGATTTCCCCAGGAAAGCTGGAATCCATCTCCCCAAGCAGTAAGCTTATCCCCGGTAGATTCCGGAAGCTTATCCCCGTAAAGCACGAATACGTCCCCCGGCTTTATTCAAAGGTTATTTCCCTATCAGGATATAACTGGGTTTTCCTCAGCCAAAAGCCACGGAAAGATCGTCCCCGACGAAGTATTCCTATCCTCAGTGGAGTCTATTAACAATTCCAACATAACAATGGTATCCCCAGCGAAGTTACCATCAACATTCCAGCAAAGTACCTCTCTCCCCATAGAGTATTGTTCCCCAGCAAGCTCGCTAGAATAATTTTCTCCCCGCAGAGTGTTCTATTCCCCAAGTTTATTCCCCAACGGAGTTACCTTCTCCTGCCGGTATTCTTGCAACTATCATCCCCAGAGGAAACAACAAAGCACTATTCTCCAACATCAGCCCAGGATATGACTTCCCGGCATCCGTCAAGGATTTACTTTCCTAGACGAAAAACATACATTCATAAACATCGCACTTCCATACATTATAGCATGCATATATGCATCATATCTTACAAATCTCATTTATGTTGAGAACATCATTGCTTGATCCATATCATGCATTGCATATGACTGACCTTTACCTTTCAGGAAAGATCCAGTTAAGTTCTCAGCTATGTTTCAAGACTTTAGTCTGGTTCAGTTAAATCGATTCTAAGATTTTTCTGATTCTTATCCAGTCAAAGGCCTTCTCTGGTTCAGTCAGATCGACCCTAAGATCTCCCTGATTCTTATCCAGTTGAAGATATTCCAAGACCTAGCCTGGTTCAGTTAAATCGACCCTAAGATTTTCCTGATTCTTATCCAGTCAAAGGCCTTCTCTGGTTCAGTCAGATCGACCCTAAGATCTCCCTGATGCTTATCCCAGTAGAAGACATCCAAGATTCTCTCATCGTTACTGTTGAGGTTGAAATCGCCCAAGATTCTCTCAGCGTTACTGTTGAGGTTGAAGTCGCCCAAGATTCTCTCATCGTTACTGTTGAGGTTGAAGTCGCCTAAGATTCTCTCATCGTTACTGTTGAGGTTGAAGTCGCCTAAGATTCTCTCAGCGTTACTGTTGAGGTTGAATTCGCCCAAGATTCTCTCAGCGTTACTGTTGAGGTTGAAGTCACCCCAGATTCTCTCATCATTACTGTTGAGGTAGTAATCGCCCCAGATTCTCTCATCGTTACTGTTGAGGTAGTATTCACCCCAGATTCTCTCATCGTTACTGTTGAGGTAGTAATCGCCCCAGATTCTCTCATCGTTACTGTTGAGGTAGTAATCGCCCCAGATTCTCTCATCGTTACTGTTGAGGTAGTAATCACCCCAGATTCTCTCATCATTACTGTTGAGGTAGTAATCGCCCCAGATTCTCTCATCGTTACTGTTGAGGTAGTAATCACCCCAGATTCTCTCATCGTTACTGTTGAGGTAGTAATCGCCCCAGATTCTCTCATCGTTACTGTTGAGGTAGTAATCACCCCAGATTCTCTCATCGTTACTGTTGAGGTAGTAATCGCCCCAGGTTCTCTCATCGTTACTGTTGAGGTAGTAATCGCCCCAGATTCTCTCATTGTTGCTGTTGAGGTAGTAATCATCCCTGATTCATTCATCACCGTTTGAAGCTCCAGACCCGATTCCTGTAACCAACCAGGGTGCGTCTATATAAAGAGTTTGAAGACCAACTCCTGTAACAGGTCAGGTAATCATCTTTCTTTTTCAGGTACGCAAATTCTCGCTAAGGAATCTCTTACGCAATCGACACTCAGATGGCATCTATAAGCCCATCCACCTATCCATCATCTCTCAACATAGCATCTGTAAGCCCATCTTCCTATCCATCAATCTCCAAATGGCATCTGTAAGCCCATTCCCATCATCACACTACTATGTGAGCGCAAATTTCTGGGCACTCTAGTGTTCAATCATCTTTCACCTTCGGATTACGAAAGGCATGTCAGCTAATCTACATCCTCAGGGCTAAGAAGATTGAACAGGGGCAACTGTTGTACCCCAAAATTTTCCCTCCCATATTCTTCAAGATTTGCCAAAAGCATGCTTCAAAATATCCCAAGGGTTGCACAGTTCAAGGGCCTACTAACAGTCAAAAACTAGGGTTTTGGTTTTGTCAAAGAAATTGAAGTTTTCAAGGGTCTAAACAAGTCCCACATGCATACAAACATGGTCAAGCATCCACATGCCAAGTTTCAAGACTTACAGCACAAAATTGCACAGTCAAAAACCCTAAATTGCTCAACAGTCAACTGTAGGGGCAAAATGGTCATTTGACAGTCAAAAGTTCAAATTTTTGGTCAACATCTTATTTTGAAGCCACAAACATCATTTGATCAATTCTTGATCATGATTTTCAAGGCATGGCTCAAAAAGTCTCAAGATGCAAAAGTTTCCATATTTGGACAGTTGAAAAAGTCAACTGTAACTTGACCAAGGCATAACTTCCACATGGTTTATCAGAAAAATTCCATCCAAAGCTCATTTTGAAGAGAAAGACATTTCCTACAACTCCTCTTCACACTTCAAGTCCAAGAAATTCTCTCACAAAAAGTTATCAATCCCAACATTATAGGTCATTTTCAAAAGTCAACAAAAAGGCACTTTAAGTCAAAGACCATAACTTGATATTGGTAAATCAAAATGACATGGGACCAAAGGCATTGGTTAAAGGACTTCAAGACCTTTCCAAAATGTCCAAGAACATGATCGAATCTTAAAAAGTGAGCAAGATATGCCTTGTGGAAGTTGGGAAATTTTTGGGAATTTTGAAAAGTCAACTTTGCTTCAAAGGCCTCAAAATTGCTAATGGGCCACATTTTCTTCCAAGAATCATTATCCAAAGGCTATGCACGACCATTTGACCCAAAGGGGATTTATTTCATCATTTTTTATTATTTATTTGAATTTTTATCACCATTAATTCATTTAATTAAATAAAATATGACAAAAATACTAAACAAATGTTTTTGAATCCTTTTATGCAGCATATGCCCTCATTATTCACTCAAGATCTCGTGCACATCAAAAAAGGAAAGATTTTGTGCAAATTGGCATGTTCTTCATGAGGAAAAGATTGAAAAAGATACCATGAGAATCAAATCTCAAAAACATCAATGCAAAGGTTAATGGACTTGAATTCTTACCCTAATTCGTTCCATATACATACTCAAACACAACCCTAATGCTAGAGACCTTGAAGCTGCGCCTCAAACCATAGACAAACTTTGCATTTTTTGTGAAAAACTTCAAAACTGAAAACACAGTTCCAGCGCAATTCAAAGCAAAATAATCATTCCATTACATTCCTGAGGCATCAAGGAAACTTTCTGAATCAAAACCACGTCCTCTAACCTCAAGAATTGGTATATAGATGTCAAACTTTCTCAAATTTTTTTCATAATCGTGTTCCAATATGCATGCATTTTTGATACATTTTGAATATTGATTTACACTAATATGAAGGTTCTGAGACTAATGGTAACCTTTGATTTAACTAACAATGCCTGTAGCGAAATATGCCATTGAAATGTTTTAGGGTTTCTCAAAGACAAGATGAGCTTGGGGTTCTCGTCAACCAACTGCTTCGGGGTAACCAACTGGGGCAAACATCTAAGGTTGAAGGCCCAGTCATCATTCAACCACCTTTGAGGCAAGAGGATAAGAGAGCTCCCCAAATGGCTCCCGTGTCACAAATTCAGCATCAACCTCACCAACTTCAAGCAGACAAGCCCAGGAGGCAATTCACCCAGCTCAACATGTCGCTGTTTCAAGATTTACAACGCCTGTTGAGATTGAATCTGATCACATTAAGGGCTCATCCCCAGAACCCCAACACAACATCTCCTACCTATCATCCCAATAAAAGGTGTGCCTACCACTCTGCCAGTCCAGGACATGATACAAATGAGTGTTGGGCTCTGAAGAACAAGATCCAGGACCTGATTGATGAAGGAGCATTGGAGTTCACACAAGATGGTCAGGCTGAGTTTTTCTACCATCCCTCCAAGGCTCACCATTTGAAGTAACAAGCCCTGAGACTAGAAAACTTTTGCTCATTAGAATTTTTCAAGTTGTAATTTTCTTTTGATTGTTCAAACATTTTATTCATGTTAAACGGTGTTATTTCATTAATGCATCACATATGTCTGTTTTGAAGCAATATATCCATATGCAAATTATTTTCATATTCTTTCTGATGATCAACGCTCGACTAATAATTCTAAGCCTCTTGAGGGAGGATGACGAAAACGATACCACGATAATTACAATATGCTTTTGAACAGACCCCGCTGATGAGGTACATGCATTGTTTCAATTCCTAAACACTGGAGTTATAAGGATGATAATCCCTCGCCAACCCCTCTGAGCAAAAGAAGTAGGAGTTTTTTCTTTTCGAAAATTAAAACCCTTTATCATAACTTGGGGCAGGGTAGTTCTCTCAGTTGATCCAAGTGCATAACAAATGGCACCAAAGAGGTCCTTACAAAAAAAAAGAAGAAGACCGTGATGATTCCGAATAATCATAAGAATAGGCAGTCATTATGTCTCAAAAATAAAAGCCCAATAAGTCAAAACCTATAAAGGAGACTTACAAGACTGGGGCATCCCGCTGACTGTAATCACAAAAGAAACAGTTCAGGCAAAAAAATAGGGATAGCAAAATAAAAAAAAGAGGTCCTGCAAACCCTCAACAAAAAAAAAATGACTGCCTATTCAGAATAAATCATCAATATCTGGACCATCACTGGTATATCAGGACAAAGACTCGAACAAGGTCCGACGTACGATCAACTGAGTTTAGGTTTGAAGAACATCACGAAGAGCGGGTGGGTACAAACAATTTGAGCCTTTATCCTTTGTTTCTTGAACCGTGAACCAGGCCACGTTATAACCCTTAAAAGTCCTAACTGAAGCATGGGTTAGTTCGAAAGCATATTGTTACGAAAGGTATCCTGACTCCTTAAGGCTCACGGTAAAATACGGAGTTGACATCACGTTTTACAAATTCACTTGTTTTTACTAAAAAAAGGATGCATTCTCAAAAACTTCGAAACAGACATAAGCTTTGCATTTTTGATATAGCCTTGTTTGCATATGACTTTTTGTTTGAACAGCAGAGAAGTTCGCACGACGAATATCTTATGAACAAAAGTCTTCTCCACAAAAGAGTCACCTCAAATGGAAGAAACACTTCCGATCAAGGGGCATGACATGATCATGGTCCATCATCTGGGGCAGTCCAATCAAGATTCGGAGAATCTCTCAAAGGCTAAATAGCCTGGGGCAAATCTCCGCCTGAGTCACTTGGGGCATTCCAACAACGAATCTTGCCTGATCAAATACCTTCTGATGGAATGACAAAACACTTCTAACAGGGGCAACTCCCTACATTCTGAGAGCGTGGATATAGTCGAAAAGAATACTGCGCGTAATCAAAGACCCGCTAGGTTGACACACCTAGGCAAAAATAAGGGCTTCCCGGCGAACCAAAAGGGTTCGGGCAAAATGAAGGGATGAAATGAAAAAAATCTGTACACCCGGCAAGTCGAAAACCTGAAAAGGCGGCTTGGGCAAAAATGGGTATCCCGGTGGACTGAAAACCCGAAAGGGCGGTCCAGGCAAAAGTTAGGGATCAAAGCGTACGACTATGTCCCGTCATCTTGTCACCTGCCTACCAGAAGAAGGTTGGTCCATCAACAACTATCAGCACCCCACAGGTGCCTTCTCCCATAGAAACAGGGGCAATAATGAGTGGTCTAAGCGATCTAATTGTTCTGTCCACCAAGGTACCAAGGTAAGTTCAGCCGAAGAACATAACCAGTATACCTTAATTCCCCAGAGAGTGAGCCAGCAAGTCAGGGCACTCTCCCCAAGCAAAGCTATTATTAGCCTTAAGGAAGTTGGGTACCCCCACCGATCTCAACATTCCCCAGCACGATATACAAATATTCTTAACAAGCATCCCCGACAATCTTGACCTAAAGATTGTTCCCCGGCGGTATACCAGACATTCAGCGGAGCCACTTCCCCAATATATCTCAAAATTTTCCCCAGGAGAGTCCAAGATTTCCCCAGGAAAGCTGGAATCCATCTCCCTAAGCAGTAAGCTTATCCCCGGTAGATTCCGGAAGCTTATCCCCGTAAAGCACGAATACGTCCCCCGGCTTTATTCAAAGGTTATTTCCCTATCAGGATATAACTGGGTTTTCCTCAGCCAAAAGCCACGGAAAGATCGTCCCCGACGAAGTATTCCTATCCTCAGTGGAGTCTATTAACACTTCCAACATAACAATGGTATCTCCAGCGAAGTTACCATCAACATTCCAACAAAGTACCTCTCTCCCCATAGAGTATTGTTCCCCAGCAAGCTCGCTAGAATAATTTTCTCCCCGCAGAGTGTTCTATTCCCCAAGTTTATTCCCCAACAGAGTTACCTTCTCCTGCCGGTATTCTTGCAACTATCATCCCCAGAGGAAACAACAAAGCACTATTCTCCAACATCAGCCCAAGATATGACTTCCCGGCATCCGTCAAGGATTTACTTTCCTAGACGAAAAACATACATTCATAAACATCGCACTTCCATACATTATAGCATGCATATATGCATCATATCTTACAAATCTCATTTATGTTGAGAACATCATTGCTTGATCCATATCATGCATTGCATATGACTGACCTTTACCTTTCAGGAAAGATCCAGTTAAGTTCTCAGCTATGTTTCAAGACTTTAGTCTGGTTCAGTTAAATCGATTCTAAGATTTTTCTGATTCTTATCCAGTCAAAGGCCTTCTCTGGTTCAGTCAGATCGACCCTAAGATCTCCCTGATTCTTATCCAGTTGAAGATATTCCAAGACCTAGCCTGGTTCAGTTAAATCGACCCTAAGATTTTCCTGATTCTTATCCAGTCAAAGGCCTTCTCTGGTTCAGTCAGATCGACCCTAAGATCTCCCTGATGCTTATCCCAGTAGAAGACATCCAAGATTCTCTCATCGTTACTGTTGAGGTTGAAATCGCCCAAGATTCTCTCAGCATTACTGTTGAGGTTGAAGTCGCCCAAGATTCTCTCATCGTTACTATTGAGGTTGAAGTCGCCCAAGATTCTCTCATCGTTACTGTTGAGGTTGAAGTCGCCTAAGATTCTCTCAGCGTTACTGTTGAGGTTGAATTCGCCCAAGATTCTCTCAGCGTTACTGTTGAGGTTGAAGTCACCCCAGATTCTCTCATCATTACTGTTGAGGTAGTAATCGCCCCAGATTCTCTCATCGTTACTGTTGAGGTAGTAATCACCCCAGATTCTCTCATCGTTACTGTTGAGGTAGTAATCGCCCCAGATTCTCTCATCGTTACTGTTGAGGTAGTAATCGCCCCAGATTCTCTCATCGTTACTGTTGAGGTAGTAATCACCCCAGATTCTCTCATCGTTACTGTTGAGGTAGTAATCGCCCCAGATTCTCTCATCGTTACTGTTGAGGTAGTAATCACCCCAGATTCTCTCATCGTTACTGTTGAGGTAGTAATCGCCCCAGATTCTCTCATCGTTACTGTTGAGGTAGTAATCACCCCAGATTCTCTCATCGTTACTGTTGAGGTAGTAATCGCCCCAGGTTCTCTCATCGTTACTGTTGAGGTAGTAATCGCCCCAGATTCTCTCATTGTTGCTGTTGAGGTAGTAATCATCCCTGATTCATTCATCACCGTTTGAAGCTCCAGACCCGATTCCTGTAACCAACCAGGGTGCGTCTATATAAAGAGTTTGAAGACCAACTCCTGTAACAGGTCAGGTAATCATCTTTCTTTTTCAGGTACGCAAATTCTCGCTAAGGAATCTCTTACGCAATCGACACTCAGATGGCATCTATAAGCCCATCCACCTATCCATCATCTCTCAACATAGCATCTGTAAGCCCATCTTCCTATCCATCAATCTCCAAATGGCATCTGTAAGCCCATTCCCATCATCACACTACTATGTGAGCGCAAATTTCTGGGCACTCTAGTGTTCAATCATCTTTCACCTTCGGATTACGAAAGGCATGTCAGCTAATCTACATCCTCAGGGCTAAGAAGATTGAACAGGGGCAACTGTTGTACCCCAAAATTTTCCCTCCCATATTCTTCAAGATTTGCCAAAAGCATGCTTCAAAATATCCCAAGGGTTGCACAGTTCAAGGGCCTACTAACAGTCAAAAACTAGGGTTTTGGTTCTGTCAAAGAAATTGAAGTTTTCAAGGGTCTAAACAAGTCCCACATGCCTACAAACATGGTCAAGCATCCACATGCCAAGTTTCAAGACTTACAGCACAAAATTGCACAGTCAAAAACCCTAAATTGCTCAACAGTCAACTGTAGGGGCAAAATGGTCATTTGACAGTCAAAAGTTCAAATTTTTGGTCAACATCTTATTTTGAAGCCACAAACATCATTTGATCAATTCTTGATCATGATTTTCAAGGCATGGCTCAAAAAGTCTCAAGATGCAAAAGTTTCCATATTTGGACAGTTGAAAAAGTCAACTGTAACTTGACCAAGGCATAACTTCCACATGGTTTATCAGAAAAATTCCATCCAAAGCTCATTTTGAAGAGAAAGACATTTCCTACAACTCCTCCTCACACTTCAAGTCCAAGAAATTCTCTCACAAAAAGTTATCAATCCCAACATTATAGGTCATTTTCAAAAGTCAACAAAAGGGCAGTTTAAGTCAAAGACCATAACTTGATATTGGTAAATCAAAATGACATGGGACCA
Source organism: Vicia faba (assembly GCA_948472305.1). Lineage (NCBI taxonomy): Eukaryota > Viridiplantae > Streptophyta > Magnoliopsida > Fabales > Fabaceae > Vicia > Vicia faba. Next base: position 1,307,058,133 of record OX451740.1, on the reverse strand, counting down.
AAGGCATTGGTTAAAGGACTTCAAGACCTTTCCAAAATGTCCAAGAACATGATAAAATCTTAAAAATTGAGCAAGATATGCCTTGTGGAAGTTGGGAAATTTTTGGGAATTTTGAAAAGTCAACTTTGCTTCAAAGGCCTCAAAATTGCTAATGGGCCACATTTTCTTCCAAGAATCATTATCCAAAGGCTATGCACGACCATTTGACCCAAAGGGGATTTATTTCATCATTTTTTATTATTTATTTGAATTTTTATCACCATTAATTCATTTAATTAAATAAAATATGACAAAAATACTAAACAAATGTTTTTGAATCCTTTTATGCAGCATATGCCCTCATTATTCACTCAAGATCTCGTGCACATCAAAAAAGGAAAGATTTTGTGCAAATTGGCATGTTCTTCATGAGGAAAAGATTGAAAAAGATACCATGAGAATCAAATCTCAAAAACATCAATGCAAAGGTTAATGGACTTGAATTCTTACCCTAATTCGTTCCATATACATACTCAAACACAACCCTAATGCTAGAGACCTTGAAGCTGCGCCTCAAACCATAGACAAACTTTGCATTTTTTGTGAAAAACTTCAAAACTGAAAACACAGTTCCAGCGCAATTCAAAGCAAAATAATCATTCCATTACATTCCTGAGGCATCAAGGAAACTTTCTGAATCAAAACCACGTCCTCTAACCTCAAGAATTGGTATATAGATGTCAAACTTTCTCAAATTTTTTTCATAATCGTGTTCCAATATGCATGCATTTTTGATACATTTTGAATATTGATTTACACTAATATGAAGGTTCTGAGACTAATGGTAACCTTTGATTTAACTAACAATGCCTGTAGCGAAATATGCCATTGAAATGTTTTAGGGTTTCTCAAGCTTCAAATTGGGCGTTTGCACACACTGTAAAATCAGGACATCCAATTACCATGGTTAGAATCAGGACATCTGGACTATTCAATCCCACTAGTCGCGCCCTATTTATATGTCCACACGAGCTATTCGCTATTTTCAAAAAGGCTGTGTTTTGGGGGGGTTTAAAACCCCCGCTACCTCTTTTTATTTCAGGGACGAACGGAGAAGAAGATCACGTGGCGAGGCCTGGTTGGAGGGTTTGAATTCCAGCGCGCTTTTTTTTTTATTTTTCTATCATTAACGTCAATTTTGTTTTATATTATTTGTTTTTTATTCTATGTACAACGCGCTCAAACAGCTCAGTTGGTGGACAAGAGGCTTGGTAAACGTTGGGACCTGGGTTCGAATCCCAGGTCCCCCCACTTTATTCCATATTTTTCTTTCTAACATGGTTCTGTGTAGCATGCTTCCTAAGGCCTACCATGCAGCTTCATGTCTTGGCTTGCCACGCACCCCAACAATTCCAATCCAATGGCCATGATCTGGAGTCCACCATGGGCATCAGTCAAACGTGCCACACACATCCCAGAAAAGTCAAAAGGGCCAAATTGCTGGGAATTTACCTCCAAAATTGGGGTCAACACCCCCCATTGGTTTGCATATTATTTTCTTTCTTTTATTTTTTCTATTTATTTGTTTTATTTATTTTAGTTAATTCATCAAAATTAATTTTCATAAAATATAAAAAAATCAGAAAATCATAAAACAATGAAAAAAATATGCTTTGTTAATATTAATTAATATTATTTTGTAAATAAATTTAATAATTTACTTAGTTTTAATTTTAGGTTTTAACTTTAACTTCTTTTCTTAAATAAATTAAAAAAACATAAAAATTAGGGTTTCTAGCTTTTTTATTCCTTTTTTTCAATAATTAAAATTTCTTCTTATTATCGCTAGTAATTAATTATTTTTGTAAATAAATTTATTATTAAATAATTAGGTTAAAACTAGGTATAACTTAAACATTTTTCTTATAAATTAAAAATAGTTTAGAATTAGGGTTTTTAATTCCATTAATTTTCTTAATTTCATAAAGTACAAAAAATATCAAAAAAATAAGTCTTTTTCCTTTATTTAATTTAATTAATTTCATAATTTCAATTTAATTTCTTTAAAAGGGTCCAACGCCCTCGCTTTCGATTATAATTTCGTTTCGCGCGCTTATTTTATTTCTTTTCTTATAAATTTCATGTAATTACTCCAAATCCTTGTAATAGATTAATTAGGATATTTATTTTTCCGCATTTTTATTTTATTCAAATCGGGTCTTGGATTAATTTGGCGATGTAGACCCGTGCCTTTGTAATAGTGTAGGACTTTTACCTTCTCGCATCTTTTAACTGTTAATAACTTGCATGAAAGAATGAATGCCAAAAATAAAAACAAAGCGTAGATCACCAATGCATGGCAAGATAAACACAATGGAAAATGACACACAAATAACACACCACCCCTAGGGTATGTCTCACTGTTTCCTTGCCCCTCGAAAAGTGGTCGTCGAGTAGAGGATGTTTTAGTAAGTCCTCATGTCCATGAACATGGCATGGGGGTAGCTTCTAAGGTGTCTTCCTATTGCTCTGGTGACCACACTGTCCCGAACCCTAGAATTGACCCGAACACCTCCAACGGTGGTGCTACCTACATCTCAATGGTGGGATGGCACTACTTTAAGGACATTTACACAGCCTAATTCCTTAGGGTAGGTAGATGACTCGTAGATACTTGCTCTAATCTCAAAACAAATCAAAAACTTCTTTTCACACCGACACTTTGCAAAAAGATTTCAAAAACAACTTTTCAAACACTCTTGAGGACTGATACAAGAGTCGAACTGAAATTTTCAAAGAAACTTCTTCAAACCCACTCACCTTGAAAAGCAAACAAACAATTTTGAAAACACAAATGAGCTAGTATCTAAGAGCCCATGGATAACCATGGATAGAAAAGGTGCTAACACCTTCCCTTTCTATAAATCTACCTCCCGAACCGAGAACTAATCTCAATAAGGAATTTTTCTATGCTTTTGTCCTTTCCATTTGGAGAAAATAAAAGACAGTGGCGACTCTTGCTTCCGCGACATTTCGCGAACCAGCGTTAAACAGTCAGTTCCAGATCCACCGATCACAAGATGGATGGGGAATTCATAAAAACTCCTTGTCAGAACTTCAAAGAGGTCCCTCAGACTTTGGCGTCAACTGAAATTACTACCAACAAACCTCCTTTGAAGATGGCTTCCCTCAAGGACGCCAGAGCAGTGGTCGAAGAAGGTGGGCGTACCAACTGGAGACAGTTCCCTGATTTTACTCACAAAACTGACATATTTGGTTTGGGTTTACTTCAGAAGCTCAAAGGGTTGTTCGACGCGCTCGAGCTGGAGGACCTCCCCTACAAATTAGCAATCGTGGGGTCAATGCTATTGAAGACAGTGAGGACGACTCTAATATTGACAGTTGGATCTACCTAATAACCAACGGTAGACCAAATAATTGGATGGCGAAGGACTTCATACCTGTTTCTTTCATTCCGCAGTAATTGACTTTTGTTTTAAGATTTGTAATAAACAGTTTGAAACTTTACAGCCCGGTGCCTTGCCCAAGGCACCTTGGCTTTGCTTGTGAGGGCTTATTATTTGTCATTTCATATATCATTAATAAAGCATTGGATGTTTCTTGCATACAAATTTTGCGCTCTTTATTTTTCTTTTCTGTTTCTCACTTTATCAAAACAGCTATGCTCTTACACACACTCACGTATCATAATGCATATCCATATCCACTCTGGATCCCATTGATAATAACTCTGCTACTGCCAGTTATGACTTCAAAAATCCGATCAACTAAGCCGAGGACGAAGGTAAGGATGATTGTGAGGTGCCTAGAGAACTTGCTAGACTGTTACAGCATGAAGAAAGAGCCATACAGCCTCATGAAGAGTCAGTTGAATCAGTGAATTTGGGTACGGAGGAAGACAGGAAAGAGGTTAAAATAGGTGCGAATCTGGAGCCTAGTGTCAAACAACAGTTAATACAGATGCTACACGACTATTGTGATCGGTGGATCTGGAACTGACTGTTTAACGCTGGTTCGCGAAATGTCGCGGAAGCAAGAGTCGCCACCGTCTTTTATTTTCTCCAAATGGAAAGGACAAAAGCACAGAAAAATTCCTTAAAGAGATTGCTCTCGGTTCGGGAGGTAGATTATAGAAAGGGAAGGTGTTAGCACCCTTTCTATCCATGGTTATCCATGGGCTCTTAGATACTTGCTCATTTGTGTTTTCAAAAATGGTTTGTTTGCTTTTCAATGTGGGTTTTTAAAAAAGTTTCTTTGAAAATTTCAGTTCGACTCTTGTATCGGTCCTCAAGAGTGTTTGAAAAATTGCTTTCGAAAGCTTTTTGAAAAGGTGTCGGTGTGAAAAGTATTTTTTGATTTGTTTTTGAAATTAGAGAAAGTATCTAGAGTTGTCTACCTACCCTAAGGAATTCGTCTGTGTAGATGTCCTTTAAAGTAGTGCCATCCCACCATTGAGAGGTAGGTAGCACCACCGTTGGAGGTGTTCGGGTCAATTCGAGGTTCAGGACATGGTGATCACTAGAGCAATGGGAAGACACCTTAGAAGCTACCCTCATGCCAGGTTCCCGGATCATGAGGACTTACTAAGACATCCTCTACTCGACGATCACCTTTCGAAGGGCAAGGCAACAGTGAGGCGTACCCTAGGGGTGGTGTGTGATTTGTGTGTCGTTTTCAAGTATTTTTGTCTTTTGTCATGTTATTGGTGATCTAGCGTTTGTTTTTATTTTTGTCCATACATTCTTTCATGCCTTGATTAACAGTTAAAAATTGTGGGAAAAGTAAAGGTTCTAAAACTATTACAAAAGGCGCGGGTCCACATTGCCAAAATTTCTCGAACCCGATTTGACAGAAAAATAAAGAAATAAAAGAAAAGTAAAGTGCGAGAAAATTAATTACAAGGCTTTGGGAGAGATACATAAATATTAAAAAGAATAAAAATAAATATGCGAATTAGACAAGAATTAAAACGAGGGCGTTGGACCCTTTTTGCAAAATTGAATTAAATGATGAAATTAATTAAAAAAAAGGAAGAGAAATTGTTTTTTGGTATTTTTTTTGGTATTTTATGGTTTTAGTGAAAAAGAATTAAATAAAATAAATGCTAACCCTAATTCTACAATTTTGTTTTATTATGAAAAATGTTGAAATTTTAACCTAAAATTAACCCTAATTATTTTATATACAATTTAATTATAAAAATAAATATCTAATATTTAATTATTATGGAATAAAAGAAAAAAGATGAAAATTAATTAAACCCTAATTCTATATTTTTTAGATTTTTATTAAAATAGTTAAAATTAAAACCTAATTTAAAACTAATTAATTTATGAATTTATTTACAAAATATACATACTAACATAAAATATTTATTATATTTTCTCTTTTCTGATTTTTATGTGTTTTTTATATTTTATGAAAACATTAAATTAATTAAACAAACAATAATTAAAAAGAAAATAGAAATAATACAAAAGAAGAAAAAATAAAATGGCAAACCTAGGGGGGTATCTGTCCCCAAAGTGGAGGTGAAGCCCATCAATTTTGAGCCCAAATCAGCATGGCCTTGTTGACTCTGACACTAGCGTGTATACGCGTTGACTACAATCCATGGTGTTGTGCAATTCTTGGCCTTCTGATTGTTCTATTGGGCACGTGGACGGATGGATTTTGGGGGCGCATGATACGCTTCAACCTTGAAACTGCATGGGAATATTAATTGCAAAATAACATGGAAATAGTGAGGACCTGGGGCTCGAACCCAGGTCATGAACGTTACCACACATATGCCTAACCAACCAAGCCAAACGCGCGTTCTGATTATAACATACCTAAGAAAAAATATAAAATAAAACAACGTTAGTAGGGCCTCCGCGCGCGAAAATTTGAACCAGCCATCCATGCCTCGCCACCTAAGCGTCTTCCTCGTTTGTTTTATTTTTCCTGAAACATAAAAAACATAGGCCACGGTTTTTCAAGTGTTCTCTTAGGGCATCTTCTGGAAAATAGCGAATAACCCAAGAACGCTCATAAATTGAGCGCGAGGGTGGATTCTTCTTCGTCCAAGTGTGCTGAGCATGGCCATGGCATCGTGGTGGTCCAATTTTACACTATCTGAAAACGCCCAATTCACAATTCTGCAAACCCTAAAATTTGGCAATGGTGGAATCGTATATAGCGTACAAAAACTCAATCAAGGTAGATGGTTAGCTTCAGAACATGTCAATTAGTATGAATGCATCAAAAAAACGCAATGAAAATGCCTAAATATGGAAACACGATTATGCATTTTTATGAGAAAAAATTCGATTCTGTACAATGATCTAGGGCGTTAGAGTTGGTGTTTTCGATTGGGAATCCTTCCTTGAAGCTTCAGGAAGGTGATGGCACAAGTCTTTTACCTTGAATCCTCTTCTAGCCTGGTTTTCAGATTTGAGATTTTTGCCAAAAAATTTGAGTTTGATAATGGGGTTTTGCGCAGCTTTTCTGGTCAAATGCATTAGGTCTTGCTTGCTTGTATATGTAGGAATGATTAGGGTTAGAAAACTTGATCCAAATCTCTTGTATTCATGAATATGATATTTGATTTTTAAACATGATTTTCAAATCTTTTTCACATGCTTTTTGATACAAATCATGACCAATCCAATTGATTCTTTCCATATTTGGCTAGGCACGAAATCTTGAGGATATAAGGTGCACAAAAAGATTGAAAAACTAGGTTTAGCATTTTTCATGTATTTTATTTAATTAAAATGAATTATTAATAATAAAAATCCAAATAAATAAATAAATAATGAAGAAAAACTTCCCTTTGGGCCAAGTGGTCGTGCACATGCCTTGGATGATGAATTGTGGAAGGAAAATAGGCCCATTAGCAATTTTAAGTCATTTGAATCAATGTTGACTTTTCAAAATATCCAAAAATTTCCCAACTTCCACAAGGCATAACTTGCTCAATGTTTAAGCTTTGCTCATGTTCTCTGACATTTTGGAAAGGTATTTGAGTCCTCTAACCAATGCCTTTGGTCCCATGTCATTTTGATTCACCAATCTCAAGTTATGGCCTTTGACTTAAAGTCCCTTTTTGTTGACTTTTGAAAATGACCTATAATGTTGAAATTGATAACTTTTTGTGAGAGCATTTATTGGACTTGAAGTATGAAGATGAGTTGTAGGAAATGTCTTTCTCTTCAAAATGAGCTTTGGATGTAATTTTTCTGATAATCCATGTGAAAGTTATGCCCTGGTCAATTTACAGTTGACTTTTTCAGCTGTCCAAATAAGGAAACTTTTGCATCTTGATGATTTTTGAGCCAAGCTTTGAGAATCATGATCAAGCATTGATCAAATGATGTTTGTGGCTTCAAAATGAGATGTTGACCAAAAATTTGAACTTTTGACTGTCAAATGACCATTTTGCCCCTACAGTTGACTGTAGTGCAATTAGGGTTTTTGACTGTGCAATTTTGAGCTGAAAGTCTTGAAACTTGGTATGAGGATGCTTGACCATGTTTATAGGCATGTGGGACTTGATTGGACCCTTGGAAACTTCATTTTCTTGATCAGAGCAAAAACCCTAATTTTGACTGTTAGGAGGCCCTTGAACTGTGCAACCCTTGGGGAATTTTGAAGCTTGACTTGGCAAATCTTTGAAGAATATGGGAGGGCAAATTTTGGGGTACAACAGTTGCCCCTGTTCAATCTTCTTAGACCTGAGGATGCAGATTGGCTGACGTGCCTTTCGTAATCCGAGGGTGGAAGATGATTGAACACTAGAGTGCCCAGAAATTTGCGCTCACATAGTAGCGGTGTGATGGAAATGGGCTTATAGATGCCATTTAGAGATTGATGAATAGGATGATGGGCTTATAGATGCCATCTAGATGTTGATCGCATAAGAGATTCCTTAGCGAGAACCTGCGTACCTGCAAAAGAAAAATGAATACCTGACATGTTGCAGGAGTTGGTCTTCAGATGCTTGGTATAGATATGTCCTGACTGGTTACAGGAGATGAGTCTGGATCTTCAAGCGGTGATGAATGAACCAGGGATGGTTACTACCTCAACAGGAACGGTGAGAGAACCTTGGGTGACTTTAAACAGCAAACGTTGAGCGAAAAACTTGGTGGGAATTACCATCTCCGCAGGATCGGGGAGAGAACCATAGGCAATTATAATCTAAATAGCAAACATTGAGAAAAAACTGGAATGGAATTATCGTCTCCGCAGCATTGGGGAGAGAACCATTATAATCTCAAAAGCGGACGTTTGAGAAAAACCTGGAATGGAATTATCATCTCCGCAGCAATGGGGAGAGAACCATAGGAAATTATAATCTCAAAAGCGGACGTTTGAGAAAAACCTGGGATGGAATTATCATCTCCGCAACATTGGGGAGAGAACCATAGGAAATTATAATCTCAAAAGCGGACGTTTGAGAAAAACCTGGAATGGAATTATCATCTCCACAACATTGGGGAGAGAACCATAGGAAATTATAATCTCAAAAGCGGACGTTTGAGAAAAACCTTTGATAACTTCTACTGAGTCCTCATCAGGAAAATCTGTTTGGGGTCGATTTAGCTAGACTAGGGAAGGCCTTGGAATGTCTTCAACAGATACACCCTGGCAAGACACATGAATCGAGCCTGGAATTAGTAAGGTTGGTGAGTTGTCTCTACTGACAGGTTATCCTTATGGACGAGTGGTCTTTAACGACGAGTGTCTATAGCGACGAGTGTCTATAACGACGGGTGTCTATAACGACGAGTGTCTATAACGACGAGTGTCTATAACGACGAGTGTCTATGACGACGAGTGTCTATGACGACAAGTGTCTATAACGACGAGTGTCTATAATGACGAGTGTCTATGACGACGGGTGTCTATGACGACGGGTGTCTATAACGACGGGTGTCTATAACGACGAGTGTCTATAACGACGAGTGTCTATAACGACGAGTGTCTATAACGACGAGTGTCTATAACGACGAGTGTCTATAACGACGAGTGTCTATAACGACGAGTGTCTATAACGACGAGTGTCTATAACGACGAGTGTCTATAACGACGAGTGTCTATAACGACGGGTGTCTATAACGACGAGTGTCTATGACGACGAGTTGTATCAGAGAAATCTTTAGGCATTGATTTAACTGGATTTGTATTCTTTGACTGGGTTGGTCTCTTTTGACTGGATTTGTCTTCTTTGACTGGATTGGTCTCTTTTGACTATACTTGTCTACTTTGACATAGCTGATCATTTAACTGTATCCTTCCTGAAGGGTAAAGGTCAGTCATATGCAATGCATGATATGGATCAAGCAATGATGTTCTCGACATGAATGAGATTGTATGACATGATGCATATGAGCATGTATCATGATGTATAACAATGTGATGTTTATGAATGTATCTTCGTCTAGGAAAATAGATCCTTGACGGATGCCAGGAAGTCAAATCCTGGGCTGATGTTGGAGAATAGATTTTGCTTCCGCCGGGGATGATAATTGCAAGTATACCGGTAGGAGAAGATAACTCCGTTGGGGAATGAACTTGGCGAGGGGAATATTTCTGCGGGGAGGAAAGTACTCTAACGATCTTGCTGGGAAGCAATACTCTGTGGGGAGAGAGAGATACTTTGCTGAATTGTTGATAATAATTTGCTGGAGATACCTTTCTTGTGTTGGAAGTGTTGATAGACTTCGCTGGGGATAAGAAAGAATTGTATTGACGACGACTTTCCGTGGCTTTTGGGCTGAGGATAACCCAGTTATATCCTGTTAAGGAAATAACTCTTTGAATAAAGCCGGGAGACGCGTTCGTGCTTTGCGAGGGATAAGCTTCCAGAATCTACTGGGTATAAGCTTACTGCTTGGGGAGATGAGTTCCAACTTTCCTGGGGGAGCTGGAGTGAACTCTCCTGGGGAAGTTTTGAATTGTACTGGGGAAGTGACTCCATTGAATGTTTGATATACCGCCGGGGAACAATCTTTAGATCAAGACTGCCGGGGATGCTTGTCAAGAATATGTATATTGCTGCTGGGGAATGTTGAGATCTGCCGGAGGACACCCAACTTCCTCAAGGTTTGATAGCTTTGCTTGAGGAGAGTGTACTGACTTGCTGGCTCACTCTCTGAGGAATTGGGATGTACTGGTTATGTTCTTCAGCTGAACTCACCTTGATACCTTGGAGGACAGAACAATCAGATTGCTTAGACCACTCTTTATTGCCCCTGTTTCTGAGGTTGGAGAAGAAGACCTGTGAGGGGCTGATAGTTGTTAATGGACCAACCTTCTTCAGGTAGGCAGGTGACAAGATGACAGGACATAGTCGTACGCTTTGATCCCTAACTTCTGCTTGGACTGCCCTTCCGGGTTTTCAGTCCACCGGGATACCCATGTTTGCCCAAGCCGCCTTTTCAGGTTTTCGACTTGCCGGGTGTACAGATTTTTCATTTTCATCCCTTATTTTGCCCGAACCCTTTTGGTTCGCCGAGAAGCCCTTATTTTTGCTTAGGTGTGTCAACCTAGCGGGTCTTTGATTGTGCGTAGTATTTTTTCGAATATGTCCGTGCTTTCAGGATGTAGGGAGTTGCCCCTGTTAGAAGTGTTTTGTCACGCCACCAGAAGGTATTTGATCAGGCAAGATTCGTTGTTGGAATGCCCCAAGTGACTCAGGCGGAGATCTGCCCCAGGCTGATAGGCTTTTTTGAGAGATTCTCCGAATCTTGACTTAACTGCCCCAGATGATGGACAATAGTCATGCCATGCCCCTTGATTGGAGATACTCTTGTTCATTAGACTTTCATTGTGTGAATTTCCCTGCTGTTCAAACAAAAAGTCATATGCAAACCAAGTTATGTTAAAAATGCAAAGCCTATGTCTGTCTTGAAGATTTTGAAAATGCATTCTTTTCATAAAACAAGTGAATGTTTTTAAAACGTGATGTCAACTCCGTATTTTATCGCAAGCCTTAAGGAGTCAGGATACCTTTCGTAACAGTATGCTTTCGAACTAACCTATGCTTCAGCTAGGACTTTTAAGGGTTATAACGTGGCTTGGTTCACGGTTTAAGAAACAAAGGATAAAGGCTCAAATTATTTGTACCCACCCGCTCTTCGTGATGTTCTCCAAACCTAAACTCAGTTGATCATACGTTAGACCTTGTTTGAGTCTTTGCTCTGATTTTCCAGTGATGATTCGGATGTTTGACAATTTATTTTGGATAGGCAGTCATTCCTTTTTTGTTGAGGGTTTGTAAGACCTCTTTCTTTTTGATTTTTCTATCCCTGAATTTTTTTGCCTGAACTGTTCTTTTATGATTACAGTCAGCGGGATGCCCCAGTTTTGTAAGTCTCCTTCATTGGTTTTGACTTATTGGGTTTTTATTATTTTATTTTTTTTGAGATATAATGACTGCCTATCTGTATGATTGTTCGGAACCATCACGGTCTTTTGTTTTGTAAGGACCTCTTTGGTGCCATTCGTTATGCACTTGGATCAACTGAAAGACTACCCTGCCCCAGGTTATAATTAAGGGTTTTAAATTTCGAAAAGAAAAACTCCTACTTCTTTGGCTCAGAGGGGTTGACGAGGGATTATCTTCCTTATAACTCCAGTGTTTAGGAATTGAAACAATGCCTGTACCTCATCAGTGGGGTCTGTTTAAAAGCATACTGTAAAGATAGCGGTATCGTTTTCGTCATCCTCCCTCAAGAGGCTTAGCATTATTAACCAAGAGTTGATCATCAGAAAAAATATGAAAATAATTTGCGTATAGTGAATACGAATATATTGCTTCAAAACAGACATATGCGATGCATTAATGAAATAACAATGTTTAACATGAGTAAATGTTTGAACAAAAGAGAATTGCAACTTGAACATTCGAATGAACAAAAATTTCTCGACCCTAGCCATGTTTTGGCAAGGGAGCAGCGATCACGTAGGGAGTCTTGGGTACTTTAAACTGAATCTCTCCAGCGTCGATCATGTCTTGGATCTTATTTTTCAAGCTCCAACAATCATCTGTAGTATGCCCCGGGCTGTCAGAGTGATAAGCGCAGCGGGCGTTGGGGTTATACTTTGGTGACGTTGTATTTTGGCTCTTCGGAGCTTCTTTTAGAGTTACCAGCTTGGTCTCCAGCAACTGTGGCAATATCTGGGATAAGGTCGTGCTGAGCCGAGTGAACTGCCTTCTCTCGCTCTTTTGTTGGTTGTGATGTTGAATTTGTGACACTGGGGCCATTTGAGGAGCTCTCCCCTTACCTCTTTGTCTCAAAGGTGGTTGAACAATGACTGGCTTTTCACCCTTAGACTTTTGCCCCAGTCGGTTACCCTGAAGCAGTTGGTTGACGAGAAACCAGAACTCATCTTGTCTTTGAGCTAACCCTTGAATGACAGTCACCTGCCCTAGCATCTGGACCTTCAATGCATCCACCTCAGCTTGTAGGTGTTTCAGCCTTTCATCCTCAGCACTGTTCCTGACAAAAGTCTCCATGAGAAGTGTCCTTAGCTCCCCCTGCCCCTCGGATAGGCTTAGGAAGATCTCCTTGAACTGAGTCTCTTGAGTGTGAAGGTCCTGGTTGTTTTGTTGAGCCATTGCTGAAATAAACAGCGGGAAAGGTAAGTGACCTGCAACAAGGGTACCTGTTATGCAATGATGTGCATGATATGCATGTAATGTTTTCAAGGACCTCGCGGGATAAACAAGGAAATTTGTTAGAATTTGGGTCCAGTAGCTTGATTGAAAGAAACTTCATATTTGTTGAGAGTCCTTTTTCTAGGGTCAAAAGCTCACCATATCCAGTGGGTCATAGCCCCTGACTTTAGTCATCATGTCTGGTTTTGATTTCCAAACAACCTTGGTTAAGGGAACCTTCTTCCAGAGTCAGAGCTCACCATATCAAGTGGGTCATAGCCCCTGACAACCCTGTATAGAGGAAAATAAATCCTCTTTGCCCCTTGCTGGGATAGTTGATTCACCATGACCTGCATCACAAGCCCTAGAGATCCTTGAAATGGGTTAGGATGTATGCAATGGTATGATGCTATGCTATGCATGGGGTAATGTAAGTAACCCTATTATGAGTCCCAATTAAGGACTGCAAACCAAAACCTGCAAGCGACTCGGTAAAACCCGTCATGAGTCCCAATTAAGGACTAAAACAAAAAACCTGCAAGAAACTTAGTAAGCCTTGTTATGAGTCCTAGTTAAGGACTAAGAACAAAAACTGCGGGAAATTCAGTAAACCCTGCTATGAGTCCTAGTTAAGGACTATAAACAAAACCTGCAAGAAGTTCAGATGTCAGATAACAAGCATGCAAGTAATCAAGTACGAAGGCACACAAGTCACACAAGAGAAACCCTTAAAGTTTAGGCCAGCATGGGGTCTGGGTATTACCCTCTTGCAGTTGGTGGGCTCAACCTGTCCTATTAGAAGTAACCGGGTTCTAAGGGTCCCAATATCACGGGATTGCTTTCATTGTTCATCGTTTCGATTTAGCCACTGAACTGGCGATCGAAATATTCCAGGAAGGCAACCCTCAATTGAGTGTAGTATCGAGTATCAACCAACCTCGGACTACACCAAAGTCAGTTATCTCACTACCCTAAAGAGGCCAAGATAGTTCAATTAAGGTTCCTAAGGTCTGTTGATGCTTCACGACACCACGCGGAGGCCCCGTACTCTCCTTGACTGAACTCAAGGGTTACCGGTACACACCAAAGTGCCACATCAACGTAGCAGACTGTTTCAACCATGTCGGTATACCCCGCACAGTTCCCTCACAGCCTTGTTGCTACTTTCTAAGAAGGTATCCCCAGATCCGGGTTAGGATCTATAGAACTCCCAAGACAGTCCCACAATTTAAAGAAAACAAGGAAAGCAATTGAAAACACAGTTATGAACTAACCCTAAGGTACACCTCACTTTAAGTTTAAGTCCCCAGCAGAGTCGCCAGTTCTGTGATCGGTGGATCTGGAACTGACTGTTTAACGCTGGTTCGCGAAATGTCGCGGAAGCAAGAGTCGCCACCGTCTTTTATTTTCTCCAAATGGAAAGGACAAAAGCACAAAAAAATTCCTTAAAGAGATTGCTCTCGCTTCGGGAGGTAGATTATAGAAAGGGAAGGTGTTAGCACCCTTTCTATCCATGGTTATCCATGGGCTCTTAGATACTTGCTCATTTGTGTTTTCAAAAATGGTTTGTTTGCTTTTCAATGTGGGTTTTTAAAAAAGTTTCTTTGAAAATTTCAGTTCGACTCTTGTATCGGTCCTCAAGAGTGTTTGAAAAATTGCTTTCGAAAGCTTTTTGAAAAGGTGTCGGTGTGAAAAGTATTTTTTGATTTGTTTTTGAAATTAGAGCAAGTATCTAGAGTTGTCTACCTACCCTAAGGAATTCGTCTGTGTAGATGTCCTTTAAAGTAGTGCCATCCCACCATTGAGAGGTAGGTAGCACCACCGTTGGAGGTGTTCGGGTCAATTCGAGGTTCGGGACATGGTGATCACCAGAGCAATGGGAAGACACCTTAGAAGCTACCCTCATGCCAGGTTCCCGGATCATGAGGACTTACTAAGACATCCTCTACTCGACGATCACCTTTCGAAGGGCAAGGCAACAGTGAGGCGTACCCTAGGGGTGGTGTGTGATTTGTGTGTCGTTTTCAAGTATTTTTGTCTTTTGTCATGTTATTGGTGATCTAGCGTTTGTTTTTATTTTTGTCCATACATTCTTTCATGCCTTGATTAACAGTTAAAAATTGCGGGAAAAGTAAAGGTTCTAAAACTATTACAAAAGGCGCGGGTCCACATCGCCAAAATTTCTCGAACCCGATTTGACAGAAAAATAAAGAAATAAAAGAAAAGTAAAGTGCGAGAAAATTAATTACAAGGCTTTGGGAGAGATACATAAATATTAAAAAGAATAAAAATAAATATGTGAATTAGACAAGAATTAAAACGAGGGCGTTGGACCCTTTTTGCAAAATTGAATTAAATGATGAAATTAATAAAAAAAAAGGAAGAGAAATTGTTTTTTGGTATTTTTTTGGTATTTTATGGTTTTAGTGAAAAAGAATTAAATAAAATAAATGCTAACCCTAATTCTACAATTTTGTTTTATTATGAAAAATGTTGAAATTTTAACCTAAAATTAACCCTAATTATTTTATATACAATTTAATTATAAAAATAAATATCTAATATTTAATTATTATGGAATAAAAGAAAAAAGATGAAAATTAATTAAACCCTAATTCTATATTTTTTAGATTTTTATTAAAATAGTTAAAATTAAAACCTAATTTAAAACTAATTAATTTATGAATTTATTTACAAAATATACATACTAAAATAAAATATTTATTATATTTTCTCTTTTCTGATTTTTATGTGTTTTTTATATTTTATGAAAACATTAAATTAATTAAACAAACAATAATTAAAAAGAAAATAGAAATAATACAAAAGAAGAAAAAATAAAATGGCAAACCTAGGGGGGTATCTGTCCCCAAAGTGGAGGTGAAGCCCATCAATTTTGAGCCCAAATCAGCATGGCCTTGTTGACTCTGACACTAGCGTGTATACGCGTTGACTACAGTCCATGGTGTTGTGCAATTCTTGGCCTTCTGATTGTTCTATTGGGCACGTGGACGGATGGATTTTGGGGGCGCATGATACGCTTCAACCTTGAAACTGCATGGGAATATTAATTGCAAAATAACATGGAAATAGTGAGGACCTGGGGCTCGAACCCAGGTCATGAACGTTACCACACATATGCCTAACCAACCAAGCCAAACGCGCGTTCTGATTATAACATACCTAAGAAAAAATATAAAATAAAACAACGTTAGTGGGGCCTCCGCGCGCGAAAATTTGAACCAGCCATCCATGCCTCGCCACCTAAGCGTCTTCCTCGTTTGTTTTATTTTTCCTGAAACATAAAAAACATAGGCCACGGTTTTTCAAGTGTTCTCTTAGGGCATCTTCTGGAAAATAGCGAATAGCCCAAGAACGCTCATAAATTGAGCGCGAGGGTAGATTCTTCTTCGTCCAAGTGTGCTGAGCATGGCCATGGCATCGTGGTGGTCCAATTTTACACTATCTGAAAACGCCCAATTCACAATTCTGCAAACCCTAAAATTTGGCAATGGTGGAATCGTATATAGCGTACAAAAACTCAATCAAGGTAGATGGTTAGCTTCAGAACATGTCAATTAGTATGAATGCATCAAAAAAACGCAATGAAAATGCCTAAATATGGAAACACGATTATGCATTTTTATGAGAAAAAATTCGATTCTGTACAATGATCTAGGGCGTTAGAGTTGGTGTTTTCGATTGGGAATCCTTCCTTGAAGCTTCAGGAAGGTGATGGCACAAGTCTTTTGCCTTGAATCCTCTTCTAGCCTGGTTTTCAGATTTGAGATTTTTGCCAAAAAATTTGAGTTTGATAATGGGGTTTTGCGCAGCTTTTCTGGTCAAATGCATTAGGTCTTGCTTGCTTGTATATGTAGGAATGATTAGGGTTAGAAAACTTGATCCAAATCTCTTGCATTCATGAATATGATATTTGATTTTTAAACATGATTTTCAAATCTTTTTCACATGCTTTTTGATACAAATCATGACCAATCCAATTGATTCTTTCCATATTTGGCTAGGCACGAAATCTTGAGGATATAAGGTGCACAAAAAGATTGAAAAACTAGGTTTAGCATTTTTCATGTATTTTATTTAATTAAAATGAATTATTAATAATAAAAATCCAAATAAATAAATAAATAATGAAGAAAAACTTCCCTTTGGGCCAAGTGGTCGTGCACATGCCTTGGATGATGAATTGTGGAAGGAAAATAGGCCCATTAGCAATTTTAAGTCATTTGAATCAATGTTGACTTTTCAAAATATCCAAAAATTTCCCAACTTCCACAAGGCATAACTTGCTCAATTTTTAAGCTTTGCTCATGTTCTTGGACATTTTGTAAAGGTCTTTGAGTCCTCTAACCAATGCCTTTGGTCCCATGTCATTTTGATTTACCAATCTCAATATATGGCCTTTGACTTAAAGTCCCTTTTTGTTAACTTTTGAAAATGACCTATAATGTTGAAATTGATAACTTTTTGTGAGAGCATTTCTTGGACTTGAAGTATGAAGATGAGTTGTATGAAATGTCTTTCTCTTCAAAATGAGCTTTGGATGGAATTTTTCTGATAATCCATGTGAAAGTTATGCCCTGGTCAATTTACAGTTGACTTTTTCAGCTGTCCAAATAAGGAAACTTTTGCATCTTGATGATTTTTGAGCCAAGCTTTGAGAATCATGATCAAGCATTGATCAAATTATGTTTGTGGCTTCAAAATGAGATGTTGACCAAAAATTTGAACTTTTGACTGTCAAATGACCATTTTGCCCCATAGTTGACTGTAGTGCAATTAGGGTTTTTGACTGTGCAATTTTGAGCTGAAAGTCTTGAAACTTGGTATGAGGATGCTTGACCATGTTTATAGGCATGTGGGACTTGATTGGACCCTTGGAAACTTCATTTTCTTGATCAGAGCAAAAACCCTAATTTTGACTGTTAGGAGGCCCTTGAACTGTGCAAACCTTGGGGAATTTTGAAGCTTGACTTGGCAAATCTTTGAAGAATATGGGAGGGAAAATTTTGGGGTACAACAACTATGTTGAGATCTTCGCCTGGTACTATGAAGACATGCCTGGTTTGGACACTGATATTGTGGTACCTCGCCTGCTGACTAAAGAAGACTGTCCTCCGGTAAAGCAGAAGGTCTGCCGTATGCGCCATGAAATGTCAGAGAAAATTAAGGCAGAGGTCATGAAACAGTTCGACGCGGGGTTCTTAGCTGTCACTTCTTATCCGCACTGGGTTTGCCAACGTCGTTCCGGTACCTAAGAAGGACGGTAAGGTACGGATGTGCGTAGACTACAGAGACCTGAACAGGGCCAGCCCCAAAGATGACTTCCCACTTCCTCACATTGATGTTCTAGTCGACAACACTGTGCAGCACAAGATATTTTCCTTCATGGATGGTTTTTCTGGATACAACCAGATCAATATGGCTCTTGAGGACATGGAGAAGACAACCTTCGTTACACAATGGGGCACCTTCTGTTACAAGGTAATGCCTTTTGGGTTTAAGAATGCTGGGGCAACTTATCAGCGCACCATGGTCTCTTTGTTCCATGATATGATTCACCACGAGATTGAGGTTTATGTTGATGACATGATAGCCAGGTCCCAGACTGAGGAAGAACACCTTGATCATCTCCAGAAACTATTCGACAGGTTGAAGACATACAAGTTGAGGTTGAATCCGAACAAGTGCACCTTCGGGGTAAGATCTGGTAAGCTTCTGGGTTTTGTTGTCAGTGACAAAGGTATTCAGGTGGACCCTGCAAAGGTAAAATCCATACAAGAGATGCCCGCTCCCTGCACTTAAAAGGAAGTTAGAGGTTTCTTGGGACGTCTGAATTACATCGCCAGATTCATTTCACATCTGACTGCTACTTGTGAGCCAATCTTCAAGCTGCTGAAGAAATATCAAGTGGTAAAGTGGAATGATAAATTCCAGACCGCTTTAGAAAGAATCAAGGAATACCTTCAAGAACCGCCAATTTTGATGCCTCCAGTTGAAGGAAGAACTTTTATTTTATACTTGACAGTTCTTGACAGTTCTGGTCGAAAAGAGCATGCAATTTACCACCTTAGCAAAAAGTTTACCGACTATGAGACCCGATACTCATTACTCGAGAAAACTTACTGCACTTTGGCATGGGCTGCTCGCCGACTGAGACCGTTTATGCTGACTCACACTACCTTGTTGATATCAAAGATGGATCCTATCAAGTATATTTTCGAGAAGCCTGCTCTCTCCAGAAGGATAACAAGATGGCAGATGATCTTAACCGAGTACGACATCCAATACACAACCCAAAAAGCAATCAAGGGGAGTGTATTGGCGGATCATTTGGCGCATCAGGCCATGGATGACTACCAGTCCATGAATTTCGAGTTCCCGAATGAGAATATCATGTTGGTAACCGACAACGAAGAACTTGGACTGGACGAAGGACCCGAGGAAGGATCCCAATGGTCTTTGTATTTTGATGGAGCCTCGAACACATTGGGAAATGGAATTGGCGTCCCAAAGGTTGTCATACTCCATTTACCGCCCGATTATGTTTTAACTGCACCAACAATATGGTGGAGTATGAGGCGTGTATCATGGGTCTTCGAGCTGCTATTGACCTGAGGATAAAGTTCTTGAGTGTATTCGGAGATTCCGCTCTGGTAATAAGTCAGATCAAAGGCGAGTGGGATACGAAGCACCCGAATCTTATTCCTTACAAAGAGTATGTACTGACATTGCTCCCACACTTTGAGGAGATAACTTTTAAACATTTCCCACGAGAAGAAAACCAGTTGGCGGATGTGCTAGCTACTCTGTCTTCTATGTTCAGAGTAATGGGACAATGAAGCTCCCCAGATTACCATTGAGAGGTTGGATAAACCCGCACATTGCTGCGATATTGAGACTAAAGAGGTAGCAGATAAACCCTGGTTTCACAAGGTAAAGAAGTATCTTGAGGCTCAAGAATACCCTGAGGGGACATCTGTTAATGATAAGAAGTTTCTAAGAAGGTTCGCTGCGAAGTTCTTCATCAGTAATGGAATCCTCTATAAGCGTAACTGATGGGGTATGCGATCGACTTAATGTCTGACGGTATCTTAACTGCAAGCACACAGCCTATCGAGGTAGTAATAAAAGATTGTCGAATCCACAGGGACTTTGTAATCACGCTAGTGTTGTAAAACAGGTTGGTTTAGCTAAGGCGGAAAATGTCACGTTGGTTTTGGGAAAATTAAGGAAGGTAAATTAATTGATTTTAAAGTAATTATAAAATGAACGGTCGGTATGCAATAGAGTCGACCTAAGGGATCTAATCGGACCTAGGCATATAAGGATGGTCAACTTGGTTTATCTGTAGAATTAATCAGTTTAAAAACCCTCAACTCACACTTTCATGGTCTTATCTCGGATTATACGTCTAAAGCCCTATACCTGCTTTCGCTAGCCTATAAGTGTTTAGAAGTATTTTTTGGAAACTTAATTAATTCTAATTTGGTTTAAAGCGCTTTCACTGTATTTAAATCAAATGCCTAACTTTATCTATCCGGTTAAAAACCTCACACTTTCGTGGTCTCGATCTAACCTATTTACTCTTCTTACTTTCGTAACAAAGATTTTATTATTAAGCATAAAAAGTTATAACCAGAGTTAAGTTGATTAAAGTTTTAGCCTATGTTTGATTAGATGCCTAATGTCTCTTACTATTCCATACCGACACTAAAGGTTTAGCTAGCCATGGAAATTAAAATAAACATACTGTAAATAAAAGCAAACAAATATAAATTGGACATTATAAATAATAAATAACAAGCATGTATTAATTAATTAATTAAAATGAATTTAATACAATTGCGAAATAAAAACCTGACAGTAAAGCCAATACTTCAATCCTTCGTCCACAAATCGGAAACTCGGACTTGGTATCGGGAGTATTGCAAATTCTGAAGCTTGAATGATAAATCTTAAACTATAATAATAATTCCCTAATGTTGGAAATTACTGTTTGGACAGTGGAATTAAAAGAATTGAAATAAACAAATGCTGGAAAATAATAACTGAAATAATACTGGTTTTAATTTTGGCAGAGCTTCGGCACAATTAAGCTGTAATAAACTCCGTATCTTTAATGTTCAATATTGAGGTATTTATAGAAGAATAAAATCTGGCAGTTGGTTTGGAAACTTGTAACTCAGTCTTCCTTCAAAATCTCCAAAAATATAGTAACGTGAGTAGTTGAGGGAGAAATGGTGAACGTGGTGTTTGACTGGAGAGAATTAAGGAGTTTGGAAACTCCTTCTGGTTTGATTTGCCACGTTCTTCATTCTTCAAATAAACTATATACGCGTTACGTTCGTTAGCTTGGCGTTACGAGCAGATTTTGGTCTTTCCCGTGTTACGGTCGTGGCCACTGTGTTACGGTCGTAACACACTTCAAGATGGCTTACGGTCGTGGCAGCTTCATTACGACCGTCACAGCTACAAAAATGCAGTTCTTTGACAAATTTATCTTTTTCTTCTGATCTTTTGATGCTTTCTTGCATTGTTTCATGTTTTCTTCTGTTTTGAGCTCAGTTATGAATACCTGCAAAAAGTGATGACAAACTCGAAATATTCGGGAATTAATCGGGTCAAAATAATACAGAACGGGCGAATTTCATAGAAAATAAACGATACGATTTCGTGTTATCAAATTCCCCCATACTTAAACCTTTGCTTGTCCTCAAGCAAAATAATCAAATTGAAAATATCGGACAAGTTTTTATAAACGCACATAACTAGTATACCTTTCGTTTTCAAATAATTTCAAGAAATCCTAAGTTAGTTCGGCTGAGAAAATCAAATGAAACAACAACGATACGTAAATGATACAAGCAACAAGCTAGTCGACGATTATCCGTTTTAAACAAAACGTATAATTATACCATTATAATTCAACTCAAGGTTTCTCGTTCATATTTCACCCGGTTTCGTTCTTGCGTAATCACATTAAGCCCATTATCCTTACACACACGTAGTGGAATAGCCGGTTAGTGCTTCTGATCAAAACACGACGATTTCCGGCACAATTATGTGGCAACCTATTTTATCCAATTGCAAGATGCGGGGGATCAAACCGTAGTCTGCCCTACCGAGTTCAGTACCAGATGCTTCCGAACCACCTAGACAATGGATTCTTATGTTACTTAGTAGAAGCTTTTGCATCCGTTGGATTAAACGATCGGGTGAGGATCGCCCAATTTAATTGGTGCAATATCTATTTCCTTAAAGCATGTAACATTGTATTTAAATCAATTTTCAAGATCATCCACTTATGTTCATCGACTTTCCATGTGGATTGTGTTAGGACTAGTGCTGACTGCTAATATAAACTACTAGGGGCTAATTTAAGATTCAAAACTCAAAGTATCGGTATAACGAAAATGGAGACGATTCGCGTGAGTAGAGAGTCGAAGGTGTCATAATCGTATAGTTCTCGTTGGATCGCTCTCGGCCTTCTAACTAAGATTTCGGTTAAAGTAGGTAACTAACGGTTATGCGAATATAAAAGGCGAAAAAATTTTGGTATGGCTAAATAAAACGGGGAGAAAATGAAATAACGAAATATAACAGAAATAGAAATGAAATTACTCGTTCTGGATTAAGAATGCAGTACTCCTCCCACACTATATCAAACATTGTCTCAATGTTATGATATAATGGCGAGATTAAATAAAAAGTACATCGGAAAAACAAGGAAAACAACAAGAAAAGGAAAAACTACTGGCGACCACGACGGCTTCGGGTTCGTGACCGTCTGGAAGGAGTAGCTTCAGGGTCAGTGTCCTGGGGTCCAAGAGATGTAACATTCATCCTCAAAGCATTAAGCTCCCATAGCACTTCATCAAGCCTTTCATTTGTCGAGCGTTGACCACTCAAGATTTGGACATTTTGCTGATGTAAGGCGTCATAACGCTCCTGATTCTTCCTTTCAAGAGCTACAGCCATCTGATTTTGACTGCCGAATGACCATTTTACCCCTACAGTTGATTGTGGAGCAACTAGGACCTTTGACTGTGCAACTTGACCTTGTGAGCCTTGAAACTTGACATGTAGGTGCTTGACAATGTATATAAGCATATGGGACTTGATTGAGCCCTTGAAAACCTCAACTTTCTTTGCAAGAACCAAAACCCTAGTTTGACTGGCTTAGGAGAGTGGTTGACTGTGTAGCCCTTGAGAAGACTTGAGCAAATTGAGATGATGCTTGTCAAAACTTTGAAGAATATGGAGGGCAAATTTTGGGGTACAACACCTACAAAACAAGAACAAAGATGAATCCCAAAATCCTTGAAATGGTTAGTGAATGTGTATGATGTTATGATGTTCATGATGTTATGTACAAGTATGTATATACAAACAAAGCAAACAAGTCCTTAGGTTTAGGCTTGCATGGAGTCTCATAGGTAAGTACCCTCTTGAAGTTTAGTTGGCTCAATATCACTGGTCTGTTTCCTTGGTCATTGTTTTAGCACAAGTTGTCAGAATGGTGTTTAATTGTGTAGTATATTCTCCTTGGTTTGTATCAGGGGCTGCTTGTACTTCAGCCATATTTGTAAAGTCATGATAACCAGGAGGGGTTTCAGGATCTGTTTCGTTTTCAGACATGAAATTATTATCAACAAAATATGATTGTGGTGTTTCTGGTGTCGAAGGGTGGTCGGATGGATTCAATTCGTACAACCAATTTTCACGGTTGTGGACACTTATTCAGGCATGGTTCGGGAGGGTAAAAAGAGTAACAACTTCGTCTCTGATCAGGTAATCATAAGGTGCAGGGCCTAAATTTCCTATTATCCGGTTGTTAAAACAGAAATTAATATTCATAGGCCTAATTGATACAAATGGTGCACAGTTATTAAGTTGGCAACGAGGTCCAAGAGCATGTGCAGTCATTGTAACTAATCCTCCCACACTGACAGGAACATTAGGGTCCTCACTAATGCGGGTAAAGGTCTTCATCAGGAGTGGGACCGCATTGACAGGGCGTCCTAGGTTCATACAATAAAGCAGAGATAATTCATCCTTGGATACAACATTTTGATTTTGTTCTTTTCCAAACAGGGTGTGGGCAAGAATCCTATGGAAATAACGGATGGTTGGGTTATGTATTTCATTGTTATCCATACTTTCTGGGTCAGGGTGATAGTTTCCGGTTAAAGTATCCCAGAAGTAATCCAGCTCAAAATCCAATATATCGGCCTCAGGGGTGGTAAAAGCTAAGGGTCCACTGGGGAATCCTAATAAAGCAGCTAAGTCCCTATGGTTATAGGTGAATTTAATACCAAAAAGTCTGAAGGTAATGAATCGTTTTCGGGCTCCAACACCGTGTTCAAGGATGTGAACTAGAGAACTTAAGAATTCAAGGGTAAGCTCTCGGTAAGTGACGAACCTATTTTTCAGGTGGGCTTTCTCCCATCCCAACTGGTTAAACATGTAGTAAATACTGTCAGTAATGCCTAAAGAGTCCATAGTGGGTACATCATGATACAGGGTTAAACTGATTGCTCGCTAAGACAAAGCCTCAAATCTTCTTTGTTGGTTTCTACCTCTAAAGGCGGTTTCCATAAAGTTCTGTGGAGGATCCATAGGAAAAACAAAGCGGGGAAACAGAGTAGAGGAGAAAGTAAAGAGAAAAAGATTATTCAGAAATCCTGTGTCAAGTAAAATTGATTTGAAATCAGCAGCAGTTTCATAAAAGTTTTTAAAAAATGAAAAATACTTATATAGAATGCAAAAACAAAGAATACAAACAAAATAGCAGGAAAAAACAAATAAAATGGGTTGCCTCCCATGAAGCGCTGTTTTTAACGTCATAAGCCTGACGAAATGCCTAGTGAAAGATTAGTCGGGAGAAATAGGTAGCATTTCTACGAGTTTAAGCTTATTCGTATAATCTCTATTATCTATACGATGATATTGTTTTAACCGCTGCCCGTTCACAATAAACGGGGTGCTATTTCTATCCGTGATTTCTACCGCTCCGCTAGGAAAAAATCTTGTAATTTCGAAAGGACCAGACCATCTAGATTTAAGTTTTCCAGGGAAAAGTCTAAGTCTAGAATTAAATAAAAGTACAGCATCTCCCACACTAAGTTCTTTCCACGATAAACGCTGATCGTGCCATTTTTTAGTTCGTTCTTTGTATATTTTAGCGTTTTCGTAAGCGTCTAGTCTTAATTCTTCCAGTTCATGTAAATCGAGGATTCGTTTCTCCCCAGCAGCAGTGTAATTAATATTGAGTGCCTTTATCGCCCAATAAGCTTTATGCTCTAATTCTACCGGGAGATGACATGATTTTTTGTAGACAAGTTTGAAAGGTGTAGTTCCGATAGGAGTCTTATAAGCCGTCCTATAAGCCCATAAAGCTTCGTTAAGCTTGGATGACCAATCTTTTCGAGATATCGCGACGGTTTTTTCTAATATTTGTTTAATCTCTCTATTCGAAACTTCGACTTGTCCGCTAGTTTGCGGATGATAAGGTGTTGCTACGCGGTGGTTCACTCCATATTTAGATAGTAATTTATCAAATATCTTTGAAATAAAATGAGATCCACCGTCACTGATAATAAGTCGGGGAACACCAAAACGCGGGAAAATTATATTCTTGAAAAGCTTAATCACTACTCGTGTGTCATTTGTAGGAGAAGCTATTGCCTCGATCCATTTTGAAACGTAGTCGACAGCGACGAGTATAAACTTGTTTCCAAAAGAAGATGGGAAAGGTCCCATAAAATCTATTCCCCAAACGTCAAAGATTTCAACTTCAAGTATTCCTTTCTGAGGCATTTCGTCGCGTCTTGAGACATTACCGGTGCGTTGGCATCGGTCACAGTTTTTAACAGAGACGTGGACATCTTTCCACAGGTTAGGCCAGAAAAGGCCGGCTTGGAGAATTTTGGCACACGTTTTAGAGGTGCTAGTATGTCCGCCGCAAGGAGATGAATGACAATGGGAAATGACGTTTTCTATTTCTTCGTCGGGTATACACCGGCGGAAAATTCCATCAGGTCCTCGTTTAAATAAAAGTGGTTCGTCCCAATAGTAACTCTTGAGATCATGGAAAAATTTCTTTTTCTGTTGGTAAGTTAAGTCAGGTGGAAGCGCTCCGACAGCTAAATAATTAACGATGTCAGCATACAAAGGCAATCCTATGGTCATGTCGATGGCTTCCACGACTTCTTTAGCTTCTGGTTTATTTAAATTCAATTGATCTAGGTCGCTTATCATATGTGCTATCAGATGTTCATACGGAAAATCGTCGTTAATTAGCACTTGTTCGGGTTTTATACCTTCTAAACGGGATAAATGATCTGCTACGACGTTTTCTGTTCCTTTCTTATCTTTAATTTCCAAGTCGAATTCTTGTAAGAGAAAAATCCATCGGAGGAGTCTGGGTTTTGCATCTTTCTTGGCAAGTAAATATCTGATAGCAGCGTGGTCCGTGTAAATGATGATTTTTGCTCCTACAAGGTAAGAACGGAATTTCTCGAGTGCGAAGACCACGGCTAAGAGTTCTTTTTCAGTGGTGGCGTAGTTCATCTGAGCTGAGTCTAGCGTTCTTCTGGCGTAGTAAATTGCGTGAAGTTTCTTATCTTTTCTTTGTCCAAGAACTGCGCCGACAGCGTAATCACTTGCATCGCACATGATTTCGAAAGGTAACCTCCAATCGGGCGGTTGCATGATTGGTGCAGAAATAAGTGCGGCTTTAAGGGTTTCAAAAGCTTGAAGACAATCGTCATCGAATATGAACTCAGCATCCTTCATTAATAGACCGGTAAGTGGTTTTGTAATTTTCGAGAAATCTTTAATAAAACGTCGGTAAAAACCGGCGTGTCCTAGAAAGCTTCGTATCTCTCGAACGGTCTTTGGTGGTTGGAGTTCTTTAATCACTTCTATCTTAGCTTTATCAACTTCAATTCCTTTATTAGAAATAACATGTCCAAGTACGATTCCTTCTCTGACCATGAAGTGGCATTTTTCCCAGTTGAGCACAAGGTTTACTTTCACACATCGTTCTAAAATACTTTCTAAATTAGACAGGCATCCTTCAAAGCTTTGTCCACACACAGAGAAGTCGTCCATAAACACTTCCATGATGTCGTCAATGAAATCTACAAAGATGGCCATCATACATCGTTGGAAAGTTGCGGGAGCATTACATAATCCAAATGGCATTCGTCTGTACGCGAACGTTCCATAGGGACACGTGAATGTAGTCTTCTCTTGATCATCAGGGTGAATCGGAATTTGGAAAAATCCGGAATAACCGTCTAAATAGCAGAAATAAGAGTGTTTGGCTAATCGTTCTAACATTTGATCAATAAAGGGTAAAGGAAAATGGTCTTTCCGAGTAGCTTTGTTCAGTTTTCGATAATCAATGCACACTCTGTGTCCACTAACTACTCTTTGTGTTATTGATTCGCCTTGTGCGTTTTTCACGACAGTGACACCTCCTTTCTTAGGTACGACATGCACTGGGCTAACCCATTTACTGTCGGAGATCGGGTATATAATTCCAGCTTCCATTTGCTTTTTGATTTCATCTCTGACTACAGTGCTTAAAATCAGATTGATTCTTCTTTGAGGTTCTCGAGAGGTTTTGTAATCCTCTTCTAATAGAATACGGTGCATACAAATTGAAGGACAAATTCCTTTTAAGTCTGATATGTTGTAACCTAACGCAGTAGGGTATTTCCTTAGAACGTCTAAAAGTTTTTGAGTTTCGAGCGTTCCTAAACTGGAATTCACTATTACAGGTCGAGTTTGTTCAGTATCAAGGAATTCGTATCGTAGATTTTTAGGTAGAACTTTCAATTCTAGTTTTGGTTTCTTGGAACATGGCATATGATCGGGTGTAAGTGCTAGACTTTCGCTTAGACTGTCATCTTTATATGGTTCTCTCCAATTGTCATCTTCGAATATCAGAGGGGTTTCAATTTTCATTATTTCGGAATATGTGGTTTGTTCAACTTCCATTTCTCTCACGCACTCGTCTATAATATCGAGTAAATAACATGTGTCATTCATGGCGGGTGCTTGTAGAAATTGAGTGAGGATGAATTCCACTTTTTCCTCTCCGACTTCGAATGTTAATCTGCCCTTCTTTACATCAATTATCGCTCCAGCTGTGGCTAGGAATGGTCTTCCCAATATGATAGGGGTAACTGAGTCCTCGGTTATGTCCATGATGATGAAATCGGTAGGGATATAGAATTGACCTATTCTAACTGGAACGTTTTCCAGTATACCTACAAGGTATTTAACCGATCGGTCGGCTAATTGGACGGACACTTTCGTGGGTCTGAGTTCTCCCATCTCTAGCTTTTTGCAGATAGATAAGGGCATGACACTAATGCTTGCTCCTAAGTCACATAGAGCTTTGTCTATGACAAATTTTCCAATATTACAAGGTATAGAGAAACTACCTGGGTCTTTTAGCTTAGGAGGCATATTGTTTTGAATGATCGCGCTACACTCGGCGGTGAGTGTAACTGTTTCGTTATCCTCTATCTTCTTCTTGTTGGATAGGATTTCCTTAAGAAATTTAGCGTACGAGGGCATCTGAGTGATGGCTTCTGTAAAAGGTATGGTTATATTGAGTTGTTTCAGAAGTTCAACGAATTTCTTGAACTGGCCCATCGTTTTGGAATTTGTAAGTCTCTGAGGATACGGGATTGGTGGTTTATAAGGTGGTGGAGGTACATAAGGCTTCTCTTGCTCCACTGCCTCTTGCGTTTCGCTTTCCTTTTATTCTTCTCTACGTTCATTGGCTTGTTCAGGCGGCTCGCTCTGCTTTTGGTACATGGCTGGATTTTCTAGTCTCGGGTCAACAGGTCCGTCGAGTTATTTTCCACTTCTCAATATAACAGCATTAGCATGTCCTTTCGGGTTGGGCTGTGGTTGACCAGGAAAAATTCCAGCTGGTGCCGCAGTAGATGCTTGTTGTTGAGCTACTTGTGAGATTTGCGTCTCAAGCATCTTGTTATGGGTGGCTAAAGCATCAACCTTGCTAGCTAATTGTTTTATCTGCTCATTAGTATGCAAATTTTGATTCATAACGTCTTTATTAGTCTGAGCTAGGGAAGCAACGAAGTGTTCAATCATGATTTCCAGGTTAGATTTCCTAGGAGCATTAGGTCCATTACCAGGATGATTTGGGATAGCTTTTGGATAACCGGGTGGTGTGGCAGGAGCTTGTACAGGCGCGTATAACGCGTTGTTATTTTTGTATGAAAAGTTCGGATGATTTTTCCAGCCTGGGTTATAGGTATTACTATAAGGGTTCCCTTGTACATAGTTTGCTTGTTCAGCTGGAACTTTTGTTAGAAGTGGGCATTCTGGAGCAAGATGTGATTGAAGACCACATAGATCGCAGGTTTGGACAACTGCAGCTACGGTAGCTGCAGGAGCAGTGGTAAGGTTTTCTAGCTTTTGGGTAAGAGCTTCCACTTTAGCGTTGACTTGGTCCAGCATATTCACTTCAGACATTCCACCTTTGGTTTGGGATTTCTCCACATTAGCTCTTTCGCTTCCCAATTGATAGTGGTTCTGGGCCATACTTTCGATAAGTTGATTTGCTTCGGCATATGGTTTATCCATCAGTGCGCCACCAGCAGCGGCGTCTATAGTCATTCTTGTGTTATACAACAGACCGTTATAAAATGTATGAATGATTAGCCATTCTTCTAAACCATGATGAGGACAGAGTCTAATCACGTCCTTGTAACGTTCCCATGCTTCGAAAAGTGATTCGTTATCTTTTTGTCTAAAACCATTGATGTTAGCTCTAAGCATAGCAGTTTTGCTTGGTGAGAAATATCTAGCCAAGAAGACTTTTTTTAATTCATCCCATGTGGTGATTGAATTTGAAGGAAGGGATTGGAGCCAGGCTCGGGCTCTGTCTCTTAAAGAAAAAGGAAATAGGCGCAATCGTATCGCCTCGGGGTTTACACCATTCGCTTTTACAGTGTCTGCGTACTGCACAAACACTGACAGATGTAGGTTAGGGTCGTCAGTAGGAGATCCAGAAAATTGGTTCTGCTGAACGACGGATAGAAGCGAAGGTTTCAGCTCGAAATCGTTTCGAGCGATAGCAGGGGCAAAAATGCTGTTGTGAGGCTCCGCTTGCGAAGGAAATGCGTAGTCCTTAAGAGCGCGAGGCGGATTTGGTACGTCAGCCATTGTTGATTCTTCGGTAGATTCTGATAACGGGATATCAGGAATTTTAGTTGGAGGAAGATTATTGAGAGATCGGTATTCTTGAATTCGGCGTCTTAATCTTAAGTAACGCTCGATATCGTTAATTTGTAAATGCAAAGACTCGTTTTGAGAACGAGTGTTTGGCATACACAGAGGGAAATGTAAAAAGTTGCCTTAGTCTAGACAGCGTTGTTTTCAGATTACACTAGTGACTAAACTAAAGTCCCCGGCAACGGCGCCAAAAACTTGATGGGGTCTGCAATCGACTTAATGTCTGACGGTATCTTAACTGCAAGCGCACAGCCTATCGAGGTAGTAATAAAAGATTGTCGAATCCACAGGGACTTTGTAATCACGCTAGTGTTGTAAAACAGGTTGGTTTAGCTAAGGCGGAAAATGTCACGTTGGTTTTGGGAAAATTAAGGAAGGTAAATTAATTGATTTTAAAGTAATTATAAAATGATCGGTCGGTATGCAATAGAGTCGACCTAAGGGATCTAATCGGACCTAGGCATATAAGGATGGTCAACTTGGTTTATCTGTAGAATTAATCAGTTTAAAAACCCTCAACTCACACTTTCATGGTCTTATCTCGGATTATACGTCTAAAGCCCTATACCTGCTTTCGCTAGCCTATAAGTGTTTAGAAGTATTTTTTGGAAACTTAATTAATTCTAATTTGGTTTAAAGCGCTTTCACTGTATTTAAATCAAATGTCTAACTTTAGCTATCCGGTTAAAAACCTCACACTTTCGTGGTCTCGATCTAACCTATTTACTCTTCTTACTTTCGTAACAGATTTTATTATTAAGCATAAAAAGTTATAACCAGAGTTAAGTTGATTAAAGTTTTAGCCTATGTTTGATTAGATGCCTAATGTCTCATACTATTCCATACCGACACTAAAGGTTTAGCTAGCCATGGAAATTAAAATAAACATACTGTAAATAAAAGCAAACAAATATAAATTGGACATTATAAATAATAAATAACAAGCATGCATTAATTAATTAATTAAAATGAATTTAATACAATTGTGAAATAAAAACCTGACAGTAAAGCCAATACTTCAATCCTTCTTCCACAAATCGGAAACTCGGACTTGGTATCGGGAGTATTGCAAATTCTGAAGCTTGAATGATAAATCTTAAACTATAATAATAATTCCCTAATGTTGGAAATTATTATTTGGACAGTGGAATTAAAAGAATTGAAATAAACAAATGCTGGAAAATAATAACTGAAATAATACTGGTTTTAATTTTGGCAGAGCTTCGGCACAATTAAGCTGTAATAAACTCTGTATCTTTAATGTTCAATATTGAGGTATTTATAGAAGAATAAAATCTGGCAGTTGGTTTGGAAACTTGTAACTCAGTCTTCCTTCAAAATCTCCAAAAATATAGTAACGTGAGTAGTTGAGGGAGAAATGGTGAACGTGGTGTTTGACTGGAGAGAATTAAGGAGTTTGGAAACTCCTTCTGTTTTGATTTGCCACGTTCTTTATTCTTCAAATAAACTATATACGCGTTACGTTCGTTAGCTTGGCGTTACGAGCAGATTTTGGTCTTTCCCGTGTTACGGTCGTGGCCACTGTGTTACGGTCGTAACACGCTTCAAGATGGCTTACGGTCGTGGCAGCTTCATTACGACCGTCACAGCTACAAAAATGCAGTTCTTTGACAGATTTATCTTTTTCTTCTGATCTTTTGATGCTTTCTTGCATTGTTTCATGTTTTCTTCTGTTTTGAGCTCAGTTATGAATACCTGCAAAAAGTGATGACAAACTCGAAATATTCGGGAATTAATCGGGTCAAAATAATACAGAACAGGCAAATTTCATAGAAAATAAATGATACGATTTCGTGTTATCAATAACCATGATTCAACCCTACTACTGTGTATAGACAAGACCGAAGCAGAGAGGATCATGACAGATCTACATGAAGGTACCTTCGGAACTCATTCTAGTGGACATACCATGGCGAAGAAAATCCTACAGGCAGGATATTACTGGTCCACTATGGAAGTTGATTGTTATCAGCATTCTCGAACCTGTCATAAGTGTCAAGTTTATGCTGATAAGGTGCATGTACCTCCGGTTCCCCTGAATGTCTTGACTGCTTCTTGGCCCTTTGCAATGTGGGGCATCGACATGATCAGCGAAATCAGACCTACTGCGTCTAACGGGTATTGTTTCATTCTGGTGCTATTTATTATTTTATGAAGTGGGTTGAGGCAACTTCCTTTGCTACAGTAACCAAGAAATTCATGGCATGGTTCACCCGACACAATCTGATCTGTCGATATGGTGTACCAGAGAGGATTATTACTGACAATGGTACAAATCTCAACAAAACGATGATCACCAAGCTCTGCAAACAGTTAAAGATTCAGCATCATAACTCTTCTCCCTACCGGCCGAAGATGAATGGGGCTATTGAAGCAGCTAACAAGAATATAAAAAAGATTGTGCAAAAGATGACGGTGACATACAAAGACTGGAATGAGATGCTACCATTATATCTTCATGGGTATTGTACGTCAGCGCAGACGTCGACAGGGGAAACACCCTACTCTTTGGTGTATAGCATGGAGGCAGTCCTACCCATCGAAGTCTAGATACCCTCTCTCAGGATTATGAAGGATGCGGGTTTGAACGAAGACGACTGGATCCAAACCCGACTTGATCAGCTGAATCTAACCGATGAAAAGAGACTTACTGCTATCTGTCATGGTCAGACATATCAAAAGTGAATGATCAAGGCTTTTAACAAGAAAGTCAGACGTCAAGAATATCTAGTCGGGGATCTAGTGATCAAACGCATCATACTGCCGCAAGGTGATCCCAGGGGAAAATGGACTCCCACGTACGAAGGGCCATTTGTGGTTAAGAACATTTTCTCGGGAGGAGATATGATTCTAACTACCATGGATGGTGACGACCTTCCTCACCCCGTCAACGCAGACATAGTGAAAAGATACTACGCATAATCAAAGACCCGCTAGGTTGACTGGCCTAGGCAAAAATAAGGGCTTCCCGGTGAACCAAAAGGGTTCGGGAAAAAGCAAGGGATGAAAATGAAAAAAATTGTACATCCGGCAAGTCGAAAACCTGAAAAGGCAGCTTGGGTAAAAAAGGGTATCCTGGTGGACTGAAAACCCGAAAGGGCGGTCCAGGAAAAAATTAAGGATTGAAGCGTAACACTATGTCTCATTGGATTATCTTGCAACCAGACTTCGGTATCAACTATCAAGCTAGAACAACGGAAATCAGTCTGATCTACCTTCGGCCAAGTAGCAAAGTGATGAGATGCTTGAAGATATAAAGGCAATAACAGAGCTGGAACTCAATGGGATTGTTTCACATAGCTGTTTTTCCTTTTGTTACACAAATTGTAATTTATTTCTTTCGGCGGTGTTCTTTTGTTAGGGCGTCAGTCTCTTTGTACAAAACGCCTATTACAGGCCAACTGCAAAAATTAATACAATCCATTTTCACAAGAAATTTCAAATTGTTTTTCTTTTTCTGTTTTGTTTTGCAAGAACGTCCAATGATTCATTTTTTATATATGCATTTGAAAATAATTGCTGCTCATAAATATTTACATGAGAAACAAAAGACGATTACTCGTAATTCCAGGAACAGAGAAAACAAGAAGTGCCCAAACCTTATAGTTACTCTGCCCATCAAGCACCGGGATAGAGCCAACTTGAGAGCATGAGCAATGGTACATACACTCCCCACAGAGTAAAAAGTATCCAAAGACAGTAATGTTAGCTTTCCCGAACAGGACATAACTCTCCCCAACTGAGGTTCACAATCGCAAGCGAGGCAGTAAATTTTTCCCCAAGCAGATTTTATTTCTCTCACAAGCAGAAATTCAATCTCCAACAGAATTCATTATAACCAATGTGATACGGTGGAAGAACTGACTGTTTTTGGAATACTGGTTTGCGTTTTGCGTTTGTTTTTGCAAAATGTCGCGGTAAGCAAGAGTCGCCACTGACTTTTATTTTATCCAACAAGGAAAGGAAAAAAGCACAGAAAAATTCCTTTTTCGAGATATTTCTGAGTACCCTTTCTATCCGTAGTTATCTATGGGCTCTTAGGTACTTGCTCATCATTTTCAAAATTGTTTTCTTTGTGTTTGTGGGCTTTGAAAAGTTTTTGTTTTGACTTTGATTTAACTCTTGCGTCTGTCTTCAAGAGTGTAATGAAGTGTTTTTTGAAAACTTGTTTGTAAAAAAGACTGTAAGTGTGAAAAAGTTTTGTTTTCGGATGAGCAAGTATCTAAGAACTAATCTACCTACTTGAAAAAGGAATCATTCTATGCTAATTTCCTTTAGACAATGATATCCCACTATTAGTGAGTAGATAGCATCGTCGTTGGAGTTTTGAGGGTCAATTCGAAAGGGACATACGGTCACTAAAGCAATGTTAGGACGTCTTAGCGGTAACCCTAATGTCTTAGATCATCTATTCGAGTCAACAATATCCGAGGCAACCATTTCAAGGTAACTTATGATCTTTTAGACAAGAGGACGACCTCTAAAACAACCTATACTCAATGACCGTGTATGAAGGCAACCAAGTAGGATGTACCCTAGGAGTGTGCATGTGTGAATGTGTTGATTTCAGTTATTTTTATCTTTGCACATGTTTAAGGTGATCTAACTGATTTTAGATTAAACATTCATTCTTGTCATGCCAACCCTATTATCAAACATATAATAGTTGTATATTTGCAGAAATTAAAGGTGCGGAATTTAAACTAAATTATTACAAGGCGTCAGGTATTTACATTGCCAAAGACAAACCCTTTGAAATTTAAAAGCGGAAAAATAAATAAATGTACTAATTATTTATTACAAACCGGAAGCAGGTACAATAATTTGGATAAAGAAAAAATAAAGTGCGCGAGACAATTGAATCGAATGTGAAACTAGGGTTTTGACCCTCCTAATTAAAGAAAATGTTTTTTTGTTTTTATTATTTTTAAAGAAAAGAAATTAAATCCTAGAATTAAATGCTAAATTAATTATTAAATAAATTAATTAATGAAAAATATTAAATGACATATTTTTGGAGTTTTTGTTATTTTAGGAAAGAAAATAAAATAATTAAATTAATGATTAAAACCTATTAATTCTAATTAGTTTTAAATATTTACAAAATCAATTATAGTTATCTAGAATTAATAACCTAATTAATTTAGTTAATATTTATTAATGAAAAAAAATGAAATTCTGAAATTTAATTGGATAAAAATATTTTTTGTGATTTTTTTGATAAAAAGAAATTATTCTATTGGTTAGTGATTAATTAAAAATAATTAAATGAAAATAAATAAAATATAGAAAGAAGTAGAGAATGGGCCTGATTTTTGGGTGTGTCAATAGCAATTTTTCTGGCCCATTTGTGCTGATCCATTTGACTTTTTGGATCCTGTGCGCTGGCGTTGACTTGGCCTTTTGGTGCACCTTCAATGATGGCCACCAGATCTGGCCATCTGGCCATCTGGCGTGCTGGATGGTGAATGTCCATGGTGGGTCTCCAGCTTAGGCGTGCACTAGATTTCCTGCAAGAATTTGGAAAAATAACAAATGCTGGAGGTAGGGATCGAACCCCTGACCTCCAGCCTCTAACGCCCTGAAATCAAGCGTGGCAACCTCTAGGCCATGTGGTTCTTATTGTTAATAAAATACAAAACAATGATAATATAAAGAAAATGAAATATAGTGGTCAAAAATAAAAAAAAAGGCCCGCTGGTATTTGAATGGACAAATGGGGGAGTGCCAACGCATCATCCTTGTCCTTGGAAAACTGGGGCTTTTACCTGCGGATTTTATCCGTAGCTAATATCGTAGCCTTACTCCAAATTCTTCCACATGAAACATAAATGGAATCCAACACCATGGTTAGACTCATCTCATCCCTCTGATCACAGCCATAACCATCATTAAGGCCAATTGTACCTGAAAACTAAAACCCTAAAAGCAAACTCGAAACCCTAGCTATGGTGAATTTCGATTCGGTCCAGATAAATGAAATTGGTTATTGGCAAAAGCTTGCAAACATCATAGTGATCAAGAATATGCAATTATTTTTCATTATAGATGCAAGAATGAAGATAATCGAAATCAAGAACATGGTGGTTCCGTGAACGACTTACAGTGCACTGGAGGGCTCGAAAACGCCTACTTTTGGTTGCTTTCGCTTGTGGAGATTGCCAGGAAACGATTGGGACAATTGCCAAGCCTTGAGGATGTCTCTAAGTGGGACTTTGATCTCACACTTTTCTTTGATTTTTTCAGATTTTGTTTGCTATCTATGCTTGATCTCCAACCCTCCTTTTTGTCTGCCTCGCCTCCTTATGTATTGTACAATGCATTAGGGTTGCAAACTCAGTCCAAATCTCTCTCTTTCAATGCTTTGGATTTGATTTGATTCTTCTTTAACAACCTCCCAAATTTGGTCCAAATTCAATCTTCTTGTACACAATTGCCTTGATACGATTTTGATTGGCTTGCTAGCTGTAATTAGAGCCTGAAACAATCACAAAATCCTTGTTATCAATGCTTTTGGATTTTATTTGATTTAATTTGATTTAATTTAGAATAATTCAAATAAAAACCAAATTAAATAATAAAAATATGATATGGACACATGGCCAAGACTAGAGTACGTGGGCTATAATGCCAACTCAAAACAAGTGAAAAAGAATGGGCCCATTTGGCAAAATTTGAAGTTTTGGGCATAGTTGACTTTTGGCAATTTTGCAAAAAAGTCCAACTTCAACAATGTATAACTTCCTCAATTTTGACTCTTTGAAAGTTTTCTAGGACTTTTTAGAAATCTTAAGATGTCCTCTAAGCAACCCTTTTGGTCTCATCTCAATTTTATATTCCATTTTCACGTATGAAGCTTTGATAAAAAAGGTGTTTTTGTTCACTTTTCAAAATGACCTATAATGTCCAAATTCATAACTTCTTGTGAGTGCATATTTTGATCTTGGTAGATGAATATGGATTGTAGGTAATTGCATCCTCTTCAAAATGAGCTTTGGATGGGTCATTTATCATAAAGTATGAGAATGTTATGCCTGGTCAAAGTTGGGTTGACTTTTCTTGCAAAACCCTAATTTAGCAAATTTTGAATCTTGATGAATTGTGAGCAATCCTTGATGAATCATGATCAACCCTTGATCAAATTATGAAATACACTTCAAAATGAGAATTTTGACCAAAAATCTTGAAGTTTGACTGTATGTAGGTCACAGTTGACTTTTGCCCTAGCATAGTTAATTTTTGGACCTTTGAGCAACTGACTGAGCAAACTTCCTCTGCGAGGCTTGAAACTTGACATGGATGATCTTGAGAACATATTAGGACAATTTTGAGCATTTGGGATCACTTTGAATCAAGCATCTTGATGCAACATGAAACCCTTATTTGGAGTAGACTGCCTTAGGAGAGAGCTTGTCTGGCCAACTCTTGGGCTACTTTGAGCAACTTGGGGATCTTTCTTGCAATGTTTTGAGAAATACGGGAGAGAAAATTTTAGGGTACAACAGCTGCCCCTGTTTAATCTTCTTAAACCTGAGGATATAGATTGGCTTTCATGCCTTTCGTGATCCGAAGGTGGAAGAGGATTGAACACTAGAGTGCCCAGAAATTTGCACTCGCATGAAGTGGTAATTGACTTGTGATGTCGGGAATGGGCTTATAGATACCATTTGGAGGAGTGTCGATTGTATAAGAGATTCCTGAGCGAGAGCTGGTATACCTGTTGTTGAGGAGGATTCTGCTGGGGAAGTGTGATCTTTGTTGAGAGAAGTAGAATTTTTAGGAGCTTTGCCGTCTGTTATTCTGCTGGTGAGTCATCTCTGTTGATATTTTAGGAACTTTGGTCATCCGTACTCAACTGGGGAATCAACTTTGCTCTGATTTAGGAGCTCGTCCGTAATTCAACTAAGAAAACATATCTGCTGAGATTTAGGAACTCGTCCGTAATTCAACTGAGGAAACATCTTTGCTGAGATTTAGGAGCTCGTCCGTAATTCAACTAAGCAACCATCTCTGTCGAGATTTAGGAACCCGTCCGTAACTCAATTGATGAAACAATTATGCTGAGATTTAGGAACTCGCTCGTAATTCAACTGAGAAAACATCTCTGCTGAGATTTAGGGACCCATCCGTAATTCAACTGAGGAACATATTTGTCGAGATTTAGGAACTCGCCCATAATTCAACTGAGAAAACATCTCTGCTGAGATTTAGGAACCCGTCCGTAATTCAACTGATGAAACAATTATGCTGAGATTTTGGAACTTGCCCATAATTCAACTGAGAAAACATCTCCGCTGAGATTTAGGAACCCGTCCATAATTCAACTGAGGAACATCTTTGTCGAGATTTAGGAACTCGCACGTAATTCAATTGAGAAAACATCTCTGCTGAGATTTAGGAACCCATCCGTAATTCAACTGATGAAACAATTATGCTGAGATTTAGGAACTTGCCCGTAATTCAACTGAGAAAACATCTCCGCTGAGATTTAGGAACCCGTCCGTAATTCAACTGAGGAACATCTTTGTCGAGATTTAGGAACTCGCCCGTAATTCAACTGAGAAAACATCTCTGCTGAGATTTAGGAACCCATCCATAATTCAACTGATGAAACAATTATGCTGAGATTTAGGAACTTTCCCGTAATTCAACTGAGAAAACATCTCTGCTGAGATTTTGGAACCCATCCGTAATTCAATTGAGGAAGATATTTGTCGAGATTTAGGAACTCGTCCGTAATTCAACTGATGAAACAATTATGCTGAGATTTAGGAACTCGCCCGTAATTCAACTGAGAAAACATCTCTGCTGAGATTTAGGAACCCATTCGTAATTCAACTGAGGAACATCTTTGTAGAGATTTAGGAACTCGCCTGTAATTCAACTGTGAAAACATCTCTGCTGAGATTTAGGAACCCATCCGTAATTCAACTGAGGTAAAAGCTTTGTAGCTTGAATTTTGTGAGAATCTAACCGTATCCATCCTGAAAGATAAAGGTTAGTTGTATGTAATGCATGATATGTATCAAGCAATGATGTTCTCAAAATAAATGAGATTGTGTTGTATGATGCGTATGTATGTCATGATGTATGGAAATGTGATGTTTTTAGCTGGGGAAAATAAATCTGTGATTGCTGTTGGAGAAAAGAATTGCATTCTTGGTTTATGCCGGAGATGGTGGATGAAGATGATTGTGAGAATAAACCTGCAGGAGAGGATAACTCCGTTGGGGAATAAACTGACGAGAAAATGACGATGTGGGGAAGAGATGCTCTGTTGAGGATTCCGTTGATAAATTCAGCTGGGAAGGAATTACCGCTGCTGGTGATAATGAACCTTGTTGGGGATTGGATTCCTGTTTTGTGAAAGGAAAGAACTCCACTGGGGATGATTTTCCAGTAGCGACCTTACTGGGGATAGCCCTTTTAGACTTTACTGGGGATGATATTCCGGAGTCTACTGGGGACAATTCTTCCAACTCCACTGGGGATATTTTTATACTCCACTGGGGATGATAAGACCTTTCAGTGTTGATGGTAGGTAAACTCTGCTTGGGGAAAATATTACCGATTCATTCACAGTTGCGAGTCTCAGCTGGAGAGAGCTAACACCACTATCTTTTTTCTTACTCTGCGGGGAATGAATGTACTTTCAATCGTTTCTTCCAGCTAGGTCTATCCATATACCTGGTGGACAGAGCAACTGTACGGTTTGGACATTTCTCGTTTGCCCCTGTTTCTGATATTACAGGTAATCGTATTTTGTTTCGTATGTAAATATTCATGAGAAGCAATTAATGTCATATGCATATATCAAAAATGAATATTGGACTTTCTTGCAAAACAAAATAGAAAAAGAAAAACAATTTGAAATTTCTTTGTAAAAATGACTTGTATTGATTTTTGAAGTTAGCCTGTAAATAGGCGTCTTTTGTACAAGAGGCTGACGTCCTAGTAAGAGAACGCCGCCGAACAAATAGAATTTATACAATTTGTGAGAAACAAAGAAAAACAGCTATGTGAATAATCCCCCTGGGTTCCAACTCTGCTATTGCCTTTATGTCCTCGAGCATCTCATCACTTTGCTACTTGGTTGAAGGTAGATCAGATTGATTAGTGCCGTCCGAGCTTGATAGTCGATACCGAAGTCTAGTCGCAAGATGATCCAATGAGACATAGTGTTACGCTTTAATCCCTAATTTTTGCCTGGACCGCCCTTTTGGGTTTTCAGTCCACCAGGATACCCTTTTTTGCGCAAGCCGCCTTTTCAGGTTTTCGACTTGCTGGGTGTACAATTTTTTTTATTTTCATCCCTTATTTTTGCCCGAACCCTTTTGGTTCGTCGGGAAGCCCTTATTTTTTCCTAGGCCAATCAACCTAGCGGGTCTTTGATTATGCATAGTATTTTTTCACTATGTCTGCATTGACGGGGTGAGGAAGGTCGTCACCATCCATGGTGGTTAGAATCATAGTTCCTCTTGAGAAAATGTTCTTAACCATAAATGGCCCTTCGTAAGTAGGGGTCCATTTGCCCCTGGGATCACCTTGAGGTAGAATGATGCACTTGATCACTAGATCCCCAACTTGATACTCTTGTCTTATGACTTTCTTGTTAAATGCCTTGATCATTCGCTTTTGATACGTTTGACCATGACAAATAGCAGTAAGTCTCTTTCCGTCGATTAAGTTCAACTGGTCAAGCCGGGTCTGAATCCAGTCATCTTTGCTCAAACCTGCATCCTTCATAATCCGAAGAGAGGGTATCTGAACTTCAATGGGCAAGACGACCTCCATTCCATATACCAAGGAATAGGGTGTTGCCCCTGTTGACGTCCGCGCTGAGGTACGGTACCCATGAAGAGCAAATGGTAACATCTCGTGACAATCTTTGTATGTCACCGTCATCTTCTGCACAATCTTCTTAATGTTCTTATTAGCTGCTTCTACAGCCCCATTCATCTTCGGCCGGTAAGGAGAAGAGTTGTGATGTTGTATCTTGAACTGTTTGCAGAGTTCGGTGATCATCTTATTATTGAGATTTGTACCATTGTCCGTAATAATCCTCTCTGGTACACCATATCGACAAATCAGATTGTGTCGAATAAACTATGCCACGACGTTCTTATTTACTATAGCAAAGGAAGCTGCTTCAACCCATTTTTGTAACGTAATCAATAGCTACCAAGATGAAACGATGCCCGTTAGATGCCATAGGTCTGATCTCGCCGGTCATGTCAATGCCCCACATTGCAAAAGGCCAAGGTGCTGTCAAGATGTTCAGAGGTACTGGAGGTATATGCACCTTATCAACATAGACTTGGCACTTATGACAGGTCCGAGAATGCTGATAACAGTCGGCTTCCATTGCGGACCAATAATATCCTGCCTGAAGGATCTTCTTTGCCATGGTGTGTCCACTGGAATGAGTTCCGAAAGTACCTTCATGTAATTCTACCATAATCCTTTCTGCTTCGTTCTTATCCACACACCGCAGTAAGGTTGAATCATGGTTACGCTTGTAGAGGATACCGTTGCTTATGAAGAACTTCGCTGCGAACCTCCTCAGAAACTTCTTATCATTAACAGATGCACCCTCGGGATACTCCTGAGCTTCAAGATACCTCTTTACCTCATGAAACCAGGATTTATCTGCTACCTCTTCAGTCTCAATGTCACAACAATGTGCGGGTTCGTCCAACCTCTCAATGGTAATCCGGGGAGCTTCATTGTCCCATCTGACTTTGAACATAGAAGACATCGTAGCTAGCGCGTCCGCCAATTGATTCTCCTCTCTAGGGAAGTGTTCAAAGGTTATCTCCTCAAAGTGTGGAAGCAACGTCAACACATACTCCTTGTACGGAATAAGATTTGGGTGCTTCGTATCCCACTCGCCTTTGATCTGATTGATCACAAGAGCGGAATCTCCGAATAGACTTAAGAACTTAATCCTTAGGTCAATTGCTGCTTGAAGACCCATGATGCACGCCTCATACTCCGCCATGTTGTTGGTGCAGTTGAAACATAGTCGGGCGGTGAACGGAGTATGAGAGCCTTTAGGAGATATGGTCACGGCGCCAATGCCATTACCCAAAGCGTTCGAAGCTCCATCAAAGTACATGGACCATCGGGATCCCTCCTCAGGTCCTTCATCCAGTCCAGGTGTCTCACAGTCAGTCATCAACATGATGTTCTCATCCGGGAATTCAAAGTTCATAGACTGGTAATCGTCTACCGCCTGATATGCCAAATGATCTGCCAACACACTTCCCTTAATTGCCTTTTGGGTCGTGTATTGGATGTCATACTCAGTCAAGATCATCTGCCATCTTGCTATTCTTCCGGACAAGGCAGGCTTTTCGAAGATATACTTGATTGGATCCATCTTTGATATCAATAAAGTAGTGTGAGTCAGCATATACTGTCTCAACCGGCGAGCAGCCCATGCCAAAGCGCAGCAAGTTTTCTCAAGCAACGAGTATCGGGTCTCGCAGTCGGTAAACTTTTTGCTAAGGTAGTAAATAGCATGCTATTTTCGGCCAGACTCGTCATGCTGCCCCAACACGCACCCCATTGAATTATCGAGTACTGTCAAGTATAAGATCAAAGGTATCCCTTCAACTGGAGGCATCAGAATAGGTGGCTCTTGGAGATATTCTTTGATCCTTTCGAAATCGGCCTGACATTCATCGTTCCATCTTACCACTTGATATTTCTTCAGTAACTTGAAGATTGGCTCACAAGTAGCAGTCAGGTGTGAGATGAATCGGGCAATGTAGTTCAAACGTCCCAAAAAGCCTCTGACTTCTGTTTCAGTTCGGGGAGCTTGCATTTCCTGTATATCCTTCACCTTTGCAGGATCGACTTGAATACCTTTATCACTAACGACGAAACCCAGCAGCTTACCAGACCTCACCCCGAAGGTGCACTGGTTCGGGTTTAACCTCAGCTTGTACAACTTCAACCGGTCAAATAGCTTCTGAAGATGGTCCAGGTGTTCTTCCTCAGTTTGGGACCTTGCAATCATATCGTCAACATATACCTCAATATCATGATGGATCATATCGTGGAACAAAGTGACCATGGCGCGCTTATACGTTGCCCCAGCATTCTTCAATCTGAAAGGCATGACCTTGTAGCAAAAGGTACCCCATTGAGTAACAAAGTTTGTCTTCTCCATATCCCCGGGAGCCATCTTAATCTGATTATAACCGGAGAAACCATCCATAAAGGAGAAGACTTTATGCTGCGTGGTGTTGTCTACCAGAACATCGATATGAGGCAGAGGGAAATCATCCTTGGGGCTTGCCCTATTCAGATCCCTATAGTCAACACACATTCGAACCTTACCATCTTTCTTCGGTACCGGAACCACGTTGGCCACCCACTGTGGGTAAGAAGTAACTGCTAGAAAACCGGCGTCAAACTGTTTCATAACCTCAGCCTTGATTTTCTCAGACATCTCTGGGCGCATTCGGTGAACTTTCTGTTTCACTGGAGGACAATCTTCCTTGGTAGGCAGGCGGTGAACCACGATATCGGTATCCAACCCAGGCATATCTTTATAAGACCAAGCAAAGATCTCAACATAGTCACGCAGCATCTGAATCAACCGTTACTTAACACTAGACTCCATATTTGCACTGATCTTGACTTCTTTCTTGTCCTCCTCTGTACCCAGATTTACTGCTTCCACTGGCTCTTCATGCGGCTGTATGACCCTCTCTTCCTGTAATAACAATCTAGC
The DNA here is from genome assembly GCA_948472305.1 of Vicia faba. Classification (NCBI taxonomy): domain Eukaryota; kingdom Viridiplantae; phylum Streptophyta; class Magnoliopsida; order Fabales; family Fabaceae; genus Vicia; species Vicia faba. The sequence continues at coordinate 1,307,014,415 of OX451740.1, read as the reverse complement.
AAGTTCACCAGGAACTTTGCAATCATCCTCACCTTCATCCTCGACTTGGTTGATCAGACTTTCGAAGTCATAACCGGCAGTAGCAGAATCGTTATCAGTGGGATCCAGAGTGGATTCAGACCCGTATATGTGAGTGTATGTAAAATAGCTATTTTGCAAGATAAAAAAGAAAAACAAGGAGCGCAAAATTTGAAATGCAAGAAACGTCCAATGCTTTTATTAATGATATATAGAAATGACACACATAAAGCCCTCACAAACAAAGCCACGGTGTCTCGGGTAAGGCACCGGGCCGTAAAGTTTTAAAAATTTTCTGTTACAAATTCGAAACAAAAGTCTATTACTGTGTGATAAAAGAAATTGGCACGAAGTCCTTCTCCGTCCAATTGCTTAGTCTGCCGCCGGTAGTCGGGTAGATCCAGCTGTCAAACTCGGACTCTTCATCATCGTCTTCATTCATATTCACTTTAGGATTAGTAATACGCAGGGGAGGTCTTCCAATCCGCGCACGCCGAACAACCCTTTGAGCTTCTGCAGTGAAACCCAAACCAAACTTGTCAGTCTTATGTGCAAAGTCAGGGAGTTGGCCCCAATTCGCACACCCACCTTTCTCGATAACATCCCGGGCATCCTTGAGGGAAGCCATCTTCATTGGAGGATCTTCAGTAACGGTTTTAGTCGACACCAGGGTCTGGGGGACTTCTTCAAAATGTTGACACGGAGTCTCAATGAACTCCCCGTCCATCTCCACATACCGGAAAGAGTTGAGGTGGCTCACCATGTACTCCTTCTCTCCTCGTACCGTAACAATTTTCCCCTTCACTAGGTATTTCAGCATCTGGTGGAGAGTAAAAGTTACTGCCCCAGCTTTGTGGATCCATGGGCGACCCAGCAAACAAGAATAAGATGGTCGAATATCCATCACATAAAATGTAGACGCGAAAATCTGAGAACCAACCTTAACTGGAATATCCACCTCTCCATGTACCATCCGCTTGGACCCGTCAAAGGCCCTAACCACAATGTTACTTGGCTTCAATTCTAACCCTTCACAATCTAACCGGTCTAACGCTTTCTTGGGTAAAACATTTAACGAGGATCTAGTATCCACTAACACGTGGGCTAAGGTAGTGCCCCTGCATTCGATGGAGACATGCAGAGCGTCATTTTGATTCTTCCCCTTGGCAGTCAAGTCGGTGTCGGAGAAACCCAACCCATTATCTGTTGTCAGACTAGCCACACAGTCTTTGAACTGATCTGCGGATGTTTCCTGTGGCACGTGCGCAGTCTTCAGGAAAGCAATCAGAGCCTTAGCATGGGCCTCTGAGCATAGCAATAAAGACAATATAGAAATCTTCGACGGGGTTTTCCCCAGCTGTTCGACTACATTGTAGTCGCTTTTCTTGATGATCTTTAAAATTTCCTCTATCTCCTGTCTAGAGGCTTCAACAGTAATCTTTCTCGGTGCCTCCGTCTGGGCAGGCTCACCAGTAATCTCTTTGCCCCGAGTGTCAGATGACTCAGCAACAGGGGTAAGGATTGGAACTTGAACAGGAACAGTAGCAGGTGTACTGGCAGGTGTAATAACAACAGGCTTCCAAACAGCTGGTGGAGAGATCTCAGGGGAGAAAATTCTTCCGCTTCGGGTGACTTTACTAGATCCAACAATATTGCTGACATCAGTATCAGCCTCTTCGCCTTTTAAGTCTTGTTTAACCCCGTGGTAATACACATCGGCCCCATAGTGCCATGGGACGGCCTTATCTGACGCGTAGGGGATAGGTCCAGGAACAGTAATGATCAAAGGTGCAATTCTCGGAACAAATGTAATTCTAACAGGCTTTCTCGAGGAAGCCTTGGAAGAATTGGCGAAAATGGTGATTATAGAAACTTCTTCAATAGGAACCAAAGGAACAACAATTTTCTCGAACAAGATTTATTTATTATCCATCAGGCGTTGGACACCTGACTTCAATAGATGGAAACCGGTAGATAGGACGGAACACAGATGGCAACCTTCGCCACAGCCCGAAAATAAACCGGCTAACAAAAGGTTCTTCTTCACAGTCATCAACGGGGTAGAAATGTCTTCTACAGAGGTTACAAACATATCATCATCTACAACATTCACTCCATGCTTGGGCATAGGAGCAGTCACGACATTAGGCTTTTCTGGCGCTTCAAACTCAATTTACTTAGTGTCAATCAGGTCCTGTACCTTATTCTTCAAGGTCCAGCAGTTATTGGTATCATGCCCTGGGATATCAGAGTGATAAGCACAATGGGCGTTCAGATTATATAGTGGTGAAGTGGTGTCGGGATTCTTCGGGGCTTCCCTCAGAGTCACCAAGTTAGTCTTCAACAACTGTGGCAGAATTTGGGATAAAGTCATGCTGAGCCGAGTAAACTGTCTTTGAGGCCTCTCTGCTCTAGGCTGATCGTTGCGTTATGGGGCAACAGTTGGTCTTGAAATAACTACCGCATTAACAGCTTGACGGCGTTTAGGACGGTTTTGGTTCTTTGAACTGTAGACTGCACTTGATTCCTTCTTAAAAGGCTTCTTCTTGGTACTTGATGAAGCACCCTTCTGTATTTTGCCGCTCTTGATACCGGCTTTAATCCTCTCCCCAGTCATAATTAACTTAGTGAAACCAGACGATGAGCTTCCGATCAAATGATTAAAATACGGACCAGACAAAGTCCCCATAAACATATCCTCTAACTCCCTGTCAACCAACGGGGGTTGTACTCTTCCAGCAAGATCCCTCCATTATTGAGCGTAATCTTTACAACCTTCGCTCGCACCCATAGACATACCCTGAAGTTGGGTACGCGTGGGAGCAAGGTCGGCATTGTATTGGTACTTCTTGTAAAAAGAAGCAGCAAGGTCCTCCCAATTATGGACGTTAGCTCCGTCTAGCTGATAGAACCATTCAAGTTGAGTCCCTGACAGACTATCTTGAAAGAAGTGAACCCAGAGGTTCCTATCAGCAGTATATGGTTGCATCTTTCTAACATACGAGCGGAGGTGCAATTTTGGGCAAGAAACCCCATCGTATTTAGCAAAGGTAGGAGCCTTGAACTTGTGGGGAATCACCACCTCAGACGCCAAACCTAAATCTTCGAAGTCCAACCCAGGTATCTTTTGGATCTCTGTCGCACTTATCCGTTCTTCGAGTTGCTTATATCTATCCTCGGCCAGAGGATACTGGTCTTCGTCAAAGTCAGTGTCATTGTCAGAAACAATAGGACTAGGAACGTTCTTTTCTTTTTGGTTTCCTCCCCTCCAGATGAGTGAGATAAATCAACCTCTTGTCTCAACCGATTCCCAAACCTGTGACCCATGTTAAGGAGGACCATCTTCTTCTTCTTCTTCTTATCCTTCAAGATAAGAGTCTTCAGATCTTGTTGACCCTTGGTCAGGTTCATGAACATTTCCTGGAACTGAGCATTTTGATCTTGTAGAGCCTTAATAGCTTGATCAGTTGATGTTTCAGCAGACATGATGCTGAAATAAACAGCGAAGAAGATAAGAGACCTGTAAGGGTACCTGTGATGAGGTGCATGGGGATGAAATGCGTATGATATAATTTCGAAGACTTTAAGGAGATTCAAATTTGTAAACCAAAATTAAACACACTTTTATTAGATTAAAACCGAAACAATGTTTGAAAAATGCCTTTTAAGGCGTTACAAAAGAAAAATTGAAAAGTAAATAAAAACTAGAAATAACAAAAGACATCAGCGCTCCCAGGGTCGTTTTCCTCCCGTGCTGACATAGTCGTTGAGGACCTTCTCATTCTACAGCTGCCTTGTAAGCTTTAGGATCTTCCGTTCCTGCTCATGATACTTCTCTCTATAAGTATCCCGTTCTTCCTTTAGCTGGATCCAAGACCTCTTTAATGCCCCAATGTCAGTAGGCATGTATGGGTGGAGGACAGTATGAGGAACCCCTTCTTCATCATTACTCTCAACAATTATCGGTAAGACAGCTTCGTATGGCATCCCTAGTTTTTGAGCACGGGCTCGAACCCACCAGAGATATGGTTCCATCGGAAGAGAATTCTTCGCTCCTAGCTCATGCGGATCAGACCTGTTAACCCTATTCCAAACTCGTATGAACCTGTGGCGATGTCCCTCACTATCCCCTTGGTAGTCAAAGACAATGCTCGGAATCAGCAACTCATGAGGATCATCCTTTCAGGCTCGCCCAAACTGTCGTAAGGCCGGACAAGGATTATAGGTGATCCCTCCCCTAATTCCAAGCAAAGGAACATTGGGGTATTCCCCGCACCGGTCAATAACAGCTACTTCTTCCATGTCTTTAGTGCTCTAGATGATGTCCGTATGAGCAAGGGACATAATTTTGTAGGCTCATCCCATACCTTCCTTGTTCTTCAAAACAGATTTGGGGAGGTGAGAAATAAACCACCTCGCCGGCAATGGTGCACAACACATAAGGGTTCCCCGTTTCCGAGCAGTACGGGCATAAAGAGCATCCAGGATGTCCCCTAAGAGAGTGGGCACAGGATTACGGGACATGAAGATCTTCACTGTGTTCACGTCGATGAAAGAATCTGAATTAGGAAACAAAACCAAGCCATATATGAGAAGAGCCAGGATGTCTTAGAATGCTTGAAAATCTAAACTGTCCCAAAACCTATTAGCCTGATCAACCAAGAACTTAGCCAAGAAGCCTTTTATCCCACTCCGAGTCTCCCAGTTAGACATTACCTCAGCCTTTGTCAGATGTAGGGCTGTAGCAACATCCTCTGGCCTAAGAGCTTTCTCCCAACCTGTAAACAGCATCTGCTCTAGAATAGAAATACCAAGTAAATCAGAGAACTCTTCTAAAGTCGGGACCAACTGATAGTCCGGAAAGGTGAAGCAGTGGTGCAACAGGTCAAAGAACTGGCACAAGACACTCATCATTTGCTCATCCATCTTGGAAGTGACCAAACCAAGGAGGTGACCATGTCTTCTGACAAAGGAGGAAGTATCAGGCACTTTGGAAACCAAATCTCTAAGCTGAGTAGGAATCTGTACAAAGCTGATCCGAATAATGTTTCTATGCATAGAGGCCATGACCTACAAAACAGAACAAAGATGAATCCCCACTGTCTTTGAAATGGGTTAGTTTGATGCAAGATGCATGCAATGTCATGATGCATGATGTTATGATAGAAACACACCATAAGTATTCACAGATAGCAAACATGGTAAGGGAAAACAAGTCATACAGTAACCCTTAGATTTCAGGCTGGCATGGAGTTTAGGTATTACCCTCTTTCAGTTTAGTTGGTTCAACCTGTCCTAGTAATAGTAATCGGGTTCTAGAGGATCTCAATATCACTGACCACCCTCGATCGGTCATAATTCCAGTTTGGAAACCTTTTCTTGCGGCTGGAATCATCGCGAGAGTTTGGTCTCAATGAGTGTAGCATACTGCTACTTTTCTAATGCCAAGTTGGTCAATTATAGGTTCTAAGGTCAGTTGGTGCTTAATGACTCCTTAGCTGACCCATATTCTCCTTGTTCCACCACAAAGGATATTGGTACAAACTAAAGTGCCACACCAACATAGCTACTGCTTCAACCGTATCGGTCTACACTATACAGTTCCCTCACAGTCTTTTGCTACTTACCTAAAAGGTATCCCCAGATCCGGGTTAGGATCTATAGTAACTCCGATACAAAGCCCACAAATATAAAGCAAACAAATCAAGCAATTGAAAACATTATGATAAATTATTCCTAAGGTACACCCCACTTTCTATTTTTCCCCAGCAGAGTCGCCAGTTCTGTGATACGGTGGAAGAACTGACTGTTTTTGGAATACTGGTTTGCGTTTTGCGTTTGTTTTTGCAAAATGTCGCGGTAAGTAAGAGTCGCCACCGACTTTTATTTTATCCAACAAGGAAAGGAAAAAAGCACAGAAAAATTCCTTTTTCAAGATATTTCTGAGTACGGGGGGTAGATTATAGAAAGGGAACGTATTAGCACCCTTTCTATCCGTAGTTATCTACGGGCTCTTAGGTACTTGCTCATCATTTTCAAAATTGTTTTCTTTGTGTTTGTGGGCTTTGAAAAGTATTTGTTTTGACTTCGATTTAACTCTTGCGTCTGTCTTCAAGAGTGTAATGAAGTGTTTTTTGAAAACTTGTTTGTAAAAAAGAGTGTAAGTGTGAAAAAGTTTTGTTTTCGGATGAGCAAGTATCTAAGAACTAATATACCTACTCGAAAAAGGAATCATTCTATGCTAATTTCCTTTAGACAATGATATCCCACTATTAGTGAGTAGGTAGCATCGTCGTTGGAGTTTTAAGGGTCAATTCGAAAGGGACATACGGTCACTAAAGCAATGTTAGGACGTCTTAGCGGTAACCCTAATGTCTTAGATCATCTATTCGAGGCAACAATATCCGAGGCAACCATTTCGAGGCAACTTATGATCTTTTAGACAAGAGGACGACCTCTAAAACAACCTATACTCAATGACCGTGTACGAAGGCAACCAAGTAGGATGTACCCTAGGAGTGTGCATGTGCGAATGTGTTAATTTCAGTTATTTTTATCTTTGCACATGTTTAAGGTGATCTAACTGATTTTAGATTAAACATTCATTCTTGTCATGCCAACCCTATTATCAAACATCTAGCAGTTTTATATTTGCAGAAATTAAAGGTGCGGAATTTAAACTAAATTATTACAAGGCGTCGGGTATTTACATCGCCAAAGACAAACCCTTTGAAATTTAAAAGCGGAAAAATAAATAAATGTACTAATTATTTATTACAAACCGGGAGCAGGTACAATAATTTGGATAAAGAAAAAATAAAGTGCGCGAGACAATTGAATCGAATGCGAAACTAGGGTTTTGACCCTCCTAATTAAAGAAAATGTTTTTTTGTTTTTATTATTTTTAAAGAAAAGAAATTAAATCCTAGAATTAAATGCTAAATTAATTATTAAATAAATTAATTAATGAAAAATATTAAATGACATATTTTTGGAGTTTTTGTTATTTTAGGAAATAAAATAAAATAATTAAATTAATGATTAAAACCTATTAATTCTAATTAGTTTTAAATATTTACAAAATCAATTAAAGTTATCTAGAATTAATAACCTAATTAATTTAGTTAATATTTATTAATGAAAAAAAATGAATTTCTGAAATTTAATTGGATAAAAATATTTTTTGTGATGTTTTTGATAAAAAGAAATTATTCTATTGGTTAGTGATTAATTAAAAATAATTAAATGAAAATAAATAAAATTTAGAAAGAAGTAGAGAATGGGCCTGATTTTTGGGTGTGTCAATAGCAATTTTTCTGGCCCATTTGTGCTGATCCATTTGACTTTTTTGATCTTGTGCGCTGGCCTTGACTTGGCCTTTTGGTGCACCTTCAATGATGGCCACCAGATCTGGCCATCTGGCGTGCTGGATGGTGAATGTCCATGGTGGGTCTCCAGCTTAGGCGTGCACTAGATTTCCTGCAAGAATTTGGAAAAATAACAAATGTTGGAGGCAGGGATCGAACCCCTGACCTCCAGCATCTAACGCCATGAAATCAAGCGTGGCAACCACTAGGCCATGTGGTTCTTATTGTTAATAGAATACAAAACAATGATAATATAAAGAAAATGAAATATAGTGGTCAAAAATAAAAAAAAAGGTGCGCTGGTATTTGAATGGACAAATGGGGGAGTGCCAACGCATCATCCATGTCATTGGAAAACTGGGGCTTTTACCTGCGAATTTTATCCGTAGCTAATATCGTAGCCTTACTCCAAATTCTTCTACAGGCAACATAAATGGAATCCAACACCATGGTTAGACTAGTCTCATCCCTCTGATCACAGCCATAACCATCATTAAGGGCAATTGTACCTGAAAACGAAAACCCTAAAAGCAAACTCGAAACCCTAGCAATGGTGAATTTCGATTCGGTCCAGATAAATGAAATTGGTTATTGTAAAAAGCTTACAAACATCATAGTGATCAAGAATATGAAATTATTTTTCATTATAGATGCAAGAATGAAGCTAATCGAAATCAAGAAAATGGTGGTTCCGTGAACGACTTACAGTGCACTGGAGGGCTCGAAAACGCATGCTTTTGGTTGCTTTCGCTTGTGGAGATTGCCAGGAAACGATTGGGACAATTGCCAAGCCTTGAGGATGTCTCTAAGTGGGACTTTGATCTCATAATTTTCTTTGATTTTTTCAGATTTTGTTTGCTCTCTATGCTTGATCTCCAACCCTCCTTTTTGTCTGCCTCGCCTCCTTATGTATTGTACAATCCATTAGGGTTGCAAACTCAGTCCAAATCTCTCTCTTTCAATGCTTTGGATTTGATTTGATTCTTTTTTAACAACCTCCCAAATTTGGTCCAAATTCAATCTTCTTGTACACAATTGCCTTGATACGATTTTGATTGGCTTGCTAGTTGTAATTAGAGCCTGAAACAATCACAAAATCCTTGTTATCAATGCTTTTGAATTTAATTTGATTTAATTTGAATTAATTTAGAATAATTCAAATAAAAACCAAATTAAATAATAAAAATATGATATGGACACATGGCCAATACTATAGAACATGGGCTATAATGTCAACTCAAAACTAGTGAAAAAGAATGGGCCCATTTGGAAAAATTTGATGTTTTGGGCATAGTTGACTTTTGGCAATTTTGCAAAAAAAGTCCAACTTCAACAATGCATAACTTCCTCAATTTTGATTCTTTGAAGGTGTTCTTTGACTTTTTAGAAAGCTTAAGATGTACTCTAAGCAACCCTTTTGATCTCATCTCAATTTGATATTCCAGGTTCATGTATGAAGCTTTGACAAAAAAGGTGTTTTTGTTGACTTTTCAAAATGACCTATAATGTCCAAATTCATAAATTCTCGGGAGTGCATATTTTGATCTTGGGAGCTGAAGATGGATTGTAGGGAATTGCATCCTCTTCAAAATGAGATGGGTCATTTCTGATAAAGTATGAGAAAGTTATGCCTGGTCAAAGTTGGGTTGACTTTTCCTGCAAAACCCTAATTTAGCAACTTTTGAATCTTGATGAATTGTGAGCAATCCTTGATGAATCATGATCAAACCTTGATCAAATGATGAAATACAATTCAAAATGAGAATGTTGACCAAAAATCTTGAATTTTGACTGTATGTAGGTCACAGTTGACTTTTGCTCTAGCATATTCGATTTTCGGACCTTTGAGCAATTGACTGAGCAAACTTCCTCTACAAGGCTTGAAAATTGACATGGATGATCTTGAGAACATATTAGGACAATGTTGAGCATTTGGGACCACTTGGACTCAAGCATCTTGATGCAACATGAAACCCTAATTTGGAGTAGACTGCCTTAGGAGAGAGCTTGTCTGGCCAACTCTTGGACTACTTTGAGCAACTTGGGGATCTTTCTTGCAATGTTTTGAGAAATATGGGAGGGAAAATTTTGGGGTACAATAACCAGCAACGGAAATTCATCCCATGCTGAGTTATTTCTCCAAGTCAGCAGATCTATCAACAGAGTATCTCCTCTCCAACAGAGTTATTCCCTGCAGAGTTATCCTCAGACAGGGTCTGTTCTGGCAGAATATTCACCAGCCAAGGGGGAAATCCCCAGCATAGTCATCTTTGTTCACCATCCCCAACAGAAATAGAGGAATTATGGTTTTACAGCAGTCGAGAATACCATTTCTCACACTCTCCAAACAGCAGTCAGGGATTTATTTTCCCAGACTCAGATTATTATGTTAGCATTTCATGTTCATACATCATGACATGTGCATACATTACATATAACATAATCTGATTTATTTTTAGAACCTCATCACAATGTATCTCATGCATCGCATGTAACTAACCATGTATTTCTTTCAGGAAAGACAATTATTATCAACAATTTCCAGCAGATCCATGATCAACACTCGAAGCCAAACAGAGTAATCATCGATGCGACAAAGGCAACCTTACCCAGGTTCCCTCTCCAGTTTTACCCAAACTCATATCGAAGTAACCCTACCATCCAGGTTCCTTCTCACAGCCCTACTACCCAGGCTTTCGTATCGAAGTAACCCTACTATCCAGGTTCCTTCTCATAGCCCTACTATCCAGGCTTTCATATCGAAGTAACCCTACTACCAAGGTTCCTTCTCACAGCCCTACTATCCAGGATTTCATATCAAAGTAACCCTACTATCCATGTTCCTTCTCACAGCCATACCATCCAAGATTTCATATCGAAGTAACCCTACTACCCAAGTTCCTTCTCACAGCCCTACTATCCAGGCTTTCATATCGAAGTAACCCTACTACCCAGGTTCCTTCTCACACCCTACTATCCAGGCTTTCATATCGAAGCAACCCTACTATCCAGGTTCCTTCTCACAGCCCTATTATCCAGGCTTTCATATTGAAGTAACCCTACTATCTAGGTTCCTTCTCACAGCCCTACTACCCAGGCTTTCATATCTATGTAACCCTACTATCCAGGTTCCTTCTCACAGCCCTACTATCCAGGCTTTCATATCGAAGTAACCCTACTACCCAGGTTCCTACTCACAGCCCTATTATCCAGGATTTCATATCGAAGTAACCCTACTATCCAGGTTCCTTCTCACAGCCCTACTATCCAGGATTTCATATCAAAATAACCCTACTATCCAGGTTCCTTCTCACAGCCCTACTCCCAAGGCTTTCATATCGAAGTAACCCTACTATCTAGGTTCCTTCTCACAACCCTACTACCCAGGCTTTCATATCGAAGTAACCCTACTATCCAAGTTCCTTCTCACAGCACTCCTATCCAGGATTTCATATCGAAGTAACCCTACTACCCAGGTTCCTTCTCACAGCCCTACTATCCAGGCTTTCATATCGAAGTAACCCTACTATCCAGGTTCCTTCTCACAGCCCTATTATCCAGGCTTTCATATCAAAGTAACCCTACTACCCAGGTTCCTTCTCACATCCATATTATCCAGGATTTCATATCGAAGTAACCCTACTATCCAGGTTCCTTCTCACAGCCCTACTATCCAGGATTTCATATTGAAGTAACCCTACTATCCAGGTTCCTTCTCACAGCCCTACTACCCAGGATTTCATATCGAAGTAACCCTACTATCTAGGTTCCTTCTCACAGCCCTACTACCCAGGCTTTCATATCGAAGTAACCCTACTATCCAAGTTCCTTCTCACAACACTACTATCCAGGCTTTCATATCGAAGTAACCCTACTACCCAGGTTCCTTCTCACAGCCCTACTATCCAGGCTTTCATATCAAAGTAACTCTACTATCCAGGTTCCTTCTTACAACCCTACTACCCAGGCTTTCATATCGAAGCAAACCTACTATCTAGGTTCCTTCTCACAACCCTACTACCCAGGCTTTTATATCGAAGTAACCCTACTATCCAGGTTCCTTCTCACAGCCCTACTATCCAGGCTTTCATATCGAAGTAACCCTACTACCCATGTTCCTTCTCACAGCCATACTATCCAGGCTTTCATATCGAAGTAACCCTACTATCCAGGTTCCTTCTCACAGCCCTACTATCCAGGCTTTCATATCGAAGTAACCCTACTATCCAGGTTCCTTCTTACAGTCCTACTACCCTGGCTTTCATATCGAAGTAACCCTACTATACAGATTCTTTCTCACAGCCCTACTATCCAAGCTTTCATATCGAAGTAACCCTACTACGCAGGTTCCTTCTCACAGCCCTACTATCCAGGCTTTCATATCGAAGTAACCCTACTATCCAGGTTCCTTCTCACAGCCCTACTATCCAGGTTTTCATCTCGAAGTAACCCTACTATCCAGGTTCCTTCTCACAGCCCTACTATCCAGGCTTTCATTTTAAAGTAACCCTACCATCCAGGTTCCTTTTCATAACCTTACTATCCTGGTTCTTCCTCTCTTATACCCAGATAGCGGTCCACAACACTGTAAGACTGGGACCCAATCAAACACAATGGATTTCGCATTCCTCAGTAAAGTCTACCTCAACAACAAGTATACGGTTTCTCACAAAAGAATCTCTTATGCGATCGACACTTCTTCAGATGGCATCTTTAAGCCCATCTCCTACAATTCTCTAGCAACTTCTAAATGGCATCTGTAATCCCATTCCCGATATCACAAGTCAAGTGCCACTTCATGCGAGTGCGAATTTCCAGGCACTCTAGTGTTCAATCATCTTCCACCTTCAGATCACGAAAGGCAGACGAGCCAATCTATATCTTCAGGTTTAAGAAGAATGAATTGGGGAAGCTGTTGTACCCCAAAATTTTCCCTCCCCATATTTCTCAACAAGTGTCAAGTGAGGTCCCCAAATTTCTCAAGGAAGTTCAAGAGTTGACCAGACAAACTCTCTCCTAAGGCAGTATACCTCAAATTAGGGTTTCATTTTGCATCAAGATACTTGAGTCCAAAAGATCCCAAATTCTCACCATTGTCCTAATATGTTCTCAAGATCATCCATGTCAAGTTTCAAGCCTTTCAGAGGAAGTTTGCTCAGTCAATTACTTGAATGCCTGAAAATCAACTGTGATAGGTCAAAAGACAACTGTGGCCCACATACAGTCAAACTTCAAGATTTTTGGTCAACATCCTCATTTTTAAGTATTATTCATCATTTGATCAAGGGTTGATCATTTTTCCTCAAGGATTGCTCACAATTCATCAAAACCCAAAAGTTGCTAAATTAGGGTTTTGTAGGAAAAGTCAACTCAACTTTGACCAAGCATAACTTTCTCATGCTTTATCAGAAATGATCCATCCAAAACTCATTTTGAAGAGGATGCGATTCCCTACAATTCATCTTCATCTCCCAAGTCCAAATTTTGCACTCACAAAAAGATACGAATTTTTACATTATAGGTCATTTTGGAAAGTCAACAAAAATACATTTTGGATCAAAGCTTCATACATGAAAATGGAAGACTCATTTGAGATGAGACCAAAAGGGTTGCTTATAGGACATCCTAAGCTTTCTAAAAAGTCCAAGAACACATCTCTAGGATCAAAATTGAGAGATTTATGCATTGGCCAAGTTGACCATTTTTGTAAAATTGCCAAAAGCCAAATGTTCTCAAAAATACATTTTTTGTCAAATGGGCCTAGTTTTTCATGATTGAATCTTGCTTATGACATGGTCCACGATCCAAATCAGCACCCACAAATCTTTTGATTTATTTATTTTTTATTTTTATCATTTAAAAGTCAAATTAAATCAAATAAATAGAAAAAAAAATCAAAGATTTGTTTTGTGATCAGATTTTGGGTGGAATCTAATCTAATTATGCTGACAAATCATATCCAAAACGTGCAAAACAAATTGAACCAAAATTGGCATGATTTGGCTTGATATAGAAAGATATCATACAAGGATAAATACCAAATCAAATCTTCATAATGGACAAAGATTTAGCTCGTTTTGTTGACCTAATGCAGTCCATTACATATAAAGAACATAGCCAAGGAAAGAGAAGAGGTTAAGCAGTCGTGAAAACACCTAAAGAAAACTGAAAATTTCAAGAAAAAATGGGAATCAGTTTTCAACCTACAAGGAGTTTCAAAGAATTTCAAGAGCACCAATCCCTTCCCAGACATCCCAGGAAGCGATTCCAATCACTCCCAGGTCTTGAAACGCCCAGAATCGTGCTCCACGCCTCCCACAGTTTTTCCAAACATTTGATTCTAATTTCACTAATTCACGTATCTTTAGCGCTTTTGATTTCCATACTCATGTTTATCATCGTGTTTGTAAGATAATCGTTTCATGTAATTGCATTTTTGATGACTGTACGTGAAATTGCCATGGTTAGGGTTTTGTGTTCTTGTTTAGGGTTTTTCAATGCAGGAAAAATTGGGCGTTAATTTTGGTACCATGATGTTCGGGAGGATGAGACGAGTTGATTGGTACTAACCATGGTCATTTATCTTGAGCATATTGAAACCACGCAGCCGGAACCTGTCATCTGGATATAATGAAACATCGATGAAGTCGCCACCGAACGTCTTTTATCCCGCCGAAAGGGAAAGGTAAACATTGAGAAAACCTAGAAAAGAAGAAATCACGGTCTTTCAATCGAGAGATCGGGTAAGGGAGTCTGTTATGCGAGGGGAAGGTATTAGCACCCCACACACCCATAGTACTCTACGGTATCCACTCTTGTTGTCTAATCTAATGGGTGTGGTCAAATCCTATGTCTATGGCTTACAACTGAAAAGGGAATGCATGCGGAAAAAAAAAAGAAAACAGTGTAGGGAAAATAAAATTTGTGCTCGGTTGGGCCCTACCCCAATGCCTACGTATCCCTTTTAAGGAATCAGAGCAGCCGTAGTTTGGCTTACATATTTTGGTTGGTTTGTGTTTTTTAGTTAAGACAACAAAAACAGTCAAGATGGCAAAACATCAAATAAAACAACAAATAAATGAGATGGTAAAACATCGGCTAAATAATAACAAAGTAACATGTCAAAGATGGTGAAACATCAAATGATAAAACAATCACACCTAACAATGACATTGAGAGTCAAAGTAGGATAACCAACATGTGCGATGACGAAACATCGGCTTCAAACAAATGTGCGATGGCGAAACATCGACTAAAAGATAACAAAGTCATGGCAAAGATGGTGAGACATTAATAAAACGGATGACAAAACATCACACCTAACAATGATATTGAGAATCAAAGTAGGATAACAAACATGTGCGATGGCGAAACATCGGCTTCAAGATAAAAAGATATCATGGCAAAGATGGCGAAACATCAATAAAATGGATGGCAAAACATCACACCTAACAATGATATTGAGAATCAAAGTAGGATAACAAACATGTGCGATGGCGAAACATCGGCTTCAAGATAACAAGATATCATGGCAAATATGGCGAAACATCAATAAAACGGATGACAAAACATCACACCTAACAATGATATTGAGAATCAAAGTAGGATAACAAACATGTGCGATGGTGAAACATCGGCTTCAAGATAACAAGATATCATGGAAAAGATGGTGAAACATCAATAAAACGGATGACAAAACATCACACCTAACAATGATATTGAGAATCAAAGTAGGATAACAAACATGTGTGATGGCGAAACATCAGCTTCAAACTAGTGTGCGATGGTGAAACATCGGCTAAAACAGGTTTAAAAACAAAACCAAGAGGCGCACAAACAAATAAGGTTGATTTGTATCTTTTACCTTGAAGAAGGGTTTGAGTTTATTAGAAGTGTTTTATGATTTGCCAAGAAAACAGATTTTTGTTTTAAGATGCATAATGCATAGAAAGGGAAAACAACTAAGGGAAACTAGCCTAGCATTATCCCTAGTGTTATCATACAATGGTTGATCCTAAGGTTGAGGATAAGGGAAAATCCTACCCTAATAAATATATCAAAGGAAGCTTAACAAAACTATCATATAGGGAACATGCAATGAGAGCGAAGTCGTGATCTCAATTTCTAAATTGAGTGACTCATCGATCAACAATTAAAGAAGAAAAGCAATAAACATCCTATAGGGAACATGCACTGAGAGCGAAGTCGTGATCTCAATTTCTAAATTGAGTGACTCATCGATCAACAATTAAAGAAGAAAAGCAATAAACATCCTATAGGGAACATGCACTGAGAGCGAATTTGTGATCTCAATTTCTAAATTGAGTGGCTCATCGATCAACAACAAACACAACACATGCATTAGACAAAAAACCAGAGGGCCTCCTGGCATATATCAGCAACAGAGGTCCCATCATGCAGTCAGAGATTTATGCAAAATGAAGATGGGAGAAAGGAAGTGGTATAATACCAAACAGATAACTATCTGTAGCAGTCAAGCAAGAATAAATGAAACCCAGAGAAACTTCAAGCAAGCTGGCATCAGTAGACAAATTGAGTCAGGAATTACACCATCAGGATCTAAGAAATTTATTAGATATGAACAAATCCCAGGGGCAATGTGCAACATTCACAATCAAATGTATATGTCCTGCATGGAATATCAAATATGCCAAATACGATAGCAGTGCCAATATAACAAGTTGTGTTTCACAAATAAAGTGAAACACAAAAGCCTTAAGTCAAAAGTGGAAACTTTCTCAGAGTACCTCGCACATTCAACAACCAAGTTAGTATTCCATAAGGTGAATGATGGCTCATACATGGGATGGATGCAATATGATGAAGTGAGAATAACATGATAACAACTATCAAACTTTAAACATGATGGAAAAAGAGGACACAGGCATATGCACAAATTAGGTCAAAAGAATCAGAGAAATGTTGCTCCTTTCTATCACTATGTTGAGTTGAAAATTGAATATCAATCAAGGATCATAAGAGCTTGAGAATAAAATGAACAAATACCATGAAGGTCAGTAGCAAACACATTTTAATCATGCACAATTAATTCAATCACAACTTCCTGAGCACAATAAAAGATGGAACCTACATAATGCACTAGAAGGTTCAAAAATTCTAACATGAGGCATCCAAATAAAATGGATTGCGCTAACATGGACAATCAGAATCAACATGATCATTAGGTTCCCAATTATAGGCCTCACTCAAGATCATTGGCCATCAAACAAATGGCAACAAGACATGCAAACATAATTGGATACCTTCACTTCACAATTACATCAAAAATAGAAACAAGGGTCCATTATTCAAGTCAAAAAATATCTTAACATCTTTTAAGAATTTAGAAGTCAGAAAGCATGCCTTATGTTCATGAGTGCTTGAGGATGGGATCAAATGAAGTTCAATGTTCCAAGCTAGTTGGCAAAACTACCAATCTAGACAAGTTTTCAAAATAATTTGTGGAAAAATGTCAAACCATGTTAAAAACTCAAGATGAATGGTTTTAAGATCCTTCATGCATTCATGAACCATAATCAAGACCTGAATTCCAATAAAAATCTAAGGCACAAGGGTTTTGAATATGAAACTTGCACCATAAGCAACAAAACCCTATATTTTGACTTTTAATCCTAAATATTAATTAAATAGGATCAAAACTCAAACAAATTAAAACAAGATCATACCAATCACCAAGAAACCCTATGTGTCAGAAAATTAATTTTTTCACATTTTTTTTGAATTAGGAAAAGTCAAAAAAGAAATTAAATTCAAATAATTATTCAATTAACAAATATTCACATATCAAAATAATATTTAAATCAAAAAGTCAGAAAAATGCCCAACAAAAATTATATTCAAATATTAGAACTAAAAACACACATCCCTAATTTTTTGTGGAACTTTTGAATTAAAGGAAATATTAAAATAAAAAAACAAACAAACAATTAATAATTGAATTATTATTTAAGGGCAAAAATGCAAATCCTATCCAAAAATCATGAAAAGGTCAAAAATGAAATTATAATCTGACTCCATGACTAAAAACAAGCTTTCATAATTTTTTTTGAATATTTTGGATAAAGGGAAATATTAAAATAAAAATCAAACAAACAAATATTACAAATAACCTTTGAAATTAAATTTTAAATCAAAAATACAAAAAATGACGAACCAAACTCAGAATCAATGTTTACATTATTTTATGAGCCTAGAATATTTTTTGTGGATTTTTTAGATCAAAGGAACTGTTAAAATAAAAATAAACTTTGATCAATTAATTAATTAAACCTTTGAATTTTTGAACCAACCAAAACATTTTCAAAAATTATCAAAAAAATACACAAGGTCAGAAATATTATTTTGAATTTGTGATAATTTTCTCAGAATTTTCCAATCATTTTTTAGTAAGAAATAAAATTATAGAAATTAATTTATAAAACATAATTCAAATGAATTAAAGAAATAAGCCAGCCAACCAGAGGAGGCCACGTAATCGTCTTCAACCTCTGGCCAGGGCAAAAACGCGCGCATGATCCAGTTCATCCTCTCATTTTTCAGTCAACACAACATGCTCAATTCTACACCACTTTCCATGAAATTTCATGCAAATTCAAGCTAGCATTTCATACTTCACATTGCAATTTGAATCAAAACAAATAATGAACCATGGGTCAAGAACAGATCGTGCAAAAATGTCAAAAACTCACTAGGATAGGAAAATTCAGATGCATCATTCGTGCATATCTCATCAAATTAAAAGTTTTGAAGCTTCAAAAACACTTGATAGACTTCAAACAACATGATTATGAACTTAACTCTCACAATGCACGGCTAAAAATCAAAATCCAAAGTTGAGAATTCAAACCTTTGAGAAAAAATGGATCTACTGTCTCCTTCACTCCAGTTGCAAACCAAGCCTCAATCTACAATCCTTATCAGTTGGAGAAGAGAATGCAAGAAGAATTGACCAAAACGCGCAAGGGAGATGGAAGAATCAAAGAAAAATGCAGAGCAACAAGCTATGGAGTTTCTGAATTTGATTGATGAAATGAAGCACTAACCAACCTCACCGAGGCTTGCTTCTCAATATATAGAGCATCAGGAGGAGGGTAGGATAGGTTTTTCGCGCTGAAAGCTCTTGGAAAGAATGAAATCTTCTTTTGGCCAAAATCAAGTATGCACATGCAGCCCCCCAGTCCCTCGTGCGTGGGCTTGCCTTTTACGTGCATTTCAGTCCATTTTACCTCAGGAAGAGATTAGCAACAAAATTAAGACTTAAATCCTTGTATTAAGCTAGTGTTGGTGATTAGGCAACTTCATGCCATTTTTTGCAAAATCACGAATTCCCTTTGTATTTGCCCATGTGCAGCTCAAGCTTTGGCATGATGGGCCTTAGTACATTGCATGTTGGTCATGGGCCAAGTTTGAAGTGAAACAAAAGGTCACAAATCAAGTTATCAACAATTTGCAATTTGCATGGCATGCATGAATTCAATGAAAAGCCTCAAAATTCCAAAGTCTCCAACTTGCTCATACTTTTGAGTTTTGATACAAATGAGCACAATTTGGAAAGGTATTGAAAATATCTACAAACCCTTAGTTTTGAGTTTTTGCAAATTAGTCCATTAAGGTTCTCAAAGTTTGGCTTGAAATTCATTAATTTTGAAAAATGACCTATAATTTTGTGACTTCAAAAGACCATAACTCTTGATTCCTTGCCAATTTGGACATGAGACAAAAAGGAGGTGAAAGATCATTCTATTAGATTTCCAAGCATATTTCATTTGTATTTTTGTGATCAAAGGTGAATAAAATATGAATTTTTGAAATAAAGTCCTCATTTTCCAAAATTAGAAACTTTTAGGATTTCTTCAAGAACAAGTTTCAACCCAAACTTCAATCTCCTTGATCCAATAACAAAAATGGATTTGAAATATGAAAAGTACGTCCTTGAATTGATGGTTGGCCAAAAATTTACTTGGCCAACCTTGACTTTGACTGATTTTGACCAAAATGACCATTTTGCCCCTCTGAATAAATTGATCCACTTCCCTTCAAAATTGATGATCAAAACTTCAGACATATGATCTTCCAAATGTATAGAGGTCTTGTGCAAAGTTTCACTTCAAAATTCTCAAGAAATCCTGATAAAAACCCAAACCCTAGTTTTGATCAACGTCTCAAGAGACTGATGAATCATCTTCCAAACTTCAAATCCTCTGGGTATCATGACCAATTCCTTGTGCAAAGACTTTTGAAATACCAGTGAGATGTTGTAGCTCCCTAAATCCAGACTTGTACATTGATCAATGGCCTTGATCAAGAAAAACCCTAATTTGACTGGTGAATTAAAAGAGAGATTCTTCTTATAATCAAACACAAACTTCAATCCTCTGATGATCCAAAGAGATGAATGAAACATCTTGAGATATGCAATAACTTTTGAGCTTGAAAGATCCATAGGTTTAGATGACAAGATTCTTCTTGAGCAACTTGCCAATGCAATCAACCTTCAAAGCTTGAGGAAGACTTGATAACCAAATAACTTTGGTCCCATCATAATGTATGAATGTAATGCAATATGATATTCATGATGAAACATAAGCCTAAATCAAGAGGGTAAATTTTGGGGTGCAATAGCTGCCCCTATTCAAATATCTTCAACATGGTAAGTGAGAAAAGTGACAACTTCGAGCGTATAGGGTTGAAGGTGTTTGAATACGAAAGAACCCGAAAATTTACACTCTTGAGAAGGAAAGAAATAGAAGAAGACAAAGAAGAGTAGATGCAATTATACTTCCGAACAAATGCGCCAGGGCAAAACTGGGCTTTAAAAGGGGTGAGACAAAACTCAAACCATAGAGTATAGGCGAAACTAAGCTCCGAAAAAGAAAACGTATGCGGGTGAGGAGACGAAACTCTGAGCTCGACCCAAAGCAAAAGTGGCTAGAGTGCGTGATTCTAGGAGCACTTGCTAATCTCAACTAAGATAGACAGTATGAAGTAACTGAAAGAATCCTAGAAAAGAGGAACAAAAGTGAGACAAAACTCGACTCGATAACCAGTTAGGAGAAACTAAACTAGATGAGCACCAGGACGAAACTGGATTTCACGCACGGATAACGAGGCGAAACTCGACCCAAAGCAAAATGATAAGAGTGCATGTTTCTCAAAACACTTGCTGGTCTCAAATCAATGGATAAATAGTGAAGAAAACCGATAGAAGAATCCAAGGAACAAAAGAGACTGATTTCAAACTAGGGACGCAGTACAAACATTGCACTCGGTAAACGAACACCGTCAAAGGGTCCAAGGTATGAAAACAAAGACGAGACGAAACTCGATTCAAAAACTAGTTAGGCGAAACTAAACTAGATGAGTACCAGGACGAAACTGGATTTCATGCAAAAGTGACGAGGCGAAACTCGACCCAAAGCAAGGAAATTAGGGCGTACACCTAAAAACCCACTGAAAGTGAATATCAGGACGAAACTGGTATTCGAAAAGGTGCATGAATATACATTGGAATGAACTGGAGAGGGTAGTGAAGACTAAACTCGAGAAGACCGCGCCAGGGCGAAACTGAACTATAGTCAAGAGTAGACACTCAAACAAACAAATGATTGACGTCAAAAGGACATTGGTATGGGGAGGAAACTAATATAATGAGGACAAAGACCTCGCTGGGGGGGATAATCCAAAATATTAGCAAATCATTGGGGATGACGGAAATAATAATGGCTTATGTTCGGATGTATGTTTGAATTTTTTATAGCGCAATGCTCCATACAATGGAAATGCTACGCGTTTTGGTAGATGCAATGTAATGATGCATGTTTAAAAAATTCATTGGGGAAATGGCCAATTGAGAAGCCAATAACCAAGAAATCAGGATCTGACAAGACTTGCAAAAATAATTTGCAAAATCACAAGGAGGGGAGAAAATATGAGGATCCACTGGGGAAGGAACCCCAAAGAGGTGAAGCTTCATGGAGAATAACAAACGGGAAATTAGTAGAAACGGGCCACAAATATTGAGGGAGGGAAAGATAGTGCGCGGCCGTGTTGAGGACGACACCAAGACAACAAACCCGACGTGAGGGGTGAAAACTTTTGCTGGGGGAACAGAGCTCTGCTGAGGAGATAAGACTTCACCGGGGAGGCAGAACTCTACTGAATATTTTCTTGCTGGAGAGAGATTCCTGGAGTGCAACCAATGAACGGGTCATGCAGATAATCACACAGTATCGACCTTACTAGGGAATAAGAGGAGATCCTTAACATAAGGATGTCCCGGTCAACAGATCGGATGGGAAATGAGAGGTCAAAGCGAGGGATCTCTGTTGGCAATTCTGTCGGGAAATCGAAACTCCTTCAGAATGTGAGTTACTACTTAAACGACTCCACCGGGGACGTGCGACATATCCAAACTTGATGTCTTAGAATGAAGCTTTTTGAAAAAGAAGATTCTTGGGGCAATAAAACTTCATCGCGGAGACGAAACTTCACTGGGGATAAGAAACTTCACAGGGGAAAAGAAGAGTCCTAAACATACATGGGCTCTGTCCAAATAGAAGAAAACCAAACATTCCCTTCCTGACAATCATTAAGCTCTTTACAGGTGTTCAATGTGTAAACTCCCTTTTGATGTTTAAACAACTGTTTTGCACACAGAAAGATGTTTATTTTGGGAATGACAGACCTGATGCAATGATTATTTAACCCCTGAAATTGAAAACCTTAACAAAGTGTCGCATCTCTGTTGTGAATGAAATCATTGGCTAGAGTGCAAAAAAAAATTTAAAACTTTTTCTCTTTTTTTTTGAAAAACGAGTCAAGATGTGGGTGATAAGATACCAACATAAATATGCAGCGCATATTTGGAAGTTTGGGAAATGTTATCCTGTTGTAGCATGCTTTCGAGTTAAACCCTAGTTTCAGTTAGGATTTTTAGAGGTTGTAACGTGGCCTGGTTCGAGGTTCTTTTGAAAAAAGGTTTTTCAAGGCTCAAGTTATTTGATGCCCACCCTCTTCGTGATATTCTCCTGTCCTAAGTTCAGTTGACTTTTCATAAGCATTCATCTTTCAAAAGGATTTATAATGGTTGAGTGATCACGACAAATTCTCCAACATGATTGTCACTTAACTTTTGCTGCTTTTGTTTTTTTGATATTATTATTCCTTTTCTTTTGATGAAAATTTTAGTGGATAATATCTCTTTTTTTGGCCTTTCAGGCTCTCTTTTCCCTAATTTTTGCCTGGACAAAATATTTTGAATTTCCATTTTGGGAGTCCAGCAGGATGCCCTAACTTTTGCCTAAGCGGCTTGTTTTCAAGTTTCGAATTAGCGGGGCTTTTTTGTTTCTTTCTTATTCATGCTTTCCTCTCCGAACAAGTCAACATGACTTTAGGTCTTTGAACTTTTTCTTTCTTTCTCTTTTTTTTCTTTTGAAGAAAACAAAATGCCGCAGTCCTTGGTCGGCGAGAGATATCCATTATTGTATCGATTCGATCTCGACCTCGGGGCTTTGTGAGGAAATGAACATCGTGGTTTAGACATTTTTCCTGATCTCATGATGCGAAAGATAAAATGTGGTGATCCTCAGATGGGACATTCCTTCTGAAATTTGAATGCTTGGGCAAATTAACTGAACATCTACCCTGCCCCTAGTTAAAAAAATAAGGTTTTTTTTTGAACGGAAAAGAAACTTCTACTTAGAAGGCTCAGAGGGGTTAACGAGGGACTAACTCCCTTATATCTCCAGTGTCTGGGAATTGAAACAATGTCTGTACATCGTCAACAGGGTTCTACTCAAAAGCATATCACTACAGTCATCGTTTTTTATCTAAACTCCTTCCTCCAAACTCTTGGCTGAGCAAAAGAATTGGCACAGTTGGTATCAAAATGCCCGAAAAAATCGATTAAAGAGTGATACTGGATGGATTATGCAAAATGAAACAATTTTTTTCAAGGCAAAAATATTCAACGCATCAGGACTAACATTCGGCCATAAACAAAATCCTATATGCAGACAAATCCAAAACAATCAATTATGATAACACATGAAAATGCGGTAAAGAAACGTAATAAAAGCCATTATGGGGAAGAAATATCTCCAACTAGGTTCGCCGACCTGCCGTAGTCTTGATATTATCCTGACCCAAGATCTTTACCAACAGCATGGAGCGGTGAAACAAATTAGAAAGGCATCCACCAACAGAGTGAAGGAGAGATTCACCAAACACGGAACCAAACATGCCCCTTGCGCAGTAGAAATTGAGTTCGTTATCCGTATTTCAAGAAATTAACCAACCATAACTCATATTACCATTTCCGTGTAAAGCCCACGAAGTTTATATGCATATGCTTATCAAAAATATTGGACGTTTTTGCAAACAAAATAGTAAAAAGGGGGAAAAGAAACGCATACGTATACTTGAAAGAAGATATTTTATTGATTTTGAGAGATCAGCCTGTGAAAAAGGCGTTTACATTTAGAAGCAAGTAATTACAAAATCAAAACAAACAAGTGTTTACAAATGGCAATGTAAAATGTGAATATCCATCAAGTCCCAACTCTGTTATGACTTTTATGACTCTCATCTTCCTGCTTTCAGACAAATTGTTCTTGGATTAGCCTCGAGCTCATGCCAGGCGATGGATCAAAGGAAGGAAACAAAGGAACTCAAGTTGAACGTAGTCATTTGCTTTAAGTCCCTAACTTTTGCCTGAATCTCCCTTTTGGGTTTTCGATTCACCAGGACACCCTCTTTTTGCCTAAACCGCCCTTTCGGGTTTTCAGTTTTGTGGGCTCTTTTATTTTTTATGCAAATTATTTTTTTAACTACGTCAGTATTCACAGGGAGAGGGAAGTACTCTCCATCCATAGTCGTGAGCATCATCGCTCCACTCGAGGAAACTTTTATGACCACGAAAGGACCTTCATAAGTTGGAACCCATTTGCCCCTGGGATCTCCCTGGGGGAGAATTATCCTTTTTAGCACAAGGTCACCTGGCTTGTAACATTGAGGCTGTACCCTCTTATCAAAAGCTTTCCTCATCCTTTGCTGATATACCTGACCGTGACATACAACCGGAAACCTCTTCTCATCAATAAGTTCCAACTGATCCAGCCGATTCAGTACCCACTCACTTTCATCCAGCTCAACATCTCTCATGACCCTAAGAGAAGGAATCTCGACTTCTACCGGCAATACTTCTTCCATGCCGTAAACCAATGAAAATGGGGTTTCCCCAGTCGAAGTACGCACCGTGGTACGATAACCATGCAAAGCAAAAGGCAGCATCTCATGCCAGTCTTTACAGGTTACCACCATCTCCTGCACGATTTTCTTGATATTCTTATTGGCCGCTTCGACAGCGCCGTTCATCTTTGGTCTATATGGGGAAGAATTATGATGCTTGATTTTGAAAGACTCACAAAGCTCCTTCATCATCTTGTTGTTTAAATTAGACCCATTATTGGTAATGGTCTTCTCGGGCACTCCGTAGCGACAGATAATATTGTGCTTAATGAGTCGAGTTACCACCTGCTTGGTGACATTGGCATAGGATGCAGCTTCAACCCATTTTGTAAAATAATCAATGGCAACTAGAATGAAACGGTGCCCGTTGGACGCAGTCGATTCAATCTTGTCGATCATATCAATTCCCCACATTGCAAACGGCCAAGTAGAGGTCAAGACATTCAAAGGTACTGGCGGCACATGCACCTTGTCAGCATAGACTTGACATTTGTGGCAAACCCGTGCATGATTGTAACAGTCAGTCTCCATGGTGGACCAATAATAACCTGCTTGCAAAATCTTTTTGGCCATGGTATGCCCATTGGAATGGGTCCTGAAATCACCTTCATGTATCTCTTCAATGATCCTAGCTGCTTCTTTCTTGTCAACGCATTTGAGTAGTAGACCATCATGATGCCTTCTATACAACACATCACCACTGAGAAAAAACTTGGCTAAAAATCTTCTCAAGAACTTCTTATCTATGACGGATGCCTCCTCAGGGTACTCATGTGTTTCAAGATATCGTTTAACATCATAAAACCAAGGATTACCATCTGGTTCCAGACTGGACTCAAAACATAAAGCTGGCTCGCTTAAACTTCTGATAGTAATGGAAGGTGCCTCATTAGCCCACTTAACCTTGAACATAGAGGACAAAGTTGCCAGTGCATCAGCTAGATTATTTTCTTCTCTGGGAATGTGCTCAAACTTCATCTCTTCGAAGTACGAAATCAGCTTCATAACATGCTCACGATAGGGAATTAAGTTCTGATGGCAAGTCTCCCAATCTCCATTAATCTGGCTGATAACAAGATTGGAATCCCCGTAAAATTTCAAAAATTTGATGCGCAGGTCAATCGCCGCTTCAATGTCATAAATGCAATCTTCATATTCGTCCATGTTGTTAGTGAAATCGAAACAAATACGAGCTGTGAAAGGAATGTGATACCCCTCAGGGGAAGTGATAATAGCTCAGATGCCGTTACCCATGGCATTAGAGGCACCATCAAAAACAAGCGTCCAACGTGATCCCGGCTCGGGTCTTTCGTCTGGGTCCGTCATATTACAATCCTGAATATACACAATTTCTTCGTCTGGAAAATCAAACTTCATTGGTTCATATTCGTTCATGGGATGATGAGCAAGATGGTCGGCCAATACACTACCCTTAATTGCTTTTTGAGTAGTGTATTGGATATCATATTCGGTGAGTATCATCTGCCAACGGGCTACCCTGCCTGTAAGAGCTGGCTTCTAAAAAATGTACTTGATCAGATCCATTTTGGATATCAAGTAGGTGGTGTGAGTTAACATGTACTGCCTCAAATGTTTGGCGGCCCAGGAAAGCGCACAACAAGTCTTTTCCAGCAATGAGTATCTCGACTCGCATTCTATAAACTTCTTACTCAAGTAGTAAATAGCCTGCTCTTTCTTCCCTGTTTCGTCGTGCTGACCAAGGACATAACCCATTGAGCTCTCCAACACAGTTAGATAGATGATTAGTGGCCTTCCTTCCACTGGCGGCATGAGTATCGGAGGTTCTTGCAAATATTCTTTTATTTTGTCAAAGGCCTTCTGACAATCCTCATTCCATTTCACTGTCTGACTTTTCTTCAACAACTTGAACAAAGGTTCGCAGGTGGCTGTGAGATGAGAAATAAATCTAGAAATGTAGTTTAACCTTCCCAAGAAACCACGTATTTCCTTCTCTGTCCTTGGTTCAGGAATTTCCTGTATCGCTTTTACCTTGGCCGGGTCTACCTCGATACCTTTTTCACTTACAATAAAACCCAACAGCATGCCGGATCTCACCCCGAAGGTGCACTTATTCGGATTCAACCTCAACAAGAATTGCCTCAGTCTCTCGAACAATTTTTCCAGATGAACAAGATGTTCCTCTTCCATGTCAGACTTAGCAATCATATCGTCTACATATACCTCAATCTCTTTGTGCATCAAATCATGAAAGAGAGTGACCATGGCGCGCTGATATGTTGCCCCAGCATTTTTCAAACCAAATGGAATCACTTTATAACAGAAAGTTCCCCAAGGCGTGATGAATGTTGTCTTCTCCATATCTTCCAGAGCCATCTTAATTTGATTGTAACCCGAAAAGCCATCCATGAACGAGAACACTTTAGAATGAGCAGTATTATCGACCAACACATCAATATGCGGAAGAGGGAAATCATCTTTAGGGCTGGCCTTGTTCAAATCCCTATAATCCATGCACATCCTGACTTTACCATCTTTCTTGGGCACAGGCACAACATTTGCAATCCATGGTGAATAATTGACAACCTTTAAGAAATTCGCGTCCAACTTCTTCTGGACCTCCTCTTTGATCTTCTTGGACATCTCAGGATGAGTTCTTCGGAGCTTTTGCTTGACAGGAGAACAACCTTCTTTGAGCAGTAGTCGATGCACCACTATGTCTGTATCCAACCCAGGCATATCCTCATAAGACCAAGCGAAGATATCAGAATACTCACGGAGTAGCTTGATCAATTATACCTTTATACTTTCTTCGAGATCTGCGCCTATCTTGACTTCTCTTCTTACCTCTTTTGTGCCAATATTCACTACCTCAATCGAATCCTGATTCGGCTGGATAACCTTCTTCTCTTGTTTTAACAATCTTGCTAATTCATCAGGAAGATCACAATCCTCATATGCTTCTTCTTCAGCTTGATAAATAGGAGTATCAAAGTTATAATGAGCCATAGCAGGGTCGTTATCGATGGGATCGGTGGTGAAAGTGCATCTGCATGAATGACATTTTTGCGTTTTTTAGTGACAGTGTGTGAAAAGAGAAACATTGCCATAAAAAGAAAAGAAAAAGAAGCAAAACTTTGAATGTAAAAACGTCCTTTATTTCATGATAAACTTGAAAAATAAACATGGTGGCCCTACACAAACGATCCACTACGCCTTGGGCAGAGCGTAGGAATTATGATATGATTAATAAAAGAAACAAGAAAATTACTCCTCAGCGCTTGAAACTTGGATAACATCCACAGAAGTCCAATTGTTGAGTGTTTGGCCTGGAATACTCAGACGAATCCAATCTTCAACATTGTAGCCATCAACCCTATCGTCGCCAATTGCATTGGCGTGTCCTTCTTGAGTAGCACAAGGACGGGAAAACTTCACAGGAGTAGATAAACTAGATGCTCTGGGAGTTGCACTCTGCTGACCTGGGCTAAAACCAAGACCAAATTTATCAAATTTTGGGGTAACGTCCAACACTTGACCCCAACCTTCAGGGTTACCATTTTCCACCACAACTTTTGCATCTTTGAGAGAAGACATAACAGTTTCCGGTTTCCTTTTCTGCTCTGGAGGAGGAAAGTTGACAGCATGAACTGTCTCAAACGCCTGAAATGGAGTTTCATGAATCTCGCCTTCAACTTCAACATAGCGGCATAATGTTAAATGACTCACAACGTACTCTTCCTTGCCGCATACAGTTATTACCTTTCCCTCGGCAGGATACTTGAGTTTCTGATGAAGAGTAGAAGTGACTGCTCTTGCTCTATGAATCCATGGCCTTCCCAACAAACAACAATATGCTAGCTGTATATCCATCACAAAAAAGTGGCCGTGAAGGTGCGAGGACCTACCTTGATTGGTAACTCCACCTCCCCAAATACTGACCTTCGAGACCCATCAAACGCCTTCACCATCAAATCACTAGGGCGCAACTCCAGTGCAGAATAATCAATCTTCATGAATGATGACTTGGGCAATACATTTAAAGACGATCCGGTATCTACCAAAACCCGGGATAAAGTAGTGCCCCTGCACTCCATTGAAATATGAAACGCTTTGTCATGGTCTGGCCCCTCCGGAGGAAGATCAAAATCTGTGAAGCCCAAACCATTCCCGGTAGATATGTTAGCACAAACATTCTCGAACTGATTGACAATTATCTCGTGTGGCACGAACTCCTTCTTTAACAACTTCATCAAAGCATTTCTGTGAGGTTCTGAATAAATTAACAAGGACAAGATAGACATCTTAGAAGGAGTATGGCTCAGATGATCAATTATGCTATAATCACTCTTTCTGATAATTCGCATTAACTCTTCAACCTCATTGGGAACTGAAGAAGCTACTGGTATCGGTATTGGTTGAGTCACATTGGCTGGCGTAACCCTGGGATTACCAATCGTTACCGGCTGTTTTCCTTTTTCTCTTGCAGAAGCATCAGCCGCATCTTGCACATTGGAAGGACCAAATACTCTCCCGCTTCTAGTCATTCGACCCACACCAAAAAAGTTATGGACTTCCTCTTCATCACCTTCGGCACGTTCTTCCCCAGACAAACGAGCATTAACCTCCTGATTTACCCCATGGTAATAGGCATCGGCACCGTAATGCCACGGGACCGCCTTCTCACTGGTATACAGCATGGGACCAGGTACCGTAATCATCAGAGGGGGTGCCCTTGACGGGGCAGGAATATGCGCAGGGGTGTAAGGAATAGATATCACAGCAACATCTTCTCTGGTAACCTTACGGTAGCTCAGTTTTCTATCGAACTGCAGGGAACCTTACTTCATCAACAACTGTATGCCGGCTTTTAAATCATCACAGCCCTTCGGTTGCTCACTACACTTGGCACACTCTAAAGTACAACCCGGGAAAATATAATTGTCAAGCAAATACCTCTTAACATACCACAACGGAGTAGTTACTTGTTGCACATTCATGATTAAATTCAACATTTCACCATTATCGTCAATCATATTAACAACACCCCCTCCATGCCTAGGCATTGGGTTCTGAGTAACATTCGGACCAGTCACTGGAGTAAACTCAATTGCCTTAGCATCCAACAAGTCTTGTACTTTGCATTTCAACGCAAAGCAATTGTCAGTAGAATGGCCAACTCCGCCTGAATGGAATTCACATCTTGCATTAGCATCATAGTTAGGAGGAAGTCTTGCGGATGGCGGTGGCATATTTCTCAAACTGATCAACTTCAAATCAAGCAAGTGGTGGAGCGCTTCAGTAAGAGTTACTAGAAAGGGATCAAATTTCCTTGGTTGTCTCGGCTTTTGGTTATTATACTGACGGGGAGCATCTTGCTACCTTTGTTGTTGAGGCACTGTATTTGGTCTCTGTTGCGGAGGAGCATTAACAGGAATAGAAACAGCATTGATTTGTTGGTGCTGACGATCCTCTCTTCTTCCTCTATGAGAGTAAACCGTGCTTGCGTCGCCTTCCCTTTTCTTAGGGTAAGCGTTGAATGGTTTCTTACTGCCCCCTGATGAGCCACTAGAACCTCCAATCTGAATTTTCCCCAATTTCAAACCTATCTCAATTCTTTCACCAGCCATAACCAAGTCTGCAAATCCTGCCGAAGTGCTTCCTATCATGTGTTCATAGAATGGCCCTTGCAAGGTACTCATAAAGATATCAATGAGTTCTCTCTCCATGAGTGGAGGTTGAACCCTCGCAGCCAACTCACGCCACTTCTGAGCGTATTCCTTGAAATATTCTTTCGGTCCCTGTGACATATTCTGTAACTGAGTGTGATTAGGCGCCATATCCACATTGTACTGATAATGCTTGACAAAAGCCGAGCAAGATCATTCCAGCAACGAATATGAGTTTTCTCCAGCTTCATGTACCACTCCAGGGATGCCCCGGACAGGCTATCCTGGAAAAAGTGAATCAAAAGCCCTTGATCATCAGTATGCACTGACATCTTTCGGAAATAAGCAGTGGCATGAGTAATGGGACATGACGTTCCGTTATACTTTTCAAATGTTGGAGGCTTGAACTTTGGAGGAACTTTCACCCCAGACACCAACCCGAGATCATTAGCATCCATACCAAGGACTCCTTGCCCTTCCACAGCCTTCAAATACTCTTCCAATAGACGATACTTCATATCCTCAACCTGAACCCCCGGCTCTGAACGCCGCACAGAAAACTGATCTTCATCCTGGTCAAAGTCATAATCTTGTTCCTGATAATTCCTTACACCGCCCTGATTAACTCTTATGTTCCCCACAAGAAGAGGTCTAGGAGACGGAGGAAACTGCCCTATGTTGCGCACAAAAGGGTTTCCTGGCATCCCGTGAAAATTTCTAGCAGGCTGATCTTGCACATCCCCCAGTCCTATAGAAATGTCCTGATAGAGCCCTTGATTTCCACCATCCCCTGGATAGCGGAGCTGGTTGTTGACAATAGCAGCTAGTTCCTCCTGTCGGCGATTCACATTGGTGATGACCTCCATGAACTGAGTCATCTTAGTAGCCATCTGGGCCCTCATTTCAACGAGTTCAGCTTGAACCTGTTCCATCTGTCTTGGAAATTTTTTTCTGGTGGAATATCGATGAGTAGTCGTCTTGAATTTTGAATAAGAAAAGCAGTAGAATAAGAACACCGTCTTGAGATAACCTATAATGTTATGAAATGCATGAAATGCATGATGTGCATGATATGTTTGTCATTTCCAAGTATCCAAGAGTCTTTTTATTCATCAGTCACGGCGTGCGACCATAAAATAACCAAGCATACAATCAGAGGAGAAGGGCAATAAGACAAACACTTCAATTATTTACAAACAGAAGAAATGATGTTCGGGTGACTTCGGACAATTAAGAGCGTAATGGTAAACAACTAAATACATGTCTTAACAATAAAGCAAAAAGGACTGAATAATAACAAAAATTAAATCGTCCCTTCCAACAATTCTGGGGGTGACCAAATATACCAAAAGTAAATAACAGAACTAAATCTCCGGAACTAAACATGCTTCGAGATGCTGACAGTACTCTTCAAGTCTGGCTTTCTCCTTTAAAAGTTGAGATGTGACTATTTTACTTTCTTGGAACCGATCTTCTGCGACACGCTTCTAGGCTACTTCCTTCTCAAGCTGAGCATCTTTGTCTTTGAGTTATTTCTCTAAGTTCTGAATCTTCTTCCTGTAGCTACTTTCAGATACCTGAAGCTTCCGACACTCTTGCTGAGTCTTACTCAATTCTTCTTCCATTTCAGCATGAGACCTCTCCCTAAAACTGGTTGCATTAGAAGTTTCCCCTTGAGCTTCCTTGAGTTTGTGAGCTAAGTCGGCCCTTTCTTGATCTGCCCAATAAAGTTTCATCCCCGCCTCACGGTCTTTTGCACAAAGCTGAATGTTCTCAACATGAACCTGGGTGAACATCTCAGTAGGCACTGTGTTACTCAGAACAGTAGGAGGTTGCTCATATAGAGGGGCCGACCTTGCAAATGGTAACCGCAGGATCTTAACCCTGGCTTTAACCCACTCCATGTAAGGAACCCTAGCAATAGGAACCTTCTTGCCCAAAGTAGTTCTATCCTTCTTGTGAATTCCCTTCCAAGCACTTGTCACTCTTTTTAACATCATAGGATCACTTCCTCTAGCGAAATACACTGATTCAGACACCTCCTCAACCTTTGGTGGTCTATCCATTGCATATCCCAATTGACGATAAGCAAGCACAAGATTATAGTTGATACACCCCTTAGTTCTTATGAGGGGAACATTAGGGAAATCTCTGCAGCTAGTGACAACACTTCGTATCTCCCCCATGTCATAATTCCATCGGATATCAAATGAAGTAAGGTTGACAAGCCTTGATGACCATCGGAGAGAATGCCTGGTATCCATGAAAGGGCCACTTACCGGTATATGCAACTTAAGCCATTGATACAACATGGAATGACATAAACTTACATTACCACCTTTTCCATGCCTGAAATGAATGGTATAAAGAGTATCTGCCAAGAGTGTCGGTATCGGGTTCTTGTTTCTAAAAACACAAATAGCCATCAAATCCATAAAATTTCTCTTGTGAGGGAAGAGGACAATCCCGTATATCATGAGAGAAAACAGAGAACTGAAGTCACTCCAATTCCCTTTCTTTGCCCAGTCTTCAGCTTTCTTCACCAAGAAATCCAAATAAAACCCTGTAGTACCCTCACTTGACTTCCAATTGTCTTTCACCTCTTTCCAACTCAAATGAAGAGTTTCAGCAATAACTTCAAACTTCAGCTTCCCCGGAACTTGGACAAAAGGAACTTCATCAGACAACTTGATATTAAGTAGGTACGCGTACTCTTCTAAGGTGGGAACCAGTTGATAATCTTGAAAAGTAAAACACAGTAATTCTTTGTCATAGAACTGGAAGAGAGTGATCAAAGCCATTGGGTCAACTGGAGTGTTAAGGATTAATAAAAAATTTCCATAACTTTTGTTGAAATTATTCAGAACATCACCCTTCAAATAAGAACTCAACCTCTTCAACTCGGACATATCAGCGGTAGGAATCTGATAAGAGAAAGTATGCCTGGTGAGCTCTTTAACATGAACTGAATCAAACGCATCTGACGGGAGGCCAGCCATTTCTGATGGAAAGAAGACTCTCGAATGTCCCTGGAAGATGACATGCGCATGCTAGTTATTTTTTATACATCATTTTTTAGAAATAAATATACTATGATGCAACATGACAGGATCAAAGTTTCACACTGGATCATGGCTGGACCATTACAGAACTGCACCACTCAAGATCGAAAGAAAATCCCAAAGCTTCAAAATTATCATGGGAACCTGAGTCACCTTCGCAACACAAAGTCACCAACAGTACCTGTAAGAAAAATTTTCCTGCCCCTCTCACGGGTGTAGTCTAGGTCAAGGTAAGGTTAAAAGCCAAATCAGAGTACGAGAGCTCGAATGTCGGTATCATCATACGATAACACCTATCCGAACTACCTCCGAAGTCATGGGTCTCATGGTCAGGTCTACAAAGCATCCGCCTCATAGCTGCCATTGCCATTCTATTCCTAGTTCCTATGGAATTCACTCATAGCCTGGGTATTAGGACTTTTACCTCATGGAACAACCCACCCACCAAGAAATCCAGAATCCAAACAGTCCCGCCAAATCCAGTATGCAGAAAGTAAAGTGCACATAGGATGCAATGCAAACAGATAAATATGCAAAGCAATAAAATAAACACCCAAAAGGAAAACAAACAAGAGCTAGGATCGACTCTGGGATGGACCAGTAAGAGGTCAACCTGTCCCCAGTGAAGTCGCCAGCTGAAACCACGCGGCCGGAACCTGTCATCTGGATGTAATGAAACATCAATGAAGTCGCCACCGAACGTCTTTTATCCCGCCGAAAGGGAAAGGTAAACATCGAGAAAACCTAGAAAAGTAGAAATCACGATCATTCAACCGAGAGATCGGGTAAGAGATTCTGTTATGCGACGGGAAGGTATTAGCACCCCACACGCCCGTAGTACTCTACGGTATCCACTCTTGTTGTCTAATCTAATGGGTGTGGTCAAATCCTATGTCTATGGCTTACAACTAAAAAGGGAATGCATGCGAAAGAAAAAAAGAAAACAATGTAGGGAAAATAAAAGTTGTGCTCGGTTGGGCCCTACCCCAATGCCTACGTATCCTTTTTAAGGAATCAGAGCAGCCGTAGTTCGGCTTACATATTTTGGTTGGTTTG
This sequence comes from Vicia faba, assembly GCA_948472305.1. Taxonomy (NCBI): domain Eukaryota; kingdom Viridiplantae; phylum Streptophyta; class Magnoliopsida; order Fabales; family Fabaceae; genus Vicia; species Vicia faba. Next base: position 1,306,979,975 of record OX451740.1, on the reverse strand, counting down.
TGTTTTTTAGTTAAGACAACAAAAACAGTCAAGATGGCAAAACATCAAATAAAACAACAAACAAATGAGATGGTAAAACATCGGCTAAATAATAACAAAGTAACATGTTAAAGATGGCGAAACATCAAATGATAAAACAGTCACACCTAACAATGACATTGAGAGTCAAAGTAGGATAACCAACATGTGCGATGACGGAACATCGGCTTCAAACAAATGTGCGATGGCGAAACATCGGCTAAAAGATAACAAAGTCATGGCAAAGATGGCGAGACATCAATAAAACAGATGACAAAACATCACACCTAACAATGATATTCAGAATCAAAGTAGGATAACAAACATGTGCGGTGGCGAAACATCGGCTTCAAGATAACAAGATATCATGGAAAAGATGGCGAAACATCAATAAAACGGATGACAAAACATCACACCTAACAATGATATTGAGAATCAAAGTAGGATAACAAACATGTGCGATGGTGAAACATCAGCTTCAAGATAACAAGATATCATGGCAAAGATGGCGAAACATCAATAAAATGGATGACAAAACATCACACCTAACAATGATATTGAGAATCAAAGTAGGATAACAAACATGTGCGATGGCGAAACATCGGCTTCAAGATAACAAGATATCATAGCAAAGATGGCGAAACATCAATAAAACGGATGACAAAACATCACACCTAACAATGATATTGAGAATCAAAGTAGGATAACAAACATGTGCGATGGCGAAACATCGGCTTCAAACAAGTTTGCGATGGTGAAACATCGGCTAAAACAGGTTTAAAAACAAAACCAAGAGGCGCACAAACAAATAAGATTGATTTGTATCTTTTAGCTTGAAGAAGGGTTTGATTTTATTAGAAGTGTTTTATGATTTGCCAAGAAAACAAATTTTTGTTTTAAGATGCAGAATGCATAGAAAGGGAAAACAAGTAAGGGAAACTAGCCTAACATTATCCCTAGTGTTATCATACAATGGTTGATCCTAAGGTTGAGGATAAGGGAAAATCCTACCCTAATCAACATGTCAAATGAAGCTTAACAAAACTATATTATATGGAACATGCAATGAGAGCAAAGTCGTGATCTCAATTTCTAAATTGAGTGACTCATCGATCCATAATTAAAGAAGAAAAGCAATAAACATCCTATAGGGAACATGCACTGAGAGTGAAGTCGTGATCTCAATTTCTAAATTGAGTGACTCATCGATCAACAATTAAAGAAGAAAAGCAATAAACATCCTATAATGAACATGCACTGAGAGCGAAGTCGTGATCTCAATTTCTAAATTGAGTGACTCATCGATCAACAACAAACACAACACATGCATCAGACAAAAAACCAGAGGGTCTCCTGACATATATCAGCAACAGAGGTCCCATCATGTAGTCAGAGATTTATGCAAAATGAAGATGGGAGAAAGGAAGTGGTATAATACCAAACAGATAACTATCTGTAACAGTCAAGCAAGAATAAAAGAAACCCAGAGAAACTTCAAGCAAGCTGGCATCAGTAGACAAATTGAGTCAGGAATTACACCATCAGGATGTAAGCAATTTATCAGATATGAACAAATCCCAGGGGCAATGTGCAACATTCACAATCAAATGTATATGTCCAGCATGGAATATCAAATATGCCAAATACGATAGCAGTGCCAATATAACAAGTTGTGTTTCACAAATAAAGTGAAACACAAAAGCCTTAGGTCAAAAGTGGAAACTTTCTCAGAGTACCTTGCACATTCAACAACCAAGTTAGTATTCCATAAGGTGAATGATGGCTCATACATGGGATAGATGCAAAATGATGAAGTGAGAACAACATAATAACAACTATCAAACTTTAAACATGATGGAAAAATAGGACACATGCATATGCACAGATTAGGTCAAAAGAATCAGAGAAATGTTGCTCCTTTCTATCACCATGTTGAGTTGACAATTGAATATCCATCAAGGATCATAAGAGATTGAGAATAAAATGAACAAAGACCATGAAGGTCAGTAGCAAACACATTTTAATCATGCACAATTAACTCAATCACAACTTTCTGAGCACAATAAAAGATGGAACCTACATAATGCACTAGAAGGTTCAAACATTCAAACATGAGGCATCCAAATAAAATGGCTTGAGCTAACATGGACAATCAGAATCAACATGATCATTAGGTTCCTAATTATAGGCCTCAATCAAGTCCATTGGCCATCAAACAAATGGCAACAAGACATGCAAACATAATTGGATACCTTCACTTCAATTACATCAAAAATAGAAACAAGGGTCCATTATTCAAGTAAAAAATATCTTAACATCTTTGAAGCATTTAGAAGTCAGGAAGAAAGCCTTATGTTCATGAGTGCTTGAGGATGGGATCAAATGAAACTCAATGTTCCAAGCTAGTTGGCAAAACTACCAATCTAGACAAGTTTTCAAAAGAATTTGTGGAAAAATGTCAAACCAAGTTAAAAACTCAAGATGAATGGTTTTGAGATCCTCCATGCATTCATGAACCATAATCAAGACCTAAATTCCAATAAAAATCCAAGGCACAAGGGTTTTGAATATGAAACTTGCACCATAAGCAACAAAACCCTATATTTTGACTTTTAATCCTAAATATTAATTAAATAGGATCAAAACCCAAACAAATTAAAACAAGATCATACCAATCATCAATAAACCCTAAGTGTCATAAAATAAATGTTTTCACAGTTTTTTTGAATTAGCAAAAGTCAAAAAAGAAATTAAATTCAAACAATTATTCAATTGACAAATATTCACATATCAAAATAATATTTAAATCAAAAAGTCAGAAAAATGCCCAACAAAAATTATATTCAAATATTAGAACTAAAAACACACATCCCTAATTTTTTGTGGAACTTTTGAATTAAAGGAAATATTAAAATAAAAAAACAAACAAACAATTAATAATTGAATTATTATTTAAGGGCAAAAATGCAAACCCTAGCCAAAAATCATGAAAAGGTCAAAAATGAAATTATAATCTGACTCCATGACTAAAAACAAGCTTTCATAATTTTTTTTGAATATTTTGGATAAAGGGAAATATTAAAATAAAAATCAAACAAACAAATATTACAAATAACCTTTGAAATTAAATTTTAAATCAAAAATACAAAAAATGACGAACCAAACTCAGAATCAATGTTTACATTATTTTATGAGCCTGGAATATTTTTTGTGGATTTTTTAGATCAAAGGAACTGTTAAAATAAAAATAAACTTTGATCAATTAATTAATTAAACCTATGAATTTTTGAACCAACCAAAACATTTTCAAAAATTATCAAAAAAATACACAAGGTCCGAAATATTATTTTGAATTTGTGATAATCTTTTCAGAATTTTCCAATCATTTTTGAGTAAGAAATAAAATTATAGAAATCAATTTATAAACATAATTCAAATGAATTAAAGAAATAAGCCAGCCAACCAGAGGAGGCCACGTAATCGTCTTCAACCTCTGGCCAGGGCAAAAACGCGCGCATGATCCAGTTCATCCTCTCATTTTTCAGTCAACACAACATGCTCAATTCTACACCATTTTCCATGAAATTTCGTGCAAATTCAAGCTAGCATTTCATACTTCACATTGCAATTTGAATCAAAACAAATAATGAACCATGGGTCAAGAACAGATCGTGCAAAAATGTCAAAAACTCACTTGAACAGAAAAATTCAGATGCATCATTCGTGCATATCTCATCAAATTAAAAGTTTTGAAGCTTCAAAAACACTTAATAGACTCCAAACAACATGATTATGAACTTAACTCTCACAATGCACGGCTAGAAATCAAAATCCAAAGTTGAGACCTTCAAGAAAAAATGCATCTACTGTCTCCTTCACTCCAGTTGAAAACCAAGCCTCGATCTATAATCCTTATCACTTGGAGAAGAGAATGCAAGAAGAATTGACCAAAACGCGCAAGGGAGATGGAAGAATCGCAGAAAAATGCAGAGCAACAAGCTATGGAGTTTCTGACTTTGATTGATGAAATGAAGCACCAACCACCATCACTGAGGCTTGCTTCTCAATATATAGAGCATCAGGAGGAGGGTAGGATAGGTTTTTCACGCTGAAAGCTCTTGGAAAGAATGAAATCTTCTTTTGGCCAAAATCAAGTATGCACATGAAGCCCCCAATCCCTCGTGCGTGGGCTTGCCTTTTACGTGCATTTCAGTCTATTTTACCTCAGGAAGAGATTACCAACAAAATTAAGACATAAATCCTTGTATTAAGCTAGTGTTGGTGATTAGGCAACTTCATGCCATTTTTTGCAAAATCACGAATTCCCTTTGTATTTGCCCATGTGCAGCTCAAGATTTGTCATGATGGGCCTTGGTACGTTGCATGTTGGTCATGGGCCAAGTTTGAAGTGAAACAAAAGGTCACAAATCAAGTTATCAACAATTTGCAATTTGCATGGCATGCATGAATTCAATGAAAAGCCTCAAAATTCCAAAGTCCACAACTTACTCATACTTTTGAGTTTTGATACAAATGAGCATAATTTGGAAAGGTATTGAAAATATCTACAAACCCTTAGTTTTTAGTTTTTTCAAATTAGTCCATTAAGGTTCTCAAAATTTGGCTTGAAATTCATTAATTTTGAAAAATGACCTATAATTTTGTGACTTCAAAAGACCATAACTCTTGATTCCTTGCCAATTTGGACATGAGACCAAAAGGAGGTGAAATATCATTCTCTTAGATTTCCAAGCATATTTCATTTGTATTTTTGTGATCAAAGGTGAATAAAATATGAATTTTTGAAATTAAGTCATCATTTTCCAAAATTAGAAACTTTTAGGATTTCTTCAAGAACAAGTTTCAACCCAAACTTCAATCTCCTTGATCCAATGACCAAAATGGATTTGAAATATGAAAAGTACATCCTTGAATTGATGGTTGGCCAAAAATTTACTTGGCAAACCTTGACTTTGACTGATTTTGACCAAAATGACCATTTTTCCCCTCTGAATCAATTGATCCACTTCCCTTCAAAATTGATGATCAAAACTTCAGACATATGATCTTCCAAATGTATAGAGGTCTTGTGCAAAGTTTCACTTCAAAATTCTCAAGAAATCCTGATAAAAACCCAAACCCTAGTTTTGATCAACATCTCAAGAGACTGATGAATCATCTTCCAAACTTCAAATCCTCTGGGTATCATGACCAATTCCTTGTGCAAAGACTTTTCAAATACCAGTGAGATGTTGTAGCTCCCTAAATCTGGACTTGTACATTGATCAATGGCCTTGATCAAGAAAAACCCTAATTTGACTGGTGAATTAAAAGAGAGATTCTTCTTATAATCAAACACAAACTTCAATCCTCTGATGATCCAAAGAGATGAATGAAACATCTCGAGATATGCAATAATTTTTGAGCTTGAAAGATCCAGAGGTTTAGATGACAAGATTCTTCTTGAGCAACTTGCCAATGCAATCAACCTTCAAAGCTTGAGGAAGACTTGATAACCAAAGAACTTTGGTCCCATCACAATGTATGAATGTAATGCAATATGATATTCATGATGAAACATAAGCCTAAATCAAGAGGGGAAATTTTGGGGTGCAACACATATGCAATTTTTGAGATGCACAGGTCTGTACCTACAACAAGGTGTCTGTAGGTAAAAGTATCTTAGGCTAAAATGACAGTTTGGGGAAGAAGATGATGCGTGGCACTCACTGGTTGGGTGGTTTGAATTTTAGCACGTTTTTTCTGAATGCACCACGTGATTTGATTATATTGTTTATTCCTATTATATGTACAAACAAGCAAAGCAGCTCAGTTGGCAAGCAAGTATTGGAAACGTGCATAAGGACCTGGGTTCGATCCTCAGGTCCCAATATTTGTTTCATATTACTTTTCAACAGGTGATCAGGCACGTTGCTTAACAAGATGTCCACTGTATACCATCAAGATCCAACCATCAAATGCATCTTCAGCCCAGATCCCAGGCCTGCCCATTAAGGGTCTATCATGCATCTCAAGTCAACACATGCACTAGATCAGACGAAGTCAAAAGGGCTTGGATGTGTTTGGGCCCAAAATTTCAACAACACACCCCCTCTTTCATCATTACAACCAGGCCCATCTTTTCTTTTTCTTATTTTCTTTTATTTTATTTAATTATTTTAATTTTCCTTTTAATGATTTTAATTAACAAATTAATTATTTTTCATAAAAAATCAAGAAATAAAAAAAAATTAGAATTAGACTTTTTTTATCAAATTTAATTTTGTTAATTTAATTTAGTTTAACTTAGGGCAATTTTAACTTGTTTTTTATAATTAAAACTAATTAGCAAATTAGGTTAAATTCTTGATTTAATTCTTTTTTTTTCTCAAATAAACAAAACACAAAAATAGGTTTTTTAGAATAAATTAGTTTATTTTTCTTGATTTAAAATTAATTAGAATTAGGATTTTCTTTTTAATTTAATTGTTTCATTATTTTCTTAAATAACAAAAACATTTTTTAATCAATCGTTGATAGGTTTAGTCAAGGGTCAAAACCCTAGTCGTTTCGTATTTTATTCATCGCGCATTTATTATTTATTTTGACAATATTTTTGTAACTGTTCATGGTTTGTAATAGTTAATTTAGGGCTTTTACTTATCGCTTTTCCCCGGGTTTTTGGTTATGTAATTAATCCCCCTCCCCGAAGCCTTGTAATAGCGTAGATTTACTTTCTCGCATTTTTGATTTTCGCAAATATTTAACTGTCTAGATGTATGCTAATAGGATTGTATGACAAGAATGCATGACAAATTAATACGGTTAGAAAACCTAATGTGCAAAGATAAATAACTGAAACAAATCACTCACAGATATCACTCTAAGGGTATACTCTCACTTCGGTTGCCTTCGGTAAACGATCATTAAGCATAGGGTGTCTTAGTGGTTTCCCTCCTGTCTAAAAAAGATCAAACGTCCCATTCGAATGTTGCCTCGGAAATGTTGCCTCGAATATGATCTTAAGACTCTAGGGTTATTACTAAGGTTTCCTAATATTGCTTTAGTGATCGTACGTCCCTTTAGAATTGACCCTTATACACTCCAACAACGGTGCTACCTATTTCTCAATAGTAGGATAGCACTGTCTAAAGGAAACGAGAATAGAAACGATCTCTTTTTCGAGTAGGTAGATGCTAGTAGGTACTTGCTCAAATCAAAACTTTTCACACTTACACATTTCAAGAAAATTTTCAAAACAACTTTGTCACACCTTTGAGGACTTATACAAAGGTTATAACAAAGTCAAACTTTTCAAAAAAACAAAGCACATACACAAGCAATTTTAAAAAGATGAGAAAGTACCTAAGAGCCCATGGAAAACCATGGATAGAAAGGGTGCTAATACCTTCCCTTTCTATAATATACCCCCCGTACTCAGAAACATCTCGAAAAAGGATTTTTTCTGTACTTTTTTCCTTTCCGATTGGATGAAATAAAAGTCGGTGGCGACTCTTGCTTACCGCGACATTTGGCGAACACAAAACACAAAACGCAAACCAGCATTCAAATAGTCGGTTCTTCCATCGTATCACAATATACTTGACAAAAAACAAATGCAACTTGTTGTGTGGAGGCTTTGGTTCTACCAATCCTCTAATGAGTTCCAAATGCAATTTTCAAGATGGTCATCCAACTAACCACTAATTATTAATTTGTTTCATTTTATGCTTTTTATTTTTTATGCTTTATGTACCATTTACTTTAAGCTTTACATTTCATGTTATTTGTATTTTTCTCACTTGAGCATTTATATCCTTGTTATCTTTGTTTTGCTCACTTGAGCTTTTCTTTTTTTAAAACACCTAATAATCAACATAAACCATAAAAAGCCTTAATGATACTTGGACTATTTGGTTACTATCCTTGGCATTATGTATTATTGGTCTTCTTGGACTTAGGATTAGAGTCCTTGGCCTATGTTGGAGACCTTGACCTTAATTGATATTTTGTCTGGAGTTCTTGAGGTTTACCTCAAGGCATTGTGTTGTTTGTTTATTTGTTTTGTGTGCAGGTTATTGTGATTACATACTTTGTTTGTAATCTATAATTCACCCGTATACATCCGTTACTATGCCCAATTTTTGCGAAGACTTAATACATTTGAAGTTTGGTTCCCTCAAGAGGTCTAGTATCTTTGTTTGCTTGGTTTCAATCCAAAGAATGAGAACTTCATCTTGACTCATAATGTTAAGTATTGGCTTTTTGTTAGTTAGATGGTTCTTATCCCTAGCTTTTACCTTATGCTTTATGATAGTCTCTTCTTCTTCTCCCATCTTCTTTAATTTAAAAAATCATCTTCCTCCTTTTGAAAACTCTTCTTGTTTTTTAACTTGAACCACTTTCATAATAAACTTGGACTTAGGTCCATGCATTTTCAAAAAAAAATTCATAAATAGACTTCAATCAACATTAATAATACCTTGACATTTTTTTGTGAGAAGACTAAAAATCAATCAATCTCATTCAAACTATTTTTCCATCTTGGCTTTCATCTTAAACTTTTCTCAAAAGATTAGACTCTTTTCAATCCTTGTAGTGATGCAAACAACTATACTTCTACAATATATAGTGAAGAGAGATATTTTCCACTTGGGTGTTGAGCGAGGCATTGTTGATTTTTAAAATCCAAGTCATATCCTCCATTTTGAGATGATGCAAATTCTCCTTTCTCATGATTGTGGGTAGTAAGTATGTTTTCCACATGGACAATGACGATGATGTCTTATCTCATAAAATTAACCAACACATTCGTGTTTTAAATTTTTGAAAGAGGAACTACGTGTACCCTTATCCCCTATTGCACGGAAGGTGGTACGTAGGCACTAAAGGTTCGCAACCGCGGCGGGTGCAAAAACCATAAAAAATACATTTCTTTTCTCACCTCCACCATCTAATTTTATATAACATTTTATAGCTAAAATATATAGATTTTACAAAGAGGTTCATGCGGAATACCGTAGATGTTTAGGATGCTAATACCTTCCCTTTGCATAACCAACCCCCTACCTTGAATCTTTCCCCCTCTTTTTGGGTTATTCGCTCTTTTCCCATTCCTTTGGAAATAATAAAGCGCGGTGGCGATTTTTTATTTTGATTTGTACAAGTCTAGTCAATCCAATGGCTTAGTCTTAAACATTTCTACCTCTACAGAAAAAAATGGCGACTTCACTGGGGAAAGATTGACCTCTTGCTGGTCCATCCCTAAGTGGGTTGAACCTATCTTTGTTTATATCTATATATGTGCTATTGTTGTTTATGTGTTATATGTTGTATATATGTTTGTCTATATTTTCTTGGTTTTTAGGGTACTTGGTGATTACTTATAAGTCCTATACCCGGACTTAGGCAAACTTTAAGATAGGACGGGCGGTATAGTCATGTTAACTTTGAGGGAGTAATCCCAAAAAAGGAGGAACGAGATCCCCCACTCAGTGGAGGCCCCTTTGACTGTAGTGCCGTTTACCGAGTAATCGGGAAGATGTGCTGCTTTCGTCCTGGGAGCCTACTGAAACTGGGGACCGTAGAATACCAAACCCATCTTGGCCTTTTAGGTGTAGTGCAGAAGCTATGACGGAGTAATCCGGAAATAGTTGTCACGCGATACTACGCTCGAACGAGTCTTTCTTGAGAATATTACTAATTACCGAGTTAATCGGGAAGTTGGTAATATCCGAAGGAAGGATGTAGACTCTGGGAACCTCTAGAACCTTGTTTGGCAGGTGATAATTTTTAGATAAACACCTTATGGGTAGTACCTTCGACCTCATGCTCGTGACGTTGAACCTATGAACCCTATATGTGTGGTCTTGTGTGTGATTGTTGCATCATGCATCCATGCACTCATAAGCATCTTTTGAAGAAATTTTATTTCATGGGACTTAAAAGTTGACCGTTTGTGAATATCTCAGGTGCTTTTTAACCATGGATTTTGGAAAAAGAAAGACCGAAAAATACAGTTTCAAGGATCCCAAGAGAGATGAGTTGATCAGTCTAATTCCCAAGATTGAGTGTTCTGCAGATTTTTGGAAGAAGTATGGATCCATCATTCCTCTTATGAAGCTAAAGATGAAGGAGGGAATTCTCTCGACCTTGGTTCAGTTCTATGATCTGATGTATCATTACTTTACTTTTCTCGACTATCAGCTGATGCCTACACTGGAGGAATATTCTTATCTGTTGGATTTACCCGTTACTGATCGTGTTCCTTTCACTGGTTTGAAGGGTGAACCAAAATCACATGAGATTGCTGCTTTGATTCATCTAGGGAAGTCTGAGGTGGAAGCCCATATGACTACTAAAGGAGGGATTAGAGGATTACCAGCCCAGTTCTTATTGGAGGAAGCTCGTTACTTTGCAAGGATGAAGAGTACAGTCGCTTTTGAGGCCATCTTTTCTCTACTTGCTTACGGGTTGTTCTTATTTCCTAATGTGGATAAGTTTGTTGATGTTAATGCTATCAGGATCTTCATGATTGGAAACCCAGTTCCTACATTGTTGGGTGATGCTTATTACTCTATTCATCTTCGGAATTCTTATCATGGGGGGATGATTATCTGTTGCACGCCTTTGTTGTACCGGTGGTTTATCTCTCATATGCCTCAGTCTGATGCTTTCTAGGATGTCAGGAAGGAAACCCGTTGGGCTCCTAAGATCATGGCACTTACTCACTCGGATATTGATTTGTATCATCGAGCTTACCAGGATGTAGAGATTATTGGCAGTTGTGGTGGTTTCCCCAATGTACCTCTTCTTGGTACAAAGGGAGGAATTAACTATAACCTTGTTCTTGCACGACGACAACTTGGTTATCCGATGAGGGATAAACCAAATAGTATTTATTTGAGTAGTTTCTTTCTGAAGGAGGGAGAAGACCATAGGGAAGCTAAGGAGTAGATTGTGAAGGCCTGGCGTCACATTCATAAGAAGAGTAGGAAAGACTTGGGACCTAGGGGAGCTGTTTCTTTGGAGCCATGTCTTTAGTGGGTCCAAACGAGAGCTATTCAATTGAAGATGCTGTATTCCCGGGAGACACCTATGTCTGATTTATTTGTGAAGACCACTCTTCCCTTATTGGATGATATAGAAGAGCTACAACTTGCTTTGGTCAGGATGCAGCAGGAAAAAGATGCTTGGAAGAACAAGTGCCAAACTTTAGAGATTTCCTTTAGAGCAGGCTTGAAGGAGAAGGAAGATTTGATTGAGATTCTTGAGAGTTGGGATGTAGAGATGATGGAGAGGAAAGGGGATTTATTTTCTCCTAAGCCTCAATCAGATGCTGATTACTCATTTCCTGATTCATGTGATTGGAAGGAGGTTGCCACCAGGTATGCGGAAGAAAACCAGAGGTTGAAGGCTCAGGTTGCTAGGCTTACAGGGAAGCGCCGACGTATAGAGTGATCTCCGACAACTTTACTTCTCAGGGTTTTAGAATTTATTTTCATCTTGTACTTGGGATTATTGAGACTTGTAACCTATTTTGAAGTTATTATAATAAAAAAAATCAGTATTTCAAATGCGTTATTACTTTGATATTTGCAATGTGTATATAAATCTTAAAGTCCCTTGAAATATATTAAAAACAAATCATACACATTGCATATAATGCATCATATTGCACATATTTCTTGCATTTGGTATGCATATCCAGGCGTCTTACCAAGCATCTTTACTTCCTTCAGCAAGTTGACTCACCACTACAACACTCGGGCTAATTTCAGAAGAAAGATGGACAACCTAGAACAAGAGAATCGTGAGTTGTGCGAGGAAGTCTCTGCTTTTAAGGCCGGAATGGCCAATCTTACTACTCTGATGGAATCTCTGGTGGATGCTCAGAATCAGCCACCGAGTGTTCAACCTCAACCAACAAGGGCTACTGCTGAAGCTCCGATTGTTCCTGTGTCTGTTACCCCAGTTGTTGTTCAGAATCGCATGCCTCAAGGTTATCCATGGGGAATTCCAGAGAAATTTTCACCTGAAGGTTTCAATCTTGGTCCTCAAGATACTCCAATTGTTCAGACTATTGTTACTCCTGCACCTCCTGTGGTGCATGCTGCTCCTGCTGCACTTCCGTCAGTGAATATGGTTCTGTTTGTTAATGATGATGTGTGTCGTCCTTTTCCTCCACCAAGTGAAGACTTGGGTCTCTATGATAGAAAGGATGATTTTCAAGAGCAATTTGACAAGATGCAGAGGGAGATGAAGGCCCTCAGGGGAAAAGAGTTATTCGGGCAGAATGTGAATGAATTATGTTTGGTCCCGAATGTTAAGATACCTGCAAAGTTTAAGGTCCCGGAGTTTGAGAAGTACAAGGGCAACACTTGGCCTCATGATCATCTAGTAATGTATGTAAGGAGAATGTCTACCCATACTGATGATCAGCGTCTGCTGATTCACTTTTTTCAGGATAGTTTGACCGGTGCTGCACTGAAGTGGTATATGAGTTTGGACAACATCAATATTCGTACTTTTAATGACTTGGGAGAAACATTTATCAGACAATACAAGTACAACGTGGACATGGTGCCTGACTGTGATCAACTCAGGGACATGGTTCAGAAAGACAGGGAATCATTCAAAGAATATGCACAGAGATGGCGTGAGGTAACCGCCCAAGTGATTCCTCCCATGGAAGAGAAGGAGATGACTAAGATTTTCTTAAAGACTCTGGGTGCTTTCTACTATGAAAGGATGGTAGCAAGTGCACCAAGTGACTTTACTGAAATGGTAGGCATGGGTATCCGCTTAGAAGAGGCTGTAAGAGAGGGTCGTTTAACGAAGAGTGAAGGATCTAGAGGTGCGAAGAAGCCATCTTATGGGTTTACCAAGAAGAAGGAAGGGGATGCAAATGCTATTATTCAAGAGAGGATGGTTAATCCTCCTAGAAGAAATTATCAGCATCATCAGCAAGTCGCCTCAGTTACTCCAGTTGTTAGTGTAGCTCCAACCACCATTTCTTATCAGAGACCATCCCAGCAGGGGAATCAAGGGCATAATCAAAGAAGGGAGAGTTATGACCCTATTCCTATGAGTTATACAGAGTTACTACCGGCATTGATTCATAAGAAGTTGGTTCATACCCGACCACCTCCCTCAGTACCATCACCATTGCCTTGGTATTACAAGGCAGACCAAACATGTGCTTTTCATTAGGGAGCACCAGGGAATAATGTTGAGAATTGTTATCCTTTAAAGACTGAGGTGCAGAAATTGGTGAAGTCTAGTATTCTATCTTTCAAGGATGTGGGTCCTAATGTGAAAGACAATCATCTACCCAAGCTTGGAGGAGCAAATGTTGGGAATATGGTGGCCGGTTGTCCAGGCGACTTCCAGATTTTTTATATTCATCTAGTTAGAGAAGATTTGGTGAAAATGCATGCAGACCTCTGTGAATTTAGCTACTACACGCATGACCCTTTCAGTTGTGCAATTTGCAGTACAGACATACAAGGTTGTGACAAGATAAAGGCTGGTTTACAAGAGATGATGGATGAGGGCCTCATCCACATAATCAGGCCTAGGGCAGAGTATGAAGAGGAGCTGAATATGGTTTCTGGATGTCCTGGAGAGTTCAGAATTTTTGACGTGGAGTATATTAATGAGGATCTTGTACAATTGCATGCTACTTTCTGCCACTTATCTGGTCAGGTGGAACATTAGTATGGATCTTTCTGAATTTGCTGTCAAGACTCCCGAGGATGTTGTATTGTGAAGAAAGGTGTTCAGTTATTATTGTATAATGGAACTATCAAGGTTACGGGTCAAAGGGATGATTACCATGAAGTTGATATGATTTAGGTTTGTTTGGCTGAAGAAGATTCGGATGATGAGTATGCCTTTGCAGATGAGTATTTCTCCTCAGATGAGGATTTGTTTTCCAGAGATGACTCAATAGTGACTAATTATGTTGAAGAAGGGGTAAACATCATTGTGCCTTGTTTTGGTGCTCCCGCCCATTTTGAAGTTGAGTATTACAGCAAGTCAGTTGTTACCCCATTGGTGATTAGTTTGCCGGGTCTGGTTCCCTACAAGTCAGATAAGGCTGTACCCCACAAGTATAATGTTACAATCTTAGAGGATTGTGTGGAAGTTCCCATCCAGCCAATGCCTGATGTTGGAAATATAGCTGAGACTACCAGAGTGACCCGCAGCGGTCATGTGTTCGCACCAGTTGTTCATGGGGATGTAAGCACAGGAAAGAAAATTGTTGAGAATGTTGAACCCAAGAAGGTTACGGGTGAATCTAGTGAAGCTATGTTAGAGAAAGAAGTGGATGATATTTTGAAGATAATCAAGATGAGTGACTACAAAATCGTAGATCAGCTACTGCAGACTCCTTCAAAAATATCTATCTTGGCTTTGTTGATGAACTCCTCTGCTCAAAGAGAATCCATGATGAGGGTACTGGATCAAGCTTTTATGGAAAGTGACATGCCTATAGACCAAATCAGCAGTGTAGTAGGGAACATTACGTCATGTAATAACCTGAGTTTCTGCGATGATGAATTTCCAGATGAAGGAAGGAATCACAACCTAGACCTCCACATTTCTATGAACTGCGAGAATGATTCATTATCCAATATGCTGATTGATAATGGATCTGCATTGAAAGTTATACCGAGGAGCATGCTTATGAAGTTGAAATATCAAGGGACGCCCATGCGCCCAAGTGACATTATTGTGAAAGCGTTTGATGGATCAAGGAAATCTGTTATTGGTGAAGTGGACTTGCCTATTCATATAGGCCCACATTTGTTTCAGATTACTTTCCAGGTCATGGATATTGTACCCGCTTATAGCTATTTGCTATGAAGGCCGTGGATACATGAGGCAGGGGCTGTTACTTTAACTTTACACCAGTGAAGTTTGTACGTGAAGGAAAAGTGGTAATCATAAATGGAGAACAGGCATTATTGATATCTCATTTATCCTCTTTCAGCATTGTGGAGGCGGATGAAGCTACTATTGGAACCCTGTTCCAAACTTTATCCGTTGACAACATAAGAGGAAATGAGAATTCCATGGTTTCGCTTAAGGATATGCAACAAGTTATGCGTAAAGTTCATAGTGAAGTTTGGGGACAGATTATGGATCCACTTGTAAACAAGAATAGAGTCGGCTTAGGGTTCTCTTTGAAGAATGACAAAGGTAAGAGCATGAAGCTAAATTCTGCTGCAGGCAAGTATCAAGACATCTTCCGTAGTGGGGGTTATCTTTATACAACTGTTTATGGGATTAACGCCATTGTAGAAGATGAAGCAGAGCCGAAAATGCCAAATTACGTGACGCACGGAGTTAGGGTTCAGAACTCGATCACCATTGATGTTTCCTCTTGCATACATGTTTCAAAGTAATTTGTTTTGTTAATTTTATTGAAAATCTTTCACTCTTCCCAAGGTGGAAGTATTAATATTGTATGGGCTTATCTGTTTGCTGTGACTTTTAAAATCAATAATAAAAATTGTCTTTGTTTCTCAAGTTGTGTCTTTATTTTTTGCTTTTTCTTGGAAAATGGTAATCAGAAAAAAGCCTTTCAAAATAAATAATAACTGCAATTCAATATGCATGATCACTTGTTATATGTGTCAGTTTCTAAAAGCAATCATAAATCATATGTGCTGATTAATTAAAAAACTCGTTGAATACAATGACCCTGCACCCTCTCCCAACTTTGAATGTCCTGTGTATGGGGCCGAAGAAGAAGACTATGATGAGATTCCAGAAGAGGTCTCATGGTTGCTTGAACGCGAGGAGAGTGCCATTCAGCCATATAAAGAACCATTGGAAGTAATCAATTTGGGTTCAGAAGAAGATCCTAAAGAAGTCAAGATTGGAGCATTGTTACATCCTGATGTGAAGAGTAGGATGATTAAGTTGTTGGAAGAGTATGTGGATATCTTCGCTTGTTCTTATCAAGATATGCCTGGTCTAGATACAGATATTGTAGAGCACCATTTTCCGTTAAAGCCAGAGTGTCCGCCAATCAAACAGAAACTGAGAAGAACTTACACAGATATGGTAGTGAAGATCAAAGAGGAGGTTCTAAAGCAAATTAATGCCAGTTTTCTTGTGACGTCAGTGTATCCTCAATGGATCGCCAATATTGTCCCAGTACCAAAGAAAAATGGAAAAGTCCGCATGTGCGTAGATTACAGAGATCTAAATAAAGCTAATATAAAATATGATTTTCCATTGCCACACATTGACATGTTAGTGGATAACACAGAAAAATTCAAGGTTTTCTCGTTCATGGACGTTTTTCCAGGTATAATCAAATAAGAATGACTCTAGAGGATATGGAAAAAACAACGTTTATCACACCCTGGGGAACATTCTATTACAGAGTGATGCCCTTTGGGTTGAAGAACGCTGGTGCAACATACCAGAGGGCTATGACAACCCTATTCCATGATCTGATGCACAAGGAAATTGAAGTATATGTTGATGATATGATTGCTAAATCCCAGACTAAAGAAGGGCATGTAGAAGATTTGTTGAAGTTGTTTCAACGTTTGAGGAAGTATCGTCTATGCTTGAATCCAAATAAATGTACCTTCGGTGTTCGATCGGGAAAATTGTTGGGTTTCATTATTAGCCAGAAAGGAATTGAAGTTGACCCTGATAAAGTCAAACAATTCAAGAGATGCCATCGCCAAGAACTGAAAAAGCAAGTCAGAGGGTTCTCGGGCGTTTGAATTATATTTACAAATTCATTTCCCACATGACTGCAGCATGTGAACCGATCTTTAAGTTGTTAAAGAAAGATCAAGGTTGTGTGTGGATGGATGACTGCCAAAGGGCATTTGAAAGTATTAAAGAATAGCTGCTTGAACCTCTTATCTTGCTCCCTCCTGTTGAAGGAAGACCATTGATTATGTATCTTATAGTGTTAGATAATTCCATGGGCTGTATTCTGGGACAACAAGATAAAATAGGTAAGAAAGACTACGCCATTTATTATCTTAGTAAAAAGTTTACTGATTGCGAGTCGCAGTATTCCATGCTGCAAAAGACATGTTATGCTCTGGCCTGGGAGGAAAAATGTTTGCGGTAGTATATGTTGAATCACACCACTTGGTTGATCTCCAAAATGGATCCAATCAAGTACATTTTTGAAAAGCCTACTCTTACCGGGAGAATTGCTCGCTGGCAGATGCTATTATCTGAATATGATATTGAATACCGCACTCAAAAAGCCTATAAAAGTAGCGTGTTGGCATATTATCTTGCTCACCAACCAGTTGATGATTATCAGTCTGTGAAGTATGATTTCCTCGATGAGGATGTGATGTTTCTGAAAGTGAAATATTGTGATGAACCATTGCCTGAGGAAGGTCCTGATCCTGAATCTCGTTGGAGTATGATATTTGATGGAGCTGTGAATGCTTATGGTAAAGGAATTGGTGTTGTGATTGTCACTCCACATGGATCACACATTCCTTTTACTGCAAGGTTGACATTTGATTGTACTAATAATATGGCAGAATATGAGGCTTGCATCATGGGTCTCGAGGAAGCTATTGACCTCAGAATTAAAATTCTAGATGTGTATGGAGATTCAACTTTGGTAATAAATCAGATTAAGGGAGAATGGGATACTCGCCACTCTGGATTGATCCCTTACAAAGATTATGCTAGAAGATTGTTACCCTTCTTTAATAAAGTTGAATTACACACATTCCTTGAGATGAAAATCATATGGCGGATGCTCTGGCAACTCTGGCTTTTATGTATCAAGTGAATGCTTGGAATGATATACCTCGAATTATGGTTCGGCGACTGGATAGGCCCTATCATGTGTTTACAACAGAGGAGGTAGTAGACGAGAAACCTTGGTATTATGATATCAAGCTTTTTCTTCAAACTCAGGAATACTCGATTGGTGCATCGAATAAAGATAGAAAGACATTGAGAAGATTGGCTGGAAGTTTCTTCCTCAGTGAAAATGTGTTGTACAAGAGAAATTATGACATGGTCCTGCTCAGATGCGTGGATAGACACGAAGCAGACATGTTGATGCATGAGATTCGTGAAGGCTCATTTGGCACTCATGCCAATGGACATTCAATGGCTAAGAAGATGCTAAGAGCAGGTTACTATTGGATGACAATGGAATCTGATTGTTACAAATTTGCAAAGAAGTGTCATAAATGCCAGATTTATGCGGACAAGGTTCATGTGCCTACGACACTTCTCAATGTGATCTCTTCCCCATGGCCTTTGTCTATGTGGGGTATTGACATGATTGGGATGATAGAGCCCAAGGCTTCGAATGGACACCGTTTATCTTGGTAGCAATTGATTACTTCACCAAGTTCGTGGAGGTTGCTTCATATGCTAATGTTACTAAGAGTGTAGTTGTATGCTTTATTAAAAATAATCTTATATGTTGGTATGGTGTGCCGAGCAGAATTATCACTGACAATGGCTCGAATTTGAACAACAAAATGATGATAGAACTTTGTGACGAATTTAAGATTATCCATCACAATTCATCTCTGTACAGGCCAAAGATGAATGGGGATGTCGAAGCTGCTAATAAGAATATCAAGAAGATTATCCAGAAAATGGTTGTTACTTATAAGGATTGGCTCCCTTTCGCTTTGCATGGATATCGAACATCTGTCTGCACTTCGACAGGAGCCACCCCGTTCTCCCTTGTGTATGAAATGGAAGTTGTGCTCCCAATCGAGGTTGAGGTTACCTCTTTGCGTGTGATAATGGAGACCAAGTTGTCAGAGGCTGAATGGGTCCAGAACTGGTTTGACCAATTGAATTTGATTGAAGAAAAGAGAATGACGGCTTTGTGTCTTGTCCAATTATATCAGAAGAGAATGAAGAAAGCTTTTGATAAGAAGGTCAAACCTCATGAATTTAGAGAAGGCGACCTCGTGCTCGGGAAGATCATGTCTTTTAACACTAATTCTAGGGGCAAGTGAACTCCCATTTTGAAGGCCCATATGTTGTCAAGAAATCCTTCTCTGGTGGTGCATTAATTCTTGAAACTATGGATGGCGAGGAGTTCTCACGTCCCATGAATGTTGATGCAGTCAAGAAATACTTCGCCTAAAGAAATAAAAGAACAACTCGCTAAGTTAAAAACTAGAAAGGGCGACTTAGGCAAAAAAGAGCATCTCAGTAGGCCGAAAACCCAAAAGGGCGGTCTAGGAAAAAGTTAGAGACATAAACAGAATAAATTTCCCACTAAGTTGAAAACCCGCAAGGGAAGCCTAGGAAAAAGTTAGGGACTTTCTTGGCAAGTAGCTACATCAGACAAGACTTGATCATTGAAGAAACAATCTTCTTGGATCCTCATCATACTTCAACAGAAGCTGCTGCTCAGGATGTCAAAAGTTGTTAGAGGGGATAGTGGTCATTGTATCTCAATGTATCTTTTCCATTATATATTACCAATTTCTGAACTTTGTAATTATCCATGGAGTCTCGCCATTCGCAGACTACCATTCTATTAATGAAATTTGAGCTTTTACCCAATTCTTTGTATTTCTTATTTTATTCAGCTTGCAAAGACTCTATTTATTATTGATAATAACTTTCAAAAGCGAAAATATTAAATAACAAAATTTATTTTCAAAAAGAACTTACAATTTGCTTTTACTTCAAAACTTGTGACGCAACAGAAAAATAAAAATGGTGATCCCAGGAAGGGACGAACTCCTATTGCTTTAAGAAGTTTTATTTCCCGGAGAAGTTTTTCTCAAGATGTTTCACCGTATAGGGTTTTTAACTCCAGTACCCCCGATCAAGTTTTGGTTCAGTTCTTCTCTTTCCTGAGTTTGCATGATATGAAGATTCAATCCAAGATTTCTCCAGTGAAGGTTTCGTTTGTTTAATAGAAGTTCTTTCTTCCCAGAGAAGTTGGTACAATGATTACTCTCGAAGAATACGGGCCTCTGTTTTCCCCAGTGAAGAATGTATATTGATTTTTCCTTTGTGAATATGGTGTTGACCTCCCCAATGAAGTCGACACGAATCCCCCAGTAAATGTTTTGATGATTTGATGCCTGTCTGCCCCACTTGAAATTGATTTTTCAAATCCCCGGTAGAGGCGTTACTTTTGAATATATTTGATTCCCCGTTGAAGTCTGGGTGCTATTCCCTGGTAAATCCTGGAGAAGGATGTTGTATCTCTATATTTGTACTAATTGGTCGCTATGTTTTGTTTACTTTCGGATTACGTTTCTCCCCGGTAAAGTTAAACCGGGAAGTAGGTTTTGTTTCCTCGGTTGGCGCTTACTTTTTCTTGGATTGTTCATCTTGAATGTAACTTAGCCGAGTGTTGGTTATGCCCGAGTTGGTTTGGCCTGTTTACTCCCAGTGTCATATATTTGTTTTGTCAACATATGCGCAATAACACTCATACATTCTTACATGCATCATGCATAGCTGAAATTGGAAAATCATCGCTTATTCACATTTTGTTGACATATTACCCTGTTTTGCAGAGTTATGTTGTCCTCTCTCTAATAGAGTATTGGCCTTAAACAGAAAGTGTATATTCTTTCAATTTCCCCACTGAGTTATCCCTCGTGGAAGAATTTTCCATTAGCCTTCTTGTACAGCTCTTTGTATGGATGATTTGGGTTTCCCTCTTGAGTTTATTTCTCAAACTAAGTTTTTCGGACGACTGTCTCATTCCAGTTTATTTCTGGTTTAAATCTTTGATCCTCGAAAATATTATCACGTTGGATTTCTGCAAGCTTCGAGCATTGGTTTGAGAATGTGCATTTATTTTGCACGAGAAGACTTTATCTCGTGAGAAGGAGTATATTGGCATTTCCCCAGGAAGTCATGGTTCTTTCCCCAGAAAGTCATTTTTACAAACCTTCCTATAATAGCAAGTAGCAGGTCTCTTTATTTGAGCATCTTATACGTCCCTGTAAAGGTCGACGTTACTTTTTTTTGCTATCTTCTCTATGAGTGGATAGTTTACATTTTATTGTCAAATTACTCCCATGGATGGCAAGACTTCCAATATTGTAGAGACAGTTCATTGTGAAATCTTTACAAATGGTAGTCTCTTTATTTGAGACAACTTATATATTACCCTTTCCAGGCAGAGTGCCTTGGTTAAAGAAGAAGTTGAGACCCGTTCTAGGTGAAATGCCAGAATTTTGGGGAAACTTGTTATCTTTTTTCTACCCTCAATGAATATTGGTAGTTCATTGTCAGTGAACGGCGGTGCTATGATATATTCTCTCTCTACCTTCAGTGAAAGTTGGTAGGTAACCTTTAGTGAAAGTTGGTGATTGTTATCTTTTTGCTACCTTCAGTGAATGTTGGTAGTTCATCATTAGTGAACGGCGATACTATGATATCTTTTCTCTCCACCTTTAGTGAAAGTTGGTAGGTCACCTTCAGTGAAAGTTGTTGATTGTTATCTTTTTGCTACCCTCAGTGAATGTTGGTAATTCATCATCAATGAACGGCGATGCTATGACATATTCTCTCTCTACCTTCAGTGAAAGTTGGTAGGTCACCTTCAGTGAAAGTTGGTGCTTGTTATCTTTTTGCTACCCTCAGTGAACGTTGGTAGTTCATCGTCATTGAACTGTGATGTTATGATATTTTGTCTCTACCTTCATTGAAAGTTGGTAGGTCACCTTCAGTGAAAGTTGGTGCTTGTTATCTTTTTTCTACCTTCAGTGAACGTTGGTAGTTCACTGTCAGTGAACGGCAGTGTTATGATATTTTCTTTTCTCTCTACCTTCAGTGAAATTTGGTAGTTCATCGTCAGTAAACATCGATGATTTCTTCTCTCTACCTTCAGTGAACGTTGGTAACTCATCGTCAGTGAACGTTGGTGTTGTTATTTCTTTCCTCTTTCTGCATTCAGTGAACGTTGGTAGTTTCGCCTTTAGTAGGAGTTGGTGTATCCTTGAACATTTTACCCTCCTTTCTAAGTCGAGCCTTTTGATCCACCAGTAATTTATTTTCCTAGTTGGGTTGCTCTCTTGTTTCTTTATTTTGTTACATCCCCAGCAGTGTTTTACATCCCGTTGAAGTTGCCCATATGCACTCATATTCATAAGCATTGCATGGCATATTAGGGCCAGAAATAGGATTTGTTTTATATTTAAGTATCTCCGATCGCGTCGACACGAAGATTTTTAACCTTCCTATCTCCGGATAGAAGAAACTTAAATAAGGGCAGCTGTTGTACCCTAATTTTTGCCCCTAAGATTCCTTCATCATACCATGTTGATTCAATCACAAAAAGATCACATTAGGGCTTTTGGTTATTCTCCCTATCTTTAGTTTTGCTCTTTGAGGAATCACCAAGCACCTTGACTTGTTTTCTTTTGTGATCATGAATATTTTGTCTTATCTTTTCCTTTTAATTAATAAAATGCAATGTTGGGTTTTCTTCCTTATTACTAATGTAGGTAAAGGCAATGAGGCTTAGTAGGTTGATCCATGGGTTCATGAGTTTATTTCCATGCCCTGCTCAATGAAGCTTGAGAAGGTTAAACCTCACCTTCGGATTTGTTTTGAAAGAAATGGCATGGCAAGGTTATTTTGGTTCACCACATTTAAAATTTATCAAGATTGATTCAAAAGCACAAAGGGTTTATTGAAGAAGTTGTCATGCTTAGACAAGGCTTTGTTCCCATTGGTCACAATTGCATATTTCTCTCAATTCTCAAGATATGGAAATGGTTTTGGTGGCTATGAGTTCTCATTTTCATCCTCAACAACTTCTATTTACAAAACACTTGTATTGGTACAAGAAGGTGGTTCAAAATTGTCAAGTTTCTTCCAAGCATTTTCTTGATCTAGGAGCTAAGGTTTTGAACTTCAAAGAAGCATATCTTGCTCATCTTTTGGTATTTTTGAGTGATTCCAAAAACATCATTCTCTTCAAAGGTTTATCAACAAATCACTTCAAAAATTTCAAGGATTTTCCATGTGGAAGAAACTTGATAATGAAGAAAGATTATAAGTCCTCTAGATGAATCCCCAATTTCTCATGTGTGACTTCAAATGATCATAACTTGGTCATTTTTTATCACCTTGAGCCCATTATTTTTCCATAATAATCTTGAGGATGTGAGTTTTATTCCTTCTTTGATATTCAAAGTTAGAAAATGGATGTAAGTTTCCCTAAGGATACAAAAGATTATAGGTCATTTCATGATTTTTGCCAATTTCAACAACTGATAACTCTCTCAATTTTTGGATATTTTGAGTGGTTCAAGTTTCAAACTGTCATTAAATAGGTCTATTTCATGCCATCTTTTTTAGTCAAGAGCAAATTCCAAGTTGAAGGCAATGTTTGGATGCAAAACATTATAGGTCACTTTTGAAGGAAAAGTTGAAATATTTCTAAGTATGGAAAGTCAACTTCTTTTTTCCAACTTTGACTCAATGCAACTTTCAGCTCAAGCATCCATTTGATTACATTCTTTTTCCATTGCAAAGCTTGTAACCTCATATTTCTAAAGTATCAAGAATCATGCCTTAAGTCCCCTTGAGCTGAGAATGCCATTGGATTGAACTTGGTAACTTGGAACTGAAGTTTCTCCATAAGTCAGAATTTGAAATCTTTGTTTTGGCTTCTAATCACAAGTTTTCTATGCGTTTTTTCCTCTAAACATGTTTAGTGAAGTTCCAGAATTGATTAGCACAACAAAACACGCGTTTTGGATGAGTTTTGATCAAATTAGAAGTCACACTTTTCTTGTTTCCAACTTCACACGATTTCCCTCCAAACTTCATCATTTCACACGCTTGGACATTCCATTTGATTCCCTATAAATAGAGGGTCATCCCCCATTCATTTCCTCAAGCTTGGATAGCCAGAATCACCCTGCCAAACTTGTTCCATAACTCAAAATTCTGCTACTTCGAAATCTATTCTCAAACTTTTTTTAATCCATTTTTCCATCAATTCACCTTCCTTGATCTTCCCTGGAGCTAACCATATAATTACATTCAAGAATCGTGCCCTATATTGCTCCATAGAAGTCCAGTTTCAGAGCTTTGCAACTCAACTTTAATAGGTGGGTTCCTGCATCAATTCTTCAAAACTTTGATATCATTGTGATGCTTTCATTGTCCTGGTTCTAGTTGTAACACTTACTTTTATCTGGAAACATGTTTTGACCATGAAATTTCAAATCCCTTTTCAAAACTTTCCTTCCAAATTGCTTGAGCTACAGTTTATAGAAATTTGTCGCGAAGGTGTGGTTGTCTTCATCTTGAAGAGACGAAGCGAATGACATAGGTCTGAGCTTCTGATTTTACAGTTTGAGAGACTTGTAATTCACGTTGGCTGGAGGTTGAAGATGACCAACGTGTCATCTTCCAACCAATGATGGTGCGCCAGGTCCACTTGATCTATTTACTAACACGTTTTGACATTGATCAGATGGCTCATCTTTTTTTTTATTTTTTATTTTCTTTTCTGATTTTCATATTTAATTGTTTTAAATTTAAAAAAATCGTAGAAAATTCATTTTTAGTCCAAAAAAACTAAAAAAATTGTGAAAAATATTTTTGATTTTTCTCTTTCTGATTTTTATTTTTTCACAATTTTATTTTGTGTTTTGGTATTTTTTATAAATTTTCACTTTATTTTATTTATTTTAAATGTTTAAAAATACTTTTATGAATTTTTAAATTCTGAAAAAATATGGAGTAATCCAATGATATTGTGACAAATATTGGTGACCTCATTTTATTTTTTCTTCTGATTTTGTTATTTTTTTTATCATTTTTGGTTTATTTTACTCATTTTTTTTAGTTTTAAAAATAGTTTCTGACTTTTAAAAATTACCAAAAATTTTATGAAATCAATTTAATTCATTTATGATTTTTCTATGGTCTTACTTTTTATTTCTTGATTAATTTGAATATAGTTAATTTTTTCTCTTTTATTTCTATTTTAAAACTTCTTTTTAAAATAAAAAAAACCTTTTTATGTATATATTAAATGCAATATTATTTTGTGATTATTTTCTGGCTGATCTTGGATTAAATTTTTAATCATGAACTTTGTTAACATCATTGGATCCATGGTGTTGAGGCTAACTCCACAAAAATGGATGAATAATTTTAATAATAGTTTGATTTAAATTTAATTCAAATGTGGTTTGTATATTTTCTCTCATCCCTCTTCATCACATCCCTTTCTTATTGCACTAAGTGTTATTAGAGCATGATCTTTATATCATGTCTTAAAACAAATGGTGCATAGATTGCTATTGATCAGCCTCAAAATAGGTGCGACTTCTATATAAGTCCACTTATGATTGCTTAACATAGCGCTAAATTTTGTCTCGATTCGAATAAATAATCATTTATTGCCCAAACTTATGTTTGGAAGCCCGAGTATGTTAATTTGATCTGTTTGATCCAATAACCTTGAGATTCATTGTGTGGAGGCTTTGGTTCTACCAATCCTCTAATGGATCTACAATACTTTAGGTCAACGCGGATCACTTAAACATCGTTGATCATTAAATGGTACTTCTAAGGATTCCAAGTGGATGATATACTTGACAAAAAGAAAATGCAACTTGTTGTGTGGAGGCGTTGGTTCTACCAATCCTCTAATGAGTTCCAAATGCAAGTTTCAAGATGGTCATCAAACTAACCACTAATTATTAATTTTTTTCATTTTAAGCCTTTTATTTTTTATGCTTGATGTACCATTTACTTTAAGCATTACATTTCATGTTATTTGTATTTTGCTCACTTGAGCATTTATATCCTTGTTATCTTTGTTTTGCTAACTTGAGCTTTTTTTTTAAGACACCTAATAATCAACATAAAACATAAAAAGCCTTAATGATACTTGGACTATTTGGTTACTATCCTTGGCATTATGGAATATTGGACTTCTTGGACTTAGGATTAGAGACCTTGTCATATGTTGGAGACCTTGACCTTAATTGATATTTTATCTGGAGTTCTTGAGGTTTACCTCAAGGCATTGGGTTGTTTGTTTGTTTTGTGTACAGGTTATTGTGATTACATACTTTGTTTATAATCTGGAATTCACCTGTATACAGCCGTTACTCTGTCCAATTTTTGTAAAGACTTAATACATTTGAAGTTTGGTTTCCTCAAGAGGTCTAGTATCTTTGTTTGCTTGGTTTCAATCCAAAGAGTGGGAACTTCATCTTGACTCATAATGTCAAGTATTGGCTTTTTGTTGGTTATATGGTTCTTATCCCTAGCTTTTACCTTATGCTTTAGGATAGTCTCTTCTTCTTCTCCCATCTTCTTTAATTTCAAAAATCTTCTTCCTCCTTTTGAAAACTCTTCTCGTTTTTTAACTTGAACCACTTTCATAATAAACTTGGACTTAGGTCCATGCATTTTCAAAAACATTTTCATAAATAAACTTCAATCAACATTAATAATGTCTTCACATTTTTTTGTGAGAAGACTAAAAATCAATCAATCTCATTCAAACCATTTTGCCATCTTGGCTTTCATCTTAAACTTTTCTCAAAAGATTACACTCTTGTCAATCTTTGTAGTGATGCAAACAACTATACTTCTACAATATGTAGTGAAGAAAGATATTTTCCACTTGGGTGTTGAGCGAGGCATTGTTTATATTTAAAATCCAAGCCATATCCTCCACTTTGAGATGATGCAAATTCTCATTTCTCATGATTGTGGGTAGTAAGTATGTTTTCCACACGGACAATGACGATGATGTCTTATCTCATAAAATTAACCAACACGTTCGTGTTTTAAATTTTTGAAAGAGGAACTATGTGTACCTTGATCCCCTATTGCACGGAAGGTGGTACGTAGGCACTAAAGGTTCGCTACCGCGGAGGGTGCAAAAACCATAAAAAAATACATTTCTTTTCTCACATTCACCATCTATTTTTATATAACATTTCATAGCCAAAATATATAGATTTTACAAAGAGGTTCCTGCGGAGTACCGTAGATGTTTAGGGTTCTTATACCTTCCCTTTGCATAACCAACCCCCTTACCTTGAATCTTTCCCCCTCTTTTTGGATTATTCTCTCTTTTCCCATTCCTTTGGAAACAATAAAGCGCGGTGGCGATTTTTAATTTTAATTTGTACAAGTCTAGTCAATCCAATGGCTTAGTCTTAAACATTTCTACCACTACAAGGTCCATGGTGCATAATAACATTAGGTTTAGAAATAGGCTAGTCTCCCTTTAAATTTTCTTTCTCCTTTTTGCATTTGCATTAAAACAAAAACTTCTTTTCAAACTTCAAAATACTTTAAAAATTTACTCATGGGAATCATACTTTTGTTGAGTACGGGAGATGATAAGCGGGTCTCTTCTCGATCTTATTGTTCTTCCATCTCAGGCCTAGGTATGGTTCAAGTCTCAAAGACTCCTTTCATGGATAAGTATAAAAGTGGCTAATATCTCTCTCTTGAGGTCAACTAGTCATTATCTGCAACAAAATTCAAACCTACTCAAACCTTTTTGTGCGTTCAAGCACCCTTTCTCTAAAACCCTTTTCGGGTAACGATATGATTAATTTACTTCTGTGCCAACGCATAAGTCTCCAAAGGTCGAGCTGCGGCAGAAGGCGGAATTAACATTATCCATAAAAAACACAAAACCAACAAAAACATGTGAGCCGAACTACGGTAGCTCTGATTCCTAAAAAAGGATACTAGGCATTGCGGTAGGGCCCAAGCAAGTAAACCTTTATTTTCCCTACATTCTTTTCTCCTTTCTTTTGCATGCATTCTCCCTTTATCAATAGTAAACAGTAAGCATAGAATTTACACACCCATAAAATTAGAACAACAAGAGTGGATACCGTAGAGTACTACGGGTGTGTGGGGTGCTAATACCTTCCCCTCGCGTAACAGACTCCCTTACCCGATCTCTCGGTCGCAAGACCGTGACTTCTCCCTTCTTAGGTTTTCTCGATGTTTACCTTTCCCTTCATATGGGATAAAAGACGTTCGATGGAGACTTCCTTATTTGATGATTTTCAGCCGGTTGTTTCATGCGCTTCACTGCTAGGACAAATACTTAAGGATAATTGGCAATTAATAAGAAGTGGGATAGAGATTGGCTTACAGTCTTGCATGTTGAAGCGCCTCAAGACTTTACGAAGATAATTCTTCTGAGATAGCCAAATCTTCCTATCTTTTTTGTCTCGATGAATTTGCATCCCTAAAATCTTGTTTGCAGGTCCCAAATCCTTCATATCAAACTCCCTAGCCAACTGTGCCTTCAATTCTTGGATTGATCTTTATTGGGGCCTGCCACCAACATGTTGTCCACATACAACAACAAAATAATGAAATCATCATTATCTAACCTTTTTTAATACATGCAATGATCTGAACTCAGTCTGTTGTATCCAAGGCTCATGATGAAGGAATCAAATCTCTTGTACCAACACCTGGGTGCTTGCTTTAAACCGTATAGAGATTTGGTCAACCTACAAACCAAGTTTTCTTTTTCTTTTTCTTCAAACCCTTCTGGTTGGAGCATATATATTTCCTCTTCAAGTTCTCCATGAAGAAATACATTATTCACATCTAACTGCTCAAGATGTAAATCAAATATGGCACATATTGCAAGAAATACTCTGATAGTAGTAAGTCTTACCACTAGACAGAATATCTCATTGAAATCAATGCCTTCTTTATGAGTATATCCTTTGACCACCAGTCTTGCACGATATCGTTCCAATTGATCGTTGCCATCTAGTTTAATTTTGAACACCCATTTGTTTCCAATGGCTTTCTGACCTTTGGGAAGTTCAACAAGTTCCCAAGTGTTGTTCCTATGTAAGGCTTCAATCTCCTCCTACATTGCTGCCATCCATAGAGAAGTATCTGAACCATTTAGTGCCTCATGAAAGGTTGATGGTTCTCCATCTCCTAATAGAAGACAATATGCATCATGACTAGTCATCACATACTCCAATTTCCATGATGGTTTCCTTATCTAATGTGATGTACGTCTAGGTATAACATCATCGGCTTATTCTGGTTCTTGTACCTCGTGATCTGGTTTCAGTTCTGCTTCAAAAGAATCTTCTTATCCAGACTTTCCATCTATATGAATAGTAGTAACATGTTTAGGCGTGCCGTCATTTTCCTGCTTAATTTACAGTTCATTTTCTACAAATATTACATCCCTGCTGACAATAATCTTGTGGACAGTGGGATCCCATCGACGATACCGGTTAACACCATCAACATAGCCCAAGAATATGAATTTTCTAGATTTAGGATCCAGTTTGGTTCTTTCTTGGGAGTTGTACATCATGTACACAGAACAACCAAACACATATGGAGAAGAATAATTTTCTAGCTTTTTATTCCATATTTCCAAAGATTGTCTTTAAACCAACCGCAGTTGATGGTGATCGGTTTATCACGTAACATGTTGTTTTCACTACTTCTTCCCAGAAGGACCTGGCTAGTCCTGTAGTTCGCAACATAGATCTAGTCCTCTCTAGGAGAGTTCTATTCATCCACTCTTCTACTCCATTCTGCTGAGGTGTATGACCAACGGTAAATTTTTTCTTAATACCACCTTGCTTGCAAAATGCCAAAAAACCACTGTCTATATATTCTCTTCCATTGTCTATCTTCAAGCATTTTATCTTTTTACTAGTTTCAAGCTCCACTAGTGCTTTGAACTCCTTTAATACTGGATACACATCTGACTTCCTTTTGATCGGGTACACCCACAATCGCCTGGAGTAGTCATCAATGAATGATACAAAATATTGTTCTCCTCCTGTGGATATTTCTGGTGACTCCCACACATCATAATGCATCAAGTCCACTATGTGTTTGCTTCTAGAATTTTACTTAGAAAAATTTAATCGATGCTGCTTTCTTATCACACAGTGCTCACAGAAAGGTAAATTTACCGTTTTGAGCTCAAGTATGAGATTACATTCTGCAAGAACTTTCAAGCCTCATTCTGACATATGGCCTAGTCTGTGATGCCACATTGTCGTTGAGTTTTCTTGACTAGTTGATGCAACTAACACATTACCCTCTAGAAACATCTCTCCCATAAGAATATATAGATTTGCATATAGCTTTTATTCCTTCATCACTACTAGAGCACCTCTCACCACCTTCAAGATCCCACCTTTATTATGGATCTTACACCCGAGGTCATCTAATTGTCTAATAGACAATAAATTCTTCTTCAACCCTTTCACATGTCGTACCTCTTGAATTGTGCGAACTATACCATCATACATTTTTATTTTGATAGTACCGACACCAACAATTGTTAAGGCGTAATCATTTCCCATGAACACGAATCCTTCTGAGATAGGTTCATAAGTGTAAAACCAATATCGTTGAGGAGTCATGTGCCATGTTGCTCCTGAATCAATTATCCAAATGTCAGTGAGTTATTTACTACCCTTGGAACCAATTGTTGCTCCACTATATAGAATCTCTCCGTCATCAGAGGTATTGGCAATACATCCCTGAGATGAACTTGCCTCAGAAGACTTCTCACCATTCTTCTTAAACCAACAATCTCTTTTCAAGTATCCTTATTGCCACAAGTGTAGCATCTCACATTCATCTTACTTCGAGATTTTGATCTACCATTATTTTAGCTCTCACTGGGGCCACGTTCCACTGATTTGCCTCTCGTCATTGTCAAAGCTTCTATTTGTTTTGGGTTTTCTTGACGGTCTTCCTTATTTATACGCTTGGACTCTTTCTCAAGAATAGCTCTAACAACATCATCAAAGTATAGACGGTTTGTAACATTATTATTTGTTAAGTTAACGATGAGTGGATCATGTGAATCTGGTAAGCTCTGAAGTAGAACTTCCGCACCTTCATTTTCTACTATGCTAAAAATTTTCGATGTAAGTTGAGCAAACATAGTATTTAGAGTGTTGATGTGATTCGTCACAGATGTGGATTCACTCATTCGAAGAGTGTATAGTCTTCTCTTTAAGAAAATGCGGTTGTGTAGTGACTTGACCTCGTACAATTTGATGAGGACATCCCATATCTCCTTTGAAGTTTTCTTTTCGGAAACACTAGAAAAAACTAAATCCGCCAATTCTAAATGCAACTTGGCAACAGCATTGCTATCCATCTCATTCTACTTTTCATCAGATATTCCCTCAGCTCTATCTTCAATTCCTGCTAAACAATTATCCTTCCTCGGGATTACCTTTATCTTCAGTTTCCACAGGGAGAAATTACTCCCATTGAACTTCTCGATCTCAAATTTTGTTGTCATAGTTTTACACCAAAAATTAGCAATTGAACTGGCTAACACAATTTCACCGTGAATAGCAAAGTATACGTGAACAATATTGTATATTTTTACCGCACACTGGAATGAATCTGATATACGTTAATCATCATTGTAAAAGTATACAATCACACGTGTGAATAATAACCGTGAACCGCAACGGAATATAAACCTACACCAATAGCATTAATACCATTGTTGGATATCAAAGTAATAAAATAATATTAAGACAACTAAAATTAAGAGATAAAAGTATAGAACTAAGGAGAAACAATTGTCAATTCAACTCTTGGATGATTATGGGATGAATAAAAAAAATTATAATGCAACAACTATTTATATTAATTATTGTGCTATGAATAGCTAACTTAATTGTCTCCTAACTATCAATAAATTAATGATTTCTATAACTTTGAAATTTTCTCTCCGCTATATATAATTGACTTTACATAATAAATTAAATATGATTTTACTTCTGGACAGTTTCTTCATAATGTGATGGACAATTGAAATCGCAATCACTTATAATTAGAATAAGATGTGGATTGAATTGGTTTCAGCTCATCCAATATATCATTGGTTATTTGGTCTTTGAAAAACAAATGGGATAATTATCATCTTCTCTTTTAAACCATTAATTTCTTTATTATTTACCTTTTATGAGAAAAATAATTTTCGTGTGGATTCTCAAAAATTTTGTTCTCCAAGCTCAAGATTATACTTTTTGGAATCATTTACTTGATTTTTTGAAAAAAAATTTGATTCCAAACAAATTTGATTTGTCAGATTCGCCAATCACTAAGCTTGTATAATATCCTCTCTTTCTTTTATATTTGTCTTTCTCTTTTAATATATCTTTAGTCACTGTTGAGCTATTTAAAAATGAATATATATATATATATATATATATATATATATATATATATATATATATATATATATATATATATATATATATATATATATATATATATATATATATATATATATATATATATATATATATATATATATATATATATATATATATATATATATATATATATATATATATATATATATATATATATATATATATATATATATATATAAAATGTGATTGTATTTTCATATTTTAAGATCTTTAAATAGAAATATAAAACTTAAGTTCTTTATATATTATATATTATTTTGCAAATAAAAGATGACGATTTTGCAAATAAAAAGTCATGGCTCGAGGCTCATTTTTATTATATTTTAATTCTTTTATTTTACAAAAATAAATACTTTATTTAACACACGCATCAAAAAGTTAAATAATTAAACAGGTTAGCCATTACACTCATTTATGTTTTTTTAAAATTAAAATAAAAAATGAAATGAGTTTATATACATATGGCCATTTTGTTATAGATTTAAAAATATTTTTTATTTTATTTATAAAATAGAAGGCATTATTTAAAACTCATTTTTTATAAATTAAGAAATTAACATGGACATGTAATAACATAAATATTCGTTATTAAATATTTTTACATAGTCAAAATGAAATTTAATAACATATATTTCAAAAATCAATTTTATGAAAAGTTATTTAAAATAATTTCAAATTTAAGTTATTTATTTTTGAAGTTTTGGTATCTTAAAATAGTTCTAGTAAAAGGGTGAAATATTTAAAATAATATTTTATAAAAAACTATTTAAATTAATTTTTTCCTTTGAAATTTTGTTATAAAAAACTCTTTGTGAATTTTTTGACAAATATATATAGTACTATAAAAAAAGTTATAATTTAAATAAATATTAACTGTATTTAACTAACATTTAATGAAAAATTGTCGAAAAAGCAAGATGAATGAGAAAAATAGAATGAAAAAACAAAAACCAATGATTGTAAGTAAATCTTAATATAATCAAAACTAGATGAGAAAACGACAAATCAAAGATAAAAATATGTAAAATCGAATAAAAAAATTAAGGAAAATAAAGGAAAACAAAAAAAATTAAAAAACGGTTTTTAACTCTTGTAGTTCTATTAAGAAAGAAGAAATGTAATTTGATTTATATTCAATGACTAAATTTCTAATTGTTATTTGAAGATAAATTACATCCAATAACTATATCTTCACATATTACATGAAAATATGCTCATGTCTGACCTCAAGATGAAGATGTAGATGAAAAACAACTAAAAAAATACTTCTTTGTGTGTTACATGAAATATACATGATATAAATGAATAACAATCAATTATGACATTTTCATAATATATATGTTACATGAAATGTCGATGGACAACGACCAATTTCTTCGTATTTATGTGTCCCAAGAGTTATGATAGTGTGTTACACAAGTATGTAGATTAGAGGATATATCTTATGTTTTTAATTACAATTTAGCTCTATATATATAGAGCAACAAATAAATTTTTTAAAATGATACTTCTCAATATGAATATATTTGTACAAACACTAAAAATAACTCATCATTTTGTATCTAGTTTCTAAAAATCAATTTGATTTTTGAAGTTGGTTTATTTAAAAGTTCAACAAATCACATTATTATATAATGAATAAATATAATATAAGAAATATAATATACAAAATTATTTTTTTATTGTACTTCTCAAAGAGGTTTGTCCAAAGATTTCCACTTTCATACCGTAGGATTTTTAGGTTAAGTAATTTTTTCACTTAATACAAACAATGCATTGATCATATATTAGACTTTCAAACACATAAAATAATTAGCAAGATGTTGTACCCCAATTTTTGACCTAAGATCCCATTTTTATTTTTGCATTTTTTTCAAGATAAGTCAAGGTCACGAAATACGGTCGGTTTTAACGTCTCACCTTCGAGCTTTGACTATGCAGAAATTGTCAAATATTTTGAACATTCTTAGCCTATGTATCACTAACTTCTAATCAAGCACGAAGTGTGTGTGTTTTTTGTTTCTTTGATTTCATTTGCAGGAAACAGATCTGAATCAAGAGCATCAGGCGTCATGCCTCGATTAGGGTTCAGAATCTCTCAAGCCAGAAGTACGGTTGATTGTGGATTCTCGAAGACTGATTCATCAAGGCACACCGTTGCACCCTTAACTTCGCCCCTAATTTTTCCAGTCGCACATTCGTACCATATTTTTTCATTTGGTCACAATCATTAGTAAATATCTTCATTCATCATTAGTCGTATTTAAGTTGATCAGAAAAAGTCAGTTTAAATCAAAGTTTGCATCGTCTTTCAGTTGTAAAATACCCGGCATTTTGCTTCATGCATTTTTATCTATTTACTCGTTTGTTGCATTGCTCCAAGTTGTTTATATGTCAATAATAAAAATATTTTGGTTTTATAGACAGACTGTTAAAAGCGATTCGACACTATGCGGGAAATTAGCGAGAAAATATTTCAAGTTTTCACCTTTTACCGATCATTTTATGAATTTGCGTTTCGCGTAGATTATGACGGTATGCTCGCTTTATTTTTTCGGTACAGTTCGAAGTCTCGTTTTTAACCTTAAACGTCTGTTTAGTCTGATATTTTTATTATTATTTTATTTTTGATTTTTGATTTCTTGAATATTTTCTCTTTAATCTTCGTGACATGTAGTTTATTTTAATTTGTTCATTTTATTTTATCGGATAAATTTTCGTCTGTTTTTTTATCGTTTTCGGTCAGTTTGTGTCTTTATTTTTAATTCAGAAAAAAATTCAGAAAAAATTATTTTAAATCGAGTTATTTTTTTTATATACTTTCAGGTTTATTTTATTTTTGTTATTCAGGGGCTTTTTGGTCACAAAAAATTATTGATTATACTATGCTTGATTCCTATTGGCTGTTGGATGAAATTGAGGATCCCTACATAAAAACAAAACCAAAAAAAAGCAATTGACAGTATATGTTTTTCATCCCTCTATTCCTCTCTCCTCACGCCTAATCCTTCCATCTCTTCTCTCTTTCATTTACTTCCTCTCTCTAACCATTCTATTTCTCTTCCCTCATTCTAACAACACCAGCAACACAGCACAATATCAAAGGCTTGAAATTCTTCACATCATACTCACTCACTCCCCCAACCAATTTCATCGCTATGATCTCAGAAGAACCCTCACAAAATTGGTAGAAAAATCATTAGAGTAAAAAAGGATGGCTTTTTTCAATTTTGTGCTTCTCTTCTTTTGTTCCTTTGTTCTACTCTCTGCAAATGGTGAACCCAGCAGTAAAGGTGAAACCTTTATTGTTTCAAGCTTCAGCTACCCTCATACTAGGCTCAGACCCTTTGATTTGCGCTATATTAGAGTTGACTTGCCGTCATGGTTTTCTTCGATGTCTATAGCAATGAATCCAGATGTAGACCTTGATGTCTCTAGAATCGAAAGAGTTCCAATGAGCACACTGCCAATAATATGCTTTAGAGACGGAGGTCCTCCACTGCCAGCCGCCCCCGTCACACGAAACCTCCTTCCCCTTTTCTTCCAATATCCAATTTCATTCATCTCATCCACCTGCTCAACCGTATTTCTGATTCAGTCATGGCTACTACCAGCGCTGGATCCAGCGATCCTACTGCTAATAGACCACAAACGAAACGACCTAAGTACTCAAAGTTTACACAACAAGAACTTCCAGCATGCAAGCCTATTCTTACACCACAAGCGGTTATTTCGGCTTTCTTGATTGTTACTGTCGTATTCATTCCTATTGGAGTTGCTTCGCTTATTGCTTCACGAGATGTTGTTGAAATTGTTGATAGGTACGAGGATGCATGTGTACCGTCAAATTGGACGGACAAGGTAGCGTTCATTCAGAGTAATGCTGATAAAACTTGCACAAGGAAGCTGGAAATGCCAAAGCGTATGAAGTCTCCTATCCATGTTTACTACCAACTTGATAACTTCTACCAAAATCATCGCCGGTATGTGAAAAGCCGAAATGATGAGCAGTTGAGGGGAACAAAAAAAAACAAAAAACCTCTCCCAACAAGTCTCTCCTCTCCGATCCCCTAATCCACAGATCCATGAACACACCACCACCATAACCCTCCACACCCCCCATAATCAAATTACACTAATTCCCTTCCATAAACACAAAAATGAAGCTCTCAAATCGAATGTTCACAATAGCTTTAATCTCATCATGGTACACATCAAACATTGGAGTACTCTTACTCAACAAGTACCTCCTGAGCAACTACAGATTCAAGTACCCAATCTTCCTAACCATGTGCCACGTGACAGCTTGTTCGTTGTTCAGCTACGTTGCGATTGCGTGGCTCAAAATGGTTCCAATGCAAACGATTCGGTCTCGGCTTCAGTTTTTCAAGATCGCTACTCTCAGTTTGGTTTTCTGTGTTTCGATTGTGTTTGGGAATGTGTCGTTGAGGTATCTTCCGGTGTCGTTTACGTAAGCTGTCGGTGCTACTACGCCGTTTTTTACTGCCGATTCTGCAGCCAGCACTTCCGCCGTTCCCAGCTGCTCGAGGACCATACCCACGAATTTCGTTAGCTCCTTGTCTTCTCGAAGTTTCATCTCTCATTCAACCACCTTCCTCTTCGACACGTTTCGGTAAATGTATTTTTTTTCTCCATTTTTACCAATCTCTGATTTGTTTTGTTTAAGTGCAAATTTTGCTTGTTGTTGTCTATGAATGGGATGATATACTTGTTTCATTTAACTCTGCAAATTGAAGCTGATGTTAGTACTTGTTGACAGTTTATTACTTTCTCGGGTGATAACAAACGTGAATTTTATTGCAATTGTTTGTCTTAATGAGTTTAAAGGTTTCAATGTAGAATTTATTGTGTTGGCATCTTGTTTTTTTGAAACCGGATATCGAAGTTTCTTGTTGATATTGTTTTGTTTGTAATAAACTTGTGAGGTTCTCGATTATAATTTGTAATGACGATTCTTTTCTTGGTCCTAATGTGGAGCGAAGTTTATTGTCATGTCATGTTTTGTTGGATTTCAATCTGAAGAAGTTTTAGTAATAAACCTGGTTGTATTTGAGTTTAAAATTCATATTAGAAAATTCAATTGTGATACCATTGTTTTGTTGAGTTCGAACATATTTGCGTTAAATCTTATCGAATGATGATATATTACTTGGTTGCTTCCCAAATTTGTTTCGATTTATTTTAGTTTGCTTTGAGCTCAACTTTCTATGTTTCGATTTTGGCTTGAATAGTAGCATGAGTTTCTTTGGCTTTAGCTCATTTGTGAAGTAAAATGTTCAAATAATCGATTGTTTGGTTCTTGAATTGTTCATGTGCATCATGGAAATTTCATTTCGATTTATACCTTGCCGAAACTTTAATTCAAAACTTTTTTTATCACTTTTGAACTTAACATAATTTTGGCATGAGTTTATTAAATTGTCGGTATTGATGTTGCCATGTTGTTTGAGTGATTTTAAAAAGTGGTTTTGATGATGTTTCAAATTGAATTCAATTCACAAAGTTTGTTGGTTTAATATTAGTGTTTATACATAAGGTTGAAATCACTTTGAAATTAATTTACATGAGCTTTTTATGCATAATTTGTTGTTGTCCAACTTTTGATAATGCTGATTTTTGTGTGTGTTTACATTGAACAATATCATGAATTCTTGATTTTGATTTGTGTAAACATTCATTTGTTCATATGCATCATACAAGTTCATTTTGATTTTTATACTTTGTGATTACTAACTAAAATCAAATCTTGTTGCAATTTCATTCATTTTAATTTTTATACCGCTTATGCTACTAACGCGTTTGCTACTGTGAAGGTTTCCAAAAAATCGTTTCAAGTATCCATTCTCACATAACGTATCCATAATTCCTACACTTCTCCTTTTACCTTTTTATTGTATTTCATTATTTTTATTTTATTTGGTATTGTAAATATATACCTGTACATAATATTTTGACTGTCTATTCACTTCACTTGTAAATAAATTCAGGTTTTGAAAATATTATTTTTATTGCATTGTGATTTTATTTTTAATTCCAATTAACTTCTGAAAATTGTGCGGACGCACATAAGTTTCCCGTGCTGTTAGACTTTGTCGGTATATCTCTTGTGATGCAGGGATTCTTATCTGACACCGTGAGCTTTATCCACCGCCCTTGCGCTTTATCTGATGCTTGGAGTATTATCTCACATTAGGTTTTTTTGATGATGCTGTCGGCTTGTGATTTATTTTCACCTAAGGTTTGATATACTTTTAGCTTATTTATCCGTCTGTGGTTTTAACTCCAAGGGAAAGATTTAAATTTGTTGACTTCACGTCATCAAATACATCTCATCCGATCGTGCGAATACCCTTTTTCATTTTTTGTTTGTTTACTATTTTGATAAACTCAAGATAATTTTCCCAAAAGACTCCATTTTCAAACTCACACCTTTTAAGTCAAAACTTCGACGCTAGGTCATCGTATCTTCAAAAATCTCGTCCATACCCATCTTTTGGCCAAACGAATCATTTTAATCAAACAAACAATTTTAACCAAAAACAGATATTTCAAAAGGTTCCTGCGGAGTACCGCAGATGCATTGGGTGCTAATACCTTCCCATTGTATAACCAACCCCCGAACTTTCGATCTCTTTCAAAAAACGCATTGTATTTTTATTACTTTTAAGTATTATTTTACATTGCATATTTTAGGGTTTTATTTCGCTCTTTTCCCTTTTCCCTTGGAAATAATAAAGCGCGGTGGCGACTCTTGCTTTTGCGAGTTAAGTTAATTAATAGCTTGATCTCCGATTTTCACCGCTACAGAATTGGCGACTCTGCTGGGGACAGATTGACCTCTTGCTGGTCCATCCCTAAGTGGGTTAAGCCTAATTTGTTTTATCTGTTTTATCATTATTTGATTGTTTGATTATATGTATATATTATGATTATTTGGGTGTTGATAATATTTACAAAGGGCAAGTCCTATACCCGGACTAAGTTACACTTAGGAATAGGACGGGCGGTATATTCATGTTAACTTTGAGGGAGTAATCCCGAAGAAGGAGGCATGAGATCCCCCACTCAGTGGAAGGCCCTTTTGAACGTAATATTTGTTTACCGAGTAATCGGGAAGACATTATTATTTTCGACCTGGGAGCCAGAGAAGCTGGAAACCGTAGAACCCTAACCCATCTTGGCCTTTTAGGTGTAGCGTGGAGATTATAACGGAGTAATCCGGAAGTAATTGTTACGTGATGCTACGCTCGGATGAGTTTCTCTTGATAATATTGTTGATTATTGAGTAATCAAGACGTTGGTAATATCCGAAGAAGGAATGTAGACTCCGGGAACTCTTAGAACCTTGTTCTACAAGTGTGATTAAACCGTTAGTACATACCGTGGGGGTGTTCCTTACCTTGACTCCATGCTCGTGACGTTGACCCTTTCGACTTTATTTGTGACCTTGCTTGTGGTTGTTGCATAGCCATGCATTCATGCATCCATAAAACCCTTTTCACTTGACTTTGAAGGAATTTGGAGGTCTTTCTTTGTAAACATCACAAGTTTCGTCAAGATCAATGGATCTTGGGTGTTGATAGGGCGAAAACCCTAATCCACCAAAATGGATGATTGATCTTGATGATAACTTTATCAATGTTTGGAGCCAATTTAAAATTCATCTTCTATCTTCATACTTTGATGTTTACAACTTAATATCTTGAGTTCCTTGAAAATCAAATAAAAACTCTCTTTTGCATATCATGCATCATTCTACATTTTGGTTTCACTTTCAAAGGTCTTTTTCCAAGTCTTATTTTTCCTTTGGTCTCACCAGTACAACACTGACGCTAAGAGAACAATGGAGAATATCAAGCAAGAGGTTTCTGAACTTCGTAGAGAGATGACTAATTTGAAAGCTAGTGTGGAGCACTTGACTGGTTTGGTTGAAATTCTGGTTGCCGCCCGAGTCAATCCTTCTAAGAAAGAAGAAGTGATGGAAAAAGTCTTCACTGAAACTCTGAAATCATGAGAAGATGATAATTAATGCGCCTAGTGACTTTCCTGACAAGGTGTGGGAGTGCGTCTAGAAGAAGATGTCTGAAAGGGATGTTTATATGAAGATGGTAGCTCAGCTAATGGTGTGAGGAAGTTTGATAATAACTTTTCCAAGAAGAGAACCAGAGGAAGAAATAATCATCGTCAGAATCATCATGTTTCTCCTATTCATCAACAGAATCAGCAAGTCCCTAATCAGAGGAAAACCCAGTTTGATCCAATTCCAATTACCTATACAGAGTTGTTCCCTATCCTGATGCAGAGGAATTTGGTTCAGACCCGACCTCCACCGAAGGTTCCTGAGAAGATACATTGGTACTACAAAGCTGATTTGGCTTGTACCTTTCATCAAGGTGCTCCTGGGCATGACTTGGAGGGTTGCTTTGCTTTGAAGATTGAGGTTCAGAAGTTGGTCAGAAGTGGTATCCTGTTATTCAAGAACGTTGGTTTTGAAGTTCAAATCAAGCATGTGCCGAAGAGTAAACACGATTGATGGTCACTCTGAGTTTTGAAGGATGTTTTCGGTAATTCAAGTCCAGATGGAAAGCCTTCCCAGATTATTAACTTATTTATGCTTTTTGTAATTTTTCTTGTTTATCAAAACATTGTTTGCATGTAAGAACTTGTTTGCATCTGAATGATTATCTTAATACAATGAATATGTTTGTCTTGAAGAAATTCATTCGTTTCACTCATATTTGTTTTCAAATTTTAAATTGCTTTTGCACTATGACACCAAATTGTTGCTCATTCTCTTGCCTAGGCAGAGATTGAAGGGAGGATGATGATCTAAAGAACACGAAATCTCTGGTTGCATGCTTTTGGATAAAATCTTGCTGATGATGTACAGGCATTGTTTCAAATCCCTAAACACCGGAGATATAAGGAAGATAATCCCTTGCTAACCCCTTTTGAGCCTTTGAAGCAGAAGTTTCTTTTCTATACGAAAAAACCTTGAATTTTAACCTGGGGCAGGGTAGTTTTTAGTTAATCTGACTGAGTGTTCAAAATCCATAAGGAAGATGTTTTTTGAAGAGAAACTACGAGGGATATCCTTCATGTATAATGAATCTCGAGGATGTGGAACCACAATGTTATCCCTCATTCATCAAGAAACGAGGCAATCACAATCCTCTCAACAAGCAAAGACAAGCTAATGTCACACATTTTGTTCAAAAAGTCAAAAATCAAGAAAAAGAAAAGCCTGCTAAGTCAAAAAAAAACATGAAAACGTGTGACTTAGGCAAAATTAAGGCATCCCGCTGGACTATCAATTCAAAAGAATTAGTTCAGGCAAAAGTTAGGGAAAATAAAATTGCAAAGAAAAGGACTGCAAAGAAAAGTCCTCAGCAAAGAACAAATTGATGACTACAAACACGAAGACATGAGGATGGTTTTTATTCCGAAAGCCTCGTCGTTTCCTTGACCGTCACAAAATCCTTTTGAGAGATGAACACTCATGTTGAATTAACTGAACATAGGATTGGAGAACATCATGAAGAATGGGTGGGCACCAAATATTTTGAGCCTTAAAATCTTTTTTCTAAAAACCATGAACCAGACCACGTTACAACCTTCAAAAGTCCTAATTGAAGCAAGGTTATTTTGAAAGCATACTTCAATGAGATAGTGTTCCTGACTCCCATGAATGTTCTAAATAGTTATGTTGGTATCATATGTTTTGCCTATACAAAAATAAATGGTGTTTTAGCACGCAAAATTTGTGCGATATCTTTCAAAATCTTCAAGACTTACATAACTGTTGCATTAGAATTTTCATTCTCATTGTAAACTCTTTCTAACTGCAAAACATTTGTTTGATATCAAGGAAGCTCACATAAGCACCAGTGATGAGTCAATTCTTAAGGCCTGAAACTCTGTTGAGTAATTGGCGAATTATTTCAAGAACAAAATCATATTCAGGGGCGTGTCACATGAAGACCGTAAGCACGGACATGTTGCTTCTCCCAGTTAATGCTTTTCCCAACTTGTTTGTTCGTTTAGGGCAAAAATTCGAAGACTTTGTTGTGCCAACTACAGTCAATCTGGGGCAATCACGTCGAGATTTAACGAATCTCTCTAAGAGTTTGAAGACACCAGAGCATGGTGAATTCCAGGTCTTTTGTAGAATCCTCTTGAGACGATTTCTCCCCATCAACCATATAGCTTGGGGAATTTTAGAAGTGAAGTTACTCGCAAGAATTGTCGTGCAACATGCAGCTCATCAGCAGTAAACTTGGGGCATCCAAAATTAATCCCAGGGGCAATCCAGATTTGTCAAGATATGTTTTTCATACATTATCAGAGGGTGGTGTTCCCAGTATCTCCAGCTAAGCATGACTTTTTTCCAACTGAAACTTTGTTTGTGTTGTTATCCTTTCGATGGATTGTTTGCAATTGAAGACTAGACTTTGGGTTTTCTACCTGAAAATATCTTCCTCTCCAGAGATATTTAAGCCTTGTAAAAGGACCTTGCTCCAATGATGGCCTGTGTTTTATCTCCAGTAATGTTCCCATCCTGTTGAGATTAGCCTAGTGTCGAGCTGTACTATGACGTCTTATCATCTTCAGTCTATCTCCCCTGTCTGTTTTGTCAGCATATACATGACATTCATTTATTCATTCACACTTGCATCACGCATGCACAGTTGTATTTGTTGATGTCATTGAGTTCGTACACCTTGGTTATGTCTATTCAAATAACATATTTGATCTTTCCAAATAGAGTGTCAACTTAAGCATAAAGTGTGCCTTCTTTCTAATTCCCCACTGAGTTAACTCTCGTGGAAGAATCTTGCTTTAGCTTTCCTTTTCCATCTCTGGATAGGATAAATCCCCATTTGAGTTGTTTCCTCATTGGATGGAGTCTTGTTTGACTGTTTTCTCTCTAGTTTATTCCTGGATTGAGCTTTGTCTCTTGTGAATGATACCCTGTGGATCTCTCTAGGCTGTGAAACCTAGACGGAGAGTGCATTTATTTTGCAACGTAAATACTTGGTCTCCTCAAGAAGGACTTATTCATGGTTCCCCATTGAAGATGAACTTTATTCCCTAGCAGTGTTATCACAACCTTCTTCTGGAATATCGACATGACAACAAGCGACTGACTCTTTATTTGAGCAGTTTGATTATTTCTGATTTCTCTACGACAAATGGCGGTCTCTTCATGAGCAGTTTGTTCATCCTCGATGAAATTATTGATTCTCACCTCCAGCTATATCTTCATGATATTTTATGGGTATCTTTGAGAAGACAGCAAGTGGCGGTTTCTTCATGAGCAACTTGTATGTTATTGATACCTTTGAAAAAAACAGCAAGCGGCGGTCTCTTCATGAGCAACTTGTATGTTGTTGATATCTTTGAAAAAACAGCAAGCGGCGGTCTCTTCATAAGCAACTTGTATGTTATTGATATCTTTGAACAAACAGCAAGCGGCAGTCTCTTCATGAGGCAACTTGTGTGTTATGGATACTCTTGACAAACAGCAAGCGGCAGTCTCTTCATGGACAACTTGTATGTTATCAACACTTTTTTGAAAACGGCAAGTGGCGGTCTCTTCATGAGCAGCTTGTACGGAAAATGGCAAGTGGCAGCTTCTTCATGAGCAGCTTGTACGTTAGTATTTTTAGAAGACAACAAGTGGCAGCTTATCTATTTGAGCAACTTGTGTTATTGTTCCCTTGAAAACGGCAAGTGGCAGCTTCTTTATGAGCAGCTTGTGGGTTATAAGCAACAAGTGGCAGACTCTTCATGAGTAGCTTGTGTGCTTTAATATTCTTTGAAGATGGCAAGTGGCAGCTCTTCATGAGCAGCTTGTGGTTTATTGGCAACAAGTGGCGGACTCTTCATGAGTAGCTTGTGTGTTTTAACATTCTTTGAAGACGGCAAGTGGCAGCTCTTCATGAGCAGCTTGTGGGTTATAAGCAACAAGTGGCAGTTCTTCATGAGCAGCTTGTGTATTTTAATATTCTTTGAAGACAACAAGTGGCAACTTATCTATTTGAGCAACTTGTGTTATTGTTCCCTTGAAAATGGCAAGTGGCAGCTTCTTTATGAGCAGCTTGTGGGTTATAAGCAACAAGTGGCAGACTCTTCATGAGTAGCTTGTGTGCTTTAATATTCTTTGAAGATGGCAAGTGGCAGCTCTTCATGAGCAGCTTGTGGTTTATTGGCAACAAGTGGCGGACTCTTCATGAGTAGCTTGTGTGTTTTAACATTCTTTGAAGACGGCAAGTGGCAGCTCTTCATGAGCAGCTTGTGGGTTATAAGCAACAAGTGGCAGTTCTTCATGAGCAGCTTGTGTATTTTAATATTCTTTGAAGAAAGCAAGTGGCATCTTCTTTATTTAAGCAAATTGTATGACATAGCACTTTTTTTGAAGACAGCAAGTGGCAGCTCCTTTATTTGAGCAGCTTGTGTATCCCCAACAATAATGTCTACTCAGCAAATGGCATCCCTTTCGGAAAAGTCCCGTGGGGAAGTTTGTTATTTTATCCTTTCGAGCGATATCTTGGTTAAAGAAGAAATGTGTTACCGTTCTTGGTAAAATTCAGAAATCAGAGGTTTATCTCCAGCCACAGT
This sequence comes from Vicia faba, assembly GCA_948472305.1. Taxonomy (NCBI): domain Eukaryota; kingdom Viridiplantae; phylum Streptophyta; class Magnoliopsida; order Fabales; family Fabaceae; genus Vicia; species Vicia faba. The sequence goes on along the minus strand of OX451740.1, from coordinate 1,306,935,096 downwards.
GCTGATGTAAATCATTACCTTTTCCATTCTCAGTGCTGATGTAAATCATTACCTTTTCCAGTCTCAGTACTGATGTAAATCATTCAAGAGTCTCTCATTTGAAGTCTATGACTTTGTTTCCCCAGTGGAGTTACAACCTCTTCCTCTATGGGATTACTGTATAATGTGCTTGGTTTCTCCAGTATAGTCTGTCTCATATGGCGTCATTCCCCATAAAATTCAGAGCATTACATTCATATCATATCACGAACATGATCGCGATATCTTAAGGCCAAAAATTGTGTATTCTATATTTAAGTCCCTTCAATCTCGTCGAAATGAAGATCCCAATCTTCATATCTCCAGATAGAAGAAACTTAAATAGGGGCAGCTGTTGTACCCCAATTTTTGACCTAAGATCCCATTTTTATTTTTGCATTTTTTTCAAGATAAGTCAAGGTCACGAAATACGGTCGGTTTTAACGTCTCACGTTCGAGCTTTGACTATGCAGAAATTGTCAAATATTTTGAACATTCTTAGCCTATGTATCACTAACTTCTAATCAAGCACGAAGTGTGTGTTTTTTTTGTTTCTTTGATTTCATTTGCAGGAAACAGATCTGAATCAAGAGCATCAGGCGTCATGCCTCGATTAGGGTTCAGAATCTCTCAAGCCAGAAGTACGGTTGATTGTGGATTCTCGAAGACTGATTCATCAAGGCACACCGTTGCACCCTTAACTTCGCCCCTAATTTTTCCAGTCGCACATTCGTACCATATTTTGTCATTTGGTCACAATCATTAGTAAATATCTTCATTCATCATTAGTCGTATTTAAGTTGATCAGAAAAAGTCAGTTTAAATCAAAGTTTGCATCGTCTTTTAGTTGTAAAATACCCGGCATTTTGCTTCATGCATTTTTATCTATTTACTCGTTTGTTGCATTGCTCCAAGTTGTTTATATGTCAATAATAAAAATATTTTGGTTTTATAGACAGACTGTTAAAAGCGATTCGACACTATGCGGGAAATTAGCGAGAAAATATTTCAAGTTTTCACCTTTTACCGATCATTTTATGAATCTGCGTTTCGCGTAGATTATGACGGTATGCTCGCTTTATTTTTTCGGTACAGTTCGAAGTCTCGTTTTTAACCTTAAACGTCTGTTTAGTCTGATATTTTTATTATTATTTTATTTTTGATTTTTGACTTCTTGAATATTTTCTCTTTAATCTTCGTGACATGTAGTTTATTTTAATTTGTTCATTTTATTTTATCGGATAAATTTTCGTCCGTTTTTTTATCGTTTTCGGTCAGTTTGTGTCTTTATTTTTAATTCAGAAAAAAATTCAGAAAAAATTATTTTAAATCGAGTTATTTTTTTTATATACTTTCAGGTTTATTTTATTTTTGTTATTCAGGGGCTTTTTGGTCACAAAAAATTATTGATTATACTATGCTTGATTCCTATTGGCTGTTGGATGAAATTGAGGATCCCTACATAAAAACAAAACCAAAAAAAAGCAATTGACAGTATATGTTTTTCATCCCTCTATTCCTCTCTCCTCACGCCTAATCCTTCCATCTCTTCTCTCTTTCATTTACTTCCTCTCTCTAACCATTCTATTTCTCTTCCCTCATTCTAACAACACCAGCAACACAGCACAATATCAAAGGCTTGAAATTCTTCACATCATACTCACTCACTCCCCCAACCAATTTCATCGCTATGATCTCAGAAGAACCCTCACAAAATTGGTAGAAAAATCATTAGAGTAAAAAAGGATGGCTTTTTTCAATTTTGTGCTTCTCTTCTTTTGTTCCTTTGTTCTACTCTCTGCAAATGGTGAACCCAGCAGTAAAGGTGAAACCTTTATTGTTTCAAGCTTCAGCTACCCTCATACTAGGCTCAGACCCTTTGATTTGCGCTATATTAGAGTTGACTTGCCGTCATGGTTTTCTTCGATGTCTATAGCAATGAATCCAGATGTAGACCTTGATGTCTCTAGAATCGAAAGAGTTCCAATGAGCACACTGCCAATAATATGCTTTAGAGACGGAGGTCCTCCACTGCCAGCCGCCCCCGTCACACGAAACCTCCTTCCCCTTTTCTTCCAATATCCAATTTCATTCATCTCATCCACCTGCTCAACCGTATTTCTGATTCAGTCATGGCTATTACCAGCGCTGGATCCAGCGATCCTACTGCTAATAGACCACAAACGAAACGACCTAAGTACTCAAAGTTTACACAACAAGAACTTCCAGCATGCAAGCCTATTCTTACACCACAAGCGGTTATTTCGGCTTTCTTGATTGTTACTGTCGTATTCATTCCTATTGGAGTTGCTTCGCTTATTGCTTCACGAGATGTTGTTGAAATTGTTGATAGGTACGAGGATGCATGTGTACCGTCAAATTGGACGGACAAGGTAGCGTTCATTCAGAGTAATGCTGATAAAACTTGCACAAGGAAGCTGGAAATGCCAAAGCGTATGAAGTCTCCTATCCATGTTTACTACCAACTTGATAACTTCTACCAAAATCATCGCCGGTATGTGAAAAGCCGAAATGATGAGCAGTTGAGGGGAACAAAAAAAAACAAAAAACCTCTCCCAACAAGTCTCTCCTCTCCGATCCCCTAATCCACAGATCCATGAACACACCACCACCATAACCCTCCACACCCCCCATAATCAAATTACACTAATTCCCTTCCATAAACACAAAAATGAAGCTCTCAAATCGAATGTTCACAATAGCTTTAATCTCATCATGGTACACATCAAACATTGGAGTACTCTTACTCAACAAGTACCTCCTGAGCAACTACGGATTCAAGTACCCAATCTTCCTAACCATGTGCCACATGACAGCTTGTTCGTTGTTCAGCTACGTTGCGATTGCGTGGCTCAAAATGGTTCCAATGCAAACGATTCGGTCTCGGCTTCAGTTTTTCAAGATCGCTACTCTCAGTTTGGTTTTCTGTGTTTCGATTGTGTTTGGGAATGTGTCGTTGAGGTATCTTCCGGTGTCGTTTACGTAAGCTGTCGGTGCTACTACGCCGTTTTTTACTGCCGATTCTGCAGCCAGCACTTCCGCCGTTCCCAGCTGCTCGAGGACCATACCCACGAATTCCGTTAGCTCCTTGTCTTCTCGAAGTTTCATCTCTCATTCAACCACCTTCCTCTTCGACACGTTTCGGTAAATGTATTTTTTTTCTCCATTTTTACCAATCTCTGATTTGTTTTGTTTAAGTGCAAATTTTGCTTGTTGTTGTCTATGAATGGGATGATATACTTGTTTCATTTAACTCTGCAAATTGAAGCTGATGTTAGTACTTGTTGACAGTTTATTACTTTCTCGGGTGATAACAAACGTGAATTTTATTGCAATTGTTTGTCTTAATGAGTTTAAAGGTTTCAATGTAGAATTTATTGTGTTGGCATCTTGTTTTTTTGAAACCGGATATCGAAGTTTCTTGTTGATATTGTTTTGTTTGTAATAAACTTGTGAGGTTCTCGATTATAATTTGTAATGCCGATTCTTTTCTTGGTCCTAATGTGGAGCGAAGTTTATTGTCGTGTCATGTTTTGTTGGATTTCAATCTGAAGAAGTTTTAGTAATAAACCTGGTTGTATTTGAGTTTAAAATTCATATTAGAAAATTCAATTGTGATACCATTGTTTTGTTGAGTTCGAACATATTTGCGTTAAATCTTATCGAATGATGATATATTACTTGGTTGCTTCCCAAATTTGTTTCGATTTATTTTAGTTCGCTTTGAGCTCAACTTTCTATGTTTCGATTTTGGCTTGAATAGTAGCATGAGTTTCTTTGGCTTTAGCTCATTTGTGAAGTAAAATGTTCAAATAATCGATTGTTTGGTTCTTGAATTGTTCATGTGCATCATGGAAATTTCATTTCGATTTATACCTTGCCGAAACTTTAATTCAAAACTTTTTTTATCACTTTTGAACTTAACATAATTTTGGCATGAGTTTATTAAATTGTCGGTATTGATGTTGCCATGTTGTTTGAGTGATTTTAAAAAGTGGTTTTGATGATGTTTCAAATTGAATTCAATTCACAAAGTTTGTTGGTTTAATATTAGTGTTTATACATAAGGTTGAAATCACTTTGAAATTAATTTACATGAGCTTTTTATGCATAATTTGTTGTTGTCCAACTTTTGATAATGCTGATTTTTGTGTGTGTTTACATTGAACAATATCATGAATTCTTGATTTTGATTTGTGTAAACATTCATTTGTTCATATGCATCATACAAGTTCATTTTGATTTTTATACTTTGTGATTACTAACGTAAATTCAAATCTTGTTGCAATTTCATTCATTTTAATTTTTATACCGCTTATGCTACTAACGCGTTTGCTACTGTGAAGGTTTCCAAAAAATCGTTTCAAGTATCCATTCTCACATAACGTATCCATAATTCCTACACTTCTCCTTTTACCTTTTTATTGTATTTCATTATTTTTATTTTATTTGGTATTGTAAATATATACCTGTACATAATATTTTGACTGTCTATTCACTTCACTTGTAAATAAATTCAGGTTTTGAAAATATTATTTTTATTGCATTGTGATTTTATTTTTAATTCCAATTAACTTCTGAAAATTGTGCGGACGCACATAAGTTTCCCGTGCTGTTAGACTTTGTCGGTATATCTCTTGTGATGCAGGGATTCTTATCTGACACCGTGAGCTTTATCCACCGCCCTTGCGCTTTATCTGATGCTTGGAGTATTATCTCACATTAGGTTTTTTTGATGATGCTGTCGGCTTGTGATTTATTTTCACCTAAGGTTTGATATACTTTTAGCTTATTTATCCGTCTGTGGTTTTAACTCCAAGGGAAAGATTTAAATTTGTTGACTTCACGTCATCAAATACATCTCATCCGATCGTGCGAATACCCTTTTTCATTTTTTGTTTGTTTACTATTTTGATAAACTCAAGATAATTTTCCCAAAAGACTCCATTTTCAAACTCACACCTTTTAAGTCAAAACTTCGACGCTAGGTCATCGTATCTTCAAAAATCTCGTCCATACCCATCTTTTGGCCAAACGAATCATTTTAATCAAACAAACAATTTTAACCAAAAACAGATATTTCAAAAGGTTCCTGCGGAGTACCGCAGATGCATTGGGTGCTAATACCTTCCCATTGTATAACCAACCCCCGAACTTTCGATCTCTTTCAAAAAACGCATTGTATTTTTATTACTTTTAAGTATTATTTTACATTGCATATTTTAGGGTTTTATTTCGCTCTTTTCCCTTTTCCCTTGGAAATAATAAAGCGCGGTGGCGACTCTTGCTTTTGCGAGTCAAGTTAATTAATAGCTTGATCTCCGATTTTCACCGCTACACAAGACTAATGCATAACCTATTTAGTTATTATACATGTCTACTATCATTACTTAAGTAAAAACATGAGGTTGTCCACTTCTCATTTGGATAGACTTTACGATTTCTGACTTATGTCAACATATTTTCTTTAGATAATGGAAAAATCAAACTTTGAATGAAACAAATAATATTCATCATCATGTTATTTTGCACATATAGTTAGGTATTAATCAGGAATGAAGCATTTAAAGAGAATTAACCCTTTTTTTCATGACATTTGATCTCTGACATTTTGTATTCAATCTATTGTTGGTGATTCCATGAATTTTTTACTTTTTCGACCATTATTTGAATCATCTACAAACAAAATTTCTCTGGGATTACTTTTTTCAAAAAAATCAAAATATTTGACATTTAATCATGAAAAAAATAGATATATGTTTAATTTGGATCATCTTTGCACTACATCTCCTGCAAAAAAACATTTTTCCGTCCTCATGTAACAAAATAAATGAGTGTTGCAAAGATGTCATCGCCTAGCCCCAAAATTTCTAGCTTAGCCTGTAATGCCCCAACTTACATTATTTATTTTCCGTGATTTAACTATGTGGTATTTGGTGATTGCATGGTATTGTTTGATGTTTTAGTGTGTTTGGGATACCTTTGGTGTGGGGGAGTGACCTTAAGAGTGGAGTTAAGGTGTTGGGGGTTTGAGAGCAAAAGTGTAGAATTTGGTGGTGTGGTGAGTAAGACTAATTGAATTATATTAGTTAATAATTATTTAATTATTTAATTATTTAATATTAGGTGGATATTAATTTAATTAAATATTTGATAGAATTATAATAATTATGATTAAATAATTGATTACTGCTCTTTTGAGAGAATTTTGTAAGATTTCAAAAATTTATAACTTTAGTTCCGGGCGTCCGATTCAAGTTTCGTTCAAAGTGTCGGGAAGCTGATGCGACGAACTTTATTCTAAGATTGGTTCCAATACCTAAAAATGAATAATTTGGTGTGTGATACTGTTAAATGTATTGTATTATTTATGTTGTGGTGTGACATAATCTCAAATGCATTGTTGTTGCTTGCTACTCCCTTGGTCCCATATTATAAGAGAATTTCTCTTTTAGATTCATTCAATAATTAATGTATATGATATATATATATATATATATATATATGATATATATATATATATATATATATATATATATATATATATATATATATATATATATATATATATATATATATATATATATATATATATATATATATATATATATATATATATATATATATATATATATATATATATATATATATATATATATATATATATATATATATATATATATATATATATATATATATATATAGAGAGAGAGAGAGAGAGAGAGAGAGAGACCAAATACATTAATTATTTAATGAATCTAAAAAGTGAATTTCTCTTATAATATGAGACGGAGAGAGTATATTGTATGTTGATGTTGTTAAGCTATTATAGTGTATGTTGGTGCATGGTGGCCAGTATTGGCATAGTACATTGACTATGGAGGTGTTGGTCATTGTGCTTGATGTTGTTGTTGCATGTATAATATGTTGCATGCATTCATGATGTTGGACAATGGTCTTTTGTTTGTGTGCCATAATCCCAAGAGGTGAGGATTGGGTGCGAGTAGATGATGTTGGAGGTGATGGAATTAGTGAAGCGTTATCGGATCAGGTGATGGTAACGAATTGGTGGGCTCTGATCCTAGAAAGTGAGGATCATAGTGGTAAACCTGAGTGTTCACGTATTGATACCACATGTATTGAGTCGAATTGTTGATTCAAATTGCATTGCATATTGATTATGTTATCATTGTGTTGGTTGGTTGTTGTGTAGAATTTTATTCTGTTATTGATTAATTTTTAGAATTAATATAAATATTGAGATTTAATTATATGAATACTTTTGAGTTGAGTAATTAAGAGGAATTACAGTGTTGATCTTATATTGGCGAAATTATGGTTAAAAGAGAAACATGTTTGAGTATGTGTTTTGAGCATAATTTTCTGTTGTTGATTTTAGTTTTGAGATTGTTGTTGTCATGTTCATTTGTACATGAACATTAGAGTTAGGTAGGACTTCGTTTCAGTGAGGTTAGGTTCAGAGAGGAACCATGACAATCTCATGTTTAGAGAGGAACACAGTTCAGAGAGGAATTAAAGACAAAGATAAATCAGAAACATACCTCTGATGCCCAAAAACCCGATACCACATGCATATTGGAGGAAGAGTATGGTTCATTTCACGTTTGCGTTATAATTATTATTGTTGTTGTTGCTATGTGAAAATGATCTAAATGTTGTTATGACTATCCTGCTGTTTTATTTCATTGTTAACATTTATAAGGATTATTCTCACTCCTTTTTTGTTGTGTGTGGCTTATTATGCCTATGTTGCAGATGTAGGATCAAGCGCTTACAACTGCGCTAAAAGCAATTATTATCAATGAGGGCACAACTCTATTTCCTTATAATATAAGCCCTCATGGGCTGCACCTAAAGTGAGGTTTGCAAAATCCCTCTAGGCGCCATGGGTTGGGATGTTAAGCCCATTCGAATCACTAAGGGTGACGCTAGATTTATTTATCCAACAGTCCCCCCAGTGTCAGCTGATGGAATTCAAACCCATAATCAGGCTCTGATACCACTTATAGGATCAAGCGCTTACCATAACACTAAAAGCAAATGCTGTCAGTGAGACGCAACTTTATTTCCTTATAGTATGAGCCCTCAGGAGCTGCGCCTAAAGTGAGGTTTGCAAGCTCCCTCTATGAGACATAGGTTGGAATGTTAATCCCATTTGAATTCCTAAGGGTGACGCTAGATTTATTTATCCAACATCAGATACAGGTAAGGGTGGAAAAACGGGCTGGGCCCGTTAGGCATGCATGTTTTGTGCGCACTTTAGTGCATGGCAGCCCAAGGGTTTAGGACCTCACCCTCAAATTTGTCTGCCCCACCCTTCCCTATTTTCTACGTCGGCTTTTGCGGGCACGCGCATTTACATAATTTTTTATGTTTTTAGGCTTAAAAGGTTCAGTGCCCGCAGGCTTTCCCTGCCCCACCCTCACTTTTTTGATAGGAGGTGATAGGTTTTAGGCCTGAATTCTCAATAATGTCCGCCCCTCCCCTCCTCGTTTTTAAGTGGGCTTTTATGGGGCGGACCTAAACGGGGTGGGCATGCCCGTTTGCCACCCCTAGATACATGTAGTGAGTAGTAGCTGCTAAGTTGAGGAATTTTTTTTACTGCCTCCTTCATTATTTTTGTTTTTTTGGTAATTCATTTAGTTCCGCGGTGTCGCTCTGATATGTAACTCTAGGATAATATTTGTTTTGATATCCATTTTGTTCCTTTGAGATTTGTGGGACTATTTTCCTTATGATTGAGTATTGAACTATTGTTTTGGAGTTAATCAAATAAATTTGGTTGAGACTAACCTCTGCGTATTTTTGAATAAGTTTTGAGAAGCAAGTTTGTTTTAAAAGAGATGTGTGACACCCTTGGTACTTCAATATGTTTCATTCTAATGATTTTAATTAAATAATAGTCGTGGGGTTTTAGGGTGTTACATAGTGTGCCCTATATTACAATATAACCTATTTTTTGTGTCACTTTCTTTGCTTCGTACACATTCAATCGGGAAGTAGGTTAACCAAACTTAACACAATATTCAAAATGAAATGGACAACAACAACACAAGTCAACTGTGCATGCATGGCTAATGTAAATGATTCTTTATTCTAAACATAAAACATAAAAATTGTTCATGAATCAAATGAAATTAAACTAATAAATTAGAAAAAACTTCACATTGATGTTGCTTGTGTCGTTCTGGTCATTCTTCCTTACCTATAGTTTAATCTTCATCATTTCTCCCTCCTGGATCTTCTTCATCTTCTGATTGAGCTTCCGGTGTTCCACTCCCACTAGCAGGACCAGTGTCCCACTCATAATGGAAGGGCGAATTAGTAGGACATTTTAAATATTTGCTAAACTCATCCTGAGTGGGAACTGGCTCAAATTGAGCACGTACCTCCTACATATGAAATCACTATCTTCTTAAAGAATTGTTAATAGACAGTATGCCTTGGAGGTATGCCTTAGAGACATCTCGCCCATAAGAGAAGCAAACTCTCATAGCAGGATCCATGCTGCCAAAGTTGACTGTTTTATGTTGAGGTTCAGTATGTATAATAAGTGACTCTTGTGGTGGTGGTGGTGGTGATACTCTCTCTTTGTGTCTTGTGTAGTGTCATAAAATGAATGACTCATCCATCTTAGCTACCTGCCTGAGACGATGATGATATGGAATGTTAACACCATGTTGCCTACACAATCCGATAATCAAGCCAAGTAATCTAAGGGCATGCCACTTTGGAAAATCAATAATCTCCCTTATTTTGTTGGAGATGACTTTGGAAATCAAATGTCTACTTGTTTCACTTTCACTATATACCAAATGAGTTGAGCAGTCATCAAGGTGGAAGAAGATGTATGACTTACTGGTATAACATTGTTAAATAATAAGGACATTCAAATCTATGCTTGGATAGTCAGGTCTGATCTTTAAAATGAACAAGAACTCAGTTTTTTCCCAGCTGGTATGTTTTCCCTATTTCACATTGTTAGCTGAAGATTTTGACATTTTGATGAGACTTGATTTAAGAAAATCATGTTTTAAAGGATGGCATGAAACTTAGCTTTATAAGGTTATTTTATAAAGTTCATTCTTATAGTTCGATATGTCGAAGGGAAAATAGAGTCAAAAGAATAATTCATGATATGTGATGATTACTTCGACAGTCACGTTAGGTGGATTCAAAACATCGAGTGGGAAGAGTTTGAAATTCAAACTGATGTGTTTTCGCCAAGAGGACGCGTGGAAGCACCAGAATGTATGCATTTGAAAACTTAGAACGTGGCATGATCTCATATAAATACTATTAAGATCGAATTAGTATAAATAAAAGTCTTAGATGTTAGGATTCAGGGTGTTCACATTTGTATAAAAATCATATAATACTCAAAGTACCGGAGCGAGAGAAAAGAGTTTGCTGATAATGTATGCGTAAGAACACCATTAGTTTATTTAGTCATTTTATCAATACAAAGTTACTTTAATCATTTCCTTATTCCTTTTCGTTTCCAGTCAAGTCTTTAACATATTTTGTCGAACTTTCTTTACAAGCATTGTCTTTACATTCTTGCAAATATCCAGATTATTTCCTTTAAGTTACATTTAAGATTTTATAGTCAAACTTTAATATCTGAAAGATAACCATAATCACATAGAAAGATCTTATTATTGTTCATATAATGTTAAACTTCAAGCCAAACTGTAAAAACACTAAGACACATGTCCTAGGATCAATCTAGTCGATCCTGTAAGTTACCAAAACATAGATTTTGGAAGACTAGCGGTTGTTTGTCAGAAATCACTGGTAAACAAATTGGCACGCCTAGTGGGACCGTGTTGAAGTGTTTTAGTTACAAATTGTTCAGGTTCTTTCAATTTGGGCCTTTATAGTTTCTTTTATGAACTTATTCTTACCATTAGTATATGATCCTTAGAAGTGGTAAGATAACTAACAATAACCAATCAATACCCAAAAGAAAATAGACCAGAAAAATGGTTAATACTACCAACGATGGAGAAGGACCAAATCCTCTGCAAGGATCAGGCACAATCGTTGCGAGTTCGACAAGTGCATCAACTGCAATCCCTGGTTCACAATCCATGTCCACATCTACAGGATCCATGGCTACAAATAATTCTATACCTGGGACCTCAGGGCCCATACCCACGAACAATTCGACAACCATGCCTATCTCTGCAAGCATGACAAAGATCCCTTTGAATACTCGGACTGGCCATGTGTTGGCATACGTTGGAAATCAGACTCAACCTACAACCCCTAGGCCACCATGGTTTGAGAGTTTTTGGCCTTGGAGGGAGCAACCCCAATATGGGATGCCAACTTCCTTTATGTTAGGATTACACAATAATACATCCACACATACACATCCTACCATGACAACCTTTTCACCAGTGCAAAATTCTGGTTCTGGTATGAACCATGTGGGTCGAAGCACGCAGAACCAAGGATTGTCAAACCAAATACCTATGCTCACAACTAATAATTAGGTAGAATTTAGGAAACAAATGGATGCTAGTAACCATGACATGGTCGGAGTGCTTTCCCGTGAAATGAATACCATTTTCTCCCCTTTGATCCAAAATTTTAATAGGACAAACCAAGAAAATACCCAATCCTATCAGCAAATATCAGCGTAGATAGCGCGCATAGCAGACTTTTTTGGGGCCCCCCAATCACCTATTCACCGTAGCCAAAACCAAGTGGCAATTCAAGAGGAAGAACCCACTATCAATTAGGTTCGACCACCCAGACAAGAGGTTTATGAAAGGGACATGTGGGCAAGGGTAGAATAACAAGAGATTCAACATGTGATCCCTGAGGAGCAACCTAGGAGAGTAGTAATGGTTAATAGAGATCAAAATGCAGAAGAAGTGATCCATAGAGTTAGGCAGGATAATATGCTGGCTGAAAATAATTTAACCACCATGATTGAAAGAATCATGGCTCAAAATGGCTTGAGCACAGGGTTTCGACGGCCAAATTACACATCTTAATTAATAGATTTTATTTTACAGGATGAATTACCAAGGGGTTGCAAAGTCCCCAAATTCACAAAATTTCCAGAAGATACTAACGAATCAACTGTCAAACATGTGGCCAGGTATCTGATAGAAGCAGGGGATTTGGCAAATAGTGAAAACTTAAGGATAAAATATTTTCCTAGTTCATTAACAAAAAATGCTTTTACATGGTTCACCATATTGCCACCAAATTCTATAGATACACGGGCTCATTTAGAAAGATTGTTCCACGAACAATTCTACATGGGGAAAACTAAGAGAAGTCTTAAGGAGTTAGCCAGCATTAAAAGAAAGTTTATTGAACCTATAGATGACTATTTGAATAGGTTTCGTTTGTTAAAATCTAGATGTTTCACAGTAGTTCCTGAACATGAACTAGTCGAAATGGCCACGGGTGGACTAGATTACTCCATTCGAAAGAAACTAGATACTCAGTATCTAAGATACATGGCCTAATTAGCAGATAGAGTTCGACAAGTCGAACATTTAAAAGCAGTAAAGGCCAAAGCAAGTAAAAATTATAAGAAAGAGAGGGTACCTTATGTCGAAGCCGAAGAAGAAAAAGTAGAGGCCTTCAATGATATGTATGGTTTTGAGGAATTCGAAGTAGATTTGGCTGAACTAAACGAAGCACCCCCATACTCCTCTAAAATTCTTACATCAGCAAATGGCAGAAATCCTGTCAAAACAGAAAAAAATGAGAAATTCCCTAAGAAAACTTATACGTTTAACATTACCAAATGTGATGAGATTTTTGATTTACTGGTAAAACATGGTCAAATGACAGTTCCTCCTAATGCCAAAACTATTCCGTTAGAACAACGGAAGAAAAGAGGCTTTAGCAAATATCATAACTTTCTAGGCCATAAAACTTGACAATGCTTTCTTTTCAGGGATCTTATTCAAAATGCTATCAAAGAAGGACGTTTGAAGTTTGCTGAGAAAGTCAAGAGCCACATGAAGGTTGATGCTGACCCCCTCCATGTTACAGATACCAATTATATTGAACCTGTGGATATCAACATGGTGGACATGATGGAGTATGGAGGAGAATAGGCCAAGGAAGTCAAAGACTCCAACATGGATGGAAAGCAGGCTACTGAAGGCTTAACTGACAAAATTCCCTTTGACACTTCTGTCGGAAATATTCCTGCAGGTAATGATGAATCAGAGGATACCGAGGGCTTTGTGGGAGGAATAACTGAGGCTACTTAAGGCCTTAGAGTTAAATTTGAGAAGATAAGGACCTCTGAAGGCCCTAGTCTAAGGGTTAACATGGTGGATTTGAAACAACCTTTTCCAGAAATGGAAGAGGTGGAAAGATACCTCCAGCTGGAGAGGTAACATGTGAGTTTTGGTTACCCTAAGGCAAATGAAACTCTACGAGAGTACTTATAGAGGTGTCATCGAAGAAATTCAGAGATGTTGGTATGTCCAAGGTGCAACATTATTCTGAATCGAAGGATAACAGAGGCTTATGAAAGAGCTTAATGTGCTAGAACTCAGGGCAATTGGAGACAAAAAATCCAATTGATGAAAGTGTACCCAAAGTCAGGGGAAAGTCTGCTGGATTTTCTGGTACGCTGTTATAAATCTGAAACAGAGTGTCTGTTATGTCCCAAGTTTGGGGCAGTCTATGATAGGGAGATGGCTGAAATGTTCGAAAGAATTCCTTTCACCCATGGATGGGACCAACAAGGTGGAAACCCAAATGTGTAAGTCTTCGACAAGAGGGGAGTTCCCAGGAGACAAGACAATCCTCACCCTAAAGCTAGGAGAGTCACTTTCAAACTTCCAGCTGAAATACCAACTGATAAATGGACTCAGGAAGGGGCGGGAAGAGGAAAATGGAGGAGTTTCGACCAAGGAGGCAGAACTTCAATGGCCTACAGAAAATAGTTCCAGACATCAAAGAGAGAGGCTTACAAGTTTGAGAACTACAAGGGAAAGAATCCAATGTCCAGATCCCAATGGAGGAGGCATCCGAGGATAAAAAAGGCTGAAAGAGAGCTAGCATCAAAAGACATAGGGGAATCCAGTAGTAACAAGTTCCCTTCATGCACTACGAACTCAAGCAAGCCACCTGTGGGTCAAAAATTGTTTATATCATAGGAAAAGGGTGGAAGTGAGAAAATTCAAAAGAGCCCAATAAAGGAAGATGAAATGTCAACAGATGATTTTGAATCTGACGGAGTTTCGTCCCTTAATGTCAATTTTAATGTAGTGTTAATTTTACCTCACGAATATAACCAGGAAACTGAAATAGAGGACCAGGAAGAAGTAGATGAGGAAGAAATGGCCAAGCATAAACCAGTCTGTTACTATATGCTCAACAATGAAGTTGTCGAGGAACAAAATTCTTTCTTCGAAAAGCCTGACTTGGGCATGAAAGGGAATTTGAAGCCTTTGTACATTAGGGCCAAGGTCGAACAAGTGGGCATAAACAAGGTTTTGGTGGATGGTGGAGCAACTGTCAATCTAATGCCAAAATTTATGTTTAAAAGGATTGGAATGTTTGATACAGATGTAAAGCCACACAACATGGTCCTCTCAAATTACGAAGGGAAAATTGGACACACATTGGGGGTGATACAGGTGGATCTGACAGTTGGTTCAATTACAAGGTCAACTATGTTCATGGTAATCCCAGTAAAAGCAAATTATAACATGTTGCTTGGCAGAGAGTGGATACATGGAGTAGGAGCCGTCCCTTTAACAATGCACCAGAGATTATCCATCTGGAGAGAGGATGGCATAGTGGAAAAAATAGAAGCAGACAAAAGTTACTACATGACTGAAGTGAATCAGGTGGACAGGAGGAACTTCGACATAAATCTAGCCAATATAGGGCCATGCAACCCAGTAAGAGAAGCATACTCACCTAGCAAGAATGCCCTTTATTTCTTAACCCTTCACCCAAATGGTTTTCAATGGGATAGAGAGATCATGGGAGAAACATAAGATGTTGAAGGAATGTCTAATATATGGCCAACTGGCTGGGATGAGGATAATGATTATGTCTAAATCATTGTTCTTCGAAAATATTTCAGCCTACCTGGCCGAGAATAAAAGAAGAGCAGCTCTCGAAGCTGATGTAACAAACATGGCTATCGAAGCCATAGATGATACACTACACACAACAGGACCTGGGGAGAATTTTATTCCAAAACCTCCTGATGAACAGGTACTAGGAGAACAGTTAGAACAAAGGCTAAATGCTATATATGATGAGGAGCCCTTGGGTTTTGAGAAAGATCCACTGGCGTCAAACGTAAAGATGTTGGCTCAAGACCCCTTAGAAGAAATAGATCTTGGGGATGGGAGCATAAAAAGAATCACTTGCATCAGTACTAAACTAGATCCTAAGGTGAAGACGAGGGTGATTGAATTGCTGAAAGAAAATAAAGATTTCTTCGCTTGGGATTATGATGAAATGCCTGGTTTAAAAAGAGATCTAGTTGAATTAAAGATGCCAATCAAGGAGGGCAAGAAGCCTATAAAGAAAACTCCTAGAAGATTCTCCATAGATGTTCTTTCAAAGATTAAAAAAGAGGTCAAAAGACTTATCTGCTGCAATTTCATCAGGACAATAAGGTATGTCGAATGGATTGCCAATATAGTTCTTGATATTAAGAAAAAAAATGGTTTGTTGAGAGTATGCATATATTTTCGTGACTTAAATGCAACAACTCCTAAAGAAGAGTATCTAATGCCTGTGGCAGAGATGCTAATAGATTCAACTGTAGGATTTGAGTACCTTAGTATGCTTGATGGATCCTCTGGATACAACCAAATTTTCATTGCTGAGGAAGATGTGTCTAAAACAGCTATTCGCTGCTCTGGGGCAATAGGTACCTATGAGTGGGTAGTTATGCCATTTGGCCTAAAAAATGCTGGGGAAACTTACCAAAGGGCAATGAATTCAATATTTCATGATTATATAGAAACTTTCATGCAGGTTTACATAGATGACATTGTGATAAAGTCTGTATCAGAAGAAAGTCATCTGAATCATCTTCGCCAATCGTTCGAAAGGATAAGAAAACATGGTTTGAAGATGAATCCCCTTAAATGTGCGTTTTTTGCGCAGGCTGGAGACTTCTTGGGCTTTGTGGTCCACAAGAAGGGGATAGAAATCAACCAGAACAAGACAAAGGCTATCATGGAAGCAAAAGCGCCATCAACTAAAAAGGAGTTACAATCACTCTTAGGGAAGATAAATTTCCTAAGAAGGTTTATTTCCAACCTAAGTGGTCGAACTCAAGCCTTTTCACCCCTCCTTCGTTTGAAACAAGAAAAGTTCGAATGGAACGAAGAACATCAAGAATCTTTCAATAAGATCAAGCAATATATGATGAATCCTCCCATGTTGTCACCACCTTGTGGAAGGAAACCTATGAGATTGTATATATCTTCTTTTGATGTTACTATTGGTAGTATGTCAGCACAAGAAGACGAAAATGGCATCAAAAGAGCCATTTACTATCTAAGTAGAGTCTTAAATGATGCAGAAACAAGATATACTGCTATAGAAAAGCTTTGTATTTGTTTATATTTCTCTTATACAAAAATTAAATATTACATAAAACCTGTTGATGTATATGTTTCTTCACATTTTGACGTTATCATACATATGTTATCAAAGCCAATATTACACGGTCGAATTGGAAAATGGGCCCTAGCCCTTACTGAGTATTCTTTAGCCTTCATGCCCTTAAAAGCAATGAAGGGTCAAGTAGTCTCAGACTTCATTGTAGACCACGCAGTGGTCGAAAACCCTCAACATTATGTTGAGTTAAAATCTTGGAGATTGTTCTTCGATGGTTCTACCCACCAAAAGGGAAGTGGAGTTAGGATTCTGATAATTTCTCCTTATGGAATTTCAACAAAACTCAAGTATAGAATCGAAGGTCCCCTTTGATCAAATAATGAAGCAAAGTATGAGGCCTTGATTGCAGGACTTGAAGCCTTGTTGGAATTGGGGGCAACAAGAGTCAAAATCAAAGGAGGCTCTGAGCTAGTAATAAAGCAATTAACAAAGGAGTACAAGTACATAAAAGAAAATTTGATTATATATTTTGTTATTGCAAACAAATTACTTAAAAAATTTGAATATGCAGATATAAAGCATGTCCCTAGAGTAAAAAATCAAGAGGAAAATGACTTAGCACAAATAGCATCGAGGTATAAAGTGACTAAAGAAAAACTAGAATAATTGGTCAAAGTTAGGGGAAAGGCAATGGCTACTAGGTTGACTCCAACAAATTTGGAAAATACCCAATTACATTACGCTAACGAAGACACATTTGAAGTATTGGTCACTAACATTCTAGTAGACACATATTGGAGAAGTCCAATTGTTAATTATCTTAGAGATCCTTCGATAGATACAGAAAGAAAGACTAAGTACATAGATTTGTCTTATATCTTAATGGGGAATGAATTGTCCAAGAAAACCCCTGAAGGAGTTTTGCTAAAATGCTTAGGAGAAAGTGAGGCATATTTGGCATTATCTAGTGTTCATAGTGAAGCATGTGGAGCTCATCAAGCAGGTCATAAAATGAAGTGGTTGTTGTTTCGATATGGAATGTATTGGCCTATTATACTTAAAGAATGTATAGAATTTGCTAAGGGCTGTCAAGAATGCCAAAAGCATGTTGGTATCCAACATGCTCCAGCAAGTGAACTTCATGCAATTATTAAACCTTCGCCTTTCAGAGGTTAGGCGCTGGATCTAATTGGAGAAATTCAACCTGCTTCATCAAAAAACCACAGGTACATTTTAGTAGGCATATATTACTTTACAAAATGGGTTGAGGCCATACCTTTAGTAAATGTGGATCAGGAGATTGTTATCGAATTCATTCATAAACAAATAGTCTATAGATTTGGCATCCCAGAGAGTATCACAACAGACCAAGGATCAGTCTTCAGTGGTCGAAAGATGCAGGAATTCGCCAAGGAAACAAGTTTCAAACTATTGACATCCACACCTTACTATGCTCAAGTGAGCGGCCAAGTCGAAGCGGCCAACAAGGTGATAATTGGTTTGGTAAAGAAGCATGTAGCGAAGAAGCCAAAAAATTGGCACAAAACTCTAGACCAAGCATTATGCGCTTGTCGAACGTCCCCTAAAGAAGAAACTAATGCCACGCCTTTCCAAATCACGTTTGGATTTGATGCAGTACTACTAGTCGAAATCTACTTACAATCAGTTAGAATTCAAAGGCAAGAGGAAATTCCTTCTGACCTTTATTGGGAAATGATGATGAATGAATTAGTAGATTTAGATGAAAAAAGGTTGCATGCTTTATAAAAATTAAGAAGATAAAAGGAAAGAGTGGCAAGAGCATACAATAAGAGGGTCAAAAGCAAGGCTTTTATTATAAATGACTTAGTATGGAAAGTCATATTACCTATGGATCGAAAGAATAAAGCGCTAGGAAAATGGTCTCCACATTGGGAAGGACCTTTTTGAATCCTAAAGGCATTCTCAAACAATGCTTACAAAGTAGAGGAGTTAGCTGAAGATCGAAGAATCCTAAGAGTAAATGGGAAATACTTAAAGAAGTATAAACCATTTTTACAGGAAATAAAAATCATGACAAGAGAGTAAGCAGCAAAAAATATACATAGCCAAAATGGTGATCAAATTAATTTAAAAAATCTCCAAAATGGCTTTGTCTAGAATGCTTACAACACAAAGAAAATGCAACAGCGTGTATGCCCTTGAGGTGTGCAATTTATTCAGTCATGGCTGAAGCTCTTTCGACATGTTCAATGCTCTGTGCAGCCAAAGCATCAACCTCAGTGGTATCCAATCCTTTGATGGAAGCTTGTTTCACTTTAGCATAAACTATCTTCTTCTGTAACTCCACAATGTGAGACTCCCAAAGTGTGATCGAAGCTGTATAAGTATCGAACTCCGCTTGGACATTCCAGACTTCTCAGCGTGCTTGGAAACTTGCTTGGCAGAAGACATTGTTGCAAATTTGAAGAATTGATGAAACTTTTAAGAGAAATACGAACGTAAATCAGAGAAAATATGAAGATTTCTGGGTTTGCAAAAGAAGAAAGAGAAATAATAAAAGAGATAACCTTTTTATAATGGTAAGTAGAAGAGTTGGAGGTTACACCTCAAGAAGTTAGTGAGGCACGTGTCAATATCTGATGAAGAAAAGTGAAAGATCACTATTCATTTTCTTGGAAGTTGATATATAATGATGTTTAAGCTGCTTCACGTACGTCTTGATGAGACGTTTTGAAAAAGTAGTCATGATTAACTATGACGTCGGGAATTGAAGGAAAATGAAAGGTTGACTAGTCAAAATCTGGTGATTACAAGAAATGTCCATTTCTACATTAATTCGAAATAGACATTTATTGGAGGAAATTTGTTAGCTGAAGATTTCAACATTCGGATGGGAGTTGATTTAAGAAAATCATGTTTTAAAGGATGACATGAAACTTGGCTTTATAAGGTTATTTTATAAAGTTCATTCTTATAGTTCGATATGTCGAAGGGCAAATTAGAGTCAAAAGAATATTTCAAGATATGTGAAGATTACTTCGACAATCACGTTAGGTGGATTCAAAGCTTCGAGCGGGAAGAGTTTGAAATTCAAACTGATGCGTTTTCGCCAAGAGGATGCGTGGAAGCACCAAAATGTATGCGTTTGAAAACGTCGAACGTGGCATGATCTCATAGAAAGACCGTTAAGATCGAATTAGTATAAATAGGAGTCTTAGATGTTAGGATTCATGGTGTTCACATTTGTATACAAATCATATAATACTCAAAGTATCGGAGCGAGAGAAAAGAGTTTGCTGATAATGTATGCGTAAGAACACCATTAGTTTATTTAGTCATTTTCTCAATACAAAGTTACTTTAATCATTTCCTTATTCCTTTTCGTTTCCAATCAAGTCTTTAATAAATTTTGTCGAACGTTCTTTACAAGCATTGTCTTTACATTCTTGCAAATATCCAGGTTATTTCCTTTAAGTTATATTTAAGATTTTATAGTCAAACTTTAATATCTTAAAGATAACCATAATCACATAGAAAGATCTTGTTATTGTTCATATAATGTCAAACTTCAAGCCAAATTATAAAAACACTAAGACACATGTCCTAGGATCAATCTAGTCGATCCTGTAAGTTACCAAAACATAGATTTTAAAAGACTAGCGGTTGTTTGTCAGAAATCACTGGTAAACACACATATACCAGCTCTTATTTCATTATATTTCCAATTTCCCTTTGTCCACTGTATTGAAAAGGGATCCAACTTCCTAGATTGTGCCACATTGTTGTCTTTGATGTATGCGTGGATGACATCCCTCTAATACATGACTTCTCTTCTCCAAAACCATTTCTCCAATGAAACATTATGTGTTTATCCTATTTCATCAAATGAATTTAATCGTTGTATGACTTTATATTTAAGATTTTTTTTAACAATTTCATGTCTAAAATTTAAAGAGAGAGATAAATTTAGATAGACATGACAGTAGAGTTGGAATAGAAACGACTTTCACATTTCTCTTTCTCAAATATAATTTTTGAATAAATATATATTTTCTGCCTCAATTTCCAATGAGGATGAATAATTGAATCAGAAATCCGTCAAAAATTGCTTGAGTATCCCACTTCTTTCCATTTCCACATTAGAATCAATTTTATTAAATTTAAGTAATATATTTCCTCAAACTTATTTTTTTTTTTGAACTCTAACAAACATTAATATACATTAAAAATAATTAATTAAAACAATTCTAATAATTATTAAATATATATTTCAAATGATAAAGTATAAACTAAAATATCAATATATTAATTAAACAACTGATATTTTAATTATCAGAATTAAATATTTTAAATTACCAACAAACCGATTCATAGTGAGTACTAACGTGTCAATTGTTTATTCTTTCTCCATCTTATAAAATTGGAGAAAATCCAAATTTAAATATAAATTTAGTCAAAGAAGGACTTTTTATTCAAAATTTAAAACAGACCATTTGAGCTAATACCCGCAGATACGGAATTGGTTTCATTATTAAACTTAGGTAGTTTAACGAATGTTTCTTAAGTACAACTTAAAAATAAGTTTTTAGAGTTAAGATCCTCTCTATATTCCTTCCTTCTCCATTTTATCCATTACTAAAGATTTGATAATATAAATGGAAACAATTATTGATAATTTACTATTTTTAGAGTCTTGAAACAATTATTTCTAATGAACTACAATAATTTATTTATAGTAGGAAAAAAATGGTAGTAATAAAAAAGAAATGAATGGAGACAAAAAAAAAAACACTCAATTATTATATATGCAGTGGCTTTTACACTGCCAATAGAGATTGACAATAAAGACATTACTCATCCTGATCCTCATCCATCCACTACTAGTACATTAACTCAAATTCAACTAATACATAAAAATCACAAATTAACAAGTAAAACTTGTAAGATATAAAAAAGTTGC
Source organism: Vicia faba (assembly GCA_948472305.1). Classification (NCBI taxonomy): domain Eukaryota; kingdom Viridiplantae; phylum Streptophyta; class Magnoliopsida; order Fabales; family Fabaceae; genus Vicia; species Vicia faba. The sequence goes on along the minus strand of OX451740.1, from coordinate 1,306,913,510 downwards.
AGCAATATTAAAAAATCAAATTAATTAACTATATATTTTTGTTGGAATCCAATGTTAAAGCAGTGCTGAGATTCATTGGATACATATATTCTGCTGTGCCGGACATGATTTGATTAACGATAATTCTGTTGGCCTTTTCTGATGGATGGAAAGCATCCCAAAATGCGTAAATGTCGCGATTTGGGCATAGATTTGAGAGTGGTGTGCATAGCCCAAGCCCATTGTAGGGTCCTTGTCCACAGCATGCTACCTTTGATGTAACAAATCCTGCATACCCAATCAATTTTATAGTTAGATATTAGCCACGAAGCCCCGTCACAAACAAAGAACACCACACAGACACGAGACAGACAGACAGTGACAGAAACAATGAACACCAGACGTGAGACAGACAGACAGTGACAGAAACAACGAACACCAGACGTGAGACAGACAGACAGTGATAGATGTTTCATATCAGACACGTTATAGAAGTTACCATATGCTCCGGGGTTAGCGACGAAGTTGAGAGCCATTTGTCTGGTGTTTGCTCCCATGAAAACATTTTCACCAATTTCATTGTTGAGTTGTTGGATGATTTGAATAAGTTGTGGATTGAACAATCCTGCCGCGCGTTGTAGATCAGGCGAGCATTCTCCATTTCTGCTTCTTTGTGCTAATTCTGCTGGAACACAACCAATTGGACCAGTTCCTGTCACTATCACCCTCCTTGCTCCAAGATCATGTAGCCTCTGATATAATTAATATATTGTTAACAACAATTAATGTGACTTTATATAACTTTGTTGACTGAGAAATCAAACAAATAATTAATAGATCACATGCAAGGAAAACGGCTTATCATTATAATTAATTAAGTGATTAATTTACCCTTAGAATCTTCTTGTATTCAGATATGATATATCTGACATAATCGGGTAAAGAGTATTGGCGCGATCTTGCGGAAAAAGGCACCAAATAATAATTATTCACAAAATCATTTCCTCCAAGAGTGATTAGTACTAATGCTCCATTCACTAATCTCTGAGTTCTTGCAGGTCCAATAAGACCACTCACTCTCTGCTGGTATTCTTGAAAATACTGTAATTGCCTAAAGATTCTAATTATGTTTACCTGAAATTAATTCCAAAATAAATCATATCATAAAAAACTCATCTTTAAATCAAAATATTTCTTTAACATTTTGAATTTCACATACAAATTGGATTCCGGTGTCATTGAGAATTCCAATGCCAGCAGACGCGAAATTCGCGCCAACGAGCAATCTTTGCCCGTTAAGCTGAGGACTTAAGTAAGGCAAAGTTGGTTCAGCTCCAATCGCTTCACCTGCAAAAGTTATAAAATAAAGATGAATATCTAAAATGAGAATAAAACTGAAATACTGTTACTAACTCACCAGTTTAACTAACTAGTATAACTAACTTTTGGATCGAATAACATGAATCACATTTTAATGAAATTTTATCTTAACTGATAAAGTCGGGAATGTTGCGGCCGTTAGAGAAACGTCCGGTGGGTCTGCGAGTTGGATAATCAATGCCATATGGATAAGCGTCAGCACGAGCCGTGGTTGCTAAGTAATTGTTGTTGCCATTGTCAACAAGAGAGTCACCAAAAACAAAGAAAGCGCGTTGAGCTTCGGTTCCTTTGAAAGTACTAGCCAATGCCAGAATCAACATGATAAATACATTAATGTAAGAAGATTGCAAAACCATAGTGGTAGCCATGGATTTGATATGAAATTAGATTGAAGAAGAGCAAAATTTAGCAATGTTTTGAAGAGTGAAAGAAGAGAAATATTATATATATAGTGATTTTGGAAAACAACACTTGATAATGAATGGTCCACATATAGGAATGGGACACAAGTAGTTGTATGATTTCATTAATACAATATTGGAAAATTAAAAATCGAAGGTGTGGTTATGAAGCACGGACACACCAAAAATGGTGTTGATATTGACACCTTAACATCAATAATAATTTAAAATAAATAAATAAATATAATCACAAATATCGATGTAATTGTTCGACACTGAAAAAAAAACATTGATATGTCTTTTCAGAAATATTAATGTTAGATACACGTAAACTATAGTAGGATGGACACATCTATGACTAATAGTTTATATATGTATAAAGTAAGATCTGCAGTAGTATTAATATTACTGACCAAAAATGGAGAATAAATAACTATGGCAATCTTGATTTCATTCTTCTGATGTACGTGACATTTTACCACTTAATTTAGATCAAACATGCACCCTTGTGTCCATTTCAAGTACTTTTGTTATGTGTCACCAAAATAATAATATTTTTTTAGTTAATAGTTTTATAATTATTAAATCATATATTTCCTTTGAAATTGTAGGGGTCCGTTATTTTATTCTTTGAAATTTGAGAATAGAAAATGAAATCAATTATTTTGAATGAGGGCAGATACGTCGTTAATTTGTGAACATTTTAGTTAGCAATATGATGTGGACGTCAACTTCTTAGGTGGAAAGTTGGCAAATATGGATGTAAGCCAATATGTCACCTATATTAACTAATTTTATTATATTTAAAAGAAATTGAAAACCCATTTCTTTTATTTCTCAATTGTTCTTAACTTCTCCTTTTTCTTAACTTCTCCTTTTTCAACCAAGTCTTCTATTAAAGATATTAACAATAATTACTTTAGATTATGGATTATAAGTTAGTGTTGTAGTAAATTATGTCGAAGTGGAAGAGTTAGTGTAGTTGTTGAAATATGCTAGGTTGTTAGCATGCTAAATTGGGCCACTCTGTTAGCTTAATTGGTTAGTATATTAGTTGAAATGTAGGAGTTTAATTTTCTTATAAATAACATATTAGTCCTCACTTGTCATTAATCCTAATTAGAAGGAGAAAGTGGTGTGGCTGAGATTCAATTGTAAACATTGTTCCTTCACTACGCCAAAAATGACTTTTAAGAGTGCACATTAGACAACACTTTTATACAAAAGCGCTGCTATAAGTGAATTTAAAAAAAAACAAGGAAATTAAATAAAATAATAAGTAAAAGCGCTGCTAAAAATGTGACCTTAGACAGCGCTTTTAAAAAGCGCTGCTAAAAGTATTGCTTTAGAAAGCAGCGCTAGTAAAGGACCAGTTTAGACAACGCTTTAAGAAAGTGCTGTCTAAAGTCATAAAAAATGAAAAAAAAATCTGAAAAGCGCTGCTAAAGGACCCTATTAGCCAACACTTTTCAAAAGCGCTGCTAAAGGTCCATATTAGCCAGCGCTTCTAGAAAGCGCTGTCTAAAGCCATATAAATGAAAATTAAAAAATAGAATCAGTGTATACTATTTCTCTTTCACATATTCACGTACGAGCAGAAACCATTTCCCTCTCATTCTCACGAACAGAAACCCATTCTGTCGCCGTCATACCAGCCCCCCCCCCCCCCCCCCCCCCCCCCCCCCGTCCTCCATCGTCTCTCTCGGTTGTCCTCCACCCACACCGGCCGATTCTCAAGGTAGGTTCTTTCTTGAAAATATCTTTATCTCCATTGATGTCCAAACTGAGTTGTCCTCCTATTGATAATGTACTATGCTAACATCTAAGACATTATCCTCCTATTGATGTCCAAATTGAGTTATAGATATGCATAACTGAGTTATAGGTATGCATTTTAATTTTTCGGTTCTTGGTAGGGCTTGATATATAACAGCAACACTTTTAGCATTTAGCATTATTGCATTTTCTTTTGGTTCTTTGTTTTGGAATAAAAAAGATGATGATGAGTTTTTTTTGTTATTTTAATTGGTTTCTTTGTTTATCATGTTTATATTCTCCATGAACTAGTATTTTTTTACTTGTTGGTTGCTTGGTTTCTTTACTTTTAATACTATTTTACTGATATAAATTTTAGAATTGTTTAAGCATTATTACTCTTAAATACTGTGTTTTTGTTGGAAAGAAATATAATATGATAGAAAAGATTCATAAGTGATTTGTTTCTCATACAATTTTTCACAAAAAACCCGTCTAAGAACAAATTGTTAAGGTTTGTGGATTTAAGCTATTATAGCCATATATATATATATATATATATATATATATATATATATATATATATATATATATATATATATATATATATATATATATATATATATATATATATATATATATATATATATATATATATATATATATATATATATATATATATATATATAACTTGTTTTTGATGATCCATTTTGTATTGGTGTAGTTAGTCGAAGACCATCACCGATTCGAAGAACATCAAAGCCGCGTCATCCGCCGTCGACACCAATAACCCCTTTTCTTTCTTTGGTAAGTCAACTTTAAATTCTATCTGTATCGATCAATTAAAAAACACAACTATTTTTAAATAGATATATTTATTTTTAGTCCATGTTATTAACTCTAGAAATAAATTTCTAGAAATAATTCATTTAATTTAAACAAAAAGGGAATAATCCGTTTATAGTGTTTTTGTTTACTTGAATTAGTAGAAAAAAATGGATAAAAAATGGATGTTTGTCGATCGATTGTCACAAGAAAACGAGAATGGGGTATTGGAATTCGTTAAGTTTTCTGTTGAACACGCCAAAGACCCCAGTCGAATGAAGTGTCCTTGCTTGTGTTATTGTTATGTGGGTCGGGTTGATGCAGATGGATTGAAATCACATTTACTAATTCATGGAATTGATAGAAGTTATACGTGTTGGATATTTCACGGTGAAAAAAGTAACGACAATGTTGAACCGGGGGAGAAAAGTAGTACGGCCTATGCTTCAGACGACAGGGACACAGACACATACGATTTTGATTGAGTCGAATAGATTGCAGATGCACTTGAAGAAGATCTTCAGGATTGTCCTAAAATGTTTTAGAGATTGGTAAGCGATGTAGAGAAACCGTTGTATAAAGGTTGCACTAAATTCACAAGACTGTATGCGGTATTAAAGTTGTACAACTTAAAGGAGGGCAATGGATGGTCAGATAAAAGTTTCATAGAGTTATTAGCCCTTATGAGAGATATGCTTCCGGAGGATAATGTTCTTCCTAATCGAACCTATGAGGCCAAAAAAATGTTGTGCTCTATTGGCATGAGCTATGATAAGATACATGTTTATCCAAACAATTGCGTTTTGTTTCGAAAAGAATATGCATCGTTTAATGAGTGCCCTAAATGCAGTTTGTCTCGATATAAGAAAAAATTGTCTCCAGCAAAAGTCTTATGGTATTTTCCTATAATTTCGAGATTTAGGCGCATGTTTCATAGTGAAACTAATGCAAGATACCTGACTTGGCATGCAGATGAAAGAATTATTGATGGAAAGTATCGACATCCGGCAGATTCACCACAGTGGTCGAAAATTGATAATGATTATCCTGATTTTGGAGAAGAAGCAAGAAACCTTTGCTTGGCTTTATCTACTAATGGAATGAACCCGCATGGTCTTCAAAGTATCTCACATACCACATGGCCTGTAATTATTATGATTTATAACCTACCTCAATGACTATGTATGAAGCATAAGTACATGATGTTATCTATGTTAATTTCTGGGCCTAAACAACCAGGGAATGACATAGACGTATACTTGACACCTTTGATCGAAGATTTAAAGATTTTGTGGGAGAACGGGGTGGAGGTTTATGATGGATATAGGAAATAAAGTTTCAATTTAATGGCGATGTTGTTTGGCACAATTAATGATTTTCCAGCATACGGGAATCTATCTGGGAATAGCATTAAAGGTTAACGTGTGTGTCTTGTTTGTGAAGATGGAACCGATACGACGCGTTTGGAGCTTTGTCAGAAGAATGTGTTTCTTTGTCATCGTAGATTCTTACATTCTAAACATCACTACCGTGCGTGGAGAAAAGCATTCAATGGAGACACCGAAAAACGTAAAGCTCCACCTGCATTGTCAGGTGACCAAATTTTTGAAAAGGTGAAAGATGTGTGTACTCAGTTTGGTAAGCCTTTTGTGCATACGGTTGTCAAAGGTGGGTGGAAGAAGAGATCGATTTTTTTGAGTTACCATATTGGAAGTCTCTGTACGTGAGACATTTTCTCGATGTTATGCATATTGAAAAAAAATGTATTTGAAAGTGTTATTGGTACGTTACTCAATATTAAAGGAAAGTCTAAGGATGACCTTAAAGCAAGGGAGGACATGTTAAAGATGGGAATACGAACTGAACTAGGACCCGTGAAGAAAGGAAGCCGAACATATCTACCACCTGCTACTTTTACTCTATCTAGAAAGGAGAAAAAGATATTGTGTAAGTTTCTAAGTGAAGTTAAAGTTCCAGAAGGATACTCTTCAGATATTAGAAGACTTGTGTCTATGAAAGACCTCAAGTTAAAGAGTTTAAAGACACATGATTTCCATGTTATAATGGATCATTTTCTATCAATAGGTATATGTTCTATTTTGCCAAATAAAGTAAGGAGCGCGATAACTAAGTTGTGTTTTTTCTTTAGGTCAATTTGTAGTAAGGTGATTGATCCTGATATCTTACCAACATTGCAAAAAGAAATTGTTATTACTTTGTGTGAGCTTGAAATGTATTTTCCTCCCTCATTTTTTGACATAATGGTACATCTAGTTGTTCATCTTGTGAAAGAGACACAGTTGTGTGGACCAGCTTATATGAGATGGATTCACCCTGCTGAAGGTTATATGAAAGTATTAAAAGGGTACATGAAAAACCAAAGTCGCCCAGAGAGTTGTATTGTTGAGCGATACATTGTTGAAGAAGCGGTTGAGTTTTGTACTGAATATTTGTCAAAAGTTCCATCCATTGGACTCCCCAAAATTCATATTTTTAAAAAAAAGGAAGGTAAAAGATTAATTGGAAATGAAATTGTGACAGTATCAAAAGATGAACGGGATCAAGTGCATCTGTATGTTCTGCACAATGACAATGAGGTTGAGCCATGTGTTGAAATGCACAAGGATGTACTCCGAGGGTTAAATCAGAATAGAAATGAAAATTGGATAGTATGAGAGCACAATCAAAGTTTTATACCATGGTTTAAGGATCATATTTTTCAAAGCTTCATTCAGATCCCGCTTCAATAACAGAAAGGTTGAGATGTTTGGCATATGGTCCAAGTTTGCATGTTTTTTCCTATAGCGCATACGCAATTAATGGATACACATTTTATACCAAAGAACAAGATGATAAAAGTACTATGCAAAATAGTGGTGTCACCGTGCTTGCTGAAGCAATGCACATTTCAAGTATGAAGGACCTAAACCCCAAATATGAAAATATGTCGTATTTTGAGGTTATCGAGCATATTTGGGTGTCTGATCACGAGAAGTTTCAGATCCCTATCTTTGGTTGCAAGTGGGTAACTAGTAGTGGATTACGAATGGATAAGTCATGATTTTTGCAAGTGGATCTTAATAGGGAGGGGTACAAAGATGAGCCTTTTATTCTAGCCTCTCAAGCTAAACAAGTGTTCTATATCACTGACCCGGTGAGTAAAAAATGGTGTATAGTGCTTTTATCTAACAAAGTGGTTGATGATAACGGTGTAGACCAAGGTGATATTGATGATGAGAATGAGTCATGTATTAGACGAAATGAGTCGTATATTATAAATGATCAAGATGAGAATATTATAGCGGATGAATCATATATCAGAAATGATCATAATGAGGGAATTTGGATAAATCCATCAGTCCACATTGTTAAGAAACAAGTAATTGATGTTCCAACCAAGAAAAGAAAGAGATGTTAGTGAAAGAGGTAGCATATTAAAATGTTTATGTTTATGTTTGTGTTTATGTTTAAGTTTATGTTTATGTTAATTTTTGGCATTGTCATTTTATATATATTTAAATGACTATGGAATTTTATATTGGGTTTATGTTTATGTTTATTATAGGTTAGATGGCTACTAACGAGGATCACCCACATGATGATTCTGGGCATGATGGAGATAAGGCCGTTAGTAAAATGGAAATGGAATATAGACGAGGAATAACAATAATGAAGAGAATCATTCGAGATAGAGACCAAGACATAAAGTATGATGTGCATTGGAGTCAAGAAGGCCAACTAATTGAGCCTAACGGTTCAACGTTGACGAGTTATCTCGGTTCGGTGATAAGGAGAGAAATTCCAATTACATGTGAAGATTGGAGAGCAAGAGTGTTGGATGAAGCTAAAGATAAAACGTGGAGTGAGATACAGGTACCATATGTGATGTTATTTTTTTTAATGACAATTATGTCTTTAAATTACTTATGCTAACGCACTTTGTGTATGATTTTCATAGAGGTCGTTCAACATTGAGGATACCAGGAGAGATTATATTCTCAAATTGGCCGGGAAGGGTTTAGAGCTTTCTTGTCAAACAAGTTTCTTAGGGATGCGGATAAAATTTTTGTTGATGCATAGCTTCCAAAGAAATATCCAGATTTGATTACAACTAAAGAATGGGAAACTTTTAAATCCAAAAGAAATATCCAGAAATTTGAGAGTTTAAGTGTCGTAAATCGACAACGAGCATCAAGTCCAGCATATCCATACAGAAAAGGGCGTATGGGATATGCACGCTTACAACAACCTATTGTAAGTATCTATAAATTGCAAAGTATCTATAATATATGCACGCTTATATCTGATCATGTTATTTGGCTTAATGTGTAGCTAACAAAGGATAATAGTTCTGAAACATCTCTTCCGGAACACATTTTGTAGAAGGAAGCCCGCGTGTGTAAGGATGGAGCTGTTGAAGAAAAAGTTTAACAAATTTTCGAGAGATGTGTAAGTATAAAATTATTTATTTAATTACATCATACTTTTATTTATTTAATTACATCATTCTTTTATTAACATATCATTCTTTAATTACAATATTTATGAATTTTAGGAGTCTCTTTCTCAGTTTATACCTCCAGATGAAGATAATGATTGCAGGAGAATACTCTCACGAGCATTAGATATTCGTGAGTATTCTTGTCGGGTGAGGGGTAAGGGATTTGGGATCACTCCAACATCCTTGAAGAAAAAATCAAAGATAAAAGCTCCTAGCAATAAAGAACTTCAGGAAAAGTTGGAAAAGATACAACAAGAAGTTTATGAGCTGAGAAAGGAAAAAGAAATAGATCAAGCTACAGGTTTTAAAGATACTAGTGACAAAGGTAGTATCAATGGTAACTTTGGACAGAATATTCCTGAGGTAATTATATACCATATTTATAAATTATATAACCATATTTATTAATTATATAACCATATTTATTAATGGTTATAGGGCATTTCCCGATGTCAACTCTATTTGTCGGCACCGACTTATCGGATGGTTGGCAAGGGAAAAGTGTATAATACTTCGGAAGAAATGCTTCACCATAAACCGCTCCCATATGGATTTTTGAAAGTATCGGTTGATGTTGTTTTAGAGGGGGGTGCATTGTTACCACTACCTGACGATGTGGTGGATGCAACATTGGTGGCATATGCAATAGGATCGTTTGTTGCATGGCCGTCAAGCCTCGTTTGCATAGATAATGAGGTATGCTTAAAATCACTTACTATTCAAATTTTTAAGGCAATTTTACTTACATTTTGTTTACATGGTAATGTTAGACTCCAACAAAATCCATTCAAAAAGATAAGGGGATTAGGCGGGAAACCGAGTCAATTGCATCAGTTGAGGTACAACATAATTATATGACATTTATGCTATGAGAAATACTAATTTGTGATTTTATACTTCCCCTAACTAATTATATGATAACTAGATTCATGCTAAAGAGATTGCACAAGTCAGTAGCGGTAAGACGCTTGAAATTAGCAATATTTCCACACACAAAAAGAATGTTGCTAAGAAGACCGTGGCTAGCAAAAAAACTACTGCTCAGTTCAGGTCGTGCCTTCGGACATATTTAGGAATAACAGATATTCCGGATGGTGGTACCCGCCTTATACCTATGAGTGCAGACATCTTTGGTTTTGAATACCTGGAAGTAATTGGTAGAGAGGATATGGAGCAAGTTTTTAGACATTTGGAATTAGGCCTCGGTGTTATCGGTACATACATCAGGTATACTTCGATCAACTTTGTTTAATTAAATGAACAATTTATTTCCTCATTTCAATGAATATAGTATAATGTTAATGATGTTTTAATTTAAGGTTTATGTATGACAACATTGTGCGCCTGCGTGGATTAGAAGCAAGATTTGGCTTCTTAGCTCCCAACACTGTCAATTCAGGGTTAATTGTTACAAGACCATATGATGTCATAACATATGTACTCGGTTTATTCGTGGCCAGCAAAGATACTGAGAAGTTGTTCTTTTTGCCATATAATATTGGCAACATGTTAGATTTTCATCCTAACTTAATCTATTATAATTTTCTGTTTTTGGCCATTGTTTTATCTCTTTGGACACGGTTATTGGTTGCGATTAATCATATGAGAGAAACTGTGTATTATCTGGATTTGTTATACAATGATCGGTCAACATATCTGGATTTGAAGCAGATGATTGACACGTAAGTTTTTCGCTCCCAAAGAGATATTCAAGTTTATGTTTACGGTCAACATATCTGGATTTGTGTTTATGTTTATGTTTCTATGTGAGATTGTTCTAAACAGTCGTTTATATTTTTTTTATAGCATTCTACTAGCTTTTCGCTCCCAAAGAGATATTCAAGTGCCAAAAAGTAGAGCCAACAACATTACATGGATCAGAGTGGAGGTATATTTTCACAAAGAGATATTCAGTTTTGATTACATTAGTGATGATACTTGATAAAACAATTTAAGGGGTATATCCTGATATATATTCGTACTTTCTTTCCATGTGTAGTGTCCTCGCCAGTGTAACAGTATAGATTGCGTCTATTTCATGTTGAGGTTTATGAAAGAAACTTTCTTTTGGATCGATTAGAGATTCCATCCACGATATGGATTTCTAACTTAGGAATTACATACTATTTTCATATTTTGTGTTTCTCATAAAATGACATATTGTTTTAACTAAATCACATACTATGTTATATTATTATATATGTAGTACTTTGAGGAATTCAATTATGCACATTACTCAAAAGATCAATTGGATGAACTTATGGAGGAATGGTGTCAATTCATTATCGGGTTGAGAATTTTATAAGATAAAGTATACTGTCTTATTTCCTTTGATGAGAACTTTCGAGTTTTGAGTATAAATTAAATTCGAATAAAGTGCAACGTTAATGTTATCATGTTATAAATTTCGATTATTTGTTTTTTTAAGGGTTTATAGGTGCATGTGTAGAAGATAGAGCTAAGATATTCATGTTTTTATTGTTTCATGAGAATTCTCGAAGATAGTAAGATGTACAGATGTAACATCAATTTTGAATTTTAGGATTTTTAACTTGTAGAATTTTAACTTGTATCATAAATTTTGTAGTAGTTGTTGTATATATCATCAACTTATATATATGTGTTATTTTTATATATGAATATTTTATTGGAATGAAGCTACCAAATATGGTGCATAATATGGTGAAAACCTGGTTCAAATATGGTTAAAATTCTGATTAAAATGCATTATATATATTGGACAACGCTTTTGTAAGTCAAAATAGGTATTTTATTAAAAACAAATCGTGACCAATAGACAACGCTTTAAGAGAAAAGCACTGTAAAAACTCAAAAATAAGCGCCGCCTAAAGTAGGAAAGCGATGTCTAACGTGGGGGAATAGACAACGCTTTTAAAGGAAAGCGCTGTCTAAAGCCTAACTTAAAAAATAATAAAGCGCTGTCTAAAGCAAAAGCGCTGCTAAAGGGGTATATAAAAAGTGATGTATATTCTAAAAGCGTTGTCTAAAGTTGGCATACGAAATCTCTTTTACATTGAAAAAAAGCGTTGTCTTTTCTTTTAGCAGTGCTGCTTTAGGCAGCGCTTTAAAGCGCTGTTAAAAGCCTATAAAAGCGTTGTCTTTTCCCTTATTTATAGTAGTGCTTAATGTATAATTAAATCAAGAATCTAGGGTTTTATACCACTTTGAATTGTCTTTCTTTCTCACATATCTCTTTTCTCACTCTATGGATTTCTTGCCGATAAAGAAACCGATCATACTATGTTTTCCTGGCATCGTTTTCACAACAAATTAGTACGGTGAGCATGGAGAAGAAGATGCCGTCAATAAAGTATGAGACTGAGAAATTCACGAGTGAATGATTTCAGTCCATGGCGCTTGAAGATGAAAGTCCTTCTTGTTAAATTGGGGTTGTTAGAAGCGTTGAAAGGATCGAAAAAGGCGAATGTTATATAACAACGAATGAGAAGAAGACGATGATAGAGAAAGTCCACAGTGCAATCATATTGAGCCTTGTTCATAAGGTTCTCCGTCAGGTTTTAAATGAGAAAATTGCAGCTGATGTGTGGATAAAACTCGAAGGTTTGTACATGGCCAAATTGTTGGTCAATCGCCTTTACCTTGCAAGCTTTGTATTAATTCAAGATGAATGAAGAAAAAGTCTTGACTGAATAACTAGATATGTTCAATAAGATGATTCTTGATCTGGAAAATATTGAGGTTACCATCAGTGATAAAGATCAAGTGTTGTTGTTGTTTCGTGTTTTACCATGATCTCTTGCTCACTTCAAAGAAATCCTCTTATATGGAAGAGAGTCTCTGACCTTTGAAGAAGTTCAATCATCCTTGTACTCGATGGGTTTGAATGAAAGAAATGAGCACAAGAAGAAGGGTAAAGGTCCACAAAAGTCTAATGGTGGTGATACTCATGCTATTAGGTATTACCACTGTAAGAAGGAAGATCATTCTAGAAAAATGTGTCCTGGTAGGTTGAAGAGTTAAGGCGGTGGCAAGGACAATGGAAATGCAACCAATTTTCAAGATGATTATGAATCATCTGATGTACTGGCGGTTTCTCGATAATTCTAGAAAGGAATGAATTATGGATTCAGGTTGCACTTGGAACATGACTCCAAACAAATATGTTTTTAAGGAGTTATGTGATCGAGACGGTGGATCAGTGTTGTTGTGAAACAACAAAGCTTGCAAAATTGCAGGAATTGGATATGTTAGATTCAAGCTTCAGTCAATAAAGTTGTTGACTGGTGTCAGGTATGATTACCATAGAAGTGGTGGATGAAATTAATGATTACATCATAGATCTTTGACCAGGTTTAATATATATTCTCCTACAATATTCCTTTTTTTATTTTAATTTTTCACCTAATTTGTTTACATTTATGCCAAATATAATATTTCTCTATGTTAGGTGATGCAAAAGAATTTTTGAGAAGTAACACCATTGACAGATCATATGCTAATGACAATGATGGTTTTGAGCATTTGACACTTGAATTCTTAAGTTGTCTAAAATGTTCTGGTTTTCCAAATCATTCAATGAAGCTAAAAGTTGGGACATATTGTCATACCCCAAATTTGTCCGCGTTGGTGTTAATAGTCAATTTATTTTACTAAGTTATTTTCATACTAATTTTTGGTGTTGTTACATTTTTTAAAGAATATTTTTATTTTTATACTAACATTTATATCGTTAAGTTTTTAGGAGAAGTTAATTTTGAGGGGGAATTTTACTTCATAAAGTCATTAGCCTCATCTTCTTGATTGGGCTCATTATTAGTTAGTTGACCCAGGGTCAATGTTTTTGAATTATTTTATATTTTCTTTAGTTATTTAACTTTATTATTTATTTTTCTATTTTTATTTATTATTTTTACTTCTAACATAAGGTTGACCGAAAGTCAACTAGGATTCACCCTTGTAACTACAACAGCCGCACAACCTTCTTCTTCATTAAGTCACCTCTAAGGCCAAAAATGCAGAAAACACAAATCAAATCAAATCAAGATGATTGGAGATCAATTTATTGATTATTGAAACAAATTTATACATAGAAAGCATCCAAATACATAATCAATTACAAACCCTAAAATCTATTTTACAAATAAATCTAATTAAATCTCCTAATCTAATCAATCTAAAATTAATTTACAAATCAATATCAATCTACTCCTCAATCAAAATTTGTAACAACAATCACTATTAAACTAATTTCGTAATAGATCTAAGTGCTAAAACAATAAATACCTAAGTTCTAAACCTAAGAAAGGGACCTAAGAAAAGGATTTGAGAAGAACTTTGAAGAAGGAGAAGCAAGGCAATTCGAAAGTTTGAAGAGTGAAGCCTTTAAACCTTGGCATTCATCCTCAGTACCTGCAAATAAAAAGAAGATGAAGGAGATCAGAAAGAGGAATTCATAGGAAATTACAACCAGTATCATTGCAAGGACGGTAAGCCTAAGTCACTTAGGTTAGGGTTGATTAATTGTTGTTGTTTATGTTTGTTTAATGATTGATCAGGGTTTAAATTGGTGAAATTCTAGAAATTAGGGATTAAGGTTCGTATCTAGGGTTAGGGTTCATACAAACTAGGGTTAGGGTTCTTCAAAATGGTTGTTTCTGGGCTAGGGTTCTTGGGGGTTAAGGTATACATGCACATGGTTATAAGGGTTAGGGTTTATATTGTTAGGGTTTTATGTGGTTCTGTGTAAATAATGATGATCCCGATGATTATTTATCATCAACAACGGTTTTCACGGCCGCTCACGGCGGTTCCTCCTAGGGTTCATGGGATCCATGTGGAAGTGGTTGAATGCTTAAAGATTCTATTTGAATGTCAATCGGAATTCTGGGTTACATAATGGTTTTAGGGGTGGTAGAGGAGAGGCCACCGGCATAAACGATTTTCGGCCGGTGGCGGGCGGTGGCTTAGGCTAGAGAGAGGTCAGACCTCTGGGGAAAGTAAAGAGAATGTGGGAGTTAGGAAGAGAAAGAAAATGTGAAAATGATGTTTCTGTGAAGAGAACGAAACAAATAATCCCTCTTTGATCTCGCTAGTGGACGACACGTGGCCAACCTCTGGCCATGCTGTAATACAGTGGGAGAATTGACTTTTTTGGTTTTATCCAAATGTGCGGATAGTAAGAGTCGCCATCGACTTTTATTTTATCCAATATTTAGGAAAGGTGAAAAGAACAGGAAAGGCCTTTGATAGATTTTGAGTTCGGGGGGTAAGTTATGAAAAGGGAAGGTGTTAGCACCCTTTTCATCCATAGTTATCTACGGGCTCTAAATTGCTTAGTTTACTTTAGAAACTTGCTTTCTGTGTGTGTGATTCGTTTGAAAATATTTTGAAATGCCAATGTAAGGCAGACTTTGTAATAATTCTTGTATCAATCCTCAAGAATGTATACAAAATGTTTTTTTAATATTTGTTTGAAAGTGATGTGTAAAATGTATTGTTTGTGAGAAAAGTTGTGAGTAAGCAATTAAGAGTCCTTACCCACTAAAGTCTGGTCTTTCTTATTCTTTTCCTTCTCTTTTGGAGATAGTATTATCCATACCATTACGTGGTAGGTAATCCTATCTATTGGATGTGAAGGGACAAGCGTAGGATCATCGTATGGTCATCGAATGCAACATGTAAGGATACTTTAGCAATTATATCAGAGGGACTATCATCATTTTGTAGGAAACTCAGAGGGTCATCGAGGGACTGTGATCTTTATTTGAAGGGACTATGATGATTTGGTTGAGGGTCTTTTGCTAAAGTATCTCCACTTTCGAGGGACATAACCAAAGTATCGTAAGGTGTGATACGGTGGCAGAACCGACTGTTAATACTGGTTTGTGTTTTGTATTCACAAATATACGGTAAGCAAGAGTTGCCATTGACTTTTCTTTTATCCAACAAAGAAAAGGGTGAAAAGAACAGAAAAAAACCTTTTTCGAGATTTTCTGAGTAAGGGGGGGTATATTATGGAAAGGGAAGGTGTTAGCACCCTTTCCTTCCGTGGTTTCCCACGGGCTCTTAGGTACTTGCTCGTTTTTGAAAATTGATTTTATGTTTGTATGTTTTGAAAAGTTTGTCTGCTTTATGGTAACTCTTGTATCAGTCCTCAAGAGTATTAGTAAAGCGTTTTTGAAAATGTTTTGAAAGTGTGGTGTGAAAAATATTATTTTTGAGAAATTACTTAACAATTATCTACCTACTCGAAAAAGGTGTTCTTTTCCTCATTTCCTTTAGATAGTACTATCCTACTATTAATGAGTAGGTAGCCCTATCGTTGGATGTTGAGGAACTATCGAAGGGACGTTTACGGTCACTAAGGCAACTGGGCAAGGACTTTTAGTAATTGTCCTAAAGTTCTAATATCATTTTTTAACCGAGGCGGCATCGGAAGGGTCATCGAGGGACTTGTGATCTCTTGAACTAAAGGACATCCACTAAAGATTCTCACATTTCAATAATTGTGACCGTTTTCGAAGGCAACCGAAGTGGGAGATACCCTAGGGGTGAGCATGTGTAGGTGTATTGATTCATTTCATTTATCTTGCGCATTTAGGGTTATCTAATGTTTTAATTTATAGTCTTTCCATCCAATCCTATTAATCTAAGCAGTTAATAATAGTGTAGAAATTAAATTGCAGGAAAAAAAATTCCTAAGCTATTACAAGGCCTTGGGGCAATTACATAAATAGCACAAGAAAATAAAATGCGGAATTTTAAACCTAATAAAGCTATTACAAGCCGGGAAATAATTACATAATGGGAAGAGAGAAATAAAATGGAAAAAGATAACCGCACGATGCTCAAGATGAGAACAAGTTAAAAAGTCCTAAAAAATATAATTATTTAATAAAACATTTTTTTGGTATTTTATTGAGAAAAAAATATTTGAAGTTTTAACCTAATTCTATTTAATTTTAATTTAAAGAAAACAATTTAAAGTAATTAAATTAAATTAATTTACAAAAATTAATTTTAATTATGAAAAACCTTAAGTCTATTTTTTGTGATTTTTTATTAATTTTATGATAAAAATAAAAATGATTTTAAAACAAATAAAATAAAAATAAAGAAATTGAAAACAAAAAAAATAAGAGAATGGGCCTGATGTGCATGGAGCAATTGGGAGGTGTGAGACTGAATCTGGTTAGGCCCAAGTTGCGCTGGCCCATAGCTGCATGAGATCCAATGCTACTAGCCCCTGGGGGTTCACCATGGAGTTTGCTTGATGGGCGTTAGATCTGAATCAGTGGGTGATCCAGTGGATGAGAATGAGGATGCAGGGTGGACATATTGGGATATCATGTACTGTAACCTGCAAGAAACGTTGGAAAAATGCAAAGTTGTTGGACCTGGGATCGAACCCAGGTCCCTTCCCACACACGCTTGCACCCTTACCATTTGCGCTGCCTGCTAATTTATGTATATAATAGCACAATAATATTATAATGGTAATTTAGTGCTAATCCTAGTCAAACAAAAATGTGCGCATCAACAATATGAATGAGCCAATCTGATCAAAACAAAATGACACGCATGCTCCAAACAGAGTCAAACAGGTCAATGGTGCCAGAGTGGATCTCCGGTCATCTTCTCCGGGAGCACAAAAACGTGATCTGCGAATTTTGGAAACTTAAACCCTAAATCAAAAGCCTATTCCACACGAAAATTGCTCCTGAGTTCAATTCCAGTCCTAGTTTTCATGGATTATGCCTGTATCGCCTTGTTCAAAACACGATACCCATTTTGCCCTAAACATGGAAAAATACTTGATTCACACCGAATCACTCATGCTTCACGTTGGTCCTGTCCTAAATGACATCCTGAATAGGAATGAAGTCATGAAAGGGATTAATGCATCATAGAATTATCAATATGAAATCAAAAAATTACCCACGATGAGATATTCTGGTTTGCTGGTTCTCGGATGATTTTGCCTTCAAGGATGGATGGAATGAGGTGCTGAGATCTCCAGGGGGTTGATGGAGTCCTTAGTTTTGGCTGAGGCTGGTTGGATCGTATGAACCAAGGTTGCACTTCTTTGAATTTTTTTGAGACTTTAGGGTTCTGTTTGAGGCTAGCTGCGCATGTCTTTGTCTTGGCATCTTGTTGTGCATATATAGTGAATCACATTAGGTCAACAAATGTGGAAAAGATCTCATGCATTCATCACATAATATTTGTTTTAGAATAATATGAAATATTCCCAAATTTGGCCAAATCTTGCACAAATAAACTCCACACATTTTTCCAACCTATCCTGAGTTATTTTAGGCCTTAAGAGATTTGGAAATCAAGCCCATGCAATCTTAATATATTTTTTTATCAATTATTTAATTTAAATTGAATTTTTAATGATTAAAAATCACAATAAATAAAATAAATGACCAAATAAGGCATGGATGGGCTTAGATGTCGTGGACCATGTTGGAAATAAGTTTCAAACATAAAAAGATAGGCCCATTTGGAAAAATTCCAAGTTTGTTCAAAATTTGCTTCATGCACTTTTCCAAAAATTGGTCAACTTTGGCAATGCATATCTCTCTCAATTTTAACCCTATGAGGGTGTTCTTGGACTTTTTAGAGAGCTTAGAATGTCCTATAAACAATACTTTTGGTTTCATCTCAATTGAATCTTCCATTTTCTTGTACCAAACTTGGACCCAAAAGGTGTTTTTGTTGACTTTTTGAAAGGACCCATAATGTCTGAGCTTGTATCTTTCAATTTGTGCATTTCTTGAACTTGAGGGCTGAAGAGAAGTTGTAGGTAATTAGATTCACTTCAAAATGAGCTTTGGTGGAAAAATATCTGATAAAGTATGAGAAAGTTACGCCTGATCAAAGTTTGATTGACTTTTCCTATAGAAACCCTAATTAGCAATTCTTGACTTTTGGTGAATTAGGAGCATTTCTTGAGGAATCATGATCAACCTTGATCAAATGATGGATATCACTTGAAAATGCTGATGTTGACCAAAAATCTTGAAGTTTGACTGTATATAGGCCACACTTGACTTTTGATCTAATATAGTTGATTTTCAGACATTTGAGCAGTTAACTGAGAAAACTTATAGTGTAAAGCATGAAATTTGACATGAACAATCTTGAAGACATATTAGAACCATGGAAAAAATTTGAGACCATTGGAGCTCACACATCTTGATGAAAATTAAAACCCTAGTTAAAGGTTCATTACCTTAGGAGGAGAATTTGTCTGGTCAATTCTTGGTCATCCTTGGGCAAGTTGGGGACCTCAATGGACATGTGTTGAGTAAAAAGGAGGGAAAATTTTGGGGTACAACATAAGGCAACAAGATAGGTTACCCTATGGGTGCAAGTGTGCAAAGTGTTTGTTTTCAGTTATTTAGTCTTGACAATTAGGATTTTTCTATGTTTTGCTTTTAGTCTTGCCATACAAACCCTAATTACTAGCAGTTAAATATATAAGGAAAGTTAAAGTGCAGAATGTAAAACCTAAGCTATTATATGGCTTTGGGGGCAGATACATAGGTATAGAAATTTGAGGGAAAGTAAACCTACGCTATTACATCCTCGGAGCAGATACATAATTAAAAAAACCGCGGGAATGTAAATAAAAGCTATTACATTAGAGAGCGCGGCCTATACAGTTTTTCTAGGAATTTAAATAGCAATGAGAAAAAGAATATTTAGAAAAATATTTTAAAGACCTAAAATCTAAGTGTTAATGTTTTTGTGGTTTTTTTTTGTGTAGAAAATAATTTAAGTGTTAATAAATACTTAAAACCTAATTTTTTCTAATTAATTTTAATATTAAAAAACGTTAATTAATTAATTAATTAATTAGTAAATAAAAAACATGTCCAAATTTTTTATTATTAATTAAAAACCATAAACCTAATTTGTTAAATTTTTAAAAAAAAATAGGTTTTTTAATGGTTAATTAAAAATAATTAATGAAGAAAAAGAATGAAAATTAGGTTAGAAAAATAAGAAAAAACCAATTGCATGGGGTGGGAGTTGAACTCACGCTGTTGTACCCCAAAATTTGCCCTCTCATGTTTCCCAAAGTCTTCCCCCTGCATGGTTGATCACAAACTCTTGCCTAAGGAAAAGGAAATTTTTTGAGTAGTGCTTCAAGTACATTTCGATTGGCATTCTGAAAGACCCTTCGATTGGTGTTCTGAAGGAGCCTTTCGATTGGCATTCTGTCAAGCTCTTTCGATTGGCATTCTGGACAAGCGCTTCGATTTTCATTCTAAAAGACCCTTCGATTGGTGTTCTGAAGGAGCCTTTCGATTGACATTCTGTCAAGCTCTTTCGATTGGCATTCTGGACAAGCCTTTCAATTGGCATTATGGACAAGTACTTCGATTGGCATCATAGCAGTGTCCTTCGATTGGAATTCCAAAGAGGTCCATTCGAAGAAGCATCCAAAGGGTCCATTCGAAGAAGCTTTGGAAAGCATTCGAAGGAGGCCATCAGCCCATTCGAAAGGGAGCATTCGAAGGAGGCCATCAGCCCATTTGAAAGGGAGCATTCGAAGGCCAGTTACATGTCATTCAAAATTCAAAAAGGGACAGGATCCCATGTGTTTAGCCAATGTTACAAACTCTCATTCATGGCTTTCAAACACATAATTAACGTTACAAATTCTCATTCATGGCTGTCAAACACATAATCAAGGTCATTTAAACCTTTGTCTTCCTGTCCCCTCCACCCCCTCTATATAAAGAAATCAAATGTTACAAAAGAACACACAAAAACTCTGCAGGAAAACAGAACACACAAAAAAACACACAACAGGAGAACAAAAACATTGGAGTTACGCTGCCAAAAGTTGTCAACATTTTCAGGGGTGATCCAGGCCAAAGCAACCCTTCAACAAAAGATCACAACGCCCATAAGCCCCAAATCAAAAGTGCCTACATCCAGGAAGTGCCCAGATCGAAGGTGCCTACATCCATGAAGCGCCCAAATTAAAAGTCCAATCTGCTGGTAAGAAAGGGTAAACTATCCAACCTCATATTTGCATAACACATTATTACTTGTTGTTACCTTTGATTTGCCATCCTAGACAGGATCGAAACGCCTGGGTTTGGCCCCAGGTCATGTTCTTCGTTTGATAACATTTGCTGCAGACATAGCCTGAATAAACCCAGCAAGCGCATGATCGAAGGGCCTGGGGTTCAATACCCAGGCCCTGCATTTTATTATGCTAACATACTTTTGCAGGTATAGCATCCCAGATCGAAGGAGACACCTTCTCTGGATCGAAGCTCCCCATAGTCCTCCTGGATCGAAGAAGGCATTTTTCCCAGGATCGAAGGGAAATCCCCTTCCCTGGATCGAAGGCTGCTCACGCCTTACTGTCTGGCCCAATCGAAAGGACCATGACCCTCTCTGGATCGAAGCTTCCATTCCCTCCCTGGGTCGAAACTCCTTTTTTCCCTAGATCGAAAGATCCCCCCTTTGTATTTTATTTTTTTGTTTTCATAGACTTCTTTTTTATCTTTTTAATTAACATTAAAATAAAAAAAACCACAAAAACATTAGGCTAGTTCTTTTTCTATTAAATTAACTTTGTTAATTAACCTTTAATTATCTTAAACTTTTTTCTAAAACTAAAATTAAATAGATTTAGATTATTTTCCCAAAATAAAATAAAACAACAAAAAAGAGTTCTTATTCTTAGGTTTTTTTTAGATTCACGCGCGTTTATTTTATTGTGACTGCTTATTGGTTTGTAATAGCTTAACTAAGACTTTTACTTTACTGCTTTTATTTCCCCAATTTTTGGACATGTAAATAATCCCCCTCCCCGAAGCTTTGTAATAGCGTAGGATTTACAATTCCCGCACTTTAAATTCCTGTACATATATTAACTGCTTATATGTATGCTAACTAGGATTGTATGACAAGATTAACTCTTAACTTAAAACCAACAATAGCTCACCATAACATGTACAAAGATAATATAAACTGAAAATTGACACACTTGCACATGCCACTCCTAGGGTATACCTCACTTGGTTGCCTCAAACGTGGTCATTAAGTATAGGATGTTTTAGAGGTCGTCCTTTTGTCCAAAGATCATAAGTTGCCTTGAAATGGTTGCCTCGATAAAAATGATCTAAGACATTAGGATTACCACTAAAGCGTCCTAACATTTGCTTTAGTGACCACACGTCCCTTAAATCGAATTGACCCGAAAACTCCAACGACGGTGCTACCTACTCCTCAATAGTGGGATAGCACTGTCTAAATGACATTTGCACAGTTTAATTCCTTTTTGAGTAGGTAGAGGTTCTTAAGTACTTGCTCATTTTAAAAACAAAACAAAACTTTTCACACTTACACTTTTCGAACAAAGTTTTCAAAACACTTCATTACACTCTTGAGGACAGAAGCAAGAGTTAAATCGAAGTTTCAAACAAAACTATTTTCAAAACCCACAATCACAAAGAAAAGCAAACTTTTGAAAACATAGTGAGCAAGTACCTAAGAGCCCGTGGATAACCACAGATAGAAAGGGTGCTAACACCTTCCCTTTCTATAATCTTCCTCCCGAACCCGAGAAACATCTCGAAAAGGAATTTTTCTGTGCTTTTGTCCTTTCCTTGTTGGATAAAATAAAAGACGGTGGCGACTCTTGCTTACCGCGACATTTTGCAAAAACAAACGCAAACGCGAACCAGCATTCCAAAAACAGTCAGTTTTTGTTCCCACCGATCACAGAACTGGCGACTCTGCTGGGGAATAATAAGTGAGGTGTACCTTAGGACTAGATCACTTGTGTTTTCATTTGTATTGCTTTGTATGCTTTTAATTTTGTGGGCTTGTATCGGAGTTCTATAAATCCTCCACCCGGATTTGGGAAACATTCATAGATAGCAATACGTTGTGGAAACTGTGCGGGGTATACCGACACGGTTGAAGCAATATCTATATTAGTGCGACATATTTGTGAGTATCGGTAGCCTTTGAGTCAATCAAAGAGAATACAGGGCCGCTGAGTGATGTCACTAAGCACTAATGACCTAGAACCTTACTTGACTATCTTGGCCTTTTTTAGGGGTAGTGAGATGACCGACTTTGGTGCATTCCAAAGTTGGTAGATACTCGATACTACACTCATTGAGGATTGTTTTCTTGGAATATTTTGGTCGCTAGTTCAGTGGCTAAACCAAAACGATGAACATAGAAAACAATCCAATGATATTGAGCTCCTTAGAACCCGGTTACTATTTATAGGACAAGTTTTGAGCCAACTACACTCAAGAGGGTACTTACCTATGAAACTCCATGCCAGCCTAAACTTAAGGCTATATGTGTGACTTGTGTGCCTTCAAACTTGAACTACTTGCACATACTTATTATCTGACAATATGAGTTCCTTGCAGGTTTTGTTTACAGTCCTTATCCAATAATTTGGACTTACTGCAGGGCTTACTTACATCACCTCACACTTGTGCTTAAACGCATAGCATACACATCATAACATCATGCCTTAACATTTCCTTAACCAGTTCAAGGATCTCAAGGGTCTGTGATGCAGGTTATGATACATCAAATGTCCAGCAAGGGGCAAAAGGGGATTTATTTTCCTCTAGCCAAGGTTGTTTAGAAATCAAAGCTTGATAACTTGAGTCAGTGGTTATGACCCACTCAATATGGTGAGCTTGACTCTTGAAGAAGGACTTTCAGCAACATGAAGTTCCTTCAATCAAAGCTACAAGATTCAAATTCTAACAGTTTCTTGTTTACCCTGCGAGATCCTTGAAAACATTGCATACATATATCATACATATCATTGCATTACAGGTACCATTACAGGTTTCTCATCTTCTTCGCTGTTTATTTCAGCAATCATCATATCTACTGAACCTTCCACTGAGCAAGCTATCAAGGCCCTCCAGGCCCAGAATGCCCAATTTCAAGAGTTGGTCATGAGCCTAGCTAAGGGTCAGCAGGACTTGAAGACCCTGATTCTGAAAGAGAGGAAGAAGAAGAAAAAGAGGACCATCCTGTTCAATACTGGACGCAGGTTTGGGAACGGGCTGCAGAACGAAGTTGATCTGACCACCCCATCTGAAGGGAAAGATAGTCCACAAGAAAGGAGGGCTCCTAGCCCTATAGTCTCCGACAACGAGACCGACTATGATGAAGAACAGTATCCTCCTGCTGAGGATAAGTACAAACAACTGGAAGACCGTTTGAATGCTATGGAGATACAGAAGGTGCCTGGTCTGGACTTCGGAGATCTGGGTCTATCATCTGGGGTGGTGATTCCCCATAAGTTCAAGGCACCTGCCTTTGCCAGGTACGACGGAGCTTCCTGTCTAAAGCTACACCTCCGGTCATATGTGAGGAAGATCCAACCTTATACTGCTGATAAGAACTTGTGGATCCATTTCTTTCAAGACAGTCTCTCAGGGACTCAACTTGAATGGTTCTGTCAACTGGAAGGAGCTAACATCCGCAATTGGGAGGACCTTGCTACTGCTTTTTACAAGCAATATCAGTATAATGCCGACCTTGCTCCCACGCGTACTCAGCTTCAGGGTATGTCTATGGGTACATGCGAAGGCTTTAAGGACTACGCTCAGAAGTGGAGAGATCTTGCTGGAAGAGTCCAACCCCCTCTGTCCGATAGGGAGTTGGTGGACATGTTTCTTGGGACTTTGTCTGGTCCCTATTTCAAACACTTGATCGGAAGCTCTTCACCCGGGTTCACCGAGCTAATACTGACCGACGAAAGGGTCGAAGCTGGCATCAAAAGTGGGAAGATTCAAGAAGCTACACCTTCTAATGCTCAGAAGAAGCCCTACAATGGGAAGAAAGAGTCCAATGTTGTGTATGGTCAAAAGGGTCGCCATGACCAACACGTAGGGGAAGTCCTGATCTCTGGTTCTGCGTCACACTGACAACAGCAAAAGGGAAATCAACGAAATCCAGATGAGCCTAAAAGACAGTTCACCAACATCAACATGCCGTTGTCTCAAGCATTGCAACAATTGTTGAAGATGAATCTGATTACGGTGATAAACCCTCATCCGAACCCCAAGACTTCTTCTCCTAACTACAATCCTAATGCGACTTGCGCTTATCATTCTGACAGTCCCGGGCATGATACTAACGATTGTTGTGCATTGAAGTACAAGATTCAGAACTTGATTGACGCCAAGGAGATTGAGTTTGGTCCTCCGGAGACTCTAGCATAATCACTTCTCCTTTGGAAAATCATTGAGAGCGTCTTTGTTTCATTTGAATTTCCAAGTTGTAATTCTCTTTGTTATTCAAACAATCTATTAATGCCAAACTTTGTTTCATTAATGCATTGCATATGTTTGTCTTGATTTGATCCAATCATTTTAATTACATTTAAACTATGCTTTTTTTTACTCACTTTATGACATTCAACTCTTGCTAAAAGTTACATGCCTTTAGAGGGAGGATGACGAAACAATGCCATAATCTCATACAGTATGCTTTTGGACAGACCTTGTTGATGATGTACAGGCATTTTTTTTCAAATCCTAAACACTGGAGTTATAAGGAAGATAATCCCTAGTCAACCCCTTCGAGCCAAAGAAGTAGGAGTTTTCTGTTTTAAACACAAATTGAAACCTTTAATTTAAACCTGGGGCAGGGTAGTCTCTCAGTTAATTCAAAAGATGCGCACTGAAGTCGCAAAACTCTCAGTTCATAATACAACGAACGACATCAAAAGCATTCCTCTGGAATCAAAAGACAGTGGTGGTTCCTTATCTCATAGGCAGTCAATCTCTCAAAAGAGAAAAGCCCACTGAGCCAAAACCTATAAAGGAGGCTTAAGAAAGCTGGGGTATCCCGCTGACTGTAATCTCGAAAACAGGAACAGTCAGGCAAAAGTTAGGGATAACAAATCAAAAGAACGAGGTCGCTAAAAATCCTCAACAACATGAAAAATGTTGCAAAAATGACTGCCTTCCAACAAATTCAACTTGTGTGAACCATCACCAAAAACGTCGTTCCAGACTCATTTGGAGTTCAAATGCACAATTAACTGAGTTTAGGATTGAAGAAAATCACGAAGAGCGGGTGGGTACAAATATACTTTGAGCCTTTATCCTTTGTTTCTTAAACCGTGAATCAAGCCACGTTACAACCCTTCAAAAGTCCTAACTGAAGCATGGGTTAGTTCAAAAGCATACTGTTACAAAAGGTATCCTGACTCCTGTAAGGCTTTGCCCTAAATCTTGTGTTGAACTTGTTTTATAAAAAGTTTTCTGCTAAAAAATGCATTTTTCAAAACTCCGAGACAAGCATAAACTTTGCATTATTTGAATATCACTGTTTGCATTTGGCTATTTGTTTGACAGCGGAGAAATTCACACAATGAATATCCGATGAACTAAAGCCCTCTCAGTGAACAAAATCACTTCAAAAAGGATGACACTTCCATTGACAAATCTCCTTCCAATCAAGGGGCGTGGCATGATCATTGTCCATCACCTGTGGCAGTCCAGTCAAGATTTCAAGAAATCTCTGAAGAAGTGCGGAGTAACCAGGGGCAAGTCTCCATCTCCGTCACTTGGGGCATTGAACATCAATCTCAATGAAGGGTTACATGCAGTCAAACATTTCCAGGCAGTGCCACAAACACTTTCTACTAGGGGCAATGACAAATCTCCCCAAAATCCTTCTCATAGGATGACATCCCAGCAAAGGTTTAATCTCTGAAAACCTTTCCCCAACTGAATCAACCTCAAGAATCCTCGAGGATTTCCCCCAACGAAGATGTCACCTCTCTAGTAGACTGACGACAGGGTTTATTTCCCCAACAACACCAGGATTCCCCAGCTTGAGTTTGCCTCTCTGACTACTACAAATCAAAGGACCACAACTCCTCTTCCCCAATAGACTAATCTACAATTCCCAGCAAGGCACTGTGAAACCTGGACCCGACCAGATATCAGTTCAACTTCGACTCCCTAGTAGAGCAACGAACGACTAAGACTCCTAAACCTTTTCCAAGCAGAAATAAGCATACTCCCTATAGAGTTTTCAATATCCCCCAGCGGAGTTCTCCTCAAACAACAAAGCAGGGATCCCCGGTGGAAACATTTTGAACTTACACTTCAACATTCATAACATATGCATACAAAATACATATGACACAAATCTCATTTTATTTTGAGAACATTATTACACAATGAATACATCATGACAATGCATACATCATGACATTGCATACAACTAAATCTTTACCTTTTCAGGAAAGATCAATCAACAGGCAAAGATCATCATCTTCTGAGATTCCTTCTAGAGACAGTTCAGATGCGACCCAGATATGACTGACATTCTGATACTTATTCCAGATTCCTTCTAGAGATAGTTCAGATGCGACCCAGATATGGCTGACATTCTGATACTTATTCCAGATTCCTTCTAGAGACAGTTCATATGCGACCCAGATATGGCTGACATTCTGATACTTATTCCAGACTCCTTCTAGAGATAATTCAGATGCGACCCAGATATGGTTGACATTCTGATACTTATTCCAGATTCCTTCTAGAGATAGTTCAGATGTGATGGGGAATCTGTAACGTATAGCCTAAATATAGTACTGCAAGTGCACAGCCTATCGAAGTAATATATAAGATTATCGAACCACAGAGACCAATTGTCAATCTATCAACTCTATTGCTAAGGTGCTTATCTAAGGTGAACAAGAATATTGATGTGAGTGCAGTGCAACAA
Organism: Vicia faba; assembly: GCA_948472305.1. Taxonomy (NCBI): domain Eukaryota; kingdom Viridiplantae; phylum Streptophyta; class Magnoliopsida; order Fabales; family Fabaceae; genus Vicia; species Vicia faba. The sequence goes on along the minus strand of OX451740.1, from coordinate 1,306,885,916 downwards.
AGTAAATGAGCGAGGTAAATAACAATTTAAAAGACAGGTTGGAATGTAAATCATGTAATCAGATATTGGTCCGGTCATGCGTAGATGAAACTACTTATGGGGCAGTATTTTCTATTGATAGCAAAGAATCAATTTAACGGGAACTTGTAGCTTTTGACTACTAAGAACCGAATTTACTCTTTAAATTAAATTCCTTTATTGTCACATATAAAGGGTGCCTTCTGCGTTAAAGAGGTAAACCTATTTTTAAGAAATTGATAGTTTTGACTTAACAGAAAAGTAATTTTACTTGGAAAGATTAACTTAAAGAGACTTTTGGCTTTTGACCAAGAGTCAGATTTCAAACCTACAAACGCGTCCGAAAATAGTTTCAAAATCGTTTTCTAAAAAGGTCAATGATTCCTATTTAACCAATCAACGACTTTCGCTCTTTTCGTTTGGTTAAATAATAATCAAGTCATATCATTAGTTTGGACGGCTTTCGATCTTACCCAATAAACATTTAAACATAATTGACTTAAGTTAAAAGCAAAACATCCCCAGAGTATTTTCACTAGCATGATAATTGGAACACGACCATGATGACAATCATTACATCCAAAACTTTATAGTTTAGCCAGACATAATAAGTGCGAGTCTATAAAACGTGTAGACTATGATAAGAGTGAGTAAGTAAAAGAGTGCGAGTCTATAAAACGTGTAGACTATGGTAAGAGCATTTAGAGTCTATAAAACATGTAGACTATGGTAAGAGCATTTAGAGTCTATAAAACGTGTAGACTATGGTAAGAGCAATTATAAGTAAAGAAATGCAATAAAATAGAACCTTGCTCCAGTCGGAGACTTGAATCTGATACAAATCTGCGGAATGGTAAGGCTGGTATGATGAACTTCAACCAAAGTGCTCCAAGACTCGATTACAACTCAATCTACACCGCAATAACTCCCCGATGTGAAGAGATTATTACTTTACAGAAACTGATAGTATATGGCTTAAGATTGTACTAAGCTTGGATGAAACTAAAAAAATGAAAATCGAAAACTATTTATAGAGGATCCTTGAGATGCGTAAAGACCAGCATGCCCCTCAACTTCTTCTGAGCGGGAAACTTTTGTGAAGGCCGCGGGCGCGGTGGCAGTGGCCGCGGGCGCGGTGGCTGGAACTGCCAGATCGTGGGAACGTGGCAGTTGGTCTCTGGGTGAAAGTGGGCCGCGTCATCGCGTTCCCTGTAGCCGGCGCGACGCTGAACGCCATAAGTGCAGAATATCTTGAAAAACCCTAATTTCTTGGCGTTTTGGCTCGTTTCTTCACAGAAGGCTCTGAAATGACAAGAATCCTGAAAACAAAGGAAAAAGGAACATAATACGAGAAAATGATAATAAAAACTAAGGAAAACATGTGATAGTTGAGTCAGAAACATAGTGCGATTTAGTGCGATCAAATCCTCCCACGCTTAGACCTTTGCTTGTCCTCAAGCAACAACTCTTAGAAGTAGATGAAAGAAAATTATGGTGTATACAGGTTTTGGGCAAAGAGGGCTTCTAAGTTCGAGTAAGGGTGTGTTGTCAGGAACTAACTATCTGACCCAAGGGTATCGTAATTACACTTCTCGCAGAAATGTGGACATAAACCTCATAAGTATACAGATCGATCCTAATATCCTTACTATGCTAAGACTTCTTTTTGTACGAGGTCCTTTTTCATTCAGGCGCAATCACATTAAGCCCGTTATCCGTACATACTCATGGTGTAGTGACCGGTTAGTGACTCTGATCTCAAGTGATGGGATTCTGGTACAAGAATTGATTTAACCCCTTTTTATTTTACCCATTTGCAGTTGCGGGGGATCGGACCGTAGTCCGCCCTACCAAGTCCAGCACCAGATACCTCTGGACCAACTACAACGGATGTGCCTTATATATATATTTTTTTCTCTGTTTTTATTAGTGCTTACAACTTTCTTGAGTTGAGTAATCTTTGTGAGGATCACCCAACTCGTAGTCGTATTCATACTTTATTTTATAAACTTTTAAGGCAAAATAGAGATCATCCACTTATATTCATCGATCGTACACTTAGAGCATGCTTAGGCCGGAGCTGACTGCTTAGATAAACTACTTGAAGACCTATTTGTACAGTTTTATTCAAAATCATAGCATATTGGGAAGAAAGGATCTAATCTAAATGTTCAAAAAGGCTTACGGTGTTAAAACGATAACGAATTTTTCAAAAAGTGAGTGCCCAAGAAATAGACCCTATCTAGGACCTGTCTCATAGCCCAAATCCTTAAAAACAACCACAATTCTTTGAAAAAGATTTTGTAAAAATTTTGTAAGGCTAAAAAGTGGGGGAAATGAAAGGGTATACTACGCAGAAAGACTCGCCTATCACATGCATTTTATTAACTACGAATATAACATACCTAAAAGGAAAAATGCGGAAGGGAAATAAAAGCAGGAAAAACGGGAAATAAAAGCGATAAATGCTCCTCCCACACTTAAATCGGACATTGTCCTCAATGTTCCAAAATAAGGTAGGAGGAGGTACCTGAAAACGCTAGTGGGGGCCACTAGGACCTTCACCATCCTGGTTGGTACGACCGGAACGACGGCTACGGCTGCGACGGCGGCTCTCTCGGTCCAAAACTAGCTGCTCCATTCTCTCTGTCAAGGCGGCATTTTCCGCTTGTAGCCCTTGGGTCCTACCAATGAGGGTGCCTTGGGTTGCCTCCATCAATTGGAAGTGACGAGCGTATGTGGTCTGGTTAAGGTGCTGTTCTCGCTGGAAAGCCAGCTGACTTTCCATAATAGTGCGCAGAGAGCTAGCATTTTGCTGTTGGGATGCTTGCATAAAGGCCATGTTATCGGTCGCCTGTTGCTGCAAAGTAGCAAGGAGGGTGTCCCTCTGGGCCTCTCAGGCCATATGCTCACGCCACATGTCCTCAGTGACATGGAAACTAGGAGCTATACCTGCATGTGGGTTAGACGTAGATGGTGTCGTGTGTGGTGGTGAAAAGTGGGCTGGTTCTTCCGTACGGAAATCGTACTCATCATCAGTGTTGTTACCCTCATTTAAAGGTAGATTTGGGGGCAACGGACCAATAAAAGCAGGAGCGTTGAGATCGTAGGTCCAGTTACGCTCAAATCTGATATCAGTACGACGGGTGCAAGGAATAACAACACTGGGTACAACGGCACCTCCAACCATGAGGAAGTAACCACCTTCCCTCCTCGTCTTGCATAAACGCATATCCCTTGAAAATTTAAGATTTTCAATACGAGGAGGAAGTGGCTCAAGGGTGGCAAGTTCTGTATCCAATCCTATGGCACGGGCAATAGTAGTAATCAGTCCACCAAAGGAAATCGGCCCACCTTTTCTTAAAACATGGTGCATGTGGGCAATCATAAATGGGACTGGATTAACTTTGGTGTGTGTGAGGCAGCTCTGCATGATAATTAATTCTTTAGCATTCACCTTGTTTGGGTTTTCTCGAGCAAAGATGGTGGATGCTAAAAGAAATCTAAAAACACGAAGGGCAGGATTGTGGATATGAGAAGCAAGTAGGCCATCAAAAGATGTTGCGTTTTGTTTAGTAATCCTGGCCCAAAATGCTTCAAATGCCCAATCCGTGTCTAAAGGTGCTTCACAAACGACACCATCCCCATAAGGCCATCCTAACATGGCAGCTAAACCGTCAGTGGAGTATTCATATTCAACATTAAACATTCTAAATTTTACTCCACCTACGGCGCTAGCAGTGTTAGGAGAGACGTTATAAATTAAAGAACTCAAAAATTCGAACGTCAGCCTAGGGTAGGTTGGTGCTTGAGTAGCAAAAATATCATGCATGCCTAGTTTGTCGAGAAGGAAAAATACACTATGGTATATACCTAATGAATATAGACAGTTTTCATCGATATACCTGGTAGAGTGTATTGGTGTTGTCAGCAATTTCTCAAGCCGCTTTTGTTGTCTTTCTCCGGGTTGGCCATCTCGCAAAATGTAGCCGTGATACTCCATAGGATTTTCTTGTGGATGAATATAAAGAGAAAGAATGGGATGTAGAAGTAGTGAAGGTGTGAGGAAGAAAATGAAATAGTGGGGGTATTTATAGGTAGTGGAGAAAAATGGTGGTTGATGAATATTTATGATGGGAATAAATGTAGTGGGGTAGGTATGGATAATAAAGGAAGTTATGGGGGGTTAAGAATGGAAGAAAATGGGATTGGAAGTGGAAAAAGAGGCAAAATGGGGGGAAAACCGAGCCACTAGCCGTTAGGTGACCGTTACGTCACCGCGGGCGCGGCAGGGATCACCGCGGGCGCGGTTAGGGCGAGCCAAGTTGGGCCGGTCTTGCTTCATTTCCATTGGGCTTTTCCTTCCTTGCCATTAGCTTCAATTTTTGGAGGTGTACCTAGTTTTCTTACGAACGTGCATATATGTATATGAATACATATATACATGTATATTTATTTATTTTTATATCAAAATTTTCATTATGGTGACCAGAAAAACAAAAACATTAGTAAATGAAAGGTATATATAGAGAAAAAAAACACATATGCATATATATATATATATATAGGTACGGACATCGGGTCACCAAAATAGTTATTAATAATGCAGGAAACAGATAATGCAAATAAAAATGAGTCTGAAAAGGAAATCAACATAATACTAATAATACTAGAACTAGAGATCTTGTGAATAACACAGATCTATCGCCAACCGGGAGGATGCTCTGCAGGAGTGTCTGGGCCACGCAGCTCAATCAGCTGGCGTCGAATCTCTGCCACCTCGTGAGCTAATTCATCTAACTCACCAGAAAAGGTAACATCATTCAGTTCCAACTGTAAATGAAGGTCAGCCACCTCATTGCGGAGAGTGGCTATCTCAGTGCGCATAGCAGTCAACAGAGTGCGAATATCAGGTTCCTGCAAGCTGAGGTTATTAGTAAGAACAGTAGTGCGTGTAACCTCGGGTCGGGATGTGTGATCTGGAGTAGAGTCCTCGGGAGCAGGAGTGTATTCAGGAGTAGGATCTTCGGAAGCAGGAGTGTATTCTGGAGTGGGATCTTCGGAAGCATGAGTGTATTCTGGAGTGGGATCTTCGGAAGCAGGAGTATATTCTGGGGCATACTCTGATATCTCACCCCAACCTTCTACAGAATAGTTCCAATTAGCAGGGTTGGAAACACAAGTCATCTGAGGGTCTGGCAGTGTGAAGGTGTAAACTGTCTGGTCATCGATGAGCAATCTGTACTGATATGGGTGGAAAGAGGCCCTCCTCATGAGCCCACGATCCATGCAGAAGTCTAAATCCAGGAAAGTATATCCACAGTATGGGGTCAGCTGTGCTATCATACTGTCCAAACCCAAAGCAGAAGCTATGTGTCACATTCCCTCCGGAATGAATGAGTCCTACAGCGGATCGAGCAGTCTGCTCGAGGCTCTCTATCAGAAAACCTCCACTAGCTATAGGTCTGGACTGACCGGCATAGTATAGGAAAAGGATCTCCTCAACGGTGACTAAGTGGTCACAGTAACTCCTCCCAAAGAAAGTGTGGCACAAAATCATCTCGAAGTATCGGAAAGCCGGGTTATGGATCTTCCTGGACAACTGGGTAGAGGGGTCAAGGCTGGCTCCATCAGTAATGTCCTGCCAAAATTTATCAATATCTCTGTCCATATAGTAACTCAATGGTAACTCAGTGATAGCGGTCGGTCCAGTTTGGAAACCAAGCAAATCCCCAAATTCTTTGATGGTCAGGGTATACTCGGTACCAAACAATCTGAAACTTAGGCATCCTCGCTCATCTCCTTCACCCACCCATGGGTTATAATCCACAGAGCTAAGAAACTCCAGAGTAAGGTTCCTGTAGGTTTTGTGGACATCATCAGCATAATAATCCCAGCCAAGTTGGTTGCACATATACCTAATACTTGGCTCAATCCCGAGTGCCTCCATGCAGCTCTGATCGGGGTACCTAGTGGGTACCATAGGTCTAGCAGATAAGGTAGCAAATCGGGCTTTTTGTGCTTCATCCCTGAAAATCACAACCATACCATCGGGGTAATGCATCCTGAAAATATAAACACAAGAAATTAGTCCAGATAAAACATATATAAATTAATAAAATAAAATAAAATTAAGAATAAACCATGGGTTGCCTCCCATGCAGCGCTTGTTTAACGTCTTTAGCTTGACGATTAGATCTTACTTTATGTGGGTATTGGTGGGTCTATAAGAATATGACTAGAGTAGTCAACAAGCAAATCGCCTCCTTTGTATAGCTTCAGTCTTTGTCCATTTACCACAAATGGAGCGCATGAATTGTTTTTGATTTCTACTGCTCCAGACTTTAGAACTTTTGACACTTCAAATGGACCTGTCCATCTTGAACGAAGCTTACCAGGAAAAAGTCGTAACCTTGAGTTAAATAGGAGAACAGGGTCACCAATGTTGAAATCTTTCTTGATGATTTTTTTATCATGCCACATCTTGGTTCTTTCCTTATATATGATGGCATTCTCATAGGCATTCAAGCGAAGCTCTTCCAGCTTGTGAATGTCCAGGATACGTTTTTCTCCGGCTTTTAGGTAATCTAGATTCAAGGATTTAATGGCCCAATAGGCTTTATGTTCTAGTTCGAAGGGTAAATGACAGGACTTTCCATAAACCAATTGATAAGGAGTTGTTCCAATAGGGGTTTTATAAGCCGTTCTATAAGCCCATAAGGCGTCTTTAAGTTTTCCAGACCAGTCTTTTCTGGATAATGATACGGTTTTCTCTAGGATCTGCTTAATCTCCCTATTCGATACTTCTACTTGGCCACTGGTTTGCGGGTGATATGGTGTTGCTACTCTATGTTTTACTCCGTATTTGCTTAGAAGCTTGTCAAATATCTTAGATATAAAATGCGATCCTCCATCACTTATGACTAACCTCGGGGTTCCAAACCTAGGAAAAATAATATTCTTAAACAGTTTGATAACTACCTTGGTATCGTTTGTGGGTGATGCAACAGCTTCTATCCACTTTGAGACATAATCGACAGCTACTAGGATATACTTGTTACCCATTGAGGAAGGAAAAGGTCCCATGAAATCTATACCCCAGACATCAAATATTTCCACTTCTTGGATGTTACTTAAAGGCATTTCATCACGTCTTGAGATGTTCCCAGTGCGTTGGCATCGGTCACATTTTGTAATGTAAGTGTGGACATCGCGCCATACAGTAGGCCAATAAAAACCTGCTTGAAATATTTTGGCGCATGTTTTAGATGTGCTTGCATGTCCACCATAAGGTGCAGCATGACAATGTTTAATGACGTTGCCTACTTCTTCTTCCGGCACACATCGTCTGAATATATTATCTATTCCTCTTTTGAATAGGAGGGGTTCATCCCAAAAGAAGTGTTTAACATCACTAAAAAACTTCTTCTTCTGTTGGTAGCTTAAGTCAGGGGGTATGATATCAGCGGCCAGATAATTCACAATATCTGCGTACCATGGTATGTTGTTCAAGGTTGAGATTTCCTCATAGGTCTCTTCTTCAGTTGAGTTTATCCCAACTATTAATCTTTCATAAGTAGAGTGATCGTCTATAGGTATAAGTTCAGGTTTAAGGTGTTCTAACCTAGAGAGATGATCAGCTACTAAGTTTTCAGCTCCTTTTTTATCCTTAATATCCAAGTCAAATTCTTGGAGTAAAAGAACCCATCTGAGCAATCTAGGCTTAGCATCTTTCTTACTTAACAAGTACCGGATTGCTGCATGATCTGTGTATACTATTATTTTTGCTCCCACCAAATAAGATCGAAATTTATCAATAGCAAAAACTACGGCTAGCAATTCCTTTTCTGTGGTTGTATAATTTAGCTGGGCAGCGTCTAGTGTTCTACTAGCATAGTAAATAACTTGCAGTTTCTTGTCTTTTCTTTGCCCTAGTACAGCTCCTACAGCGAAATCACTAGCATCACACATGATTTCAAAGGGTTGTGTCCAATCAGGTGGTCTTATGATAGGTGCTGAAATAAGAGCTTGCTTTAAAACTTCAAAGGCCTCAAGACATTCTTGGTCGAATTCAAACTCGACATCCTTCATCAATAAGTTAGTTAAAGGTTTTGTTATTCCGGAAAAATTCTTGATGAAACGTCGGTAGAACCCGGCATGTCCTAGAAAACTTCTTACTTCCCTAACGGTATTAGGTGGGTTTAGGTTTTCTATAACTTCTATCTTGGCCTTATCGACTTCTATACCTCTTTCAGAAATAATGTGTCCCAAGACTATCCCTTCATTTACCATAAAGTGGCACTTTTCCCAATTCAACACAAGGTTTACTTCCACACATCTTTTTAAGATTTTCTCTAAGTTTGAGAGGCAGTTTTTGAAATCAAACCCACACACTGAAAAATCGTCCATAAATACTTCCATAATTCCATCTAGGTAGTCTGTGAAAATTGACATCATACAACGTTGGAAAGTGGCAGGTGCATTACAGAGTCCAAAGGGCATTCGTCTATAAGCGAATGTTCCATAAGGGCAAGTAAATGTGGTTTTTTCTTGGTCCTCTGGGTGAATAGGGATTTGGAAAAACCCCGAATACCCATCAAGATAGCATAAATATGAGTGTCTTGCTAGACGTTCAAGCATCTGATCTATAAATGGGAGAGGGAAATGGTCTTTTCTCGTTGCCTTATTCAACTTTCTGTAATCTATACACATACGCCATCCTCCTTCTGTTCGTTTTGCCACATGCTCACCTTTCTCATTTTCCATAACAGTGATACCTCCTTTCTTGGGTACCACATGGACTGGGCTTACCCATTTACTATCCGAAATTTGGTATATGATACCAGCTTCTAATAACTTAAGAACTTCTTTCTTGACTACATCACTCATGATAGGGTTTATTCTTCTTTGATGTTCTCTTGAGGGTTTTGAATCTTCTTCTAGCATAATCCGATGCATGCATACGGATGGGCTTATACCTTTTAAATCTGTAACTTTATACCCTAAAGCTGAGGGATATTTTCGCAAGGTATCTAAGAGTTGATTTGTTTCTATTTGGTTTAGAGCGGCGCTAATTATAACAGGTCTATTCATCTCCTCATCCAAAAACTCATATCTTAGATTCTTGGGTAGTTCCTTAAGTTCTATAGTGGGTTTCTCAGTACGCGGCATAAGGTCAGGGGTAAGAGCTAAGCATTCGAAAAGGTTGTCGTCAATGTACGGTTCGATACTCTTAAATCCGTCATCCTCTAAAATAGGGGTTGATGGTAATTTGATTAAAGATTCGTTTTGTTCGAGCTCATTTACACATTCGGCAATGACGTCGATGGCATAACACGCATCTCCTATCACTGGTGCCATTAGAAACTTTGATAAAATGAACTCAATCTTTTCATCTCCTACCTCGAAAGTCAGTTTCCCTTTCTTAACATCTATTATAGCTCCGGCGGTCGATAGGAATGGTCTTCCTAAGAGGATTGGGATGTCTTCATCTTATTTAATATCCATTACGACGAAGTCGGTCGGAATGTATAACTGACCAATCTTGACAGGTATGTCTTCTAAAATACCCATGGGATATTTGACAGATCTATCAGCTAGTTGTAAGGACATCTTAGTAGGTTGAAGTTCTCCTAATTTTAACCTCTTACAGACGGCCAGAGGCATCAGACTTACGCTTGCTCCTAAGTCTAAAAATGCTTTGTCTATCATATGGTTACCTAGGATGCAAGGGATAGAAAAACTTCCAGGGTCTTTATCTTTCTTGGCGAGTTTATTTTCGGATATAGAATGACATTCTAAAGGCTTGGGATCATCGAGTCGCCGTTTATTGGTCAAAATATCTTTCAAGAACTTAGCATATGATGGTATCTGGGTTATAGCTTCAGTAAAAGGAATCTCTACATGGAGTTTCTCTATTACCTTAATAAACTTTTGGTACTGGTTTTCTACTTTGGTGTTTTTCAGCCTCTGTGGGAACGAAATAGGTGGTTTATAAGGTTGTTGAGTGTTATTCCCTACTTCTGGTTTTGATTGCTTTTCTGGTTTCTCTGGTTCCTCTACCTGGTCTTTAGGTGTAGCATCTTCCATAGGTTTTTCTGATGTGCTTAAGTTAGGATTTCTAGGCCCTTCATAAGCAGTTCCACTTCTTAAGGTGATAGAATTTGCTTGGCCTTTTGGATTTGGTTGAGTTTGTCCAGGAAATTTTCCTCCAGGTGCAACTTGTACAGAGGTGTTTTGTGCTACTTGGGAAATCTGAGTCTCAAGCATTTTGGTGTGGGTTATCATCTGGTCAAACTTGGTTGCCAGTTGAGTAACTAGTTCGTTCGTGTGAATGTGTTGGTTCATAAACTCCTTATTTTGCTGAGTTTGAGTCTGAATAAAGGTGTCTATGGTTTCTTTAAGGTTTGGCCTTGGGGGCACTATTTGCATAGGTTGGTTTTGTTTTTGCGTTTGGAATCCTTGAGGTCTCGAAGGTCCGGGATTTTGGATAGGGTTATTATTTTTGTAAGAGAAATTCGGGTGGTTCCTCCATCCAGGATTGAAGGTATTTGAGAAAGGGTTCCCTTGGGTATAGTTAACTTGGTCTGAGCTAGATTCGTTCAAAAGGTTACAGTCAGCGGTTTGATGTCCTTGAGTTCCACAGAGTTCGCATTCCGATTGGATTGCTGCTACTGTGGTTGGGTTTTGAGACATGTTCTCGACTCTCAAAGCTAGGGCGTCCATCTTGGCATTAATCATGTCCATGCAACTTACCTCATGCTTTCCTCCATGGCTCTCCTTTTTCTCTACTGTCGCTCGTTCTAATCCCCACTGGGCGTGGTTTTGGGCCATGTCCTCTATTAGGGCACAAGCGTCAGGGTAAGGTTTGTTCATCAACGCTCCGCCAGCGGCAGCGTCTATGGACATCTTTGTGTTGTAATGGAGTCCATTATAGAAGGTATGTATGATTAACCATTGCTCCAGGCCATGGTGCGGACAAGCTCTTAAAAGTTCTTTATATCTCTCCCAGGCATCAAAAAGTGATTCGCCTTGGTTTTGGGTGAAACAAGTGATCAGGTTCCTAAGAATAGCGGTCTTGCTTGGTGGAAAATATCTCGCAAGAAAAGCTCTCCTAAGGTCTTCCCAAGTTGTTATTGAGTTAGCTGGAAGGGCGTCTAACCAGTCGTGAGCTTTACCTCTAAGGGAAAAAGGAAACAGTCTTAAACGGATGGCTTCGGGTGTGGCTCCATTTGCCTTAAGGGTGTCAGCTAACTGGATAAATACCTTTAAATGTTGATTCGGGTTCTCGGTAGCGAGACCAGCGAATTGGTTTTGTTGTACTAATTGTAATAATGAGGGCTTTAGTTCAAAGTTGTTGGTAGTTATAGTAGGGTTTACTATACTAGAACTAGGTTCCTCGTTAGATGGTTGGGCGAATTCCTTGAGTGGTCTTTGGTTACGATCTTCTGCCATAGCTCTTCTTATCTTGCGTATAAAAAGACGGGCACGAGCGTAACGTTCAGGTTCTACTAAAGGATCTATTAGGTTACCGGTGCTACGATTTCTACGCATCTACCGACTAGAATATCCTTAGTCTAAACGGGATAACAATAGGGTACGAAATTTGACGAAGTTGGTCCCCGGCAACGGCGCCAAAAACTTGATGGGGAATCTGTAACGTATAGCCTAAATATAGTACTGCAAGTGCACATCCTATCGAAGTAATATATAAGATTATCGAACTACAAAGACCAATTGTCAATCTATCAACTCTATTGCTAAGGTGCTTATCTAAGGTGAACAAGAATATTGATGTGAGTGCAGTGCAACAAAGTAAATGAGCGAGGTAAATAACAATTTAAAAGACAGGTTGGAATGTAAATCATGTAATCAGATATTGGTCCGGTCATGCGTAGATGAAACTACTTATGGGGCAGTATTTTCTATTGATAGCAAAGAATCAATTTAACGGGAACTTGTAGCTTTTGACTACTAAGAACCGAATTTACTCTTTAAATTAAATTCCTTTATTGTCACATATAAAGGGTGCCTTCCGCGTTAAAGAGGTAAACCTATTTTTAAGAAATTGATAGTTTTGACTTAACAGAAAAGTAATTTTACTTGGAAAGATTAACTTAAAGAGACTTTTGGCTTTTGACCAAGAGTCAGATTTCAAACCTACAAACGCGTCCAAAAATAGTTTCAAAATCGTTTTCTAAAAAGGTCAATGATTCCTATTTAACCAATCAACGGCTTTCGCTCTTCTCGTTTGGTTAAATAATAATCAAGTCGTATCATTAGTTTGGACGACTTTCGATCTTACCCAATAAACATTTAAACATAATTGACTTAAGTTAAAAGCAAAACATCCCCATAGTATTTTCACTAGCATGATAATTGGAACACGACCATGATGACAATCATTACATCCAAACCTTTATAGTTTAGCCAGACATAATAAGTGCGAGTCTATAAAACGTGTAGACTATGATAAGAGCGAGTAAGTAAAAGAGTGCGAGTCTATAAAACGTGTAGACTATGGTAAGAGCATTTAGAGTCTATAAAACGTGTAGACTATGGTAAGAGCATTTAGAGTCTATAAAACGTGTAGACTATGGTAAGAGCAATTATAAGTAAAGAAATGCAATAAAATAGAACCTTGCTCCAGTCGGAGACTTGAATCTGATACAAATCTGCGGAATGGTAAGGCTGGTATGATGAACTTCAACCAAAGTGCTCCAAGACTCGATTACAACTCAATCTACACCGCAATAACTCCCCGATGTGAAGAGATTATTACTTTACAGAAACTGATAGTATATGGCTTAAGATTGTACTAAGCTTGGATGAAACTAAAAAAATGAAAATCGAAAACTATTTATAGAGGATCCTTGAGATGCGTAAAGACCAGCATGCCCCTCAACTTCTTCTGAGCGGGAAACTTTTGTGAAGGCCGCGGGCGCGGTGGCAGTGGCCGCGGGCGCGGTGGCTGGAACTGCCAGATCGTGGGAACGTGGCAGTTGGTCTCTGGGTGAAAGTGGGCCACGTCATCGCGTTCCCTGTAGCCGGCGCGGCGTTGAACGCCATAAGTGCAGAATATCTTGAAAAACCCTAATTTCTTGGCGTTTTGGCTCATTTCTTCACAGAAGGCTCTGAAATGACAAGAATCCTGAAAACAAAGGAAAAAGGAACATAATACGAGAAAATGATAATAAAAACTAAGGAAAACATGTGATAGTTGAGTCAGAAACATAGTGCGATTTAGTGCGATCAAGATGCGACCCAGATATGGCTGACATTCTGATACTTATTCCAGATTCCTTCTAGAGACAGTTCAGATGCGACCCAGATATGGCTGACATTCTGATACTTATTCCAGATTCCTTCTAGAGATAGTTCAGATGCGACCCCGATATGGCTGACATTCTGATACTTATTCCAGATTCATTCAAATTACAGTCCAGATACGATCCAGATTCGGATGTCATTCTGTTACTCATTCAAAATACAGTCCAGATACGATCCAGATTCGAATGTCATTATGTCACTCATTCAAATTACAGTCCAGATACGATCCAGATTCGGATGTCATTCTTTCACTCATTCAAATTACAGTCCAGATACGATCCAGATTCGGATGTCATTCTGTCACTCATTCAAAATACAGTCCAGATACGATCCAGATTCGAATGTCATTCTGTCACTCATTCAAATTATAGTCCAGATACGATTCAGATTCGGATTTCATTTTGTCACTCATTCAAATTACATTCCAGATACGATCCAGATTCGGATGTCATTCTGTCACTCATTCAAATTACAGTCCAGATACGATCCAGATTCGGATGTCATTCTGTCACTCATTCAAAATACAGTCCAGATACGATCCATATTCAGATGTCATTCTGTCACTCATTCAAATTACAGTCCAGATACGATCCAGATTCGGATGTCATTCTGTCACTCATTCAAATACATTTCAGATACGCTCCAGATGCAGACGCAATTCTGACAATCATCCAGACTCAACTCTATTCTCCAGCAACTCCGGGATTTATTTTCCCAGCTAAAACATCACACTTCCCTATGTCATAGTGTGGACAAGTACTATAACCTCAATGGTATACTCCTTTGAGCACGAGTTAGTTCCTAGATCTTGATGTTTTCCTCCGTCATAGTGTGGACAAGTTCTATAACCTCAGCGGTATACTCCCGGTGGGCACGAGACAGTTCCTAGATCTTGATGAAGATGTTTCCCCCCAATTGAATTATGGACAGGTTCTTAAAACTCAGCTGAAGCATTCTCTCAGTTGAAGAACAGGCAGGTTCCTAAATCTCAACAAGGTTAGACTTCCCCAGCGGAATCTTCTACAACAACATGTATGCAAGTTCTCGCAAAGGAATCTCTTATGCGATCGACACTCCTGCAGATGGCATCTATAAGCCCATCCTCCTACCAACAATCTCCAAATGGAATCTGTAAGCCCATTCCCGACATCACAATGCTGATACTACACCATGCGAGTGCAAATTTCTGGGCACTCTAGTGTTCAATTATCTTCCACCTTCGGATCACGAAAGGCTCGGAAGCCAATCTATATCCTCAGGTTTAAGAAAATTGAACAGGGGCAACTGTTGTACCCCAAAATTTTCCCTCTCATGTTTCCCAAAGTCTTCCCCCTGCATGGTTGATCACAAACTCTTGCCTAAGGAAAAGGAAAATTTTTGAGTAGTGCTTCAAGTACATTTCGATTGGCATTTTGAAAGACCCTTCGATTGGTGTTCTGAAGGAGCCTTTCGATTCACATTCTGTCAAGCTCTTTCGATTGGCATTCTGGACAAGCGCTTCGATTTGCATTCTGAAAGAACCTTCGATTGGTGTTCTGAAGGAGCCTTTCGATTGGCATTATGTCAAGCTCTTTCGATTGGCATTCTGGATAAGCCTTTCGATTGGCATTATGGACAAGTACTTCGATTGGCATCATATCAGTGTCCTTCGATTGGAATTCCAAAGAGGTCTATTCGAAGAAGCATCCAAAGGGTCCATTCGAAGAAGCTTTGGAAAGCATTCGAATGAGGCCATCAACCCATTCAAAAGGGAGCATTCGAATGAGGCCATCAGCCCATTCGAAAGGGAGCATTCGAAGGCCAATTACATGTCATTCAAAATTCAAAAAGGGAGAGGATCCCATGTGTTTAGCCAACGTTACAAACTCTCATTCATGGCTTTCAAACACATAATTAACGTTACAAATTCTCATTCATGGCTGTCAAACACATAATCAAGGTCATTTAAACCTTTGTCTTCCTGTCCCCTCCACCCCCTCTATATAAAGAAATCAAATGTTGCAAAAGAACACACAAAAACTCTGCAGGAAAACAGAACACACGAAAAAACACACAACAGGAGAACAAAAACATTGGAGTTACGCTGCCAAAAGTTGTCAACATTTTCAGGGGTGATCCAGGCCAAAGCAACCCTTCAACAAAAGATCACAATGCCCATAAGCCCCAAATCAAAAGTGCCTACATCCAGAAAGTGCCCAGATCGAAGGTGCCTACATCCAGGAAGCGCCCAAATTAAAAGTCCAATCTGCTGGTAAGAAAGGGTAAACTATCCAACCTCATATTTGCATAACACATTATTACTTGTTGTTACCTTTGATTTGCCATCCTAGACAAGATCGAAAGGCCTGGGTTTGGCCCCAGGTCATGTTCTTCGTTTGCTAACATTTGCTGCAGACATAGCCTGAAGAAACCCAGCAAGCGCAGGATCGAAGGGCCTGGGGTTCAATACCCAGGCCCTGCATTTTATTACGCTAACATACTTTTGCAGGTATAGCATCCCAAATCGAAGGAGACACCTTCTCTGGATCGAAGCTCCCCATAGTCCTCCTGGATCGAAGAAGGCATTTTTCCCAGGATCGAAGGGAAATCCCCTTCCCTGGATCGAAGGCTGCTCACGCCTTACTGTCTGGCCCAATCGAAAGGACCATGACCCTCTCTAGATCGAAGCTTCCATTCCCTACCTGGGTCGAAACTCCTTTTTTTTTCCCTGGATCGAAAGATCCCCCCTTTGTATTTTATTTTTTTGTTTTCATAGACTTCTTTTTTATCTTTTTAATTAACATTAAAATCAAAAAAACCACAAAAACATTAGGCGAGTTCTTTTTCTATTAAATTAACTTTGTTAATTAACCTTTAATTATCTTAACCTTTTTTCCAAAACTAAAATTAAATAGATTTAGATTATTTTCCCAAAATAAAATAAAACAACAAAAAAGAGTTCTTATTCTTAGGTTTTTTTTTAGATTCACGCGCGTTTATTTTATTGTGACTGCTTATTGGTTTGTAATAGCTTAACTAAGAATTTTACTTTACTGCTTTTATTTCCCCAATTTTTGGACATGTAAATAATCCCCCTCCCTAAAGCTTTGTAATAGCGTAGGATTTACAATTCCCGCACTTTAAATTCCTGTACATATATTAACTACTTAGATGTATGCTAACTAGGATTGTATGACAAGATTAACTCTTAACTTAAAATCAACAGTAGCTCACCATAACATGTACAAAGATAATATAAACTGAAAATTGACACACTTGCACATGCCACTCCTAGGGTATACCTCACTTGGTTGCCTCAAACGTGGTCATTAAGTATAGGATGTTTTAGAGGTCGTCCTTTTGTCCCAAGATCATAAGTTTCCTCGAAATGGTTGCCTCGATAAAAATGATCTAAGACATTAGGATTACCACTAAAGCCTCCTAACATTGCTTTAGTGACCACACGTCCCTTAAATCGAATTGACTCGAAAACTCCAACGACGGTGCTACCTACTCCTCAATAGTGGGATAGCAATGTCTAAAGGACATTTGCACAGTTTAATTCCTTTTTGAGTAGGTAGAGGTTCTTAAGTACTTGCTCATTTTAAAAACAAAACAAAACTTTTCACACTTACACTTTTCGAACAAAGTTTTCAAAACACTTCATTACACTCTTGAGGACAGAAGCAAGAGTTAAATCGAAGTTTCAAACAAAACTCTTTTCAAAACCCACAATCACAAAGAAAAGCAAACTTTTGAAAACATAGTGAGCAAGTACCTAAGAGCCCGTGGATAACCACGGATAGAAAGGGTGCTAACACCTTCCCTTTCTATAATCTACCTCCCGAACCCGAGAAACATCTCGAAAAGGAATTTTTCTGTGCTTTTGTCCTTTCCTTGTTGGATAAAATAAAAGACAGTGGTGACTCTTGCTTACCGCGACATTTTGCGAAAACAAATGCAAACCAGCATTCCAAATACAGTCAGTTCTCGTTCCCACCGATCACACATGCCCTTGGCCTCACAGGAAGTTCCCTTTACCACTAGGCCATGCGCTTGTTTGTGATGTTGAATGGGAATGAATCAATATATGATGAACCTGCACGTTAGTTTTAAAAACAAAATAATTTTGTCAAAAGCTGGGATCGAACTCACGCCTATATGGTTAACAATCATGCTTATCCCCATCTATGCCACGTTGCATTTGTGTTATAGAATACAAACAAATAAATATTATAAAATGCTAGATCAGAGAAACGCCAGAGCCCTAGCTCTGGTCATCTTCTCTGGTGGATCCAAATTTCAACCTGCAAAAATAACAATATTTAAAGATCAAGAGGGCTCATGTCCCCCTAATTTGGACCTCCTGAATCCAATGGTGGTGTTAGTTTGGCCTGAAAACGCTTGTAACACAAGATACAAAACAAACAGAATTTTATGCCCTAATAATGACATCTCTTATTCCCTACGTCAAACTTGCATTTTCTTATTCAAACTTGTTCTAAACATCGTCATGAATATATATGTATGCATCAAATGATTCAACAACGCATGTATTAAAAAATTGAAATCCAAGAATTTTACCAAACCGATGATGTTTGGGTATGCTGTTTTGACGTGCTTCAAGCTTCAACGATGGTTGGGATGAACTCCAGGGAACTTAAAGAACACGGTAGAATGCTTGGAATGGAATAAAAGTGGCTGGAAATAAGGGTTTGAATTTGCCCCGGTTCTTGAAATTTTTTGAGATATTAGGGTGTGCTCTTGAGGCAATGTTTCGTGGTCCTTGATGTCTGAACATGTTGTCTATTTATAATGCTTGTATTAGGTCAACAAAAGTGAGATAAATCTTTTGTATTTCATGATCAAATATTTGATTGGAATTTTGCATGAAATATTTTTTTTAGGTCAATCTCATGCCAATCATCTCTTCACGTTTTTGCCAAGTTGTCATGAGCTTTTTAGGCGTCAAATCTGATAAAAAAAGTGCACACGCCTTGATCCATTGCTTTCATATTTTATTTGATTTAATTTGCATTTAAATGAACAAAATCCAAATAAAAGAAATAAAAATCATAAAAAATATGTGAATGGATTTAGAGGTCCCTTTTGAGGTCATGATCATGCTTGAACCAGAAAACTTAGGCCCATTAGCCCAAAAATTCAAGTTTGCTTAATTTGAACTTCATGCATTTTCTCAAAATTGCTGAACTTGCACAACTCATAATTTTCTAAATTTTTGTCATATGAAGATGATCTTGGACTTTTTGGCAACCTCAAGATGTTCATACAACCTTCATGTTGGTCATTTTTTCATTTAAAGTCTTAATCTTGCTGTAAATTGGTTTGACAAAAAATGTCTTTTTGTTGACTTTTAAAATAATCTGTAATGTTTTGGCCCATATCTCTTAAATGAAGCATTTTTGGCTTTGAGCATAGAGAGGAATTTCTGATGAAGTATGTGAAAATTATACTTGGTCAAAGTTTAGTTGACTTCTCCTTAAGAAAACCCTAATTTGGTAACTCTTGACTTTTGATGAATCTTGAGTTTTCTTGATGAATCATGATCAACCCTTGATCAAATGATGAATGTGACCTCAACATCTTGACGTTGACCAAAAATCTTGAAGTTTGACTGTAAATTGGTCAAAGTTGACTTTTTGTCCAATATAGTTGATTTTCAATCATCTGGCTAATTGACTGAGCAAACTTGTACAAAAAGACTTGAAACTTGGTATGAGGACACTTTGAGGCATATGAGAAACCATGAAATCTTTTAAGGCATTAGAAACTCAATTTCCCTTGACAAAAACAAAACCCTAGTTGTAGGTGAATTTCTTAGGAGGAGAGTTTATCTAATTAATTTTTGAGTAGTCTTGAGTGTTTGAGACCTTCATGTTTATGAGGAGGTATCTTGAATTAATTTGTCTTGAAAATGGTAGGGAAAATTTTGGGTACAACAGTTTCCCCTGTTCAATCTTCTTAAACATGAAGAGTTAGATTGGCATGCCTGCCTTTCGTGATCTAAAGGTGGAAGAGGATTGAACACTTAAGTGCCCAGAATTTTGCACTCACATGTGCAAGAAGTAACACTATTGGTTGATTATATTTCTTGAATGGGAATGGGTTTAAAGATGTCATTTAGAAAAGGTGACGGTGTGCCATCGGAGATGGGCTTATAGATTCCATCCAAAGTAAATGTTGATAGGAGTATCAGAATGAGTCTATGTCCGACTGTATCTGAAAGGGTATACTAGAATGAGTTTGTGCTCGACTGTATCTAGAAGACATACTGGGGAGTATCATAATGAATCTTGTGTCTCGATTGTATCGGAATGATGTTCTAGAATGAGTCTATGTATTTACTGTATCTATGAGAGGATCACAATGAGTCTTCCCCGACTGTATCTGAAAAAGGTACTAGAATGAGTCTACGCCCGACTGTATGTAGAAGTGGATTAGAATTAATCTTTATTCGATTGTATCTGATTGATGTATTGGAATGAGTCTACGCCCGACTGTATCCAAAAGAGTATTAGAATGAATGTGCGCCTGATTGTATCTGAAA
The DNA here is from genome assembly GCA_948472305.1 of Vicia faba. Classification (NCBI taxonomy): domain Eukaryota; kingdom Viridiplantae; phylum Streptophyta; class Magnoliopsida; order Fabales; family Fabaceae; genus Vicia; species Vicia faba. The sequence continues at coordinate 1,306,866,022 of OX451740.1, read as the reverse complement.
AATGTATTGGTATGAGTCTACGCCTGACTGTATATAGAAGTGGATCAAAATGAGTCTTCGCCCGACTATATATGAAAGATGTGTTAGAATGAGTCTACGCCGGACTGTATCCGAGAGAGTATCATAATGAATCTACGCCCGATTGTATCTGAAGGGAATGCTTTTCAGAATGAATCTTTGAAGGAAATGCTCTTCAAAATTAGTCTCTGAGGGAATCGTCTGGTTATGTAGATAGTCGCCCCGTGTTGTTTCAGGAATTAACCTGAAAACAAAGTTAGATTCATGCAATGTCATGATGCCTGAAATGTATTTTGTAATGATGCTCTTGAAATAAATGAGAAAAATATTATACGCGTTTCATATGCACATGTTATGATATTTTGTAAATGATGTATGGATGCAATATGTTATTGGAGCGTATCGGTAACTTCTTGTAACAACGTCTAGTTGGGGAAAATAAACCCCTGACTGTTGCTGGGGATGAAGAAAGTAATTCTTCAATTTTAGACCAACTTTACTGGGGATTTTCGCTTTCTGTTTGAGGACACTCTGCTGAGGATCTTCAAATTTTTCTTTGGGATAGAAGAATTCAAATAAAGTTAGTCGTTCATCGTTCTTTCTATTAAAGGATTTGATTCTTATGTACCCTGACTGGGGATAAAAGAGATGGATATTCCTCTGATGTGCTATTTGACCAGGTTTCAAATATGGGTATCAGCTCTTCTGGGGAGGACAACATTGAATAAAATATGGGTATCAGCTCTTCTTAGGGAATTTGTAGTATTAGAGAAATAAACTCTGTTGGGGAATTAAATCTTGTAGACTGTGTCAAAGACATAATCTCTGATGGGGGTCAGAAATTCATAAGATGTACTGAGGAAGTTTCTACTGTATGCTGGGAAATGATCAGACTCTTTTATCCACTAGGGGACCTATTGAGGAAGATGATCATGTCGAGCTATCAATCAGGGATATGGAGGTGCACTGCTGGAAGACGCCCCAATTTCTGTTTGAGGGCCTATTAGATTTGTTGGGGAATATATCTCTGTTGGGGATGAGCTTGTGAAGATAGCTCTGTAGAGATAGTTTCATAGAGATCGCTCTATGGGAATTTATGGATAACTTGAACATTATCCCAACTCCTAGAGTCTTTAGTAAATGCTAATCCTGTTTTCATCCATATATTTTGTAAACAGTAATCATATTCAAATGCATGTTTTAATTCAACGTAATCATTGGACGTTTTTTGCAAACAAAACAGAGAAAGTAAAAAAAATTTTTTTGAAATATATTTGCATTGATTTTGAAAGTTTGCCTATAAGAAGAAAGTTTTATACAAGGAGACAGAACTCCTAGTAAGAGGAAATCATCGTAAAAATTGAAAAAGGGGGTACAAAGTGATAAACAAAGAAAAACAACTATGTGGAAATGATCCCATCGAGTTTCAACTCTGCTATTGGCCCTATGTCTTCAAGTATCTCGTCACTTGCTGCTGGAAGAAGATCATTGAATTGATCTTTACCATTTGAACTTGACGCTAGTAATAAAGCTGGCTATCAGTAGATGGGTGATCCAACGGGACATAGTCGTACGCTTTAATCCTTAACTTTTTCTTGGACCGCCCTTTCGGGTTTTCAGCCCATCGGGATATCCTTTTTTGCCCAAGCCGCCTTTTCAGGTTTTCGACTTGCCGGATGTACAATTTTTTTTATATATGTCCCTAATTTTTCCCCGAACCCTTTTGGTTCACCGGGATGCCCTTATTTTTTCCTAGGCCTATCAACCTAGCGGGTCTCTTTTATACGTAGTATCTTTTGACTATGTCCGTGTTCACAGGGTGCAGAAAATCTTCACCATCCATGGTGGTAAGTATCATAGCACCGCCAGAAAATATGTTTTTGATCACAAATGGCCCTTCGTATTTGGGAGTCTATTTGCCCCTGGGATCACCTTGTGGTAGGATAATGCGCTTTATTACCAAATCACCAGCTTGGTACACCCGATGTTTGACTTTCTTGTTAAAATCATTGATCATGTGTTTTTGATACACCTGACCATGACAAACAGCCACAAGCCTTTTTTCATCAATCAAATTTATCTAGTCAAGTCGAATCTGAATCCATTCGTCTTCATCTAAACTTGCATCTTTCATAATCCTCAGGGAAGGAATCTAGACTTCAACAGGTAAGAAAACCTCCATACCGTAGACTAGAGAGAATAGGGTTGCCCCAGTTGATGTACGTACTGAAGTGCGATAACCATGCAGAGCAAATGGTAGCATCTCATGCCAATCTTTGTATGTCACTGTCATCTTTTGCAAGATCTTCTTGATATTTTTGTTGGCGGCTTCCACTGTGCCATTCATCTTTGGTCGGTACAGAGAAGAATTGTGATGATTAATCTTGAACTGCATGCAGAGTTCCATGATCGTAGTATTGTTAAGATTGGTACCATTGTCCGTGATGATCCTTTCATGGATGCCATACCGATAGATAAGGTTATGCTTAATTAACCGAGCCATAATATTCTTGGTAACATAAGCTAACGACGTTGCCTCTACCTACTTCGTGAAGTAATCCATAGCGACAAGGATGAAATGATGCCCATTGGAAGAAGTAGGCTTAATCTCTCAAATCATATCAATGCCCCACATTGCAAATGGACATGGAGCAGTTGAGACATTTAAAGGTACTAGAGGCACATGTACTTTGTCAGCATAAGTTTGGCATTTGTGGAAACTTCTGGCATTATGATGGCAATCGGTTTCCATGGTAAACTAATAATAACCTGCTCTATGAATTCTTTTTATACATTGTATGTCCACTGGAGTTAGTACCAAAGACACCTTCGTGCATATCTTCCATAATTTTCTCAGCTTCCTTCTTGTCTACACAACGAAGCAAAATTGAATCGTGGTTGCGCTTATACAAGATTTTGTTACTCAGAAAGAACTTGGCGGAGAACCTCCTTAGAAATTTCTTAACATTGATATATGCCCCTTCAGGATACTCTTGAGTTTTGAGGCATCTTTTTACTTCGTGGTACCAAGGCTTTTCCTCTACTCTATCGGTATCAACTTCGTAGCAACGCGCCTGCTCGTCTAGTCTCTCAATAGTAATTCGAGGAGCTTCATTATCCCATATGACTTTGAACATAGATGACATGGTAGCTAGTGTGTCTGCCAATTGATTCTCTTCACGTGGAATGTGTTAAAAGGTGATTTCTTCGAAGTACAAAATTAATGTCAACACACGCTCTAAATAAGGAATGAGATTTGGATGCTTTGTGTCCCATTCTCCCTTAATCTGACTGATCACTAGGGATGAGTCCCCATATACATTCAAGAATCTATTTCTCATATCGATGGCAACTTTGATACCCATGATGCATGCTTCATACTCGACCGTATTGTTGGTACAGTCAAAACACAATCTGGCGGTGAATGGCGTATGGAAACCCTTGGGAGAGATAATCACATCACCAATTCCATTACCAAGTGCGCTGGAAGCTCCATCAAAAACATAGTCCATCGGGATCCTGGTTCAGATCCTTCATACGGTCCAGGTTCTTCATAATTAGTAACTAACATGATATTATCATTTGGGAACTCAAAATTCATAGACTGATAGTCATCTATAGCTTGATGAGCCAAATGATCTTCCAATACACTTCCTTTGATTGCCTTCAGAGTAGTATACTGAATGTCATATTTTGTCAAGACCATTTGCCATCTTTCCATTCTTCCAGAGAGAGCGGGTTTCTCGAATATGTATTTTAGAGATCAACAAAGTAGTATGAATCAACATATATTGTCTTAGTCGGCGAGCAGCCCATGCCAAAGCATAACAAGTTTTCTCGAGCAGTGAGTATCTTGTTTCACAGTCGGTAAACTTTTTGCTAAGGTAGTATATTGCATGCTCTTTTCGACCAGACTCGTCATGTTGCCGCAATACACACCCCATCGAGTTCTCTAATACTGTCATGTACATGATCATAGGTCTTCCTTCAACTGGTGGCATTAGAATTAGAGGTTCCTGGAGGTACTCCTTGATTTTTTCGAAGGCTATCTGACAATCGCCGTTCCATTTTACTACTTCATCTTTCTTCAGTAACTTGAAGATTGGCTCACAAGTAGCGGTCAAATGGGAAATAAATCTGGCAATGTAGTTCAATCGTCCCAAGAAACCTCTGAATTCCTTCTCAGTACAGGGAACTGGCATTTCTTGAACGGCTTTAACCTTGGCAGGGTTAACTTCAATACCTTTACCACTGATGACAAAACCTAGGAGTTTACCGGATCTTACCCCAAATATGCACTTGTTTGGTTTCAACCTCAACTTGTACTTCTTCAATCTCTCAAACAGCTTGTGCAGGTGGTCGAGATGTTCTTCTTCAGTCTGAGACCTAGCTATCATGTCATCAATGTAAACCTCTATCTCATGATGGATCATATCATGGAACAAAGCTACCATATCACACTGATATGTTGCACCGACATTCTTCAAATCAAAAGGCATAACTTTGTAACAGAAAGTGCCCCACAGTGTGACAAAAGTAGTCTTTTCCATCTTTAGGTGCCATCTTGATTTGATTATAAGCAGAGAAACTATCCATGAAGGAAAATATTTTGTGCTGAGTGGTGTTGCCAACCAGAACATCAATATATGGAAGCGAAAAGTCATATTTGGAGCTCTCCCTATTCAAATCCCTGTAGTCAACACACATACACACCTTACCGTCATTCTTAGGTACCAGAACCACATTTGTAGCCCATTGAGGATAGGACGTAACAACTAAGAAACCTGCATTGAACTACTTCATGACTTCAACTTTGATCTTTTTAGACATCCCGGGACGCATGCAATGAACCTTCTGATTTACAGGAGGACAACCTTCCTTCATCGATAGACGGTGAACCACAATGTTAGTATCAAGCCCTGGCATGTCTTTATAAGACCACACAAAGATCTCAACATAGTCATGTAGAATTTGGATTAACCTCTTTTTGACATTTTCTTCTAGGTTGGCACCTATCTTGATTTCTTTCATGTCCTCTTCAGTACCCAAGTTCACAACCCCGACTGGCTCTTCATGCATTTGTATGACTATTTCTTCCCGCTCTAACAGTCTAGCAAGCTCTTTAGGTACTTTACAATCTTCCTCACCTTCGTCCTCGGCTTGGTAGATCATATTTTCGAAGTCATAATTGGAAATAACATAATTGTTATCAATGGAACACATGGTAGATGTGGATCTACAATTTATTATGTGGGTGTGTGTAAGAACACATAGCTATTTTGAAAGCAATAAAGTAAAAGAAAGACAAAGAGCACAAAATTTGAATGAAAACATCCAATGATTTATTAAATGAAAATATGTGGATGACTTAAAGTTATTGTTCAAATTACATAACCAAAAACTTAAAAACAAGAAAACAGAAAATAGAATTTACCCCTGACTAAAGGAGATTGGTATAAAGTCTTCAGCCTTCCAAATGTTGAGCCCACTTCTGGTAGTAGGGAAAATCCGACTGCCTGTGTCACAATCACTATCAAGAAGTTGTAAGGAATATTGGGAAGTTGACCCCAAATAGTGCCACCACCTTCTTCTACCACAATCTTTGCGTATTTTAGAGAAGCCATTTTTGGTGGAATCTCGGTAACCTTAGGAACAGTAGGAGCAGCTTTAGCCCTAGGGGTTGTTTGAGGAATAACTTCAAAGGTCTGGAAAGGAGTCTCGAGGAATTTACCATCCATCTCAACATACTTGAAGGAGTTCAAATGGCTCACCATGTATTCTTCTTCGCCACAAAGTGTAATGATTTTTCCTTCCACAAGATACTTCAACTTTTAGTGTAAAGTAGAAGTAACAGCGTCTACCTCATGAATCCAAGGGCGTCTAAGCAAACAGTAATAGGTTGGACAAATGCCCATCACATAGAAAGTAGAGTCGAATACCTGGGAACCCAATTTGATTAGAAAATCAACCTCTCCATGCACCATTCTCTTTGAACCATCAAAATCTCTCACCATGATGTCACTGGGTTTTAGCACAACCCCTTCATAGTCAAGTTTGTCTAAAATAACTATTCACAATACATTTAATGAGGAACCTGTGTCTACCAACACATGAGATAAGGTAGTTCCCCTACACTCAATAGAGACATGATGGGCCTTATTATGATTCTTTCATGTGGGGGTTAAATTAGTGTCAGAAAAGCCTAGGCCATTATCAGTTGTCAAGTTAGAAACACAATTTTCAAACTAATCAACAGTGATTTCCTGCGGTACATGGGCACACTTCAGAAATTTTACCAAAGCCTGAGCATGGGCTTCAGACCACAACAACAGAGATAACATAAATATTTTGGAGGGGGTCTGCCCAGCTGTTCAACAATCTTATAGTCACTCTTTTGAATAATTCTCAATATTTCCTCCATATCTTGCTTGGAGATATCTTTAACATCAGCCTCTTTCGGTGTCTCAGTCTGGTCATGCTCAATCATATATTCTTTGACTCGAGACTCAATAGTTGATTCAGTGGCAGTGATACGAAATGGTGTAGAAACAGCCTTTGGAGAGATCTCTGGGGAGAAAACCCTTCCACTCTTGGTAACCTTACTAGTCCCAGCAATGTTGCCAACATTGGGATCAATAACTTCAGTATTTTCATCTTTGATGGCCAATGGTTCTTGCTTGATGCCATGGTAGTAGACATCAACTCCATAATTTCAAGGTATAGCCTTGTCAGAGGAATATGGAATTGGCCCAGGTGCGGTAATTATTAGAGGAGCAACCCTTGGCTCGACAGTAATCTTCACAAGACACTTAGAAGTGATCCTTACACGAGTACCAGAATTTGTAATTACAGACACGTCTTCAAGCTCCAGGCCTTGAGGTATACTTTTACATAATCTATCTAGAGAAGGAGTCTTCTCAAATAGAATTACACAGTCATCCATCAGACGTTGAATACCTTCTTTTAGAAGTACACAACCATTGGATTGGGACGCACAATAGTAGCAGTTTTTAATGCAACCCAGAAATAAATCAGCTTGCAACATCTTCTTCTTAACAAACATCAGAGGAGTAGTCAAGTCACTCACATTAAAAACATAAGAAAAATCATCAATAGCATTAACCCCTTTGTCATGATTAGGCATAGGTTCAGTGATCACATCAGGAGTCTCAAAGGATCAAATTCAATCTCCTGAGAGTCAATCATGTCTTGAATCTTATTTTTCAGAGCCCAACAACTGTTAGTGTCATGTCCAAGACTGTTAGAGTGATAGGCACACCTTGCATTGGGATTGTAACAGGGAGAGGAAGTATTGGGGTTCTGAGGAGGTTCCTTCAATGTAACCAGCTCTGCCTTCAGCATGTGTTACAATGCTTGAGACAAAGACATATTGATTTTGGTGAACTGTCTCCTGGGTGTATCCTGCCTACGCTGATTATTCTATTGTTGTTGCACTGGCGCAAGATTAGAGATTAGAACTGCCCCCACAGGTTGGTTGCCGTCACTCTTATTACAACCCTTATGGTCGTACACAACATTAGATTCTTTCTTACCATTGTATGACTTCTTCGTAGTATTCAAAGATGTAGCCACCCAAATTTTACCACTTCTGATTCCATTCTGAACATGTTCTCATGTCAATATCAATTTAGTGAAACCGGCTGAAGAACTTCCAAGTAGGTGATTATAGAAACGACTTGTTAGCGTACTCATGAACATGTCAACCAATTCCCTATTAGCCAAAGGAGGTTGAACTCTGCCTGTAAGATCTCTCTATTTCTATGCATACTCCTTAAAGCCTTCCTCAAAATGCATAGACATACTCTGTAGTTGCATGCAGGTTGGTGCCAAATCAGAATTATATTGATACTGTCTATAGAAAGCTACAGTCAAATCTTCCCAGGTATGGATATTGGTACCTTCGAGTTGATAATACCATTCCAATAGTGTTCCAGACAGAATCTCTTGAAAGAAATGCAACCAAAATTTCTTGTCAGTAGTGTGTGGTTGAATTTTCCAAACATATGATCTCAAAAGAAGCTTCGGGAAATAAACACCATCATACTTAGCAAAGGTAGGAGTTTTGAACTTAGGAGGAATTATGACTCCTATGACTAAACCCAATTCTTCAAGGTTCAATCTAGGCACCTTCTGGATCTCCATAGATTTCAGATGCTCTTCTAACAACTTATACTTCTCGTCGACAGGGGGATATTGTTCATCCAAATAATCCTCTTCTTCATTAGCAAATTTGTCAGAAGCATGATTGCTTCTTTATGTTTTAACACTATTACCATCTTCATCATGTTCTTCATCTTCGTTCAATGGGATATCAAGATCTTGAGCTTGCTTGGCTGAACCTCTGAACCTTCTCCCCATGCTAAGGATGCCAATTGGTTTCTTTGTCTTCTTCTTCTTCTCCTTGATGAGCGCCTTCAGTTGTCCTTGCTCCTTGGCTAAGTTTAGGATCATCTCATGGAACTGAGCATTCTGAGCCGGGAGTTCTTTGACTGTCTGTTCGAGAGCCATTTTCTACTGAAATAAACAGCAAGAAGATGAGAAACATATCTTGGAAACTTGTTATGCAATGATATGTATGGCACGTAGATGCATATGCAATGTTTTCAAGGACCTCGAGGGATTTAAATTTTTTAATAAAAAAGAGAACAAAAACAAAGACTCTTATTAGTAAGTTCAAATTATAACTGCCTCTTAGGCTTTCAATGAAAAAAAAAGGGTTACAAGGAAATAAATTATGAATCAAGTCTCCCATGGACGCTTCCTCTTTGTGTTGACATATGCATTAAGGCTCTGCTCTTCGTGAAGTCCTTTTGTCAGCTCCAACGCTTTCTTCTTACTAGCATATAACTTAGTCTTAAAGGTGTCCCTTTCTTCTTTCAGTTGAATCCATGATTCCTGTAGCTCTTCAAGGTCAGTCGACATATCTGGATGAAGAATGGTATGAGGAGTATCTCCTTCAACAAAAGGCTCCATAATTACTGGTTGGACAGCAGGATATGGCATTACATTATTTTGAGCATGAGATCACACCCATCCGAGGTAGGGATCCAAAGGGATGGAGTTTTTATGTCCCAAAGTCTTACTATCAATCTTGTTTACTATGCCGCAAGCACGTATAAACGTTTGACGGTAACCTTGAGGATAGTTTTTGCAATCGAATACAATACCCTGGATAAGCATATCATGAGAACCATCTCTTTGAGCATACCCAAATTGACGTAGAGCTAGACAAGGGTTGTAAGTAATACCTCCCCTTATGCCAAAGAGTGGCACATTAGGGTATTCCCTACAGCGGTCAATAATAGTGATGTCTTCCTGAGATCGGAAATACCAATAGATATCTGAATGAGAGAGTGACATCATCCTTCAAGATCACATCAAACCTTGTTCATTCTGCATCACTGATCGGGGAAGGTGCGAAGTAAAACACCTGGATAGTAAAGGTATGCAACACATGAGAATCCCTCGCTTCCTCATGGTACGAGTGTGAAGAGAGTGCAAAATATCTCCAAGAAAAGTAGGCACGAGATTATGAGTAAGAAATATTTTGATGGTGTTCACATCTATGAGTTGGTCTAGATTAGGGAATAGTACCAAACCATAGATCAACAGAACCAAGATCTCCTCTAAAGCATGAAAACTCATAGCATCTAGAAACAACCGAGCCTTCTCTATCAGAAATTTAGCAAGGAGACCTTTAACTCCACTTCTTGTTTCCTAATTAGACACAATGTCTAACCGCTTCAGATGTAAGGCCGCTGCAATAACTTCAGGTTTTGGAACTTTCTCTAAACCGGTGAAGGGTATCTGATCAAGAATAGGTATTCTAAGTAGCTTATAGAACTATTCCATTGTGGGTACCAATTGATAATCTGGGAAAGTAAAACAGTGATGCTTAGGATTAAAGAACTGGAACAGAACACTCATCATGTCTTCTTCAAAACCTGAGGTAACCAAGCTGAGCAGATAACCATGCCTCTTGGTTAATTGAGAGTTTTTGGGAACCTTTGAGACTAACTCCTTAAGCTTGGAAGGTACCCTTACAAAGTAGAAACAGATAGTGTTTCTGCAAGCGGAGGCCATAACCTGCAACAAGGAACAAAGATAAATCCCTAGGTCTTTGAAATGGTTAGTGAAAATGTTATGTTATGATTATATGATGTTATGTTCATGTTAAATAAGTAAAAAACACAAACAAGTCACACAAGAGACTTAGGTTTAAAGGCTTGAATGAAGTCCATAGGTAAATTCCCTTCCCCACTGAAGTTAAGTTGGCTCAACCTGTCCTAAAACAGTAACCGAGTTCTAGGAATCTCATATCACAGATCTTTTTCATAGGCTTTATTTTAGCACGACAACTGGCTTGCCACCAAAACATCCCAAAAGTCGAATCTCAATGAGCGTAGCTTCGAGTATCAACCAACTTTGGACTGCACCTAAGTCGACTATCTCACTACTTTCTAATGGCTAAGATGGGTCAGTTAGGGTTCTAAAAGTAGGTTAGTTTTAATGAAACCACGCGGAAGCCTAATGTTATCTTTGATTGACTCAAAGAACATCAGTACAAACGAAAGTGTCACACTAACTATAGCTATCATGTTAACCATATTGGTCTATGTCGTACAGTCTTTATGATCTATTGCTACTTACCTAAGGAACCCCTAGATCCGGGTGTAAGATCTTTCACGCAAGCAATAATACCCAAACAAGCCCTTAAAGTAAAGCAAACAATTCAAACATTTAAAGCAAGTAAAAGTGATCTAAACTTTAAGGTAACCCCTCTTTTTTAAGTAAGTCCCCAACAGAGTCGCCAGTTCTGTAATACAGTGGGAGAACTAACTTTTTTAGTTATATCCAAATAGGAAGATAGCAAGAGTCGCCACCGACTTTTCTTTTATATAATATTTAGGAAAGTTGAAAAGAACATGAAAGGCCTTTGATAGATTTTGAGTTCGGGGGGTAAGTTATGAAAAGGGAAGTTGTTAGCACACTTTTCATCCGTAGTTATCTACGGGCTCTTAATTGCTTAGCTCACTTTAGAAACTTGCTTTGTGTGTGTGTGATTCATTTGAAAATATTTTGAAATGCCAATGTAAGGAAGACTTTGTAATGATTCTTGTATCAGTCTTCAGGAATGTATAAAAAGTGTTTTTTTAAATATTTGTTTGAAAGTGATGTGTAAAATTTATCATTTGTGAGAAAAGTTATGAGCAAACAATTAGGAGTCCTTACCCATTAAAGTCAAGTCTTTCTTATTCTTTTCCTTCTCCTTTGGAGATGGTATTATCCTTACCATTAATTGGTAGGTAATCCTATCTATTGGATATGAAGGGACATGCATAGGGTCATCGTATGGTCACCGAAGATAACATGTAAGGATACTTTAGCAATTGTATCGAAGAGACTATCATCATTTTGTAGAAAACTCAAACGGTCATCGAGGGACTGTGATCTTTATTCGAAGGGACTATGATGATTTGATTTAGGGTCTTTTGCTAAAGTATCCCCACTTTCGAGGGACATGACCAAAGTATCGTAAGGTAACAAGAGAGGTTACCCTAAAGGTCCAAGTGTGCAAAGTGTTTGTTTTCAGTTATTTAGTCTGGCCATACAAACCCTAGTTACTAGTAGTTAAATATATACAGAAAGTTAAAGTGCGGAATGTAAAGCCTAAGGTATTACATGGCTTTGAGGCAGATACATAGGTATAGAAATTTGTGGGAAAGTAAACCTACGCTATTACATTCTCAGAGTAGATACATAATTAAAAAATGCGGGAATATAAATCCAATCTATTACATTTAAGAGCGCGACCTATACAGTTTTTCTAGGAATTTAAATAGAAATGAGAAAAAGAATATTTAGAAAAATATTTTAAAGACCTAAAATCTAAGTGTTAATGTTTTTGGTGTTTTTGGGGTTTTTTTGTGTAGAAAATAATTTAAGTGTTAATAAATAATTAAATCCTAATTGTTTCTAATTTATTTTAATATTAAGAAAAATTTATTTAATTAATTAATTAGCAAATAAAATATATGTCAAAAAAAATTTAATTATTAATTAAAAACCCTAAACCTAATTTGTTAAAGTTTTGAAAAAATTAGGTTTGTTAATGGTTAATTAAAATTAATTTATGAAAAAAAGAACGAAAATTAGGTTAGAAACATAAGAAAAATCCAATTGCATGGGGTGGGAGTTGAACCCACGCCCTTGGCCTCACATGATGCTCCCTTTACCAATAGGACATGCGCTTGTTTGTTATGTTGAATAGGAATGAATCAATATATGATGAACTTGCGTGCTAGTTTGAAAAACAAAATAATTTTGTCAAAAGCTGGGATCAGACCCACGCCTCTATGGTTAAAACTCACGCTTCTCACCATCCGCGCCATGCTGCATTTGTGTTATAGAATACAAACAAATAAATATATTATAAAACACTAGATCAGAGAAGCGCCAGAGCCCTAGCTCCGATTGTCTTCTCTAGTGGATCCAAATTTCAACCTGCAAAAATAGCAAGATTTAAAGATCAAGAGGGGTCATGTCCCCCTAATTTGGACCTCCTAAAACCAATGGTGGTGTTATATTGGCCTGAAAACGCTTGTAACACAAGATACAGAACGAACAAAATTTTATGCCCTAACAATGACATCTTGTATTCCCTATGTCAAAGCAAATGTTTTCTTATTCAAACCTGTTCTAAACATCATCATGAATATATATGTATGCATCAAATCATTCAACAACGCATGTAATAAAAAATTGAAATCCAAGAATTTTACTGAACCGACAATGTTGGGGTATGTTGTTCTGACGTGCTTCAAGCATCAAAGATGGTTGGGATGAACTCTTGGGAACTTCAGGAACACGATAGAATGCTTGGAATGGATTGAAAGTGGCTGGAAATAAGGTTTTAAATTTTCCCTAGTTCTTGAAATTTTTTATATTTTAGGGTGTGCTCTTGAGGCAATGTTTCGTGGTCCTCTATGTCCGATCGGGTTATCTATTTATAATGCTTGGATTAGGTCAACAAAAGTGAGATAAATATTTTGTATTTCTGATCAAATCTTTGATTGGAATTTTGCATGAAATCTTTCTTTTTAGGCCAATCTTATGCAAATCATCTCTACACGTTTTTTCCAAGTTGTCATGAGCTTTTTGGGCTTCAAATCTGATCAAAACAAAAGTCCACACGCCTTGATCCGTTGCTTTCATATTTTATTTGATTTAATTTGCATTTAAATGAACAAAATCAAAATAAATGAAATAAAAATCATAAAAAATATTTGATGTATTTAAAGGTCCCTTATGAGTTCATGATCACGTTTGAACCTGAAAAGTTAGGCCCATTAGCCTAAAAATTCAAGTTTGCTTAATTTGAACTTCATGCATTTTCTCAAAATTGTGCAACTTGCACAACTCATAAGTCTCTAAATTTTCTTCATATTAAGGTGATCTTTGACTTTTTGGAAACCTCAAGATGTCTCCTACAACCTTCATGTTGGTAATTTTTCATTTGAAGTCTTAATCTTGATGTAAATTGCTTTGACAAAAAATGTCTTTTTGTTGACTTTTAAAATGACCTGTAATGTTTTGGCCCATATCTCTTAAATGAAGCATTTTTGGCCTTGAGCTTGGAGATACAAAGTTGTAGAGAATTGAATTTCCTTCAAAATAGGCTTTGGTTGAGAAATTTCTGAAGTAGTATGTGAAAGTTGTGTTTGGTCAAAGTTCAATTGACTTCTCCTTAAGAAAACCCTAATTTGGTAACTTTTGACTTTTGATGAATCTTGAGTTTTCTTGAGGAATCATGATCAAACCTTGATAAAATGATAAATGTGACCTCAAAATCTTGATGTTGACCAAAAATCTTGAAGCTTGACTTTAAATTGGTCAAAGTTGACTTTTTGTCCAATATAGTTGATTTTTAATCATCCGGCTAATTGACTGAGTAAACTTGTACTGCAAGGCTTAAAACTTGGTATGAGGACACTTTGAGGCATATGAGAAACCATGAAATCCACTCGAGGCATTAGAAACACAATTTCCCCTGAGAAAAACAAAACCCTAGTTGTAGGTGATTTTCTTAGGAGGAGAGTTTATCTGATCAGTCTTTGAGTAGTCTTGAGTGTTTGAGAACTTCATGTGTATGAGGAGGTAACTTGAATTAATTTGTCTTGAAAATTGGAGGGAAAATTTTGGGGTACAACACATGCGGTTCAGATACTTTGACAAGATCCAATGTTTGTGCGCTCACATTACATCTCAGCCAACTCTCAATCCTGGCCCTTCGCTTGGATTGCTTTTTATCAATGCTCTAGGATCAACTATGGTATCCATTTGATCAAAATCAAACGTATCTCACTTTGTTAGTGCACCATAACCCATGCACCTTCCCCTCACAACGTCCAAGCAGGCTGAAAAATTGTTTTGGGCTTAGATAAATGCTTTTCGCACCCTTCTAATTACTACTCAACACAAAACGCCACCCCCTGTGCTAATCAGACTGAAAATTCTCTTTGGTCTTAGTCTTATGCTATTTACACACCTTATTTTTACTGCGCTAAACATAATACACCCCCCTGATATCTTATAAATAAAATTTAATTTATCTAATTTATTTATTCATTTATTACTTTTCATTTATTTATTTGAATTATTTTTCTTTGCATATCATTTTTCCTTTTGCATTAAAATAATATTTTTTTATTATTTTTATAAATATATAATTTATTTTTGATAATAAATATTATAACAACTTTTATAATTACTAATTATTTTGTTAAATTACTAACCTTTTTTTTAAACTATTATTATACTAAGTTCAACATCATTTTCTTCAAACATTTTTTTATCAATCATGCATTAATATAGCTAACCAACTTTAAATTATTTTTTTACTAACTCAATAAAAACTAATATATTTTCAAAAAAGGATTAAATAGGTTTACTTTCAAAATTAATTGTGAACTACGTCTACGATTACTCTACTTTCAAACCCAAACAAGGTTCAAGGATAACTCGAAAGCAATTCTATGTAATCCTATAAAAAAACTAACCAAACACATACGAACTACGAAATGGACTATGATTTATTCACAAGGAGATATGTAGGTATTGTACCCCGAAATTTGCCCTCTCATTTTTACAAGATCTTCTCTTACATGGGTGGTTACAAACACTTGTTTGAAGAAAAACAACAAATTTTGAAATTGGCAAAAGTGTATTTCGATTGGCCTCTCCAAAGTGCCTTTCGATTGGCCACTCCAAAGTGCCTTTTGATTGGCCTCTCCAACGTGCCTTTCGATTGGCCCCTCCAAAGTGCCTTTCGATTGGCCTCTCCAAAATTCCTTTCGATTGGCATCCCCAAAATGTCTTTCAATTGGCATCCACATAGCGCCCTTCGATTGGCATAGATAAAGGTCTTTCGATTGACCTGTTAACAAGGCCTTTCAATTGGCATTTTAACAAGGCCATTCAACAAGGTCCTTCAATTGGCGTTTCAACAAGGTCCATTCGAAGAAGCATTCCAAAGGATCCATTTGAAGAACATGCAGAGGTTTATTCGAAGAAACCTTCAGAAGGCCCATTCAAAGCATGCATACAAGGTCCATTCGAAGAAGCCTTCAGAAGGCCCATTCGAAGCATGCATAAGAAGTCCATTCGAAGATGTATTCAGAAGACCCCTTCGAAGGAGGCTAGCAGCCCATTCGAAGGAGGGCATTCAAAGGTCAGTTACACAATAGAAAATTCAAAAGGGACAAGATCCCTTAACTTTGGCCAAGGTTACGTTTTACATTCATGGCATTCAAATGACTGTTACCAGCATTATTTCTCTTTTCCCCTCACACTGCTATAAATATGAGGCCAAGGACACATTACAGAGGGAGGAAAGAAGGGAAGAGAACAAAAAAATATTGGAGAGAGGCTGCCCAAAAATCCATCAAAGGTTGCCAGAATTTTCCAAGCCACAACAGTCCTTCAGATCGAGGGTGCCCACACCCAGAAGCCCTCAGATCGAAAGTGCTCATATCCAGCCCGTACCCAAATCGAAGCTTCATTCTACTGGGTAAGAGAGGGTAAAACTATCCAACTTTGCACTTGCATAATACGTCCATATTTGCCGTCCCCTTCGATTTGCCATCCTTGACAGAATCAAAGGGCTTGTGTTTGGCATCCAAGTCATGTTCTTCGTTTACTAACATTTGCTGTAGTTCTGGCCTAAATAAAACCAATGTACGCAGGATCGAAGGACCTGGGTTCAACACCCAGGTCATTTTCTGGCTTATATTTGTCTTGCAGGTCTAGAATCGAGAATAACTTTCTCTCATGGATCGAAGAAGACGACTTCCCCCTAGATCGAAGGAGGCGACTTTTTCTCTCTGGATCGAAGAAGATATCTTCCTCCCCAGGGTCGAAAGGCCATAATTTTCCTGGGATCGAAACCCCGCCTTTTTCCTGCAATCGAAGGGTGCCCCATTTTTATTTTTACTTTTTGGTTTTTTTCTCTATTTTTTTAAATCTTTTTTAAATTAACATTAAAATAAAAAAAAATCAAAAAAATATTAGGCTAGTTGTTTCTTTCCAATTAAATTAATTTTTTGTAAACAAATTAATTAATTATTTTAACACCTTTTCTTAAAATTAAAATTAAAATAGACTTAGGCCTTGTTTTCTTTTATACCAAGAACAACAAAAAAAGGATTTCTTTTCTTTAGGATTTCTTAGACGTTTTTTCTATTTCATGCGTGGTTATTTAATTCCGTATTTTTTATTGTGAGTGTATCTGCCTACTAGATGTAATAGATCAATTAGGATATTTACTGCTTTATCTCATTTATCCTTGAATAATGTAAATCCCCCCTCCCCCCGAAGCCTTGTAATAGCGTATGACCTCTATTTTTTGCATTTTTCATATTAACTGTTAGTAATTAGCCTTGTATGACAAAGACTGAAATCAAATGCTAGCTAACTTAATAAAAAGATAAAAATAACTGAAACACAACACAATTGCACACAAGCACCTCTAAGGTACGCCCACTTTGGTTGCCTTCAATAAAACAGTCATGAGGCAGGAATGTTTTAGCAAAGACCCACAAAAATCAAAAAAATCATAGTCCCTCGATGACCCTACGGTGTTGCCTTTCGATAAATGATCTCGTCCCTTAAACGAAATTGCTAAAAGCATCTCCATAATTGCCTTCGTGACTGTAACATCCCTTCGATTGTCACTCAAAACATCCAACGATAAGGCTACCTACTCACTAATAGTAGGATAGCATTGTCTAAAGGATAAGGAGGAAAAGAACAACCTTTTCGAGTACAAAAGTAGATAGCTGTTAGAAGTTTTCTCAAAAAATACTTTTTTGCACTTATACACGAAAACTACTTTTCAAAAAAACAATTTCAAAATATTTTCTTTGTTAACACTCTTAAAGACTGATACAAGAGTTAAACACAAAGAAAATCGCTGCACTAAGGTGTTTTCAAAAACATTTTCAAACACACAAAGCACAAAAGCATTTTAAAAATGAGTAAACCTCTAAGAGCCCGTGGAAAACCACGGATGGAAAGGGTGCTAACACCTTCCATTTCCATAACCTAACCCCTTTACTCAGAAGACATCTCGAAAAGGTCCTTTTCTGTTCTTTTCACCTTTTCCTTAAATTGGATAAAAGAAAAGACGGTGGAGACTCTTGCTTACCACACATTTGCAAACAAAAAACGCAAAAACCAGTAGTATATAAACAGTCGGTTCTGCCACCGTAAAACAGAACTGGCGACTCTGCTGGGGAAAATAAAAAGTGGGGTTTACCTTAGAGTTAGTTCATATTTAAATTGCTTTGTGCTTGCTTTGTTTGTTTTATCCTTGGAGGGTTGTTTGGGTTGTTACTATAAATCCTACACCCGGATCTGGGGCACCTTTTAGGTAAGTAGAAATAGATCGTGGAAACTGTGTAGGGTATACCGACACAGTCGAAGCGATGGCTACGTTGATGCAATACTTTGGTTGGTACATGTAGCCCTTGAGTTAATCAGGGAGAATACGGGGCCGCTGCATGGTGTCATAAAGCGTCAACTGACCTTAGAACATTTAAATGAACAACTTGGCCATTAGGACGTAGTGAGATGGCCGTCTTTGGTGTATTCCCAAAGTCGGCAGATACTCGATGCTACACTCATTGAGTATTGACTCCTGAGTTTTGTTTGGTTGCGATTCATTCGCCTACCGAACAAAGCTTGTGGGAAGAGTCAGTGATATTGAGATCCCTTAGAACTCAGTTACTATTTATAGGACAGGTTGAACCAATCCAACTTCAAGAGGGTACTACCTTAAAACCCATGCACGCCTTAAACCTAAGGTCTTTGTGTGATTTGCTTGTTGCTTGATATATATGTGATTTCTTAGCATAATCATGACATCATATCATACTAACCATTTCAAGGATCTTCTATGGCTTATCTTTGTTTTGTTTTGTAGGACATGACATCCACTCGCAGGAACACTATCCAAATCAATCTTGTGAAAGTGCATCCTCAATTCAAGGAAATAGCGTCAAGAATTCCTGAAAGCTCTCCATTCACTGAAAAATATGGCCGACTTCTCAACTTGGTCACTTCAACCCCTGATGAAGAAATACTAAAGGTGCTCTTTTAGTTCTTTGACCCGTTGCACCACTGCTTCACTTTACCTGATTACTAGTTAGTGCCTACTATGGAGGAGTTTTCTCAGTTATTGGGGGTACCTATCCTTGATCAGCTACCATTCAACGGTATGGAAAAAGACCCAAAGCCTGAAGAGATTTCTCAAGCTCTGTCTTAACAATGGTCTGACATAGTGGCAAATTAGGAAACCAGAAGAAGTGTCCAAGGATTTCCAGCTAAGTTCCTATTTGAGAAAGCCTACTATTTTTGGGATATCCTAGATTTACAAGCTTTTGAAGAAGTTTTGGCCCTTCTCATCTATGGGATGGTACTATTCCCTAACACGAACCAACTCATAGATGTGAATACAGTTAAGATTTCTGTCTCATAATCTGGTACCTACTTTACTTGGGGATATTCTACACTCTTTGCATACTCGCACTCTGAAGAGAAGAGGGACTCTCCTGTGTTGCACTCCTCTATTGGCTAAGTGGTTTATTTCGCACCTACCCCGGTCTATTCTGCGAAATGAGCGGGGTATGAGATGGTCTTATAGGTTGATGTCCCTTACACATTCAGACATTCATTGGTGTTCCCGGTCCTTGGAGAGTATCACCATCATTGATCGCTGTGGGGAATTCCCTAATGTCCCTCTCTTAGGCATTAGGGGAGGAATCACTTATAATACTTGCTTGGTGCTGCGATAGTTTGTTTATGGTAGAAGGGATGGTCCTCATGGCACACTCATCCAAGGAATCACGTTTGACTATGAGAATGACGTTCAGGGTTGTCGCAAGAGTTTCATTCGGGCTTGAGGCATGATAAACAGAGTTGATAGCAAGACACTGAGGCACAAGAATTCCATCCCTCTAGAGCCTTACCATAAATGGGTGCGAGCTCGTGCTCAATGTCTTATGATGCCTACCCCGCCATCTTACCTGTGATTATGGAGCCAATTGCTGAAGGAGACACTCCTACGTTTTTCTTCATCCCGATATGCCAACTGACCTTGAGGAGCTACAGAAATACTGGATCCAACTCAAAGAAGAATGGGATACTTTTGAAACCCAATTCTACACCAGCGAGAAGAAGGTTCTAGAGCTCACCCGGTTACTTCACGAGGAGAGGAGCATAAATGCCTACATTGCACCAAAGAGGACGCGTCCATGGGAAGCTTGACGTCTTTCTTTCACTTGGAATTTTTTATTGTTTCTTTATTCCCTTTGTAAACCCAAGAGGCATCGTTATGACCAATAAAACTTCTTGATGCAATTAACGTTTGCTGTCTTTTTGTTTAAGAAAATTTGAGTTTTAGAAATCCTTGAAAACATTGCATACATATATCATACATATCATTGCATGAGCAGGTTTCAAAGCAGGTTTCTCATCCTCTTCGCTGTTTATTTTAGCAATGGCTCTAGAACACACAATGAAGGATCTGCAAATTCAAAATGCCCAGTTTTAACAGATGATCATGGCTTTGACCAAGGGGCAAGAAGAACTGAAAGCCCTACTTATTAAAGAGAAGAAGAAGTCAAAGAAGCTAACTAGGTTAGTGAATTTGGGAAGAAGTATCAAAGGACTAGCGCGGAGAGCTTCTGAATTGGTAGATTCATCAAAAGAAGGAAACAATCAAGAAAAGGAAACAAGAGAGGAAAACTCCAGTCCCAAAGAATCTGATGATGAATCCGACTATGATGGGGAGCAGTATCCTCCTACTGTAGGCATACAGTTAAAACCAAGGTGAGTCCCATAACTAAAAAATTAAATCTTTTCTCAAACACATGGAAACAACGCAGTTAAATAGAAACTCCCAATATACCCTGAAACCTACAAAGGGAGCCCCTTGAGAACAAGGGATATAAAGGGTGAATAACACCTTCCCTTTATCTAACCAACTCACAAATTTAGAATCTCCGGAAAACATAGGATTATCCATTCTTTCTTGTCCTTAGGACAAAAAGTAGTGGTGGCGACTCTTTATTTTTTGCCGGTTACGACAGCTGGCGACTCTACTGTGGTCACTACTATAGTGTTAAAGTTTATCCCTCCTTATAGGTCTAGGGTTTTTGGGTTTCTATTTATAGCATGTTTTTTGTTTACATATTTGTTCAATAATTTGTTTTTTTATTTATTGATTTATCGTTATTATCATGTTATTCATATTGTTGGTGGGATTTCATTGCTAATTAAAATATCAAACCTTAGAATAAGAATTGTCAATTGGTCAAGGGGGTTTAACATCCCTATGAGTTTTTGCAACGACTTCGCCTAGAGTCGGTCGAATTCCTAGAAATTTCTTTTGAGGGATAGCCTCTCTTGGAGATAGGACTTTGAATTTGATCAATGACTCTTTATATAACCAAAAATAAAATCTCATGGTGAGACCTTGTATAACCTAAGAGACGAAAGTATCGATCTACAAAGAGGCTCCGCTTAAGGGAGACCCTTGTGCCTTTTTCCCTTTAGTGTTATCCGTGATACCCTTAAGGAAACCACCCTTATGGGGAAGGGTAGAATATTCGTAGAAGGAACCTATGAACCTACCCATTAAGGATACCTTACAATCCCACCACCAAATTCCATTACCATACATACATACATATTGCATTTAAAATATTCATTTTTTTTCATTTTTTGTATCTTATCCATATGATTTTATTGAAAAAAATAATACAAAGATAGGTTTTTGGTGAGCATCGATATATTAATAATGATAAGAAACCAACCATCTACATCAGTGTCGCAATTCCAGATATCATGAAAATAAAGCTGAGTTAGGGGAAAGTTTCCTGAAAAGTTGTGAAGGGTTTTATTCGTCGCTATGGAGATATTATGGATCTGATCAAAATGAATGTACAAGTGGAAGCCATTACTACCCTTGCTCAATTCTATGACCCTCCGCTAAGGTGCTTTACTTTCCAAAACTTTCAATTGGAACCTACTTTGGAGGAATTTGATAGGAGTTAGGGATTCTCCAAAATCAAGGATGAAGCTTATATAGGAATTGTGAATACCATTAAAGTCCAAGACTTATCTAAAGAGTTAGGGATACCCTTCAATGATTTATTACTTAACTATAAGAAAGATGGAGAAGTAAAAGGTATCAAAAGACAATACTTATAATCTAAGGCTCTTTCTTTTTCAGATAAGAAAGAACGAAAGTCTTTTGGAGATTGTTTGTCTTTGCTTATTTTTGGCTTGGTTTTGTTTCCAAATACTGTGGACTATATAGATTCAGCAACCATTAATGTATTTTGGACCGTAAAAGTATTAGATGTTAATGCTACTCCTACTTTGCTTGCTGATGTGTCTTACTCCCTTCATACACGTTATGAAAAAGGGAAATGTGTGCTACTTTGTTGTATTTCTTTATTATACTCTTGGCTCATTACTCATCTTTACAAAGAAAACTATATGGTAAAGGATCTGACAAAGACTGAATATGCTCAAAAACTAAGGGCTCTTAGTGATGATTCTGTCTTGTGGTATGCTAGAAAGCTAAACATATAGGAAATTGTTTATAGTTGTGGAGAATTTACAAATATTACGTTGATTGGGATAAGAGGATGCATTAATTATAACCCCACTTTGGATTTACATCAACTTGGATACCCCTTAGAAGATAAGCCTACCGACGAGCAACTTCAACAATTAGTCCTTCATGATATAGGTAAAAATAATACCGAGCTACTCATGAAAATCATACAAGATTGGGGAAAAGTTCACAAGAAAGAAGTTGAATTTAGTAGGAAAAATGTCGTGGCAAGAGAGCCATATACTCAGTGGATTTTAGATAGAGTTATAATGAACAAGCTACCATTCGACATTGATCCTTCATACAAGCCAGACATTCCATATCCTCTGCTAATATCAGTAAAAGAAGTAGAAGAGCTAAGAAATGCCCTTGGGCAAGCCCAAATAGAAAATGAGGGATTAGAGCATGACCTTTATGACTTTTCCTATGAAAAGAATCAGTTGCAACATGAGCTTGAGCTGAAAGATCAACAGATTCAAAAAGATCGTGAAATAGCTGATAAAGAGAGGCTTAAACTAAAGTTTCGACTGAAGGGTTGCTAAGTGCTACCTTTAATATTGATTCTCACAACCAACGCCTAGACAACGCGGCTAGGGAAATAGGAAGACTAAAGAGATGGTATGATCAAGCATTGCAAGACAAGAGTGAGATGAAGGAGGTTTTGAGAATCCAAATCCAAGGGTTGAAGGAATGTGCTTAAGATCAAGGGGAGCAAATCTAAAACCTTGTCACACGTCTCCAAAAAAGCCAAGAGTCAATGGTAGGGGAACACCTTATGAGGATGAGAGAAGAAATAATTCTCTCTCGAAAAGTAGAGGAGTATGAGCAAGTATGTCAAGAGTTAGAAGGCTTCCGAAAATATTTCCTTATACAAAGGGAACTCCATAAGGAGATGGGGGATGAAAAGGTGTATTGGAAAGAACAGTATACAAAGATTTCTCAAGCGGGAGAAGATAACAAGATCATAATCCCAATACTTTACAAAGAGTATCTGAGGTACAAAGGCAAGCATGCAAAGCTCGCTTTCCTAGCAAACAATATCATTGGTGACATTCCTTAAGAGATGCATAAGCCACGATGGTCCCTCTTCCGAAGGATGTTGAAGACTTCCTCAAGCTTTGTAGGGAGATGGTTGATGGTTTTAGGGAAGAAACCGGCAAGCGTTCTTAGGAGATTTAGTTTCCCATTTTTTTCATTTTCTTTTAGTACTTAGAATTTTGTTTTAGATTCAGTATTTTCCCCATCAGTATTTGCTTCAGTTTGAATTGTATTTCATTTTCAAGGATTATGGTTTCATTATATTAATAAAAGTATTTTGTTTTAGTTTTACCTATGTGTTCTTGAGGTGCTCACCAATAAAAAATAAGAACCTGAAAAAAATAAAAATAAATATCATGTGGATAAGACATAAAACAAATTCTTAGCATATTCATACACATTAATCCAACCACAAGCATCACATTTACATTTCATGCACAAAATTTATTTTTCTACATCATCTCCAGTTAACTCATCGGGCAATACAAATTGACTTCCCAACTTCTATATCAAACAAGATCTCATCGAAAGAAAGTAATGGAACAAATCGAGAAAAAACAAGAGGTATTTCAAGAAGACTTGGAACAAGTGAAAGGAAGTATAGACTCGATGAAAGGAGACATAAGTCAACTCTTTCTTGCCTTGAAGAATATCATAGCAAGACAAGACGGGATTCCCAAGGTAGCCTTTGAAAAAGTAGCCAAAACCATTGGTGCATCGAGCAATCACCAACCAAGACAAAAAACAGAATTCGGTCCCTTGAAGTCAACTGTTGCTCAACAAGAGACCAACCAGGCTCACACTGAAGGTTTTGTTCCACCTTCTATGAAGGTAGGGACATCCCATACTTTACAGATTCCGGTCAATAATCCTCCATACATCGATAACTATTTGGACTTACAATATGGAGAGCACGACTTGGAAGGTATAACACAAGTGCATCAACAAAAAACACTCCATACTAATGTTGTTGAAGATCCTGTGGCTGTCAATCAGTTCAAAGCCATTGAAGAGAGATTTAAGGCTGTAGATGGTTGTGATGCTTTTTGCATTGATGCTCTAGAAATGGGTCTAGTTCCAAATGTAGTGATTCCTCCCAAATTCAAAGTACATCACTTTGGGAAATATAAGGGACTCACATAACCATTTACACATGTTCTATAGGATAATGCATGTCTATGCTCACGATCAGAAGCTAATAATCCACTTTTTCCAAGACAGCCTGAGTAGGGCATCTCTAGATTGGTATATACAGTTGGAACAAGCATATATTCGATCATGGGCCAATCTCCCAACACCTTCTTAAGGAAATGCAAATACAACTTGGATATGGGTCCTAACTGTATGCAACTTTAAAACTTGTCTCAAAAGAAGGATGAGTTCTTCAAAGAGTATGTTCGACGGTGGAGAGAAATACAACCAACACTCATCAAAAAAGAATTAGTAGACATGTTCATGAGTACTTTCCAAGGGTTATACTATGAGAAGATGGTAGGTAGCATCTCCTCAGGTTTCTCCGATTTAGTGATAATTGGCGAACAAATTGAAGCTAGTTAGAAGAGCGGAAAGATACATGGGGCATCTAGTACTCCTTGCAACCTAAAGAAGCATGTTCCTAACTTCTCGAAAAAGAAGGAAGGAGAAACAAATGTTGTTGTAGCTCATCAGAAGGTACAACAACCATTGGTGATCCCACGAGAACAATAACCAAATAGGTTTGAAAGGCCTACGAGAAGATTTTATCCTATCCCCATGCCACATAATCAAATACTACAACTACTACTCAAAGTATCCCTGGTAGACCTAAAGCCACTAACTCCTCTGATTGGGTCACTCCCACCAAAGTATGATGCAAATGTAAGGTGTGAATATCATGCAAACTCCCACGGGCATACTATAGAGAAACGTTGGGCCTTCAGACATAAGGTGCAAGATTTGATAGACTCCTAAGATATCACCTTTGATAAACCTAATATCAAGACAAACCCTATGACTCAGCATGGTGGTCCGATTGTGAACGCAATTGAGATAGTCACTAATCATGGAGCAGCTAAATAAGTGAAAGCTCTGATAGATATTCTGAAAGAGCATATGTTGGAACATGGTTTTCTTTTGGAATATAGTAACACTTTTGAGAAAACTTTGCAAAAATTGGTGGATCAGGGGATAGTTCAATTTGGGCGATATCCTGAAGAAGAATATGTAGGTACAATTAATGGAAATACAAGGAGGCCATTGGTGATTCCTCGCCAAGGGCCGAGTTTTGTCAAGAAAACTCTTGTAATCCCTTATGAAGAGTTGATCATGACCAAAATACCAGTAATGATACCATGCCAAGGTCAAAGTGTGAAGATACCAGCGCCTCCAAAGAGTACGATGGTGATCAGGGGGGCATCCCCCACTCTTTATGAAAGTGACAAAGTTGTGTCGTGGAGTTATGATACTACTGTCTATGTCAATGGTTTGAAATAGAAGTGCTAGCCGTCAACAAGCCAAGGGCCTGCAATTACAAATATAACATGAACAGTGGCATGACCCGCAATGGTCGAATATATGGTCTAGAATAACAAAAGAAGGATAATACTATGACTAAGGATAAAGGAAAGAATATGGCTGAAACTAGTCAAGGGCAGGAACTTCCGAGTAAAACTTATACCAACCAAGAGGCTAAAGAATTCTTGAAAATAATCACGAAAAGTGACTATAGGGTAGTGGATCAACTTCACCAAACTCTACCAAGATTTCAATACTATATTTGTTATTGAATTCAAAAGCACACCAAGATTCACTGATGAAGATTCTGAGTGTTTCTCACGTAACAAAGGAGATTACAGTGGATCAATTGGACGGAGTTATGGATAACCTTACATCAGCATCACACTTGGGTTTTAATGACAGCGAGTTACCTCTACAAGGTAGAGATCACTGTGATACGGCAGGAGAACTGACTTGAGGTTTTGCGTTTGTGTTTGCAAATGTTTCGGTTTAGCAAGAGTCGCCACCGACTTTTTATTTTATCCTAAGGAAAGGTCAAAAAGCACAGGAAAGACCTTTGAGATGTTTTCTTAGGTTCGGGGAGTAGATAATGAAAAGGGAAGGTGCAAGCACCCTTTTCATCCATGGTTATCCATGGGCTCTTAGTTACTTGTTTAGATCACTTGCTTTGCTTTTCAATTGTTTGAAATGGTGCTTTGTGTGTGGTTTTGAAAGATGTTTTGAAAAGAGGCCATCGTTGTGGCAACCTTTGTAATGATTCTTGTTTGAATGTATACAAAGGTGTTTTTGTCTTTTGAAAAGGTTTCCATGTTTGAAAGTCTTGTTTTGAAATTGTGTTGTGAAGTGTGTTTGAAAATAACAAGGATGTTTTTGCAAGATTTTGATCAAGTAACTAAGAGCTATCTACCCTATTTTACTCAAAGATCTTTCTTATGTTTTTAACCCTTTTGACAGTGTTGTTTCACCATTGCATTTGGTGAACAACCTTGTGTTAGGATGTTAAACGGGACAGGCGCGGGTCATCGTATAGACCATGATAGCAATTGTGTCAAGTATCTTTGGCAATTTTCTTGAGGGACTTTGATCATTTTTGTTTAGGCAACCAAGATAGCGTCATCGAGGGACTATGATCTTTTGTTTTGCTTTGTTTTGCCAAAGTACCCAACATGCATACCATGGCCCATTTTTGAAGGCAACAAGTGGATTGTAACCCTAAGGGTGCAAGTGTGCATTGTGTTTGTTTTTCATGCATTTTTGTCTTTGATTAGGTCAAACTATTTGTTAATTTAGATTTTTGCATGCAAACCCTAATTCTCTAATCATGGCATAATTGAAAGCGTAAAGTGCGAAAATTTAAATTTTAAGCTATTACAACATGATTATGGGGATGGGGGTATTTGACAAGAAATTATAAACCCTAATTTACTATTACATCCAAATTGAATCTCAAATGCACAAATATTTAAATATACAATATTTAAATAAACAAGATAAATAAATATTAAATAATATGTATTATGCAAAAAAAGTTTTTGTTTACCTATGTATGTAAAAGTATTTTTGATGTAAGAAAAAGTATAAAGAAATAAATAAAAAAAGATTAATTTCATTTGTTTTAAGGGTAAACCCTAATTTCTTTAAGAAAATAAATACTTATATATTATTTATATACAAAAAATATATTAATATGTGTAACAATGAAATATACTCAAAAAGGGTATTTTTTAGTATAAATAATAATAAAAATAAAAATGTAATATTTTTGTATTTTTATTCTAAGTATTTAATAAAATAAAAGTATATATGTATATATGTATATATATATATATATATATATATATATATATATATATATATATATATATATATATATATATATATATATATATATATATATATATATATATATATATATATATATATATATATATATATATATATATATATATATATATATATATATATATATATTAAATATATTAAATATGTATAGTATAATATAAAATATGTACAAAAATAAATTATATTTAGGAAAATATTTTTAATATGAATAAAAATAAATAACAAAAATAAAGGTATAAAATGTAAATATTTTTCAAGTCTTAATAATATAAAAGAATATTTCAATGCCTTTAATGTTAGAAAAAATTAATATAAAATGCCAAATAAATTAAAAAAATTATGAAAATATTTTTTGAGCATTTATTATATTTGGAAATAAATAAACAAAGTCAGAAAAGAAAACAAAAATGCAAAAATGTAATTATTCAAGAAATTGGGCCAGGGCATGCAAAAATGAAAAAGGGAGGTGTTAGAAGCAAGCTTGGCCTGGCCCAGCCCAAGCCAACTTCATCTTCTTCCTCCAGACAGAAACGCGCGCGTGCCTTGGTTCAAATGCTACATCCTGTATACGTGATCTTTTGCCAAAACTCACAACATCAAACTTGTAGAGAATTTCAATACGATTCTAACCATATAAAGCATTAATCTTAACTCTCAAAGACCAGAGAGAATTTCTCTGGCCCTAAAATGTGACCTAGTTTTTTCAGCATGTTCATGGATGAAATTCTCCTAGCACACTTAATATAAATGAAAGCTGAGCATATGTATGGCTTCCTAGCAATGAACACTACATTTTTTATTCACAAACCTAAAGCTAAATGTTCCTAAATAGAGAGATAGAAAGTGATGAAAAACCTGTTTCAGTTGGATTCGTGTAGAGCAATGCAGTGCTTATCAACAAGTTTTGAGGTGTTAGGTAGCTTGCCTGAACTTCACTTGATCTTTTTCAATAGCTAGCTTGCTTTGAAAGTCCCTGAATCAACCTCTAGAACTCAACCTGCACAAGCTTGAAATGAAAATGGTGAACACTGTAAATGGAGTTACAGTTGGCAATGGAAGTTTGGGATAGCTTGAGTGAGTTGAATGGAAGGTGTTTGAAGCAAAAAGGAGCAAAACGCACGAGCCAAATGAGCTATGGCACTCAAGTTGCAGCACCTGCCCTGTTTTGCCAAAGAAGTGTGATTTCTGGCTATGGGAGGTTTTGAGGCTCAAGTACTCATGTTTCTTGCTCAAAGAGTTGTGTGAAAGTTGTTCAAAGTGTTTGTGTAAGTTGTTCTTTGCCGGTTTCCAAGTTGGCAAGTGTTTGGCAAGTTTTCTTGTTTTTGAAGCAAGAATGTGAAGTTGGTGTTACAGGCCTGTACAAGCCATATAATATGCTGCATACAATCCTCTTGGTCCCTGAAATTTGTGGATTTGATTTGGCTTCTGAGATCTTGGCCCTATGCTTCAAAGATCATGGTTTGACATAAAGTATACCTTTTCAAAAATGGAAATGTGCCTTTTTCTACTTAGGGCTTAGTTTTGTGTACAATATCCAAATGGCCAAAACAAATGCTTAGAATGATGGATTTGCCTATAATTAAGGAGTGTGAAATGGTTTAGAGGCCTGCAAACTAGTACAAAGCAAGCTGGTTTGAAAATGCCACTTGAGTGAACATGATTTTGCCATGGATACAAAGTGAGTTTTAGCCAACTTCAAGCATTCGATTCTCCCTAACCATAAATATGTTTGAGAAGTTCTTGGACAATTTGGAAAGCTTGCAACAAGAACTATAATCCATATTTGAAATTCAACTTGAGACTCCAAGTGGAACTATGTGAAAAATGGCCAAGAAGATAGGTCAAAATCCTGCCTAAACTAGGGCAAAATTTCTCTAAGTTAAAAGTTTTAGGGACCCTTGTTCCAAAACTCATAACTTGAGATCCAAGCTTCTTTTGAGAAAACTTTGTGAATAAAAGTTGTAGACTTTGTGGAGGACTACAATGTTCATGTTGTAAGTTTTGTTTGAATCCATTTTCATCTTGGTTAAAATGTGGGACAAAGTTAGGAAAAATTAAGAAAATTTCATAACTTAGAAAAATTCCAAGTTATGAAAATTTTCAATTTCAAACCCTAATTTGCAATTTTGGGTTTCTTGATGAACAAGTTTCATAATTTGACACATCTTGATGAAAAATGACCCTTGGCACTTGATTTTGACCAAAAATTCAAAGTTTGACTTTTCAGTGTACAATCAAACTTTGATCAGTTGACTGAAAAATTCATCTGTCAATCCCATGCATTTGAGATCTTTTGACCATGTTGAATAAGTCAAGATGATGTCATTGAGTCCTTGAGTCCATGGTTGAGCTTAATTTTCCATTGGCTAGGTCAAACAAGCAAAAATTGTCTTTGTACAGTCAAAACCCTAAAAATGACCATTTTGTCCTTTTGGTGATCTGATCAAATTTCTTGTGGAATTGTGGTCCAAACTTGATCAAATGGTTAATATGAGTTCATAATGTTGATGTGGGTCAAAATTCATGAGGTTTGACTGTAAATTGGCCACATTTAACTTTTTCCCCAATACAACTGATTTCCAGGCCAACTGTCCAATTGACTGGGCAAAAATTTGATTCAAGGCTTGAAACTTGGTATGGACAAACTCATGAGTCCAACATGAAGTATGAAAGTCACTTTGGGAATTGTAAGTCAAAAAATCCCTGTGCAAACTCAAACCCTAATTTAGGCTAACAGTGCAAGGAGGTGTCTTGAGCAGAGCAAACCCTAGCTTGATCTTGAGTTCCAAGAGCCTTGTGATGAGAAATGTTGATAAAATGAGAGGGAAAATTTTGGGGTACAACAGTTGCCCCTGTTCAATCTTCTTGAACCTGAAGAGTTAGACTGGCAAGTTTTCCTTTCATGACTCGAAGGTAAAAGAGGATTGGACACTAGAGTGCCCGTAAATTTGCACTCGTCAAAAATGTATCAGAGGGAATGGGCTTAAAGATGCCATTTGGAGATGGTAGAATCTTGCTGGAGATGGGCTTAGAGATGCCATCCAAAATTTGTTTGTTGAAAATCAGTAAAATGAACATCAGAATGGTATCCGTGTCTGGAACGTATCTGAGTTGTATCCGAAACTAGGTTTGTATGAGCAAGGGAATGGCGTCTGTGTCTAAAGCGTATTCGAGCTGTAAATATATTTGATTCTTGAATGAATATCAGAATGATTGCCGTGTCCGGAGTGTATCTGTATTCTGAATGGGTAACAGAGAAACATCTGTGTATGGAGCATCCATGTGCCAGGGATAACTTCCGAATGAGTGACAAAATGCCAACCGTGTCTGGAGTGTATCAGGACTGTATCTGAAGTTGAGACCTGTATGAGTAGTAGAATGACCGACGTGTCTGGAGTGTATCTGAACTTGAAGTTGATAGTTGAATCTGAATAAGAGATAGAATGGCCACCGTGTCTCGGGCGTATCTAGTCTGTATCTGATTGCTGAAGTCTGAATGAGTAGTAGAATAACCGTCGTGTCTTGGGTGTACCCGTACTGTATCTGAAATCTCTGAATAATTGTTAACGGTAGCTTTTAATCTTATCCTGAAAAAGGTAGAATGTTAGCTAAAGCACAAAGTTATATTGCATGATATGTATGATGCAATAAAATGTGTTCCATCAATGTTCATGATATGTGAATGTAATGGATGCGCATGTAAGCTGATTAGGTGTCTTGCTGAGGAAAATAAATCCTTGATAACTGGAGATAATGAAATCTTTGGCTGCTGCCGGGGGAAGTAAATCCTTGACCGATGATGAGGATTCCGAAAATCTTTGATTGTTGAAGATGAGAAATCCTGGGATCACTATTGGGGACTGAAAATCCTTGGTGACTCGTGGGGATTAACAAGAGCTTTGACAACTTCTGTGGGGATGTGAGAATTCTTTATGACTTTCCTAGGGAAATAAGGAAAAATCCGACGATCTCTACTGGGGAATTAAAACCTGGGAGGCTTCAAATGGAGAAACAGGAACTAGAATCCTCGTTCTGTTGGGAAATAACTCTGTGGGGAGAATGTTTACTCTGCTTGGGAAATTAGGAGCTTGGGTTATATGCCAATCTACTGGGGATTCCTATTTGGGGATAAGACAAAGAGTTAACTGTTATCTGATTGATTCTCAGACTTTTAAGATAACCTGCTGGGGAAGTTGGGGAAAGCTGAATAGTTCCCGCTGGGGATTGATAGTTGGAAATTTGACTCCGCTGAGGAAGAAGGTTTAGAGTATTCTAGCTTCGCTGGGGATATGTATTTCAGGCTCCACTGGGGATCGGAGTTTGGAGACTTAACTCTGATGGGTATTTTGAAACTTAACTCCGCTGGGGATATATACTCCAAGGTTATAGCTTTGTTGAGGATCTGAATGACATACTGAAGGGGATTTCTTCTGGAATAACCTAAGGTCCTCTTCCTATACTTTCAACCTACCAGTAATTATCCTTTCTCA
The DNA here is from genome assembly GCA_948472305.1 of Vicia faba. NCBI lineage: Eukaryota > Viridiplantae > Streptophyta > Magnoliopsida > Fabales > Fabaceae > Vicia > Vicia faba. The sequence goes on along the minus strand of OX451740.1, from coordinate 1,306,833,934 downwards.
ATTCGTTTTATTTGTAAGCAGTGATTATATTCAAATGCATATGCCTATTTAACAAACCATTGGACATTTTCAAATAAAACATAAGTGTAAAAAGAAAAGAAAGGCAAGCAAATTTCTGCACTTTGAAGTATCTTTGTATTAACTTTTGTAAGTATCTTTGTACAAAGGAGACAGACATCCTAGTAAGAGAATGTTGTCGTAAATTTGAGAAAAAATTTATACAAAAAGAAAGATGGCTATGTGTAACAATTCCATGGGGTTCCCATTCTGCTATAGCCTTCACAACTCTGAGTATCTTGTCCATTCGTTGCTTCATCTGCAAATGATGGGATAAATCAGAAGCTTGGAGCTTGTTGGTGAAGAGATTGTCCTTAAAGTGATCTGACGAGACATAGTCATACGCTTTAATTCCCTAACTTTTGCCTGAATCGCCCTTTCGGGTTTTCGATCCACCAGGAAACCCTTTTTTGCCCAAGTCACCCTTTCGGGTTTTCAACTTGCGGGGTGTACAGATTTTTTTGTTTATCCCTACTTTTTGCCTGAACCGCCCTTTCGGGTTTTCGATTCACCGGGATGCCCATTTTTTCCCAAGTCGCCCTTTCGGGTTTTCAACTTTTCGGGTCATTTATGCGTAGTATCTTTTGACTATGTCTGTGTTCGCGGGGTGCGGCAGGTCGTCACCGTCCATGGTGGTCAGAATCATTGCCCCACCAGAAAAGATGTTCTTGATCATAAATGGTCCTTCGTAAGTAGGAGTCCACTTGCCCCTGGGATCACTTTGTGGCAAGATGATCCGCTTGATTACAAGATCTCCGACTTGATATACCTGACGTCTGACTTTCTTGTTGAAAGCCTTGATCATCCGTTTTTGATACGTCTGACCATGACAAACAGCAGTAAGTCGCTTCTCGTCGATCAAGTTAAGTTGATCAAGCCGAGTCTGAATCCAATCGTCTTCACTCAAACCAGTATCCTTCATGATCCTCAAGGAAGGAATCTGAACTTCCATAGTTAAAACAACTTCCATTCCATATACCAAAGAAAAGGGGGTTTCCCCAGTTGAATTACTTGCCGTGGTACGATATCCATGCAGAGAAAACGGTAACATCTCATGCCAGTCCTTGTAGGTGACTGTCATCTTTTGAATGATCTTCTTGATATTTTTGTTCGCGGCTTCAACAACACCGTTCATCTTTGGCCGATAGGGAGATGAATTGTGATGTTGAATCTTGAACTGCTCGCACAGAGTGGTGATCACAGTGTTGTTTAAATTTGTACCGCTGTCCGTGATGATCTTGTCAGGGATACCATACCGGCATATGAGATTCTGCTTGATGAAGCGAGCAACCACATTCTTTGTAACAGAGGCGTAGGAAGCTGCTTCGACCCATTTGGTGAAGTAATCAATAGCCACCAGGATGAAGCGATGTCCATTGGATGCTGTAAGCTTGATCTCTCCAATCATGTTGATTCCCCACATTGCGAATGGCCAAGGAGCTGTTAGAACATTGAGAGGAACAGGAGGAATATGTACCTTGTCAGCATAAACTTGGCATTTGTGTCAAGTACAGGAATGTTGATGACAGTCAGCTTCCATGGTAGACCAATAATAGCCTGCCCTTAGAATATTCTTAGCCATCGTATGTCCGCTCAAGTGGGTGCCAAAGGTGCCACTATGTATTTCAGTCATGATCAACTCAGCTTCAGCTTTGTCCATGCAAGAAGTAGAACACAATCATGGTTGCGCTTATATAGGATACCATTGCTCAGGAAGAACTTGGCAGCAAATCTCCTCAAGAACTTTTTGTCATTGACGGAAGCTCCTTCAGAGTATTCTCTAGTCTGGAGATACCTTTTGATTTCATGAAACCAGGGTTGTTCCACTACTTCTTCGGTATTAATCTCATGACAGTGTGCAGGTTCTTCCATCCGTTCAATGGTGATTTGGGGAGCTTCATTATCCCAGTTAAGTTTAAACATGGAAGACATTGTAGCCAGAGCATCTGCTAGCTGATTTTCTTCTCGCGGGAAGTGCTCAAAGGTAATCTGCTCGAAATGAGGCAACAATGTCAGGACATGTTCTTTGTATGGGATAAGATTAGGATGTTTAGTGTCACACTCTCCTTTGATTTGACTGATAACCAAAGCTGAGTCCCCAAATACGACCAAAGATTTGATTCCCAAGTCTATAGCAGCCTTGAGACCAAAGATACAAACTTCATATTCAGCCATGTTGTTGGTACAGCTGAAGCAAAGTCGGGAAGTGAAGGGTGTATGGCAACCTTCCGGAGAAATAAGTACCGCACCGATACCGTTGCCAAGTGCATTTGAAGCACCATCAAAGTACAGGGTCCATCGGGATCCTTGTTCAGGTCCGTCATACGGTCTGTTACCTTCAATGTTGTCCAATCTCATGATGTCCTCATCAGGGAAGTTGAATCTCATAGATTGGTAATCTTCGACGGCTTTATGAGCTAGATGGTCAGCTAGTACACTCCCCTTTATAACTTTTTGGGTAGTATACTGGATATCATACTCAGTCAGGATCATTTGCCATCTAGCGATTCTTCCAGATAAATCAGGCTTCTCGAAGATATTCTTAATCGGATCCATCTTGGAAATCAGCAAAGTGGTATGAGTCAACATATACTGCCTTACCCGGCGAGCAACCCATACCAAAGCGCAACAAGTTTTCTCGAGCAGTGAGTAGCGAGTCTCACAGTCGATAAACTTTTTGCTAAGGTAATAAATGGCATGCTCTTTTCGGCCAGACTCGTCATGTTGGCCCAGTACGCACCCCATTGAGTTATCCAAAATAGTCAGATACATGATTAACGACCTTCCTTAGACGGGTGGCATCAAGATAGGAGGTTCCAGCAAATACTCCTTGATTTTATCAAAAGCAACTTGACAATCATCGTTCCATTCAACCACCTGATCTTTCTTCAACAGCTTAAAGATTGGCTCACAGGTAGATGTTAGGTGAGAGATGAACCTTGCAATATAGTTTAAGCGTCCCAAGAAACCTCTAACCTCCTTTTCAGTGTGGGGGGCAGGCATTTCTTGTATAGCTTTGAGTTTAGCAGGATCAACCTCAATGCCTCTGTTGCTGACGATAAATCCTAAAAATTTACCAGACCTGACTCCAAAAGTGCACTTGCTAGGGTTCAGTCTGAGCTTATATTCCTTCAATCTTACAAACAGCTTTTGCAGATGGTCAAGGTGTTCTTCTTCTGTCTGTGATCGGGCTATCATGTTGTCTACGTAGAATTCGATCTCATGATGTATCATATCATGAAACAAAGCTACCATGGCTCGCTGATAGGTTGCCCCAGCATTCTTCAGTCCGAGTGGCATCACTTTGTAGAAGAAGGTACCCATCTGCGTGACAAAAGTAGTCTTCTCCATGTCTTCGGGGGCCATTTTGATCTGGTTGTATCCCGAGAATCCATCCATGAAGGAAAATACCTTGTGTTGAGCTGTGTTATCAACCAAGATGTCGATGTGTGGTAGTGGAAAATCATCTTTAGGGCTGACCCTGTTCAAGTCCCGATAGTCCACACACATTCTGACTTTGCCGTCCTTCTTAGGCACGGGCACAATGTTAGCAACCCATTGTGGATAGGAAGTAACAGCCAGAAAGCCAGCATTGAATTGCTTCATCACCTCAGCTTTGATCTTTTCAGACATGTCGGGCCTCATTCGGCGGACCTTTTGTTTGATCGGTGGACAGTCTTCTCTTGTAGGGAGACGGTGAACCACAATATCTGTATCTAGTCCCGACATGTCTTCATAGGACCAGGCGAAAATTTCAACATATTCATTCAACAACTGCACTAAGCGCTCTTTGACACTTGGCTCCAGGTTGGCACCCACTTTAACCTCTTTCTTGTCTTCCTCTGTTCCCAAGTTGATGGTCTCTAGCAACTCTTCATGGGGCAGAATAACCCTCTCTTCTTGTTGCAAAAGTCTGGCTAACTCTCCAGGCACTTCACAGTCTTCATCACCTTCGTACTCGGCATGATTGACCAAGTCTTCAGAGTCACCGAAGGCTAAAGCAGAATAATCACCCATGGAATCCGGAGTGGATGGCTACCTGCATTTTGTGAGTGTGGGTGTGTGTAAGGGATATCCATCCTTAAACAAAACAAAATGTAAAAGGAAAGAAAATGAACACAACAATTTATAGATGAAAACGTCCAATGATTCATTAACCATGGCATATGATAATGAAGAAATCAAGCCCTTACAAATGGACCTATATGCCCCGGGTAAGGCATAAGGTGAAAATAGCGTACGAATTGTTTAATTATTACAGACCAAAACAGGAAATTGTTCAAAGATAAATTACTGGTTGATGAAAGTGATGGGAACAAAGTCTTTCGCTTCTCAGTTTCTTAATCCTCCTTCGACGGTTGGAAAAATACAATCTTCAAAGTTGTCTTCTTCATCATCATCTTCTACGGCATTAATTCCATGGTGAGTGATTTTTAAGGGTGGTCCTCCAGCCCTGGAGCGACGCACAACTTTCTGGCCAGCAGTAGTAAAACCTAGTCCGAACTTGTTCGTATGGTGAGAAAAATCAAGTAGTTGCCCCCACACTGTACTCCTTCCTTCTTTGATTACAACCTCTTCATCTTTGAGGGATGCCATCCTAGACACAGGCTTGGAAACGGTAGGCACATCAGTCATTGTCTTTGCAACTGCGACTTCAAGAGGAACCTCTTCAAAATGTTGGAAAGGCATTTCTATGAATTCGCCATCGAACTCCACATAGCGGAAGGAGTTGAGGTGACTTATCATGTAGTCTTCCTCACCGTGAACCGTTATTATCTTTCCCTGAACTGGATATTTTAGCATTTGGTGCAGAGAGGAAGTGACTTCCCCAACATTGTGGATCCACGGCCTTCCCAACAAACATAAATATGAAGGACGGATGTCCATCACATAAAAAGTAGAGTTGAAAATTTCTGTTCCCACCTTGATTGGAATGTCCACTTCTCCATGAACCATCCTCTTAGAACCGTCGAAGTCTCTAACAATGATGTTACTGGGCTTTAGGGTCAAACTTTCGCAGTCTAATCTGTCCAACACCTTTTTTGGTAGAACATTTAAAGATGAACCGGTGTCAACCAGAACATGGTCAAGTGTGGTTCCCCTGCACTCTACTGAGACATGCAGCGCATCGTTGTGCTTCCTTCCCTTAGGAGTCAGATCAGCGTCAGAAAAACCAAGACCATTATCGGCAGTAAGGCTAGCCATGCACTCTTGAAACTGGTCTGCGGAAGTTTCTTGAGGAACGTGTGCCGTCTTTAGAAATATGATTAAGGCCTTAGCATGAGCCTCAAAGCAGAGTAGGAGAGCCAACATGGAGATTTTGGAAGGGGTCGGCCCTAGCTGCTCCACGACATCATAGTCGCTCCTTTTGATTATCTTTAAGATTTCTTCTATCTCTTTCTGGGTGGTCTCGGGGATTACCACAATCTGAGCCTTCGTCCTGACAGGTGATTATAGTATCCCCTTACCTTTGGTAGTAACATCAGAGGGTCTAACTTCAGGAGTATCCAATTCTTCAATTACCGGGCTTCGCACAGATGGCTTGACAGGCACAAAAACTCTCGAGGGTCCGAAGACTGCTCGTGGAGGAGCAATCTCCGGAGAGAAGATCCTTCCGCTGCGAGTTATCTTGCTCGTTCCTACAATATTCCCTATATCATGGGTTTCATCATCGGAATTCTCTTGGACTGATTCAATCTGTTTGACACCATGGTAGAAGATTTCTCCTCCGTAATTCCATGGTATCGTCTTGTTAGATTTATACGGGACAGGCCCCGACATGGTGATTTTTAGCGACACAAACTTAGGATCAGGCTTAATCTTGACATGCCTTTTGCAGGTCTTGGGAAGATTTGTCGAAGATGGTTATTATTGCAATGTCATTAGTTGAAGTAGCAAAGGTAGCAGGAGTAACATGAGTGATAGTATCAACAAGAGTTTTTTGAAAGAGCATCTCTTGGGTATCCATCAGGCATTGGATGCCTGATTTCAACAGTGGGCAGTCAGCTTGCAAGTTTGAACAAAAGTAACAGTCTTTTCCACAACCTGGGAATATCCCGGCTCTCATCAAATTCACTTTAATCACTGGTAATGGATTCAAAAGGTCAACAACATTGGTAACATGAAGATCTTCCATAACGACATGAACATTATGACCGTGCTTGGGCATTGGGGAAGAAATCACATTCGGCTTTTTGGGCGCATCGAATTCTACCTCCTTGGCGTCTATCAGGTCTTGGATCTTGTTTTTAAGAGCCCAATAGTTGTTGGTATCATGCCCAACACTGTCAGAGTGGTATGCACATTTTGCATTGGAATGATAATAATGAGAAGAGGTATTAGGGTTCTTCAGCGCTTCTTTCAAGTTGGTAAGGTTCAGCTTTAACAGATGAGGGAGGACTTGAGCCGGTGTCATATTGATTCGGGTGAACTGCCGTTGTGGCCTTTCCACCCTTTGCTGATTTACTCTTGGTTGATTGCTGCGAGGTTGATCGGTTGAAGAGTTTTAGATCATCACAGCCCCCACCGTTGGTCGGCGCTCTATTCTTCCTTGACTTTTTTGAGAAGAAACAGCAGAAGCTTTCTTCTTAGCTGGGAAGGTCTTCTTAATAGCAGTGGAAGCGGAGGAACTCCCGATTAAATGATTGAAGAAAGGGCCAGACAGGGTCCCTAAAAACATGTCAACCAGCTCTCTATCCGACAATGGCGGCTGCACCCTTCCAGCCAGATCACGTCATTTCTGGGCATACTCTTTAAATCCTTCATTAGAAGCCATACCCATACTCTGTAGTTGAGTACGAGTAGGCGCTAAATCAGCGTTGTATTGGTATTGTCGGTAGAAAGAAACAACTAAGTCTTCCCAGTTATGAACATCAGATCTCTCAAGTTGATAGAACCAGTCCAATTGTGTGCCTGACAAACTGTCTTGAAAAAAGTGGACCCAAAGATCCTTATCAGAGGAGTGAGGTTGTATCTTTCTGACGTAGGATCTCAGATGCATCTTCGGACACGACAAACCTTCATACTTAGAAAATGTAGGTACTTTGAACTTGGGGGGAATGACGATCCCAGCGACCAACCCAAGTTCTTCGAAATCTAAACCAGGTACCCTTTGCAACTCCATGGCTGCCAACCGATCCTCAAGATTTTTATACTTATCATCCGCCGGGGGATATTGCTGTTCGGAGTAATCTTCATCCTCTTCCTCTTCTTCTTCTTCAACTTCAGATTCAGAAGGCATCGCAGTTCCTTTTCCTTTACCAACCCCTTCATCAGACGTCGAGGGGAACTCAAGAACCTTTCTAGCATGGTTTTCAAACCTTCTTCCCATAGTGGCCATACCCGTCCTTTTCTTCTTTTTCTCTTTATCTTTCTCTAACAGTGCTTTAAGGTCCTCTTGACCCTTTGCCAAGGTCATGAGGAGTTGCTGGAATTGCGAATTCTGTGCTTGCAGATCCTTAACCGTCTGCTCCAAATCCATCTTACTGAAATAAATAGCAGAAAGATAAGGAAACTTGGTGTGAAGACTTGTTTATGCATATGATGAATGATATGTTATTCATGTAATGCATTCAAGGATTCAGAAAATTCAAATTTGTTGCAAACAAAAAGAACACACGTCATATTAAGAAGAGATTTGTTAGTACATAAATTCCCCATGGGAAAAATATTACAAAATTATTAATGTAAAAAGACATTGCGCATCCTTTTTGGTGCGATGTAAGTGTTGAGAGTTTCCTCTTCGTGAAGCCGACAAGTAAGCTCCAAAACCTTCTTCTCACTTGCATAGAAGCTAGCTTCAAAAGTATTCCGTTCTTCCTTAAGCTATATCCAACTCTTTTGTAACTCTTCCAATGATGTTGGCATGTCTGGATGTAGGAGGGTGTATGGAACTTCTCCTTCCATAACAGGCTCTTTGAACACGGGGAGAATGTGAGGATATGGCATCATAAGATTCTGTGCGCGGGTTCGTACCCACTTGAGGTAAGGCTCAAGGGGGATAGAATTCTTGTGCCCCAGTGTCTTACTATCCACTTTGTTAGGCATCCTCCAAGCTCGGATAAACCTTTGTCGAAGTCCCTGCGCATCGTTGTCGAAGTCAAAAACTAGGGCAGGAATCAGCATATCATGAGGGCCATCCCTCCGGGCATATCCAAACTGCCTTAGAGCTAAGCAAGGGTTGTAGGTAATGCTTCCCCTAATGCCAAGTAGTGGGACATTAGGGAACTCTCCACAATGATCAATGATGACGACATTTTCTCTGGATCGAGAACACCAATGAACATCAGAATGTGTAAGGGTCATCAACCGTTGTGACCACCTTAAACCCTGCCCATTCTTCAAAACTGTTTGGGGAAGGTGAGAAATAAACCACCTTGATAGAAGAGGAGTACAACACATGATAACACCTCTTTTCCTCATTGTTCGTGTGTAAAATGAGTGTAGGATGTCCCCAAGCAATGTAGGTACAGGATTCCGAGATATGAAAATCTTGACAGCATTCACATCTATAAGTTGATCAGGGTTTGGAAACAAGACCAACCCATAGATGAGGAGTGCCACAATCTCTTCAAAAGCTTGTAGGTCTAGAGAATTCCAGCAGTCTTGTGCCTTCTCAAACATAAACTTTGCCAAGAAACCCTTGACACCACTTCTGGTTTCCCAATGAACTTTGATATCAGATGGTTGCAAGTGTAAGGATTGAGCAACATCTTCAGGCTTTGGCTCTTTTTCTGTAACATTGTAGGGTAGTTGATGAAGAATAGGAATCCTCAGGAGTTGAGAAAATTCCTCCAAAGTAGGTACTAGTTGGTAATCAGGGAATGTAAAACAGTGGTGTAGGGGGTCAAAGAACTGGAAGAGAACTTTCACCATGTCTTCTTCAATATTGGAGTTGACCAAGTTGAGAAGTCTACCATGTCTTTCACTGAAAGGAGAATTCTGTGGAATTTTGGAAGTAAGCTCCTTGAGTTGAGGAGGGATTCTCACAAAGTTGACTTGAATTGTTTTCCTGCGAAGAGATTCCATGACCTACAAAACAAGAACAAAGATGAAGATCCAAACCCTTGAAATGGTTAGTGGATGCATATGATGCTTTATGATGTTTATGATGTATGCACAAGCACATGTACAAGCAAATCATACAAGATCCTAGTTTCAGGCTTGCATGAGGTTTTATAGGTAAGTACCCTCTTGAAGTTAGTTGGCTCAACCTGTCCTATAAATAGTAACCGGGTTCTAAGGAGCTCAATATCACTGGATTATTTTCTGTGTTCATTGTTTTGGTTTAGCCACTTAACTGGAGACCAAAATATTCCAAGAAAATAACCCTCAATGAGTGTAGTATCGAGTATCTACCAACTTCGGACTGCACCAAAGCCGATCATCTCACTACCCCTAAAAAAGGCCAAGATGGTCAAGTAAGGTTCTAAGAGTTCATTAGTGCTTCATGACATCACTCAGCGGCCCCGTATTCTCTTTGATTGACTCAAAGGCTATCGGTACTCACAAATATGACGCACTAATATAGTTATTGCTTCAACCATGTCAGTATACCCCGAAAAGTTTCCACAACGTATTGTTATTTACCTATGAATGTTTCCCAAATCCGGGTAGAGGATTTCAAGCCCAAACAAGAGAACCAAGTGTAAAGCAATCAAAGCAATCAAGATAAGCATGCAAAGGTGATCTAAACCCTAAGGTTACTCCACTTTTAGAATATTCCCCAGCAGAGTCACCAGTTCTGTGATACGGAGGGAGAACTGACTTGAGGTTTTGCGTTTGTGTTCGCAAATGTTTCGGTTTAGCAAGAGTCGCCACCGACTTTTTATTTTATCCTAAGGAAAGGTCAAAAAGCACAGGAAAGACCTTTGAGATGTTTTCTTGGGTTCGGGGAGTAGGTTATGAAAAGGGAAGGTGCAAGCACCCTTTTCATCCATGGTTATCCATGGGCTCTTAGTTACTTGTTTAGATCACTTGCTTTGCTTTTCAATTGTTTGAAATGATGCTTTGTGTGTGGTTTTGAAAGAGGTTTTGAAAAGAGGCCATCATTGTGGCAACATTTGTAATGATTCTTGTTTGAATGTATACAAAGGTGTTTTTGTCTTTTGAAAAGGTTTCCATGTTTGAAAGTCTTGTTTTGAAATTGTGTTGTGAAGTGTGTTTGAAAATAGCAAGGATGTTTTTGCAAGCTTCCGATCAAGTAACTAAGAGCTATCTACCCTATTTTACTCAAAGATCTTTCTTATGTTTTTAACCCTTTTGACAGTGTTGTTTCACCATTGCATTTGGTGAACAACCTTGTGTTAGGATGTTAAACGGGACAGGCGCGAGTCATCGTATAGACCATGATAGCAATTGTGTCAAGTATCTTTGGCAATTTTCTTGAGGGACTTTGATCATTTTTGTTTAGGCAACTAAGATAGCGTCATCGAGGGACTATGATATTTTGTTTTGCTTTGTTTTGCCAAAGTACCCAACATGCATACCATGGCCCATTTTTGAAGGCAACAAGTGGATTGTAACCCTAAGGGTGCAAGTGTGCATTGTGTTGGATTTTCATGCATTTTTGTCTTTGATTAGGTCAAACTATTTGTTAATTTGGATTTTTGCATACAAACCCTAATTCTCTAATCATGGCATAATTGAAAGCGTAAAGTGCGAGAATTTAAATTCTAAGCTATTACAACATGATTATGGGGATGGAGGTACAATTTTGAATGGGGGTATTTGACAAGAAATTATAAACCCTAATTTACTATTACATCCAAATTGAATCTCAAATGCATAAATATTTAAATGTACAATATTTAAATAAACAAGATAAATAAATATTAAATAATATGTATTATGCAAAAAAAAGTTTTTGTTTACCTATGTATGTAAAAGTATTTTTGATGTAAAAAAAGTATAAAGAAATAAATAAAAAAGATTAATTTCATTTGTTTTAAGGGTAAACCCTAATTTCTTTAAGAAAATAAATACTTATATATTATTTATATACAAAAAATATATTAATATGTGTAAAAAAGAAATATACTCAAAAAGGGTATTTTTAGTATAAATAATAATAAAAATAAAAATGTAATATTTTTGTATTTTTATTCTAAGTATTTAATAAAATAAAAGTATATATATATATATATATATATATATATATATATATATATATATATATATATATATATATATATATATATATATATATATTAAATATATTAAATATGTATAGTATAATATAAAATATGTACAAAAATAAATTATATTTAGGAAAAATTTTTAATATGAATAAAAATAAATAACAAAAATAAAAGTATAAAATGTAAATATTTTTCAAGTCTTAATAATATAAAAGAATATTTAAATGCCTTTAATGTTAGAAAAAATTAATATAAAATGCCAAATAAATTAAAAAAATTATGAAAATATTTTTTGAGCATTTATTATATTTGGAAATAAATAAACAAAGTTAGAAAAGAAAACAAAAATGCAAAAATGTAATTATTCAAGAAATTGGGCCAGGGGGTGCAAAAATGAAAAAGGGTGGTGTTAGAAGCAAGCCTGGCCAGGCCCAACCCAAGCCAACTTCATCTTCTTCCTCCAGACAGAAACGCGCGCGTGCCCTGGTTCAAATGCTACATCCTGTATACGTGATCTTTTGCCAAAACTCACAACATCAAACTTGTAGAGAACTTCAATACGATTCTAACCATATAAAGCATTAATCTTAACTCTCAAAGACCAGAGAGAATTTCTCTGGCCCTAAAATGTGACCTAGTTTTTTCAGCATGTTCATGGATAAAATTCTCCTAGCACACTTAATATAAATGAAAGCTGAGCATATGTATGGCTTCCTAGCAATGAACACTACATTTTTTATTCACAAACCTAAAGCTAAATGTTCCTAAATAGAGAGATAGAAAGTGATGAAAAACCTGTTTCAGTTGGATTCGTGTAGAGCAATGCAGTGCTTATCAACAAGTTTTGAGGTGTCTGGTAGCTTTCCTGAACTTCACTTGATCTTTTCCAATAGCTAGCTTGCCTTGAAAGTCCCTGAATCAGCCTCTAGAACTCAACCTGCACAAGCTTGAAATGAAAATGGTGAACACTGTAAATGGAGTTACAAATGGCAATGGAGGTTTGAGATAGCTTGAGTGAGTTGAATGGAAGGTGTTTGAAGCAAAAAGGAGCAAAATGCACGAGCCAAATGAGCCATGGCACTCAAGTTGTAGCACCTGCCCTGTTTTGCCAAAGAAGTGTGATTTCTGGCTATGGGAGGTTTTGAGGCTCAAGTACTCGTGTTTCTTGCTCAAAGGGTTGTGTGAAAGTTGTTCAAAGTGTTTGTGTAAGTTGTTCTTTGCCGGTTTCCAAGTTGGCAAGTGTTTGGCAAGTTTTCTTGTTTTTGAAGCAAGAATGTGAAATTGGTGTTACAGGCCTGTACAAGCCATATAATATGCTGCATACAATCCTCTTGGTCCCTGAAATTTGTGGATTTGATTTGGCTTCTGAGATCTTGGCCCTATGCTTCAAAGATCATGGTTTGACATAAAGTATACCTTTTCAAAAATGGAAATGTGCCTTTTTCTACTTAGGGCTTAGTTTTGTGTACAATATCCAAATGGCCAAAACAAATGCTTAGAATGATGGATTTTCATTTAATTAAGGAGTGTGGAATGTTTTAGAGGCATGCAAACTAGTACAAAGCATGCTGGTTTGAAAATGCCACTTGAGTGAACATGATTTTGCCATGGATACAAAGTGAGTTTTAGCCAACTTTAAGCATTCGATTCTCCCTAACCACAAATGTGTTTGAGAAGTTCTTGGACAATTTGGAAAGCTTGCAACAAGAAATATAATCCATATTTGAAATTCAACTTGAGACTCAAAGTGGAACTATGTGAAAAATGGCCAAGAAGATAGGTCAAAATCCTGCCTAAACTAGGGCAAAATTTCTCTAAGTTAAAAGTTTTAGGGACCCTTGTTCCAAAACTCATAACTTGAGATCCAAGCTTCTTTTGAGAAAACTTTGTGAATAAAAGTTGTAGACTTTGTGGAGGACTACAGCGTTCATGTTGTAAGTTTTGTTTGAATCCATTTGCATCTTGGTTAAAATGTGGGACAAAGTTAGGAAAAATTAAGAAAATTTCATAACTTAGAAAAATTCTAAGTTATGAAAATTTTCAATTTCAAACCCTAATTTGCAATTTTGGGTTTCTTGATGAACAAGTTTCATAATTTGACACGACTTGATGAAAAATGACCCTTGGCACTTGATTTTGACCAAAAAGTCAAAGTTTGACTTTTTAGTGTACAATCAAATTTTGATCAATTGACTGAAAAATTCATCTGTCAATCCCATGCATTTGAGATCTTTTGACCATGTTGAATAAGTCAATATGATGTCATTGAGTCCTTGAGTCCATGGTTGAGCTTAATTTGCCATTGGCTAGGTCAAACAGTCAAAAATTGCCTTTGTACAGTCAAAACCCTAAAAATAACCATTTTGCCCTTTTGGTGATCTGATCAAATTTCTTGTGGAATTGTGGTCCAAACATGATCAAATGGTTAATATGAGTTCATAATGTTGATGTGGGTCAAAATTCATGAGGTTTGACTGTAAATTGGCCACAATTGACTTTTTCCCCAATACAATTGATTTCTAGGTCAACTGTCCAATTGACTGGGCAAAAATTTGATTCAAGGCTTGGAACTTGGTATGGACAAACTCATGAGTCCAACATGAAGTATGAAAGTCACTTTGGGAATTGTAAGTCAAAAAATCCCTGTGCAAACTCAAACCCTAATTTAGGCTAACAGTGCAAGGAGGTGTCTTGAGCAGAGCAAACCCTAGCTTGATCTTGAGTTCCAAGAGCCTTGTGATGAGAAATGTTGATAAAATGAGAGGACAAATTTTGGGGTACAACACTCACAATAAATCTTTACACATTTCAATCCAATACAGGACAAACAATCTATCCAGGGTACTTACCGATACTGGTTCTTTCCTCAATGTACTACCAAAGGCCAGCCTGATGAAATTAACGATGGACAATATAGTTATAAGACCAAGTTCTATGATGCTTAAAGCCTTTGATGGCTTAGAAAGCACAATATTTAGAGAAGTGTATATTCCAATAAAGATTGACCGCATACTTTCTATATTACCTTTAAGGTAATGAATATAGAACCAACATATACTTGTCTGCTCGGGAGACCTTGGATCCATGCAGCGGGGGCCGTCACCTCAACCATACATAAAAAATTGAAGTTCCTTGTCAAAGGAAAATTGGTTATGATCAACGGAGAAGAAGATATCTTTGTAAGTCACTTGGAGTCCTACAGATACATCAATTTGGAAGAAGATGCCGTGGCAACGCCATTTCAAGTCCTAGAAGTAGCTATATTAGTAACCCTACCGATGGAGAAAATCAAGAAATCTAGAACTACCATGACTTCATGGAGAGACTTACAACAATGGTGGAAAACAAAACACCGAAAGGTTGGGGAAACCTTGTGGAGATACCGAAGAAGAAAGATCGCTTTGGTTTGGGCTATCAACCATTTATGGTTGCCAAGAAGGATAAGGGGAAAATTCCTCTAATTAAATAGACTTTCATCAGCAAAGAAATGGAGCATGGTGGGAAAGTTTCAATGATATCGAACAAGAGAAATAATCAAGGGGTATCCAACTTCATCCATGAATATGCCTCAAGCGTAGAGCTCAAGAATTGGATAGCTGTGGATATTCCAGAGATCTTTTTCTTTCTAAAGTAATTTTACTGTTTTAAAAATAACCTATGCCCCGCCCGAGGCATAGGGGTAGCTTGTAAGGGCCCCCACATATATTTTCAAAAAGTATTTTCAAATAATAAAAGATATGTTTTGCATTCAATTAAGATATGTGTCTTTCTCTTGCATTTCTCTTTTATGTTCAAAATGGCAATACTTTTTCCTCCATATGCAATTTACAATTTCACATTCTAAAATGAACCAAAACATGATAAAATATGCAGATCCATATCTAAACTCACCGATAATGATACTGCTATTATCTGATATGACTTTGATGCGCCAATAACCAAGCTAAATAGGAAGATGAGGAAGATTATGAACTCTATGAGGAGTTGGAAAGGTTAATAGAGTAAAGATCTAATGACATACAACCGTACCAAGAACCATAGAGATCATTAATCTTGGGACGGAGAAAGACAAGAAAGATATCAAGATAGGGGCAACCCTAGAAGAAAGCATGCAAGAAAGGTTGATCAAGATCTTGGATGAGTACGTGGATATCTTTTCCTGGTCTTACCGAGATACGCCATGGATGGATACATACATCACCATACATAAATTACTATTTAAAGAAGGTTGTTCTCCTATTAGGAAGAAGCTCAGAAGAACTCGTCCAGACATGGCTAATGAAATTCGAGAAGAAGTCCTTAAGAAATTTGATGCAGGGTTCTTGGCCGTGATAGACTATCCACCTTGGATTGCTAACATTGTGCCAGTATCCAAGAAAGACGGTAAAGTATGCATGTGTGTGGACTATCGGGATCTAAACAAAGCAAGTCTATAAAGATCATTTCGCGCTACCTCGCATTGATGTTTTGGTGGACAATAAAGCCCAAGCTTCAATATTTTCTTTCATGGATGGTTTCTCTGGATATAATCAAATTAAAATGTCTCCCGAGGATATGGAAAATACTACTTTCATGACTCCTTGGGGCACCTTCTGTTACTAAGTAATTCCCTTTGGTCTAAAGAATGCAGGGGAAACCTGTCAGCAGGCAATGGTTATGTTATTTCATGACATAATCCACAAAGAGGTCGAACTATACGTAGATGATATTATTTCCAAGTTCCAGATAGAAGAGGACTGTATCATTCACTTGCAGAAACTATTCAAACATCTACGAAAGTTTAGACTGAGGTTGAATCCGAACAAATATACATTTGGTGCCAGGTCAGGTAAACTATTGGGTTTCATTATAAGTCAATATGGTATCGAGGTGGATCCTGACAAAGTAAGGGCCATACAAGAAATGCTAGCTCTAAGAAAAGAAAAAAGGTTTGTGGTTTCTTAGGACATTTGAACTACATATCACGGTTCATATCACACCTAACTGCCACTTACGAGCCTATATTCAAATTACTTAGAAAGGATCGATCAATGGAGTGGAATGAAGAATGTCAGGCAACCTTTGAAACAATAAAGCATCATCTATAGAAACAACCAATTTTGATTCCAACGGTTCCTGGAAGACCACTCATTATGTACTTAATAGTTCTCGAAGGTTCCATGGGATGCGTATTGGGTCATCATGACAAAACACGTAGAAAAGAGCACGCAATCTACTACCTAAGCAAAAATTTTACAGACTGCAAAACTTGATACTCATTCCTGGATAAGACTTGTTGTACTCTTTCATGGGTCTCTAAACGATTAAGACAATATATGTTTACTCACACCACGTGGTTAATATCAAGAATGGATCGTTTGAAGTATGTGTTTGAAAAGTCGATTCTCACAAGAAGAATTGCTCGATGGAAGATGTTGTTATCTGAATAAGACATCCAATATGTCACACAAAAGGCCATCAAAGGCATCATAATAGCTGATCACCTATCTCATCAACCTTTGGCAGAATATCAACCAATGAAGTTTAACTTTCCAAACGAAGACATCATGGTTATAGGTGACTACAAAATACTAGGACCTGATGAAGGCCCCGAACCGGGGGAATTTTGGACAATCATGTTTGATGGTGCTTCAAATGCACTAGGGCATGGAATTGGGGCAGTACCGACTTCTCCGAAGAATTTTCACAAACCTTATACTGTGAGGTTATGTTTTGACTGCACCAACAATATTGTTGAATATGAATCTTTCATATTAAGTATAGTGCTACTGATATAAGGATTAAGTACCTCGAAGTATATGGAGACTAAGTGTTAATCATATATGAAGTCAACAGGTAATGAGACACCTAGCATCCTAAATTAATTCCATATCGGGATTATGTTTTGGAGCTAGCTACAAAATTTATGGAGATTACCTTCACTCACATTCCTCGAGAAGAAAATCAGATGGCAGACTGAAGCTACTGGAAAAAAGCACAGAGTCTCCACCGAACTTTATTTATCCTGAAGGAAGGGGAAACATCGAGAAAACCACAAGAGGATGGATAAGATGGTCTTGCGACCAAGAGAAAGGGTAAGGGAGTCGTTTATGTGAGGAGAATGTATTAGCACCCCTCATATCCGTTGTACTCGAAGGGATCGATTTTGTCTATTTTCTTATAAGGGTGTGTTTATCTATAACTATACTTGCTTAAGGGGAAAGAAACAATTTTTTATTAGTGCGTTCGTGAGGGTTTCATAACCCTTTGCCTGCGTATCCAATGAAGGAATCAGAACACCGTAGTTCCTCTAGAAAATTTTGGTTTGTTGGTGTTTTTTAGTGGGCGGCGTTAACACACGCATTCTAGTAATACACACGGCCTGTATCGTGGCAGAACGGAGATAACATGCCCTTCGGGGGGAGTTTTGATTTGTTGAGTGTTTTGCGAGTTTTAAAATGAATTCAAGTAATGATTAAGTGTTTTTGGATTTTTCTTTATGAATGATAAGTTTTAATTAAAAAAGAAGAAAGAGGTTAAGAGGGAGACTAAGAAATCCTAATGTTGTCATGCATGGGTTCAATCCTAAGGTCTAATTAGGCCGCATCCTAAAGAAGAGGAAACTATCATCCTAAGGGAGCTTGTTATAAGTAAAAGGAGATGATGTTTGTGAAAAGTGATTGTGCATTGTGATCATAGCAAAACTGACGACAAGATGAGTAGTATCATGGAAGGTGTAAATGGAACGCTCGGTGTATGAGGATTGAATCCGGTTATGATTAACTAAGGGTGTACTTGATTAATCTCGTGAGAGTAGGTGCTCCTACTCTCAACTATGAGCCCTTTGTGCATGAAAACACTTGGTATATGGACCAAAGTGGTGGATTAGGGTTATGGTTAACCAAGGGAAAAACTTGGTTAACCTCGGGAGAATGGCCATGCCCAAACTCAACTATGAGACCCTTTAAGAAGATGCTTGGTATGTAAATCAAAGAGAGAGGAGTTACTTCAATGGATAGAATAAAAGTCCATACAAGGTGGCTATATGCATGCTCCTAAAAAGTGGGACTAGCATGGAACTAGTATTCTAAACGACTAATTGAAACAATCGATCGAATAGTTGTCGCTGTAGTAAAGCCCAGGACCAAACTATGAAATGTGTGCGAGTGTGCATTTGTAAGTGAAAACCTGCTCATTGATGA
This sequence comes from Vicia faba, assembly GCA_948472305.1. Classification (NCBI taxonomy): domain Eukaryota; kingdom Viridiplantae; phylum Streptophyta; class Magnoliopsida; order Fabales; family Fabaceae; genus Vicia; species Vicia faba. Next base: position 1,306,815,558 of record OX451740.1, on the reverse strand, counting down.
TGAGCCCAAGAGGAGTCCAAGTTCTAATTTGGATAAAATATGAATAATTAGCAATTTAAACATACAGGGAAAAATAGCAAAAGAACAAAATTCTAAATTATTACAAACCATACGGGGATGGGGGTACAAGTTTGATGAATGGGGATAGATCAGATCGAAGGTTCGATTAAAAATCTAATTAAACAAGCAATACAACCAACTCAAAAATTAATCAACAAACTAATTAAATTATCTATAAAATTAACTATTTTAAATGATTAATCATGTTAAATAAAAGAAAAATTTAGTTTAATAAGTTATTAAAAAGAAAAGTAATCAAATTTTTGTATTTTTTATGATAAAGAAAATATTAAAAGAAAATTAATAAACTAATTCTAAATATATATTTTTATGATTTTATCAAGTAAAATAAAAGAAGATAATGCTTTTTTGTGATTTTTATGAAAATAAAATATTAATACCTAATTCAAAACTATTCTAATATTTTTGCGATTTTTATTAAGTAAGGAAATGATTAATTAAACTAAAATAAGTAAATTTTACAAAGTTACTAATTTGACTCTAAGACTACTCTAATTAAAAAAAAATTGTAAAGTTTAAGAAAATTGTAATTAAACTAAACAAAGTAAAGGGTGTAAAACAGGATGTAGGGGGAGTATGCTGAATTTACGAATGGGCTTGTTGTGAAAGGACCAAGTTTGTTATAAATAGTTTAAATTAAGATGAATAAAAAAATTAAAAAAATGGTGGACCTGGGCCGAACCGGGTCGACCCAAGGCCCACCCCTTCTTCAAACTCTCAAACGGGTTTGTAAAACCCTAAAAGAACAAAATAGAACTTGCCCCCATCTTCCTCACAACCTTCACCCTCTCTCCCTCAATTTCAACTCTGTTCTACTCTCATCTCATCTTAAAATCTCCTCTCACTCTCTCACGATCTAGAAACCGAATCAACCTTGGTCTCTCTCAATCACTATCCTAACTTCTTCTCTCTGCATGCTTCATCGGCTTCTGAATCGCACACCTCTCTCTGCTCGAATCTCTCCCGCTTTCTACTTAGCATCACAAACTCAAAATCAACTAGATATCACAACTAAAACTTAATCCATCCTCATCCATGTGAAAAAACATAAGCCCCAGTCGTCCAACAACTCGCGATATTATAATCTTACTTGGAGATTACCAGTTCAAACACAAACGTAAAAGGATTGAGGAAACAAAAATCAATCGAAAAAGGTATAGGCACGAGGATTACCTGTTCTCTGCTTTAGTTTTCTCTGTTCTTTTTCTTCTGAGCGTGTTGGGCCTATTATTGCGTTTGGTTTTCTTTTGTTGAGAACGTGGCCGAGTCGTTGAATGTTATTATGTTATCGAGGTGTCGTTGTTATTGCAATTTTATCGATTTGAAATTTTGTGAGGTGAGTATTATGTTGCAGTATGGGGTTCAGATTGAAAGAGTGGTTTAGAGGAGTGTCAATTTGTAATTGAAGAGTGGTGATAGGGCCTGTTGGTGAGGTTAGGGTATGGCTGGAGGTTGTGTGAAAGGTTGTTCTGCAGGTTGTATGAAGGGTTGTAGTTGGAGTGTATGGAAGTTGTTGAAGAATTTCAGGAGAATAATGTTAATGGGGTTCTGTTGTGTTTGGATGGGCAGGGAGGTTTCTGTATGTCAAAACTCATGTGTGTTTGAACAACAAATTTTAGAAATATTTTTCTGTATGTTTCTGTTACCATCCTATTTTTCTCTACTTTGAAACTTTTTTTTATAGATGAAAATCAACTGTGATTTGGGAGGGAACTCTAGATAGTTTGAACTATTTTGGTATGCTGGTTCCAACTGTTTTAGATGTAGGTTCTGTTTCCACTATTTTTATGCGATATTCCAGCAGGTGGGAATGATGCATAGGGATGGTTTTGGATAAACTGATGTTATTTTTGCAGGTTTGGGACAAGGTCTGTATAGGCTGTTTGTGCAGGTCCTTTTGGACTGTTTAGGAAAATGATGATACAATAGGGCTTTGGGCATGTGCTAACTTATTGTTTGGCTGTTTCATATTTGCCTGTTTTGAGCTGCTTTTCTTTTGATTGGTCATGGCTGTTTAGTAGTTTGCTGATATGCTTGTTGGTTGCTGTGTCACTGATGTTTGCTTGTTTTGCTTGCAGCTGCTGTTTTTATATTTGCTGCTTGGTTTGGAAGTATTGTTGCAAGTATGCCTTTTGCTGTTTTGGTTTTTTCTATGAGCGATAACGTGAGGGTAAGATCTACGAGCGACCTACAACCTTAAAAGAGATAACATGAAGGTAAGATCTACGGATGACCTATGACCCAAAAGAAGATAACGTGAAGGTAAGATCTACGAGCGACCTACGACCTTAAAAAAGATAAATTAAGTATTGAGAGTTAGGGAGTACAATGTACTGGAACCACAACTTATTTTGGTTGGTAGTGTAATAATATATGTTAACTAGGAATTATAAGGATGATATTCTTTGTGGGGATTCTTTGTGGATTTGAGGATTGATTTGGGGCTTTCGTGTAAGGTACCAAATCTGGCTCATGCTTCATATGCATCTTGAAGTGTGGCATGATGATTCATGGATATGCTATGGGTTTGAGGATGCAATGTAATATGCAGTGATGATTATTGTATGCAGAGTGTCAAATATTAGGCTCATCGGGGTCTGTTGTCCGTTGTCTTGAGATGGCAATACAAATGGGTGCTTGAGAACTTCGAGAATTGAGTTATAACCTTGTTGATTTCACTGGGGATTAAATCTTGCTAAGGAGGAGTAGCTTGATCTGGATTTCTTCACATGTTGGAATTCTTGTGGATGACTAAGTAGAGATATGGATCTCATCAACTGCCCCAAGTTTCTCGGTGTTGGAGACTCAGTTGCTCAAACGTCTGCGAATAGGTGACAAGGAGGAAAGCTTGGTCGAGATGACCGTTATGACTTTCTACCTACACAGAAAAACAAACACTTGAACGTCATGGCATTCCCTTGGGATGCCTTTATATCCATGTAATGGCGTGTCTCATATCTTAGCTTGTGATTATTATTGTCTTATTGTTTTCAATGAAATGCTTAACAAAGAATTTAAATCACAATTCGCATACAAAAAATAAAGTATAAGGACATAAAAAAAATACTTTTTGGTGGAAGGGAAAATTTTATTAATGAGCTTGGCCTGTGAATATGCATTCGTACATGGAAACAACTCCTAAATGAGGAAGTTGCGAAGAAAAGATAAAATACAACAGGTAAAATGGCAATAAGAAAATCTCGAACTTCCATTAAAACTGATATTGCTATAGTTCCCATATCCTGGATCATCCTAGTGCTGTGCTTCCGAAGGATAATAGTTGAATTGGTCCATCCGGTGTTAGGTGGGTGTACTTGTTATTCATGAAGAGTCTTCAGACAACAGTCTCTCGCTTTTTGTCCCTAATTTTTGCTTGAACCGCCCTTTCGGGTTTTCAATCAATCGGGATACCCATTTTTTCCTAAGCCGACCTTTCGGGTTTTCAACTTAGCGGTTTATTCTTTTTTTCCATTTTTTTGCCTTAACTTTTGCCTAAGCTTCCCTTTCGGGTTTTCGAATTAGCGGGTCTTTTTATGCGTAGTATTTTTTGACTGAGTCTGAATTGATGGGAAGTGGAACTTCTTCCCCATCCATGTTTTTCAGGATTAGAGCACCTCCCGAGAAATATTTCTTACCAATGTACGACCCCTCATAGTTGGGAGTCCACTTGCCTCTTGGATCAAAGTGAATTGGGAGAATCTTCCTTAAGACCAGGTCACCTGTGTGGAACTCTCGAGGTCGAATCTTCTTGTCGAATTCTCTCTTAAGATGTTGTTGGTATAACTAACCATGGCAAATGGATGCTATGCGCTTCTCTTCGATGAGATTGAGTTGGTCAAGCCTTGTTTGAATCCATTCAGCTTCATCAAGCTTAGTATCCATCAGAACCCTTAATGAAGGAATTTCCACTTCGACTGAGAGTACCATATCCATACCATATACTAGTGGAAAAGGAGTTTCCCCAGTGGAAGTACACACCGAAGTTTGATAGTTGTGCAGAGCAAATGGAAACATCTCGTGCCAATACTTGTATGTTCTAACCATTTTCTGGATAATCTTCATTATGTTCTTGTTAGCGGCTTCGACTACCCCATTCATCTTTGGCCGATAGGGTGATGAATTATGGTGCTCAATATTGAATTTTTCACACATTTTATTCATCATTTTGTTGTTTAGATTCGACCCGTTATCAGTGATGATCTTGTTAGGAGTTCCATACCGGTAAATGATTTCTTTCTTGATGAAGCGATTAACAACTTTCTTGGTCACATTTTTGTACGAAGCCGCTTCCACCCATTTGGTGAAGTAGTCAATAACAACGAGAATGAACCTATGTCCATTTAAAGCGCTCGTCTTGATGTGTCCAATCATATCAATGCCCTACATTGCAAAGGGCCATGGTGAAGTCATCACATTCAAAGGAGTGGGGGGAACATGTATCCTGTCTGCGTAAACTTGACATTTGTGGCACATCTTTGCATATACACATTAGTCACTTTCCATCATCATCCAGAAATAACCTGCTCGTAGGATTTTCTTGGCCATGGAATGTCCACTGGAATGAGTCCCAAAAGAGCCCTCGTGAATTTCTGGTATGATGGATTCTGCTTCGTGTCTATCCACACATATGAGCAGAACCGAATCATAGTTTCTTTTGTAGAGGACATCTCTCGACAGTAAAAACTTGGATGCTAATCTTCTAAGAGTCCGCTTATCACAGATTGTAGCACCCTCGGGGTATTCTTGCTTCTCAAGATATCTTTTGATGTCGAAATACCACAGCTTTTCGCTCGAAACATCTCCAGTTGTGAGACAATGAGCAGGGAAACTGTATGCTGGCTCCTTGTAATGAAGGATTCTTAAATTGGGTGTGTATGATTCAGAAAAATTACTTTGAATATTGCTGCTAAAGTGGCCAGAGCATCTTCCAGTTGATTTACTTATCTAAGAATATGCTCAAAGGTGATCTCATCAAAAGCGGGCAACAATTCTAATATGTAATCCCGATATGGAACTAAATTAAGGTGTAGTGTATCCCAATCACCTTGTACTTGATGTATTACTAAGTCAGAGTCCCCATAGACTTCTAGAATCTTGATCTTCAAATGAATGGCTACTTCAAGACCCATTACACAAGCTTCGTATTCTGCGACATTATTCATACAATCAAAACACAGTCTGGATGTGAAAGGTATGTGAGTATTGCATGGAGAAGCCACCTTTGAGCATACTCTTTGAATGTCTCTTCTGATTTATGTATTATCCCTTGAAGCTAAGTACGGCTAGGAGCCATGGTAGTATTATAATGATAATGTTTCAAAAAGGCATCAGCAGGTTCTCCCCAAGTACTAACATGAGTTCTTTCTAGTTGCATATACCAGTCCAACAGTGCCCTGATCAAGCTATATTGGAAGAAGTGCACGAGCAACAGTTCATTTTCAGCATAGGCCGCCATCTTGTGACAGTAGGAACAAAGATGAGTCTCTGGACATGAGGTTCCTTTGTACTTTTCAAAATCAGGAACCTTGAATTTGGGAGGAATAATCACCCTAGGAACGAGACACATTGCGGAAGTATTGAATCCAAAAGTCTTGATACCCTCCATGGCTTTGAGACGCTCTTCAAGATCATGGTATATTTTCGCAGTTTCAGCAACTCCAGCGGAAAGATTCACATGGGGTTCATTAAGATCAATGTCCTCGTGATGATCATCAACGTCATTCCGAGGAGCTTCTGTAGGGGTCTCAACATTCACATTATCATTCCTCCCATTATCAGAAGTGGAGGGAGCAGCATTAGCAAGCTTGGGAACACTTTGATGTAGCTCTTCTCGACCCTTGATAACAGCATGAAGGGTTTCCATAAGCTAATCCATGCGAGTGCGCATGGTGTCCATATCTCAGCGGAGAACATTTTGATTCTCTTCAAAAAGATCCATAAGTCTTCGCTTGTTGCTTCTTCTATGGTAGGGATGTGGAGAAGTTATCTTTGCTGTTTACTAAAGTCTGATGGAAAAGGGACCCCAATAAGTTTTTTTTTATGAATAATGAATGCATGTTAGTATGAATGAATGCTTTATCTTTATTTCTGAGGTAATCCAAAGACTCGTCTGTCCTTTTAAAATTTTTGTTTTCATTTTTGAAGAGCTCGACCAACGAGACTTGTCTTTGGAATTCCTTAGATATGAGATATATATACATTATAGAATGATGTCATGGTATGATATGACATGAGATTTCAGGTCCACATATTCTGGATAAACATTGTGTAGTCGTTTGCATAAATTGAAAGTAACAGGATCAAAATTTCAACGTCACAGGCATGGAGTCAAATTATCCACCCATAAGGTATGTACTAGGGGTTTATCACCTTCCGAACAAGGTTCTAGGGAAACCTCACAACCTACGCTCTTCCTTTGGATATTACTGATGTCCCGATTACTCAATAATCAGTAATATTCACAGGAAAAACTCGTCTGAGTGCAACATCGCGTGACACCTATTTCTGGATTACTCCGTTATAGTCTCCACATTACACCTAAAAAATCCAGGATGGGTTAATGGTTCTACGGCTCTCAGCTTCTCTGGTTCCCAGGTTGAAAGCAACAATGTCTTCCCAATTACTCGGTAAACAACTCTACTTTCAAGGGGACCTCCACTGAGTGAGGGATTTTCTTGCCTCCTTCTTCGGGATTACTCCCTCAAAGTTAACATGACTATAACGCCCGTCCTAATCCTATGTGTAACCCAAGTCCGGGTATAGGATTTATCAAATGTAATCACCCAACCCAACATCACAGCATATCCAGAATATGTGAGTAGCAACAATAATATATACAAAAGAATACAATAAAGCAATAAAGAAATAGTAAAACAAAATAAAGAAAATAAATAAACACCCAAAGAGACAAATAAACAAAACTAGGAGAGACTCGCAAAAGAAAGGTCCCCAGTAGAGTCGCCAACTGAAGCTACCAGCAAAAAACATAGAGCTGCCACCGAACTTTATTTATCCTGAAGGAAGGGGAAACATCTAGAAAACTACAAGAGGATGGATAAGATGGTCTTGCGACCAAGAGAAAGGGTAAGGGAGTCGGTTATGTGAGGGGAAGGTATTAGCACCCCTCACATCCATTGTACTCAACGGGATCCATTTTTTCTGTTTTCTTCTAAGGGTGTTGTTGTACCCCAAAATTTGCCCTCCCATATTCTCCAAGAAATTGCCAAGTCAAGCTGCAAAATTCCCCAATGGTTGCACAGTCAAAGATCTCCTATACAGTCAAAACTAGGGTTTATGTTCTGGTCAAAAAAATGAAGTTTCCAAAGGCCCAATCAAGTCTCACATGCCTACAAATATGGTCAAGTATCCTCATATCAAGTTTCAAGTCATTCAGCTCAAAATTGCACAGTCAAAACCCTAATTGCACTACAGTCAACTGTAGGGGCAAAATGGTCATTTGACAGTCAAAAGTTCAAATTTTTGGTCAACATATCATTTTGAAGCCACAAACATCATTGGATCAATGCTTGATCATGATTCTCAAAATTTGGCTCAGAACTCATCAAAATGCAAAAGTTTCCTTATTTGGACAGCTGAAAAAGTCAACTGAAATTGACCAGGGCATAACTTTCACATGGATTATCAGAAAAATTCCATCCAAAGCTCATTTTTAAGAGAAAGACATTTCCTACAACTCATATTCATACTTCAAGTCCAAGAAATGCTCTCACAAAAAGTTATTAATTTCAACATTATAGGTCATTTTCAAAAGTCAACAAAAAGGGACTTTAAGTCAAAGGCCATAACTTGAGATTGGTAAATCAAAATGACATGGGACCAAAGACATTGGTTAGAGGACTCAAAGACCTTTCCAAAATGTCCAAGAACATGAGAAAAGCTTAAAGATTGAGCAAGTTATGCCTTGTGGAAGTTGGGGAATTTTTGGATATTTTGAAAAGTCAACATTGATCCAAATGACCTAAAAATGCTAATGGGCCCATTTTTTCTTCCAAATCATCATCCATGGCATGTGCACGACCACTTGGCCCAAAGGGAAGTATTTTCTCATTTTTTATTTATTTATTTGAATTTTTATTTATATTAATTCATTTAAATCATTTAAATATGTGAAAAATATTTAACCTAACCAAACCAATCTTTTTATACATGTTTTAGCCTCTATAATTCGTGCATATGCAAATAAGGAAAGAATTGGAGCAATTGGATATGATTTGAACAAAGAACACATGGAAAAGATATGAAAAAGATCTTAAGAAATCAAATTTCCAAAATCAATAAAGGCAATGGATTTGATTGAGTTTCTTAACCTAATTCACTCACTACATATGCCTGATCATAACCCTAATGAGAAAAGAGGCGCAGCTGCTCAGAATACTCCATTGCAAACTTGAATTTTTCTCAAAAGAACTCAAATCTGAAAAGCACTTTTTAGGTGGATTCAAGGCACGAAACTTGTTCCATTAGCTTGCCAAGGTTGCCCAGAAGCGATTACAATCACAAACATCCATTCAAACTCCAAGAATTGGTAACATGAACGCAAGCTGTATCAAGAAAATTTCATAATCGTATATCATATTCCACGCATTCTTTGTGAAATTTAATTGTTGATTCATGTTTATTATCTTGTCCTGAAACTAACCAATGCATTTAATTGTGTTTTTATGCTGTATATACGATTTCGCCATGACTGTTTTCTAGGGTTTACAGAGTTCTAAATTGGGGACTTTGAAACGAGGAAAAATTGAAACCTCTAACCACCACCATTCAAACCAGCACGTTCAGACGAAGAGGAAACACCCATCGCGCCCAATTTATGAATGCTTAAGAGCTAATCGCTATTTTCTGAAAACTGGCCTAAGAAGACGCTATGAAAACCGTTGCCTATATTGTTTGTATTTCAGGGACATGAAGAAGATGATGTGCTGGCCGGCGCTGATTGGGAGGTTTAACTTTCGCGCGTTTTCAAACCACAGACTTTTCTTTCTTTTTATAATATTTGTTAACTATTATATGTCAAAAGCGTTTGAAGTGGCTCAGTGGCACATGTGTTGATTGGTGATGCTAGTGACCTGGGTTCGAACCCCAGGTCTTGACCTTCTTCATATTATTTTGTGTTCAGTAATTCTGTGCAGGCTCAACATCGAAAACCATCATATTCCCTCATCATCAAGCCAGCCACGCGTCCCATGGAATCAGATCAAAGGCTCCGGATTGAGGAACACAGAAAACCCTAGTCAACGCGTATGTACGTGTCATGCAAAAAGTCAGAAGGGCCATGCTTAACTGGGCCAAATTGCTAAGGCCAAACCTCCTAATTTGGGACTACCACCCCCTTGGTTTGCAATTTTCTCAATTTCTTCTTATTATTTTCTTTTAATTATTCTTTTAATCAATTTAATATTTTTCATAAATTATAAAATACAATAAAAATCAGAAAAAAGGAAAATACCATAAATAATTTTAATCTTTAATACTTTTTATAAATAAATTTGCATGTAAATTAATTAGTTTAAATTAGGGTTTCAATTTTAATTCTTTTAATAACAAAAATCTAAAAAATGTAAAAATAGGTTTAATTAATGTTTTATTCCTTTTTAATTTTCTTTTTCACCATAATATTATTTATTTTATTTATTTTTATAATTAAATGTATGTATAAAAATTAGGTTTAATTTAGGTTAAATTTTAACGTTTTCTTAATAAATTAAAATAAAATAGAACTAGGGTTAGCGTCTAATTGTAATTAATTTTTTCTATTAAAACTTAAAATACATAAAATACCAAAAAACAAAAACAATTTCTTTTCTTAAATTAATTAATTCAAGTAATTTTAATATTTGGCAAAAAGGGTCCAACGCCCTCGTTTCGTTTAATTCTCGTTAATTCGCGCATTTATTTTATTTCATTTAAATAATTATGTACCCCTCCCGAAGCCTTGTAATTACTTCTCGCACTTTTACTTTCTTTATTTTCTGTCAAATCGGGTCCTGGTTAATTTTGGCGATGTGGACCCGCGCCATTTGTAATAGCTTAGATTTACTTTTCCCGCAAAACTTTTAACTGTTAAACAAAGCATGCAAGAATGAATGGCCATAATAAAAACAAGCGTAGAACACCAATAACATGACAAGACAAATACAAATGAAAACGACACACGAATCGCACACACCACCCCTAGGGTACGCCTCACTGTTGCCTTGCCTCGAAAGGTGATCGTCGAGTAGAGGATGTCTTAGTAAGTCCTCATGATCCGGGAACCTGGCATGAGGGTAGCTTCTAAGGTGTCTTCCTATTGCTCTGGTGATCACCATGTCCCGAACCTCGAATTGACCCGAACACTTCCAACGGTGGTGCTACCTACCTCTCAATGGTGGGATGGCACTACTTTAAAGGACATTTACATAGACAAATTCCTTAGGGTAGGTAGGTTCTCGTGGATACTTGCTCTAATTTCAAAACAAAATTCAAAATACTTTTCACACCAACACATTTTCAAAAGCCTTCGAAAGCAAATTTTCAAACACTCTTGAGGACCGATACAAGAGTCGAACTGAAATTTTCAAAGAAACTTTTTAAAACCCACAGTTGAAAAGCAAACAAACTATTTTGAAAACACAATGAGCAAGTATCTAAGAGCCCATGGATAACCATGGATAGAAAGGGTGCTAACACCTTCCCTTTCTATAATCTACCTCCCGAACCGAGAGCAATCTCTTTAAGGAATTTTTCTGTGCTTTTGTCCTTTCCATTTGGAGAAAATAAAAGACGGTGGCGACTCTTGCTTCCGCGACATTTCGCGAACCAGCGTTAAATAGTCAGTTCCAGATCCACCGATCACAGAACTGGCGACTCTGCTGGGGACTTAACTTAAAGTGGGGTGTACCTTAGGGCTAGGTCATAACTGTGTTTTCAATTGTATTGATTTGTGTGCTTTAAATTGTGGGTTGCTTGGGAGTTCTATAGATCCTAACCCGGATCTGGGGGATACCTTCTTAGAAAGTAGCAACAAGGCTGTGAGGGAACTGTGCGGGGTATACCGACATGGTTGAAACAGTCTGCTACGTTGATGTGGCACTTTGGTGTGTACCGGTAACCCTTGAGTTCAGTCAAGGAGAGTACGGGGCCTCCGCGTGGTGTCATGAAGCATCAACAGACCTTAGGAACCTTAATTGAACTATCTTGGCCTCTTTAGGGTAGTGAGATAACTGACTTTGGTGCAGTCCGAGGTTGGTTGATACTCGATACTACACTCAATTGAGGGTTGCTTTCCTGGAATATTTCGGTCGCCAGTTCAGTGGCTAAATCGAAACAATGAACAATGAAAGCAATCCCGTGATATTGGGAACCTTAGAACCCGGTTACTTTGATTAGGACAGGTTGAACCCACCAACTTCAAGAGGGTACTACCCAGACCCCCATGTTGGCCTTAAACCTTAAGGGCTTGTCTTGTGTGCCTTGTGTGACTTACATGTTTGTCTTTGTAAATATCTGTGGTGTGTTTAATCATAGCATCATGACATCATCCAGCATCATATGCATTGACTAACCATTTCAGGGGTTCGAATTTTCATCTTTGTTCTTGTTTTGTAGGACATGGAAACTGTTCGTAGAAAGACAATTCAAATCAGTCTTGTAAGGATCCCTCCTCATCTTAAGGAACTTATATCCAGGATTCCCGAGAACTCCTCATTCAGTGAAAGACATGGAAGTCTCATTAGCTTGGTCAACACCAACATTGAGGAAGATATGATAAAGGTCCTGTTCCAGTTCTTCGACCCTCTGCATCATTGTTTCACCTTCTTGGATTATCAGTTGGTACCTACATTAGAGGAGTTCTCCCGGCTCCTGAAGATCCCTATCCTTGATCAGCTACCCTTCAACGGTACAGAAAAGGAACCTAAGCTTGAAGAGATTGCTAAAGCCTTGCACCTACAGTCATCTGACCTCAAGGGACATTGGGAAGTTAGAAGTGGTATCAAAGGGTTCTTAGCCAGGTTTCTGTTTGAAAAGGCCCATGAATGTTGGAACTCCCTTGACTTACAAGATTTTAAAGAGGTTGTGGCCCTCCTTGTCTATGGTTTGGTGTTGTTTCCTAACCCAGATCAGCTTATTGATATCAGTGCTGTCCAGATCTTTATGTCTAGGAATCCTATACCTACGTTGCTGGGGGACATCCTTCACTCATGTTACACTCGAACCATGAGAAAAAGAGGTGTCCTTATGTGTTGCACTCCTCTCCTGGGAAGGTGGTTTATTTCGCACCTTCCACAATCAGTCTTGAAGAATGAGCGGGGTTTGAGATGGTCACAACGGTTGATGACTCTTACGCATGCAGATATACATTGGTGCCCTAGGTCCAGAGAAGATGTCACTATCATTGATCGTTGCGGGGAGTACCCTAATGTTCCTTTACTTGGAATCAGAGGAGGTATTACTTATAACCCATGCCTGGCTTGGAGACAGTTTGGTTATGCTCGGAGAAATGGTCCTCATGACATGTTAATTCCTGACATAGTTTTTGACTTCGACAACGATACTCAAGGACTTCCCCAGAGATTTATCAGAGCTTGGAGGATGCCAAGTAGGATAGACAGTAAGACACTGGGGCACAGGAACTCCATCCCGTTGGAACCTTATCTCAAGTGGGTACGCGCCCGCTCCCAGAAGTTAGTGATGCCTTATCCCCATATGCTCCCAGTAATCAAAGAACCAGTCTTGGAAGGGGAAGTGTCCTATACTATTCAGCACCCTGATATGCCCACATCCTGGGAAGAGATGCAGAAAAGCTGGATCCAGCTTAAGGAAGAAAGGAATTCTCTTGAGACCTGTCTACATGCCAGTGAAAAGAAGGTCTTGGAGCTCACCCGCCTGTTGCATGAGGAGAGGAATCTCAACACTTACATAGCTCCAAAGAGGATGCGCAGTGTATTTTGGGATTGATTTGATTTTTGTACTTTTGCCCATGAGGCCTTAATGTATTAAACAATGATTTCTTTAATGATAACGTGTGTTCCTTTTTGTCTACAACAAATTTGAACTTTCGAACCCTTGAATGCATTGCATAAATACATCTCATTCATCATGTGCATAACAGGTTTTTCCTCTTTTCAGGTTGCTTACAGTTCTTCGCTGTTTATTTCAGCATCATGAATCCTGAATCTTCATCAACTGAGACATCAATCAAGGCTCTTCAGGTGCAGAATGCACAATTTCAAGAATTAATCAAGGGTCTGGCTCAAGGCCAAGAAGAACTGAAGGCTATGCTCCTGAAGAAGGAGAAGAAGAAGAAAAGAAGAACTGTTCTGTTCAACTCGGGCCGAAGGTTTGGCAATACTCTGCAGCATGAAGAGGCTGGTTCTTCTGTTGGCAAGAGTCCTTCTCAGGCAGAAGCAAGGGTTCCTAGTCCGGTAGTCTCTGACAACGAGACTGATTTTGATGAAGAGCAGTACCCACCTGCAGAAGATAGATACAAGCAACTGGAGGATAGGTTGAAAGCCATGGAGGTTCAACAGGTACCTGGGCTGGATTTCGGAGATCTGGGTTTGTCGACTGGTGTGATCATCCCTCACAAGTTCAAAGCACCATCCTTCTCTAAGTATGACGGGGCGTCTTGTCCCAAGCTGCATCTGAGGTCCTATGTTCGGAAAATTCAACCGTACTCTGCGGATAAAAATTTGTGGATCCACTTCTTCCAGGAGAGTCTTTCAGGGACTCATCTCGAATGGTTCTATCAGCTGGATGGGATCAAGGTTCGTAACTGGGAGGAGTTGGCTACTGCTTTCTATAAGCAGTATCAATATAATGCCGACCTTGCCCCTACACGTACTCAACTCCAGGGTATGTCGTTAGGTGCAAACGAAGGTTTTAAGGAGTACGCTCAGAAGTGGAGAGACCTGGCTGGCAGGGTGCAGCCTCCGTTAACTGATCGGGAGTTGGTAGACATGTTCTTGGGGACCCTATCTGGGCCATTTTTCAACCATCTCATTGGGAATTCTTCTGCTGGGTTCACTGATTTGATTCTGACTGGAGAGAGAATTGAGGCTAGGCTGAAGTCTGGGAAGATTGCGAAGGGTGCATCATCTAGTTCTGAGAAGAAACCCTTCAAGAAGGAGTCTAGTGCCGTATATGGTTCCAAGAGATCAGAGAGACCTGAGCGCCGCCAATCTGTCAGTGCGGTAATAATTGCTAAGCCTGCTGCCGCTCCTCGGCCGACCAATCCTCAAAGGGCTGAAAGACCCCGGAGGGAGTTTACCCGGTTAAGCATGACCTTATCGCAGATCCTGCCACAGTTGCTATCCACCAATTTGGTGACTGTCAGGGAGGCTCCAAAGTTTCCAAACACTGCATCTCCTAAGTACAACCCGAATGCTCGTTGTGCTTACCATTCAGATAGCCCGGGGCATGCCACTGATGACTGTTGGGCATTAAAGAACAAGCTGCAGGATCTTATTGACGCCAAGGAGGTACAGTTTGAGGCATCTGAGAAGCCTAATGTAGTGACAGCTCCCCTGCCTGCTCATGGAGTGAATGCTATTGGAGACGAGGACGAAGTGGATGAAGCTGAGTTTGATAGCTGGATTTACCCTGCAACCGACAGTGGACTTAATAATTGGAGTGCAAAGGACAACCTGTCTGTTTCTCTTGTTACTAAGTAATAAATTTCTTTGTTTCGTTATTTTGTAATAAACAATGATAAACTCTATGGCCCGGTGTCTTACCCGAGGCACCGTGGTTTCACTTGTGAGGGCATATAAATTGTCATTCCATATATCATGAATGAAAATCTTGGACGTATTTCCGCATTGCAAATATTGTGTTCCTTTTCTGTCTTTCTTTTCCTTTACATAATTTTCAAAAACAGCTGTATTTACACACACACTCACTCATACAGGTTTCAATCCACTCTGGATCTCACTGATAACAACTCTGCTACTGCCAATTATGACTTCGAAAATCCGATCAACTTAGCCGAAGACGAAGGTGAAGATGATTGCGAAGTGCCTGGCGAGCTTGCAAGACTGTTGCTTCAGGAAGAGAGGGCAATTCAACCCCATGAAGAGCCAGTGGAAACAATAAACTTGGGTACTGAAGCAGACAGGAAAGAGGTAAAGATTGGTGCCAACCTAGAGCTCAGCGTGAAACAACGGTTGACTCAAATGCTGCATGATTATATGGAGATCTTTGCCTGGTCCTACGAAGACATGCCCGGGTTGGATACCGACATTGTGCTCCATCACTTGCCAACTAGGGAAGACTGCCCTCCAGTTAAGCAAAAGGTCCGTCGGATGCGTCCGGAGATGTCAGAGAAGATTAAAGCCGAAGTCATGAAACAGTTTGATGCTGGGTTTCTTGCAGTGACTTCTTACCCTCAGTGGGTTGCTAATGTGGTGCCGGTACCTAAGAAGGACGGTAAGGTCAGAATGTGTGTTGACTACAGGGATCTGAACAGGGCCAGCCCCAAGGATGACTTCCCCTTACCTCACATTGATGTCCTGGTTGATAATACAGCACAGCACAAGGTATTCTCTTTCATGGATGGCTTTCCAGGTTACAATCAGATCAAGATGGCACCTGAAGACATGGAAAAGACTACATTTATTACTCAGTGGGGCACCTTCTGTTACAAGGTCATGCCATTTGGATTAAAGAACGCTGGGGCAACCTACCAACGTGCCATGGTTGCTTTATTTCATGACATGATCCATCATGAGATAGAAGTGTATGTGGACGACATGATCGCTAGGTCCCAGACTGAGGAAGAGCACCTAGATCATCTGCAGAAGTTGTTTGACCGGTTGAAACTGTACAAGCTGAGATTGAACCCGAACAAGTGCACCTTCGGGGTAAGATCAGGAAAATTGCTAGGCTTCGTGGTCAGTGACAAGGGAATACAAGTGGACCCTGCTAAGGTCAAAGCTATTCAAGAGATGCCAGTTCCTAAGACAGAGAAGGAAGTCAGAGGCTTTTTAGGATGCCTGAATTACATTGCTCGCTTCATCTCACATCTGACCGCTACCTGTGAGCCAATCTTCAAGCTGCTGAAGAAAGATCAGGTAGTACGTTGGAATGATGAATGTCAGGCTGCTTTTGACAAAATCAAAGAGTATCTCCAAGAACCACCCATCCTTATGCCACCGGTTGAAGGGAGACCTCTGATATTATACCTGACAGTGCTTGACAACTCAATGGGGTGTGTGCTGGGGCAGCATGACGAGTCTGGCCGAAAAGAGCATGCCATTTATTACCTTAGCAAAAAGTTTACCGACTGTGAGACCCGATACTCACTGCTTGAGAAAACTTGCTGCGCTTTGGTATGGGCTGCTCGCCGGCTGAGACAGTATATGCTGACTCACACTACCTTGTTGATCTCAAAGATGGATCCTATAAAGTACATATTCGAAAAGCCTGCTCTGTCTGGGAGAATTGCAAGATGGCAAATGATCTTGACGGAATACGACATTCAGTACACGACCCAGAAAGCCATCAAGGGAAGTGTATTGGCAGACCACCTGGCACATCAAGCTGTAGATGACTATCAATCAATGAACTTCGAGTTTCCGGATGAAAGCATCATGATAGTGACAGATTGTGAAGTACCTGGACCGGATGAAGGACCTGAACCAGGATCCCGATGGTCTATGCACTTTGACGGAGCCTCCAATGCTTTGGGTAACGGTATCGGCGCCATCATCATATCTCCTCAAGGTACTCATACTCCACTCACCGCCCGGCTATGTTTCAACTGTACCAACAACATGGCGGAATATGAGGCGTGTATCATGGGTCTTCAAGCTGCGATCGACCTAAGGATCAAATTTCTAAGTGTCTTCGGAGATTCCGCTCTTGTGATCAATCAGATCAAAGGAGAGTGGGATACGAAACATCCAAACTTGATTCCTTACAGAGAATGTGTGTTGACCCTGATCCCCCACTTCACAGAGATAACCTTTGAACACTTTCCAAGAGAAGAGAATCAGCTGGCGGACGCGTTAGCTACAATGTCTTCTATGTTCAAGGTCAAATGGGACAATGAGGCTCCCCGGATCATCATCTGGAAACTGGATGAACCGGCATACTGTTGTGATCTCGAAACTGAATTGGTGACTGAGAAGCCTTGGTACCACGAAGTGAAGAGATATCTGGAAGCTCAGGAATACCCTGAAGGTGCATCTGTCAACGATAAGAAATTCCTGAGGAGGTTCGCAGCAAAGTTCTTCCTTAGCAACGGCATCTTGTACAAGCGAAACCATGATTCAACCCTACTGCGTTGTGTGGATAAGACTGAAGCAGAAAGGATCATGGAAGAGCTACACGAAGGGACCTTCGGTACACATTCCAGTGGACACACTATGGCTAAGAAAATCCTACGGGCAGGATATTACTGGTCCACAATGGAAGCTGATTGTTACCAACATTCCAGGACCTGCCACAAGTGCCAGATCTATGCAGATAAGGTGCATGTTCCTCCGGTTCCCCTGAATGTTCTGACTGCGCCTTGGCCATTTGCAATGTGGGGCATAGACATGATCGGCGAGATTAAACCTACGGCATCTAATGGGCGTCGCTTCATCCTAGTGGTGATTGATTATTTTACGAAGTGGGTCGAAGTAGCATCCTATGCTACGGTAACCAAGACTGTTGTGGCACGGTTCATTCGGCACAACCTGATCTGTCGGTACGGCGTCCCTGAGCGAATTATTACAGACAACGGTACCAATCTGAACAATAAGATGATTGCTGAGCTCTGCGAACAGTTCAAAATACAGCACCACAATTCTTCTCCTTACAGACCGAAGATGAATGGGGCTGTAGAAGCAGCAAATAAGAACATCAAGAAAATCGTGCAGAAGATGACAGTGACTTACAAAGATTGGCACGAGATGTTACCGTTCGCTCTGCATGGGTACCGTACTTCAGCTAGGACGTCAACCGGGGCAACTCCTTTTTCTCTGGTTTATGGCATGGAGGCAGTCTTACCGATCGAAGTACAAATACCCTCTCTCCGGATAATGAAGGATGCAAATCTGAACGAAGATGATTGGATCCAGACCCGACTTGATCAGCTCAACCTTATTGATGAAAAGAGACTTGCTGCTATCTGTCATGGTCAGACGTATCAGAAACGAATGATCAGGGCATTTAACAAAAAGGTCAGACCACAGGAATATCAAGTTGGGGATCTGGTAATCAAACAAATCATCCTTCCTCAGAGTGATCCAAGGGGCCAATGGACCCCTACGTACGAAGGGCCATTTGTGGTTAAGCATGTGTTCTCAGGAGGAGCAATGATATTAACCAATATGGATGGTGACGACCTTCCTCACCCCGCCAATGCAGACATAGTAAAAAAATACTACGCATGAAAAAAGACCCGCTAGGCTGACATGCCTAGGCAAAAATTAGGGCTTCCTGTAGAACCAAAAGGGTTCGGGCAAAATGAAGGGATGAAACGAAAAAATCTGTACACCCGGCAAGTCGAAAACCTGAAAAGGCGGCTTGGGCAAAAATGGGTATCCCGGTGGACCGAAAACCCGAAAGGGCGGTCCAGGCAAAAATTAGGGATAAAAGCGTAATACTATGTCTCATTGGATCACCTTGCATCCAGAATCCGGTATCTACATCAAGTTCAGACGGCATCGATCAGTTAGCTTTACCTTCAACCAAGGTCATCAAGTGATGAGACGCTCGGAGTTATAAAGGCAATAGCAGAGTTGAAACCCAGTGGGATCATTCATATTTCACACAGCTGTTTTATTTTCTTTCGTACGAAATTTGTATAAACTCTCTTATTCGGCGGCGTTCCTCTTACTAGGACGTCAGCCTCTTGTACATAAAACGCCTATTCACAGGCCATTCAAAATCAATACAAATATATTTTTCAGTTAAACGTGCCAAGTGTTTTTCTTTTTCTGTTTTGTTTTGCGAAGAACGTCCAAGGTTCAATTTGTGATATATGCATTGACAATAATTTGCTAACTCATAAATATTTGCATACGAAACAAAGGAATTAATTGCAGGTGACACTAGAAACAGGGGCAATAAAGAGTTGTCTGAGCAGTCTAATTGTTCTATCCTCCAAGGTACCAAGGTAGGATCAGCTAAAGAATACGACCAGTATATATTAATTCCCCAGAGAGTGATCCAGCAAAACAGTGCATTCTTCTCCAGGCAGAGTTATCAAGTCTCAAGGAAGTTGAGTGTCCTCTAGCAGATAGCAACATTCCCCATCAGCCATACATATATTCATAACAAGCATCCCCGGCAGTCTTGGTCTAGAGATTGTTCCCCGGCGGCATATCAAATATTCAAAAGAATCACTTCCCCAGCATATCAAAACTTCCCCAGAAGAGTCCAATCCAGTTTCCCCAGCAAAATTGGAATTCATCTCCCCCAAGCAGTAAGCTTATCCCCAGTAAATTCTGGAAGCTTATCCCCCGCAGAGCACGAACGCGTCGCCCGGATTTATTTAAAGAGTTATTTCCGTAACAGGATATAACTGGGTTATCCTCAGCCAGAAGCCACGGAAAGAGCGTCCTCGACGAAGTCTTCTTACCCCAGCGAAGTCTATTCATACTTCCAATACAACAAAGATATCCTCAGCAAGTTACCATCAACAATCCAGCTAAGGCATCCCTCTCCCCACAGAATATCACTCCCCAGCATGGTCGCTAGAGTATCTTTCTCCCCGCAGAATCTGCCATTTGCCAAGTTTATTCCGCAACGGAGTCATCTTCTCCTACCAGTATTCTCGCAGTTATCATCCCCAGCGGAAGAAAAATCTATCCTTCAACATCAGCCCAGGATATGACTTCCCGGCACCCGTCAAGGATTTACTTTCCTAGACGAAAAAAAAAAAAAAAAACACATACATAAAACATCACATACATCATTATAGCATGCATAGACGCATCATATCATACAAATCTCATTTATGTTGAGAACATCATTGCTTGATCCATATCATGCATTGCATACGACTGACCTTTACCTTTCAGGAAAGATGCAGTTAAAATTCTCAAACATATTTCAAGGCCTTCTCTAGTCCAGCTAAATCGACTCCCAACAGATTTTTCTGATAAAGACTCAGTAGAAGTTATCCCATATGGTCCCCTCTCCGACGGTGAGTGAGGTGGTAATTCCTTTTTCAGATGATTCCCTCTCCGACGGTGAGTGTGAGGTGATAGTCTCTTATGGTCCCCTCTCCGACGGTGAGTGAGGTGGTAATTCCTTTTTCAGATGATTCCCTCTCCGACGGTGAGTGTGAGGTGATAGTCTCTTATGGTCCCCTCTCCGACGGTGAGTGAGGTGGTAATTCCTTTTTCAGATGATTCCCTCTCCGACGGTGAGTGTGAGGTGATATTCTCTTATGGTCCCCTCTCCGACGATGAGTGAGGTGGTAATTCCTTTTTCAGATGTTTCCCTCTCCGACGGTGAGTGTGAGGTGATAGTCTCTTATGGTCCCCTCTCCGACGGTGAGTGAGGTGGTAATTCCTTTTTCAGATGATTCCCTCTCCGACGGTGAGTGTGAGGTGATAATCTCTTATGGTCCCCTCTCCGACGGTGAGTGAGGTGGTAATTCCTTTTTCAGATGATTCCCTCTCCGACGGTGAGTGTGAGGTGATAGTCTCTTATGGTCCCCTCTCCGACGGTGAGTGAGGTGGTAATTCCTTTTTCAGATGATTCCCTCTCCGACGGTGAGTGTGAGGTGATAGTCTCCCATGGTCCCCTCTCCGACGGTGAGTGAGGTGGTAATTCCTTTTCAGATGTTTCTCTCTCCGACGGTGAGTGAGGTGATAGTCTCCTATGGTTCCCTCTCCGACGGTGAGTGAGGTGGTAAGTCCTTTTCAGATGTTTCCCTCTCCGACGGTGAGTGAGGTGATAATTCCTTTTCCTATGGTTCCCTCTCCGATGGTGAGTGAGGTGATTCCCTTTCAGATTATAATTGCCTATGGTTCTCTTCCCGATACTGCAAAGATGATAATTCCCGCTAAGATTTTTCTCAACGAGCGTTGTTGAAGTTAAAATCACCCAAGGTTCTCTTACCATTCATGCTAAGGTAGCAACCATCCTTGGTTCATTCATCATCTTTTGAAGCTCCAGACCCAGCTCCTGTAACCAGTCAGGATATATCTATGCCAAGCATCTGAAAATCAATTCCTGCAACGTGCCAGGTATTCATTTTTCTTTTTGCAGGTATGCAGGTTCTCGCTAAGGAATCTCCTACGCGATCAGCATCCAGATGGCATCTATAAGCCCATCATCCTATTTCATCAACCTCTAAATGGCATCTATAAGCCCATTCCACCATCACTGCTACTATGTGAGCGCAAATTTCTGGGCACTTTAGTGTTCAATCATCTTCTACCCTCGGATTACGAAAGGCACGTCAGCCAATCTGCATCCTCAGGTCTAAGAAGATTGAACAGGGGCAACTGTTGTACCCCAAAATTTGCCCTCCCATATTCTCCAAGAAATTGCCAAGTCAAGCTGCAAAATTCCCCAATGGTTGCACAGTCAAAGATCTCCTATACAGTCAAAACTAGGGTTTATGTTCTGGTCAAAAAAATGAAGTTTCCAAAGGCCCAATCAAGTCTCACATGCCTACAAATATGGTCAAGTATCCTCATATCAAGTTTCAAGTCATTCAACTCAAAATTGCACACTCAAAACCCTAATTGCACTACAGTCAACTGTAGGGGCAAAATGGTCATTTGACAGTCAAAAGTTCAAATTTTTGGTAAACATATCATTTTTAAGCCACAAACATCATTGGATCAATGCTTGATCATGATTCTCAAAATTTGGCTCAGAACTCATCAAAATGCAAAAGTTTCCTTATTTGGACAGCTGAAAAAGTCAACTGAAATTGACCAGGGCATAGCTTTCACATGGGTTATCAGAAAAATTCCATCCAAAGCTCATTTTGAAGAGAAAGACATTTCCTACAACTCATCTTCATACTTCAAGTCCAAGAAATTCTCTCACAAAAAGTTATTAATTTCAACATTATAGGTCATTTTCAAAAGTCAACAAAAAGGGACTTTAAGTCAAAGGCCATAACTTGAGATTGGTAAATCAAAATGACATGGGACCAAAGACATTGGTTAGAGGACTCAAAGACCTTTCCAAAATGTCCAAGAACATGAGAAAAGCTTAAAAATTGAGCACGTTATGCCTTGTGGAAGTTGGGAAATTTTTGGATATTTTGAAAAGTCAACATTGATCCAAATGACCTAAAAATGCTAATGGGCCCATTTTTTCTTCCAAATCATCATCCATGGCATGTGCACGACCACTTGGCCCAAAGGGAAGTATTTTCTCATTTTTTATTTATTTATTTGAATTTTTATTTATATTAATTCATTTAAATCATTTAAATATGTGAAAAATATTTAACCTAACCAAACCAATCTTTTTATACATGTTTTAGCCTCTATAATTCGTGCATATGCAAATAAGGAAAGAATTGGAGCAATTGGATATGATTTGAACAAAGAACACATGGAAAAGATATGAAAAAGATCTTAAGAAATCAAATTTCCAAAATCAATAAAGGCAATGGATTTGATTGAGTTTCTTAACCTAATTCACTCACTACATATGCCTGATCATAACCCTAATGAGAAAAGAGGCGCAGCTGCTCAGAATACTCCATTGCAAACTTGAATTTTTCTCAAAAGAACTCAAATCTGAAAAGCACTTTTTAGGTGGATTCAAGGCACGAAACTTGTTCCATTAGCTTGCCAAGGTTGCCCAGAAGCGATTACAATCACAAACATCCATTCAAACTCCAAGAATTGGTAACATGAACGCAAGCTGTATCAAGAAAATTTCATAATCGTATATCATATTCCACGCATTCTTTGTGAAATTTAATTGTTGATTCATGTTTATTATCTTGTCCTGAAACTAACCAATGCATTTAATTGTGTTTTTATGCTGTATATACGATTTCGCCATGACTGTTTTCTAGGGTTTACAGAGTTCTAAATTGGGGACTTTGAAACGAGGAAAAATTGAAACCTCTAACCACCACCATTCAAACCAGCACGTTCAGACGAAGAGGAAACACCCATCGCGCCCAATTTATGAATGCTTAAGAGCTAATCGCTATTTTCTGAAAACTGGCCTAAGAAGACGCTATGAAAACCGTTGCCTATATTGTTTGTATTTCAGGGACATGAAGAAGATGATGTGCTGGCCGGCGCTGATTGGGAGGTTTAAATTTCGCGCGTTTTCAAACCACAGACTTTTCTTTCTTTTTATAATATTTGTTAACTATTATATGTCAAAAGCGTTTGAAGTGGCTCAGTGGCACAGGTGTTGATTGGTGATGCTAGTGACCTGGGTTCGAACCCCAGGTCTTGACCTTCTTCATATTATTTTGTGTTCAGTAATTCTGTGCAGGCTCAACATTGAAAACCATCATATTCCCTCATCATCAAGCCAGCCACGCATCCCATGGAATCAGATCAAAGGCTCAGGATTGAGGAACACAGAAAACCCTAGTCAACGCGTATGTACGTGTCGTGCAAAAAGTCAGAAGGGCCATGCTTAACTGGGCCAAATTGTTAAGGCCAAACCTCCTAATTTGGGACTACCACCCCCTTGGTTTGCAATTTTCTCAATTTCTTCTTATTATTTTCTTTTAATTATTCTTTTAATCAATTTAATATTTTTCATAAATTATAAAATACAATAAAAATCAGAAAAAAAGGAAAATACCATAAATAATTTTAATCTTTAATACTTTTTATAAATAAATTTGCATGTAAATTAATTAGTTTAAATTAGGGTTTCAATTTTAATTCTTTTAATAACAAAAATCTAAAAAATGTAAAAATAGGTTTAATTAATGTTTTATTCCTTTTTAATTTTCTTTTTCACCATAATATTATTTATTTTATTTATTTTTATAATTAAATGTATGTATAAAAATTAGGTTTAATTTAGGTTAAATTTTAACGTTTTCTTAATAAATTAAAATAAAATAGAACTAGGGTTAGCGTCTAATTGTAATTAATTTTTTCTATTAAAACTTAAAATACATAAAATACCAAAAAACAAAAACAATTTCTTTTCTTAAATTAATTAATTCAAGTAATTTTAATATTTGGCAAAAAGGGTCCAACGCCCTCGTTTCGTTTAATTCTCGTTAATTCGCGCATTTATTTTATTTCATTTAAATAATTATGTACCCCTCCCGAAGCCTTGTAATTACTTCTCGCACTTTTACTTTCTTTATTTTCTGTCAAATCGGGTCCTGGTTAATTTTGGCGATGTGGACCCGCGCCATTTGTAATAGCTTAGATTTACTTTTCCCGCAAAACTTTTAACTGTTAAACAAAGCATGCAAGAATGAATGGCCATAATAAAAACAAGCGTAGAACACCAATAACATGACAAGACAAATACAAATGAAAACGACACACGAATCGCACACACCACCCCTAGGGTACGCCTCACTGTTGCCTTGCCTCGAAAGGTGATCGTCGAGTAGAGGATATCTTAGTAAGTCCTCATGATCCGGGAACCTGGCATGAGGGTAGCTTCTAAGGTGTCTTCCTATTGCTCTGGTGATCACCATGTCCCGAACCTCGAATTGACCCGAACACTTCCAACGGTGGTGCTACCTACCTCTCAATGGTGGGATGGCACTACTTTAAAGGACATTTACACAGACAAACTCCTTAGGGTAGGTAGGTTCTCGTGGATACTTGCTCTAATTTCAAAACAAAATTCAAAATACTTTTCACACCAACACGTTTTCAAAAGCCTTCGAAAGCAAATTTTCAAACACTCTTGAGGACCGATACAAGAGTCGAACTGAAATTTTCAAAGAAACTTTTTAAAACCCACAGTTGAAAAGCAAACAAACTATTTTGAAAACACAATGAGCAAGTATCTAAGAGCCCATGGATAACCATGGATAGAAAGGGTGCTAACACCTTCCCTTTCTATAATCTACCTCCCGAACCGAGAGCAATCTCTTTAAGGAATTTTTCTGTGCTTTTGTCCTTTCCATTTGGAGAAAATAAAAGACGGTGGCGACTTTTGCTTCCGCGACATTTCGCAAACCAGCGTTAAATAGTCAATTCCAGATCCACCGATCACAGGTATGTTTAT
The DNA here is from genome assembly GCA_948472305.1 of Vicia faba. Lineage (NCBI taxonomy): Eukaryota > Viridiplantae > Streptophyta > Magnoliopsida > Fabales > Fabaceae > Vicia > Vicia faba. Next base: position 1,306,790,331 of record OX451740.1, on the reverse strand, counting down.
CAATAATTATACTTGCTTAAGGGGAAAGAAATAGTTTTTTTATTAGTACGTTTGTGAGGGTCTCGCAACCCTTTTCCTACGTATCCATTGAAGGAATCAGAACATCATAGTTCCTCTAGAAAATGTTGGTTTGTTGGTGTTTTTTAGTGGCCGACATTAACACACGCATTCTAGAAATAGGCACGGCCTGTATCGCGGAAGAACAAAGATAAAATGCCCTTCGGGGGGAGTTTTGATTTGTTGAGTGTTTTGTGAGTTTTAAAATGAGTTCAAGTAATTATTAAGTGTTTTTGGAATTTTGATTTGTGAATGATAAGTTTTAATTACAAAAGAAGAAAAAGGTTAAGAGGGAGACTAAGAAATCTTAATGTTGTCATGCATGGGTTCAATCCTAAGTTCTAGTTAGTTCACATCCTAAAGAAGAGGAAACTATCATCCTAAGGGAGCATGTTATAAGTAAAAGGAAATGGTGTTTATGAAGAGTGATTGTGCATGGTGATCATAGCAAAAGTGACGACAAGATGAGTAGTATCATGGAAGGCATAAATGGAATGCTCGGTGTATGTGGATTGAATCAGATTATGATTAACCAAGGGGTGTACTTGATTAATCTCGTGAGAGTAGGTGCTCCAACCCTCAATTATGAGACTTTTTGTGCATGGAAACACTTGGTATATGGACCAAAGTGCTGGATTAGGGTTATGGTTAACCAAGGGAAAAACTTGATTAACCTCGTGAGAATGGCCATTCACAAACTCAACTATGATACCCTTTAAGAAGATGCCTTATATGTAAACCAAGGGGAGAGAAGTTACTTAAATGGATAAGATAAAATCCCATACAAGGTGGCTATATGCATGCTCCTAAAAAAGTGGGACTAGCGTGACACTAGTATTCTAAACGACCAATTGAAACAATCGATCAAATAGTTATCGCTGTAAAAAAGCCTATGACCAAACTATGAAATGTGTGCGAGTGTGCATTTGTAAGTGGATACCTGCTCATTGGTGATGAGCCCAAGAGGAGGCTAAGTGTTCTAACTTGGATAAAATATGAATAATTAGCAATTTAAACATACAGAGAAAAATAGCAAAAGAACAAAATTCTAAATTATTACAAACCATATGGGGATGGGGTACAAGTTTGATGAATAGGGATAGATCAGATCGAAGGTTCGATTAAAAATCTAGTTAAACAAGCAATACAACCAAATCGAAAATTAATCAACAAACTAAATAAATTATCTATAAAATTAACTATTCTAAATGATTAATCATGTTAAATAAAATAAAGTTTTAGTTTAATAAGTTATTAAAAAGAAAAGTAATCAAATTTTTGTATTTTTTATATTAAAGAAAATATTAAAAGAAAATTAATAAACTAATTCTAAATATATATTTTTATGATTTTTATCAAGTAAAATAAAAGAAGATAATGTTTTTATGTGATTTTTATGAAAATAAACTAGTAATACCTAATTCAAAACTATTCTAATATTTTTGCGATTTTTATTAAGTAAGGAAATAATCAATTAAACTAAAATAAGTAAATTTACAAAGTTACTAATTTGACTCTAAGACTACACTAATTAAGAAAACCGTAAAGTTTAAGAAAATTGTAATTAAACTAAACAAGGTAAAGGGTGTAAAACAGGATGTAGGGGGAGTATGTTGAATTTACGAATGGGCTTGTTGTGAAAGGCCCAAGTTTGTTATAAATACTTTAAATTAAGATGAATAAAACAATAAAAAAAATGGTGTACCTGGGCCGAACCGGGTCAACCCAAGGCCCACCCCTTCTTCAAACTCTCAAACGGGTTTGTAAAACCCTAAACGAACAAAACAGAACTTGCCCTCATCTTCCTCACAACCTTCGCCTTCTCTCCCTCAATTTCAACTTTGTTCTACTCTTATCTCATCTCAAAATCTCCTCTCACTCTCTCGTGATCTAGGAACCGAATCAACCTTAGTCTCTCTCTCACAATCGCTGTCCTCACTTCTTCTCTCTTCATGCTTCATCGGCTTCTGAAGCGCACACCTCTCTCTGCTCGAATCTCTCCCGCTTCCGACTTAGCATCAAAAAATCAAAATCAACTAGATATCACAACTAAAACCTAATCCATCCTCGTCCATGTGAAAAACCATACGCCCCAATCATACAAAAATTCACGGTATTACAATGTTACATGGAGATTACCAGTTCAAACACAAACAAAAAATGAATGAGGAAAGAAAAATCAATCGAAAAAGGTCTAGGTACGAGGCTTACCTGTTCTCTGCTTTAGTTTTCTCTATTCTTTTTCTTCTCATCATGTTGGGCTCGTTGTTGCGTTTGATTTTCTTTTGTTGAGCATATGGTTGAGTCATTGAATGTTATTATGTTACTGAGGCATCGTTATTGTTGCAATTTTATCGATTTGAAATTTTGTAAGGTGGGTATCATGTTACGGTATGGGGTTCAGATTGAAAGAGTGGTTTAGATGAGTGTTGATTTGTAATTGAAGAGTGGTGATATGGCCTGTTGGTGAGTTTAGGGTATGGCTATAGGTTGTGTGAAGGGTTGTTCTGCAGGTTGTATGAAGGGTTGTAGTTGGAGTGAATGGAAGTTGTTGAAGAATTTTAGGAAAATGATGTTAATGGGGTTCTGTTGTGTTTGTATGAGCAGGGAGGTTTCTGTATGTCAAAACACCTGTGTGTTTTAACAAAAAATTTTAGAAATATTTTTCTTTATGTTTCTGTTACCATCCTCTTTTTCTCTACTTTGAAACTGTTTTTATAGATGAAAATCAACTGTGATTTGGGAGGGAACTCTAGATTGTTTGAACTATTTTGGTATGCTGGTTCCAAGTTTTTTAGATGCAAGTTCTGTTTTCACTATTTTTATGCGATACTGCAGCAGGTGGGAATGATGCCTAGGGATGGTTTTGGACAGATTGATGTTGTTTTTGCAGGTTTGGGATAGGGTCTGTACAGGCTGTTTGTGCATGTACTTTTGTACTATTTTAGTTAGGTGACATCTTTCTAAACCTATTCTTTCCCTCTTTGTCTCTCTATGATGTAGAACTGCTCCTCTTTTCTCAAAACTCTGAAGGGTTTGTACTTTAGGAAAATGATGATACAATAGGGCTTTGGGCATGTGCTAACTTGCTGTTGGCTGTTTCATATTTGCTTGTTTTGAGCTGCTTTGGTTTTGATTGGTCATGGCTGTTTAGCAATTTGCTGTTGTGCTTGTTGGTTGTTGTGTCGCTACTGTTTGCTTGTTTTTCTCGCAGCTACTGTTTGTATATTTGCTGCTTGGTTTGTCAGTATTTCTACAAGTCTTCCTTTTGCTGTTTTAGTTTTTTCTTGCAGCTACTGCCTACTGTTTTGTATTTTTCTTGCAGCCAATGCCTGCTGTTGCTAGAATTTAGCAGTTTTGTCTTTGCTGTTTTGGTAGTTTGTGCTTTGCTTTTGCAGTAAGAAAATGTTTGCAAATTTCTTTTCCTTTTGTGAACGAAAAACCCAAACCTTTTTCTGATTTGCAAAATAGGAGAAGATAGCCCCTGATTGAATCAATCCCTTTTAATTTCTAATTCCAAATACAAACCCTAATGATGAAATGCAAATTTTCTTTTAACAATTAGTTCTTGTTTGGAATTCTATTCACATATTGATGTTTGCTAATTTTCCCCTCTTTCTTGTTTCATGAGCATGAAGATTGGGTGGCAAAAGCATGGGTTAAAGGTGAAGAAAAAGTCATGGCAAGGAGTAAGGATGCGTTGCTTGAAGATGAAGCAAAGAAACTTGAAGAACAAATATTTCTTTCTTTTTTGTAAACAAAATATTTGTAACTTGAATTTCAAATTGTAACTTCCCTTGTAAATTGCCCACAAATATGAAACTTGAATGATATTTCTTTGAACTTTATGAATGATGAACTTTTTGTATGGAAATTGGATAAGTCTTAGACTTTGGTTAAAACTTGAATAACATTTGAATCTCAAATTGTGATTGAAATTCCTTCTTGAATGGTTTGAATGATATATCTTGCCTTTGTAACTTGAACTTCAAGAAATCACAGATGACTTTGTAACTTGTATTTCAAGTAAACCATATGTCTTGTCTTCTAACCTCACTCTTCATATCGTTTCCAAATCAAACTTGAATTCTCAATGAGAACCTTAACCTTGATATCAAAACCACAAGTGACTTGTAACTAAAGTAACAAAAACATGCCTTGATTATCATACGAGTTCACAACATCATCTCTTGTTCCATGGCCCAAATACGTGCAATATTAGTCACAAACCCTTGATCATAAATTTTAATTATTTAACAGGATCAAATATAATGATGCGCATTGATGAAGAAAGATCTCGAAGTGTTGAAGATAATCGAAACCCTAATCTAGGACTTTAAAGAATATCCTCGTGACTTGATGAAGAAGGAAACCCATGATACCTCAGAACTTCATTCCATAATCCACTGCTCAAGAACCAAATGAAATTGCCCTTAACTTGATGAGGAAACTTCAAAACAAAATTAAACATAAGAACGACACAACCATAATGCTTTAAACCAAAGTGTATGATTCTCTGAGATGTATGATATGTAAACGACTTAGTGAACATGATGCAAATGGGATGCACAGTCTAAGCCAGAGAAAAGTAAAAGGTAGGGCAAATTTGGGGTACGACACATACGCCTTGGAAACTTTGTCAGCCATGTTCAAAGTAACTTGGCCTAATCACGAACCATGCATGCCGATCAGACATTTCGAAGAACCTACACATTGTCTCGCAGGTGAAGAAGAGCCAGATAACAAACCTTGGTTCTACAACATCAAGAGATATATAGAGAAACAAGAATATCTATAAAAAGCCTCAATAATAGAAAAATGCACTTTATGAAAGCTAGCTACGAAGTTCTTCTTGAATGGGGATGTACTGTACAAAAGAAACTACAATATGGTTCTACTCAAGTGCGTGGAAAAACTCGAAGCAGATACGCTCATGAAAGAGATCCACAAAGGAACCTTCGAGACTCATACAAATGGACATGCCATGGATAGAAAAATCTTAAGAGTAGGTTATTATTGGTTGACGATGAAAGCTTATTGTTACCATTATATGAAGACATCTAACAAGTGCCAAATATATGCTGACAAGGTGCACGTACCACCAACTCCTATGAATTTCCTAAGTTCACCATGGCCATTCTCGATGTGGGGATTTTATATGATAGGAATGATCGAACCGAAGGCTTCTAATGGGCACTGATTCATACTAGTCTCCATTGATTATTTCACCAAGTGGGTAGAAGGCGTGTCTTATGAAAATGTCATGAGGCAAGTGGTTACTTGATTTATAAAAAAAAATCATATGCCGGTATGGGGTCCCTAGCGGAATTATCACAAACAATGGGTCCAACTTGAAAAACAAAATGATGAAGGAGTTATGTGATGATTTCAAGATCGAGTATCATAATTCGTCACCTTACCGACTCAAGATTGTAGCGGTGAAAATCGGAGATCAAGCTATTAATTAACTTGACTCACAAAATCAAGAGTCGCCACCGCGCTTTATTATTCCCAAGGGGAAAGGGAAAAGAGCGAAATAAAACCCTAAAACATGCAATGTGAAATAATACTTAAAAGTAAAAAATACAATGCGTTTTTGAAAGAGATCGAGAGTTCGGGGGTTGGTTATGCAATGGGAAGGTATTAGCACCCAATGCATCTGCGGTACTCCGCAGGAACCTTTTGAAATATATGTTTTTTGGTTTAAAATTGTTTGTTATATACAAGGGTGTATTTATCTACAAATATGTTTGCTTAAGGGGAAAGAAAATAGTTTTTATTATTGCGTTCGTGAGGGTTTCGCGACCCTATGTCTACGTATCCAATGAAGGAATCAAAACACCGTAGTTCCTCTAGAAAAAGGTTGATTTGTTTGTATTTTTTAGTGGGCTACATTAACGCACTCATTCTAGCAATAGGCACGACCGGTATCGCGGTAGAACATAGTTAACATGCCCTTGGGGGGAGTTTTGATTTGTTGAGTGTTTTGCATGTTTTAAAGTATGTTCAAGTAATGATTAAAGAGTGTTTTTGATTTTTTTGGTTTGTTTATTTGTTGGTTTTATCTTGCCTAATTACTAGCATTTGTACAAAGTAAATAAAAATGAAGAAAGATAAAAACCTACGCTATTACAAACATATCAAAAAGCATAATAAATATGAAGGAAAAGAAAAAAAGTAAGAAAACTGAGTGTATTTCGACCCATGCAGGAGTAGCTTTCGATTGGCATTTTGTTGGCCTCCTTCGATTGGGGCTGGCAGCAACAAAGTTATGTCCTTCGATTGGGCAAAGGCAGCAACAAGTTGTATCCTTCGACTGGGAGTTCGCACCAGTGAGGTTCTGTCTTTCGATTGGCCTGGAAGTCAGTGCATGGCGAAGTCTACCTTGTTGCCTTCTTCGACTGGAGGTTGACAGCAGTGAGGGAATGCCTTTTGATTGGACATGGTTTGTCTCCTGATTGTCTCTTTCGTTCGACCTGGAGAAAAGGGGTAGAAGCCATAAGCTTCGTTTCCTATTTCTTGTTTCCTGTATCTTTCATTTCAAACATTAAATGGCAACATGGCCTGAGGCCATGCTAGTAACAGTTTAACAATTAAAGGAAAACGAAAGGGTTAACTTTTAAAACATGTTAACAGGATGGAAACGAAAAGAAATTGTATTTACATGTTATGAAACGAAAATTTCAAAGTGTTATGTACATGCTGGAAACGAACAAAAGTATTATTTACATGTTATGCTGGAAATGAAAAGTTCAAGGGTAAGAGTGACTTACCTGGCTTCAGGCTAGAACGTGTGCTGGGCCTTGAGTGGTGGCCCTGGATGCTGGATTCGAAAGAGGATAACAAGCGTGAGGTCCTTCCTGCTGGATTCAAATGGTAACAAGGTACAGGGGGTTCTGGGTTTGTTCGAAGGGTTGTCACAGAAGGTTATCTTTCTGAGTTTGAACAAAACAACTATGTATGGGGTGTTCTTCAGAATCGAAGGAGACTGAAGTGTGTGGGATTCTGTTTGTTCTCACAAGTATTGAAGGGACTTGAGAGATTTTTGTGTTTGGGAAAATCTGGGAGGTTTGAGAGAATTTTCTGATGATTCATTCGAATGGCCCCCAAGATCCCCTTTGGATTTTTGTGATTTTCTACAGTGTTATGAATCTTTGATAATTTTTCTGGGTTGGAGAAAATTGGGGAGAGATTCTTCTGGCCCAAAGTCCTCTCTTTCCTCTGTTGTGAAGCCTCTTTATTTATAGGCGAGTTTGATATGGTTTTGGATGGAAAACAAAATAATTTGAACAGTTTGGGAATGCTGTTTCGATCCTTTCTCCTACGCAGCTCTTGTGCACTCCTTTTTGGGCAAGTACAGGACTGTTGTAGCAGGCTCAGCAGTGTTTTGGAGCGTAGTGGAAGGTTGGTTCAGGACTGTTGTAGCAGGCTCAGTAGTGTTTGTTGCATGGCAGTACAGTGGTCCAACTTGTGAATTGAAGGAGACTGTATTGCCCATCGAAGCTTGTGACTGAAGGGAGACTGTATTTCCCATCGAAGCTTGTGACTGAAGGGAGATTGTATTACCCATCGAAGCTTATGAATCAAAACAGACATATTGCCCAATCGAAGGCTGTTGATCGAAAGAAGCAATGTTGCCTAATCGAAGGCTGTGGATCGAAAGAAGCAATGTTGCCCAATCGAAACATGTTTGCAGGCAGTAAACTTGTCCAGATCGAAGTAGGCTTGCAGGCAGCAAATTTGTCCAAATCGAAGCAGGCTTGCAGGCAGCACTTGTCCAAATTCGAAATAGGCTTGCAGGCAGCACTTGTCCAAATTCGAAATAGGCTTGCAGGCAGCACTTGTCTAATCAAAGCAGACTAAATCGAAGGAGACCTGTCAACACATGAAATCAAAGAAACAAAAACACACATTTAGTTCTTGATTAGAAGTTAGTGATACATAAGCAAAAAATGTTCAAAACACTTGACAATTTCTGCATAATCAATGCTCAAAGGTGAGAGGTTAAAACCAATTGTATTTAGTGACCTTGACCTTTGTATAAAAATACAAAAATGCAAATGGGATCTTAGGTCAAAAATTGGGGTACAACAGCTGCCCCTATTTAAGTTTCTTCTATCTGGAGATATGAAGATTGGGATCTTCATTTCGACGAGATTGAAGGGACTTAAATATAGAATACACAATTTTTGGCCTTAAGATACCACAATTATGTTTATGATATGATATGAATGCAATGCTCTGAATTTTATGGGGAATGACGCCATATGAGACAAACTATGCTGGAGAAACCAAGCACATTATACAGTAATCCCACAGGGGAAGAGGTGATAACTCCACTGGGGAAACAGAGTCATAGACTTCAAATGAGAGACTCTTGAATGATTTACATCAGTGTTGAGACTGGAAAAGAAATGATTTACATCATCATGGAGACTGGAAAACAAAATGATTGACATCAGTACTGAGACTGGAGAAGAAATGATTTACATCAGCACTGAGGCTGGAAAACAAAATGATTGACATCAGCGCTAAGGCTGGAAAATGATTGACTTCAGTGTTGTGACTGGAGATAAACATCTATGACTTCTGAATTTCACCAAGAACGGTAACACAATTCTTTCCTTAACCAAGATATCGCTTGAAAAGGATAAAATGCAAACTTCCCCACGAGACTTTTCCGAAGGGATGCCATTTGCTGAGTAGACATTATTGTTGGGGATACACAAGCTGCTCAAATAAAGAGGCCGCCACTTACTGTCTTCCAAAAATACTATGACATACAAGCTGCTCAAATAAAGAAGCTGCCACTTGCTGTCTTCAAAGAATATTAAAGCACACAAGCTGCTCATGAAGAGTCCGCCACTTGTTGCCAATAACCCACAAGCTGCTCATAAAGAGACCGCCACTTGCTGTTTTCAAAGAATATCAAAGCACACAAGCTGCTCATGAAGAGTTCGCCACTTGTTGCCAATAACCCACAAGCTGCTCATAAAGAAGCTGCCACTTGCTGTCTTCAAAGAATATTAAAGCACACAAGCTGCTCATAAAGAAGCTGCCACTTGCTGCTTATAACCCACAAGCTGCTCATAAAGAAGCTGCCACTTGCTGTCTTCAAAGAATATTAAAGCACACAAGCTGCTCATAAAGAAGCTGCCACTTGCTGCTTATAACCCACAAGCTGCTCATAAAGAAGCTGCCACTTGCTGTCTTCAAAGAATATTAAAGCACACAAGCTGCTCATAAAGAAGCTGCCACTTGCTGCTTATAACCCACAAGCTGCTCATAAAGAAGCTGCCACTTGCTGTCTTTAAATAATATTAAAGCACACAAGCTGCTCATGAAGAGTCCGCCACTTGTTGCTTTCCAAAAGTATCACCAAAATATCGTGAAGATATTGCTGGAGGTGAGAATCAATAATTTCATCTGGGATGGACAAACTGCTCATGAAGAGACCGCCATTTGTCATAACATGAAGAAATTCAAAAATAATCAAACTGCTCAAATAAAGAGTCATTCGCTTGTTGTCACGTCGATATTCCAGAAGAAGGTTATGATAACACTACTAGGGAGTAGAGTTCATCTTCAATGGGGAACCATGAATAAATCCTTCCTGAGGAGACCAGGTATTTATATTGCAAAATAAATGCACTCTCCATCTAGGTTTCACAGCCTAGAGATATCCACAGGGTATCGTTCACAAGAGACAAAGCTCAATCTAGGAATGAACTGGAGAGAAAACAGTCAAACAAGACTCCACCCAATGAGGAAACAACTCAAATGGGGATTTATCCTATCCAGATATGGAAAAGGAAGGCTAAAGCAAGAATCTTCCACGAGAGTTAACTCAGTGGGGAATTAGAAAGGAGGTGCACTTTATGCTTAAGTTGACACTCTATTTGGAAAGATCAAATACGCTATTTGAATAGACATAACCAAGGTATACGAACTCAAAGACATCAACAAATACAAATGTGCATGCATGATGCAAGTGTGAATGAATAAATGAATGTCATGTGTATGCTGACAAAACAGATAGAGGAGATAGACAGGAGATGATAAGACATCACAGTACAACCCGACACTCGGCTAATCTCAAAAAGATGGGAACACTACTGGAGATAAAATCAAAAGCCATCATTGGAGCAAAGTCCTTTTACAAGGCTTAAATCTCTTTGGAGAGGAAGATATTTTCAGGTAGAAAACCCAAAGTCCAGTCTTCTATCGCAAACAATCCATTGAAAGGATAACAACACAAACAATGTTTCAGTTGGAAAAAGTCATGCTTAGCTGGAGATACTGGGAACACCACCCTCTGATAATGTGTGCAAAACATATCTTGACAAATCTGGATTGCCCCTGGGACTAATTTTGGATGCCCCAAGTTTACTGCTGATAAGCTGCATGTTACACAACAATTCTTGCGAATAACTTCACTTCTAAAATGCCCCAAGCTATATGGTTGATGAGGAGGAATCGTCTCAAGAGGATTTTACAAAAGACCTGGCATTCACCCTGCTATGGTGTCTTCAAACTCTTAGAGAGATTCATCAAATCTCGACGTGATTGCCCCGGATTGACTGTAGTTGGCACAACAAAGTCTTCAAATTTTTCCCCAAAAGAGTAAACAAGTTGGGAAAGCATTAACTAGGAGAAGCAACATGTTCGTGCTTAAGGTCTTCATGTGACATGCCCCTGGATATGATTTTTCCCTTGAAATGATTCGCCAATTAATCAACATAGTTTCAGGCCTTAAAAGAATAAACTCATCACCAGTGCTTATATGTGAGCTTCCTTGATATCAAACAAATGTTTTGCAGTTAGAAAAAGTTTATTATGAGAATGAAAATTCTAATGCAACAATCATGTAAGTCTTGAAGATTTTGAAAAGATATCGCAAAAATTTTGCGAATTAGAGCACCATTTATTTTTGTATAGGAAAAACATATGATACCAACACAACTATTTAGAACATTCATGGGAGTCAGGAACACTATCTCATTGAAGTATGCTTTCAAAATAATCTTGCTTCAATTAGGACTTTTGAAGGTTGTAACGTGGCTTAGTTCACGGTTTTTAGAAAAAAGATTTTAAGGCTCAAAATTTATAGGTGCCCACCCCCTTCATGATGTTCTCCAACCCTATGTTCAGTTAATTCAACATGAGTGTTCATCTCTCAAAAGGACTTTGTGACGGTTAAGGAAACGACGAGGCTTTCGGAGTAGAAACCACCCTTATGTCTTCGTGTTTGTAGTCACCAATTTGTTCTTTGCTGAGGACTTTTTTTGTAGTCCTTTCTTTGAAATTTTTAGTTTCCCTAAATTTTGCCTGAACTAACTCTTTTGAATTGATAGTCCAGCGGGATGCCTTAATTTTTGCCTAAGTCGCTTGTTTTCAAGTTTTCGACTTAGCAGACTTTTTTTCTTTTTTTTCTTCTTGATTTTTGAATTTTTGAACAAAATGTGTGACATTAGCTTGTCTTTACTTGTTGAGAAGATTGTGACTTCCTCGTTTCTTGATGAATGAGGGATAACATTGTAGTTCCACATCTTCTAGATTATACATGAAGGATAGCCCTCGTAGTTTCTCTTCAGAAATATCTTCCTTATGAATTTTGAACACTCAATCAGATTAACTGAAAACTACCCTGCCCCAGGTTAAAATTTGAGGGTTTTTTCATATAGAAAAGAAACTCCTACTTCAAGGCTCAAAAGGGGTTAGCAAGGGATTATCTTCCTTATGTCTCCGGTGTTTAGGGATTTGAAACAATGCTTGTACATCGTCAGCAAGATTTTATTCAAAAGCAAACAACCAGAGATTTTGTGTTTTTTAGATCATCATCCTCCCTTCAATCTCTGCCTAGGCAAGAGAATGGGCAAAAAGTTGGTATCATAATGCAAAAAGAAATTTAAAGTTTTGAAAACAAATATGAATTTCTTCAAGACAAACATACTCATTGTATTAAGATAATCATTCAGATGGAAACAAGTTCTTACATGCAAACAATGTTTTGATAAACAAGGAAAATTGCAAAAAGCAAGAATAAGTTAATAATCCGGGAAGGCTTTCCATCTGGACTTGAATTACTGAAAACATCCTTCAAAACTCAAAGTCACCCTCAATGGTGTTTACTCTTCGGCGCATGCTTGATTTGAACTTCAAAACCAACGTCCATGAATGATAATTAGTGAATACTTTTATCATCGCTTCCTTCTTCTTAGAAGGATTGACTTGGGCAGCAACCAAAATTTCAACCAAACCAGTTAAGTGCTCCACACTAGCTTTCAAATTAGTCAACTCTCTGTGGAGTTTAGAAATCTCTTGCTTGATATTCTCCATTGTTCCCTTAGCGTGAGTGTCGTACTGGTGAGACCAAAGGAAAAATAAGACTTGGAGAAAGACCTTTGAAAGTGAAACAAAAAAATGTAGAATGATGCATGATATGCAAAAGAGAGTTTTTGTTTGACTTTCAAGGAACTCAAGATATTAAGTTGTAAACATCAAAGTATGAAGATAGAAGATTAATTTTAAATTGGATCAAAGCGTTGATCAAGTTATCATCAAGATCAATCATCCATTTTGGTGGATTAGGGTTTTCACCCTATCAACACCCAAGATCCATTGAGCTTGACGAAACTTGTGATGTTTACAAAGAAAGACCTCCAAATTCCTTGAAAATCAAGTGAAAAAGTGTTTCATGGATGCATGAAGGCATGGATATGCGACAACCACAAGAAAGGTCAAAAATAAAGTTGAAAGGTTCAACATCACGAGCATGGAGTCAAAGGTAAAGAACATCCCCAAGGTATGTACTAATGGTTTAATCACACCTGCAAGACAAGGTTCTAAGAGTTCTCAGAGTCTACATTCCTCCTTCGGATATTACCAACGTCTTGATTACTCAATAATTAGCAATATTCTCAAGAGAAACTCATCCGAGCGTAGCATCGCGTAACAATTACTTCCGGATTACTCCGTTATAATCTCCGCGCTACACCTAAAAGGCCAAGGTGGGTTAAGGGTTCTACGGTTCTCATCTTCTCTGGCTCCCAGGTCGAAAATAATAATGTCTTCCCAATTACTCGGTAAACAAATATTACGTTCAAAAGGGCCTTCCACTGAGTGGGGGATCTCACGCCTCCTTCTTCGGGATTACTCCCTCAAATAACATGACTATACCTCCCGTCCTATTCCTAAGTGTAACTTAGTCCGGGTATAGGACTTATCCTTTGTAAATGCCCAAATAACCACAATATATACAATTAATCAAACAAACAAGTAATAATAACAAAAAACAAATATGACAAATTAGGCTTAACCCACTTAGGGATGGACCAGCAAGAGGTCAATCTTCCCCAGCAGAGTCACCAATTCTGTAGCGGTGAAAATCGAAGATCAAGCTATTAATTAACTTGTCTCACAAAAGCAAGAGTCGCCACCGCGCTTTATTATTCCCAAGGGGAAAGGGAAAAGAGCGAAATAAAATCCTAAAACATGCAATGTGAAATAATACTTAAAAGTAAAAAATACAATGTGTTTTTGAAAGAGATCGAGAGTTCGGGGGTTGGTTATGCAATGGGAAGGTATTAGCACCCAATGCATCTGCGGTACTCCGCAGGAACCTTTTGAAATATCTTTTGGTTTAAAATTGTTTGTTATATACAAGGGTGTATTTATCTACAAATATATTTGCTTAAGGGGAAATAAAAGAGTTTTTATTATTGCGTTCGTGAGGGTTTCGTGACCCTTTGCCTACGTATCCAATGAAGGAATCAAAACACCGTAGTTCCTCTAGAAAAAGGTTGATTTGTTTGTATTTTTTAGTGGACTACATTAACGCACTCATTCTAGCAATAGGCACGGCCAGTATCGCGGTAGAACGGAGTTAACATGCCCTTGGGGGGGAGTTTTGATTTGTTGAGTGTTTTGCATGTTTTAAAGTATGTTCAAGTAATGATTAAAGAGTGTTTTTGATTTTTTTGGTTTGTTTATTTGTTGGTTTTATCTTGCCTAATTACTAGCATTTGTACAAAGTAAATAAAAATGCAGAAAGATAAAAACCTACGCTATTACAAACATATCAAAAAGCATAAAAAATATGAAGGAAAAGAAAAAAAAGTAAGAAAACTGAGTGTATTTCGACCCAGGCAGGAGCAGCTTTCGATTGGCATTTTGTTGGCCTCCTTCGATTGGGGCTGGCAACAGCAAAGTTCTGTCCTTTGATTGGGCAGAGGCAACAACAAGTTGTATCCTTCGACTGGGAGTTCGCACCAGTGAGGTTCTGTCTTTCGATTGGCCTGGAAGTCAGTGCATGGCGAAGTCTGCCTTGTTGCCTTCTTCGACTGGAGGTTGACAGCAGTGAGGGAATGCCTTTCGATTGGACATGGTTTGTTTCCTGATTGTCTCTTTCGTTTGACCTGGAGAAAGGGAGTAGAAGCCAGAAGCTTCGTTTCCAATTTCCTATTTCCTGTATCTTTCATTTCAAACATTAAATGGCAACATGGCCTGAGGCCATGCTAGTAACAGTTTAACAATTAAAGAAAAACGAAAGGGTTAACTTTTAAAACATGTTAACAGGATGGAAACGAAAAGAAATTGTATTTACATGTTATGAAACGAAAAGTTCAAAGTGTTATGTACATGCTGGAAACGAACAAAAGTATTATTTACATGTTATGCTGGAAATGAAAAGTTCAAGGGTAAGAGTGACTTACCTGGCTTCAGGCTAGAATGTGTGCTGGGCCTTGAGTGGTGGCCCTGGATGCTGGATTCGAAAGAGGATAACAGGCGTGAGGTCCTTCCTTCTGGATTCGAATGGTAACAAGATACAGGGGGTTCTGGGTTTGTTCGAAGGGTTGTCACAGAAGGTTGTCTTTCTGAGTTTGAACAAAACAACTATATATGGGGTGTTCTTCAGAATCGAAGGAGACTGAAGTGTGTGGGATTCTGTTTGTTCTCACATGTATTGAAGGGACTTGAGAGATTTTTGTGTTTGGGAAAATCTGGGAGGTTTGAGAGAATTTTCTGATGATTCGTTCGACTGGCCCCCAAGATCCTCTTTGGATTTTTGTGATTTTCTACAATGTTATGAATCTTTGAGAATTTTTCTGGGTTGGAGAAAATTGGGGAGAGATTCGTCTGGCCCAAAGTCCTCTCTTTCCTCTGTTGTGAAGCCTCTTTATTTATAAGCGAGTTTGATATGGTTTTGGAGGGAAAACAATAATTTGAACAGTTTGGGAATGCTGTTTCGATCCTTTCTCCTACGCAGCTCTTGTGCACTCCTTTTTGGGCAAGTACAGGACTGTTGTAGCAGGCTCAATAGTGTTTTGGAGCGTAGTGGCAGGTTGGTGCAGGACTGTTGTAGCAGGCTCAGTAGTGTTTGTTGCATGGCAGTATAGTGGTCCAACTTGTGAATCGAAGGAGACTGTATTACCCATCGAACCTTGTGACTGAAGGGAGACTGTATTTCCCATCGAAGCTTGTGACTGAAGGGAGATTGTATTACCCATCGAAGCTTGTGAATCGAAACAGATATATTTCCCAATCGAAGGCTATTGATCGAAAGAAGCAATGTTTCCCAATTGAAGGCTGTGGATCGAAAGAAGCAATGTTGCCCAATCGAAACATGTTTGCAGGCAGTAAACTTGTCCAGATCAAAGTAGGCTTGCAGGCAGCAAATTTGTCCAAATCGAAGCAGGCTTGCAGGCAGCACTTGTCCAAATTCAAAATAGGCTTGCAGGAAGCACTTGTCCAAATTCGAAATAGGCTTGCAGGCAGCACTTGTCTAATCGAAGCAGACTGAATCGAAGGAGACCTGTCAACACATGAAATCAAAGAAACAAAAACACACATTTCGTGCTTGATTTGAAGTTAGTGATACATAAGCAAAAAATGTTCAAAACACTTGACAATTTCTGCATAATCAATGCTCAAAGGTGAGAGGTTAAAACCAACTGTATTTAGTGACCTTGACCTTTGTATAAAAATACAAAAATGCAAATGGGATCTTAGGTCAAAAATTGGGGTACAACAAAGATGAACGAGGCTATTGAAGTTGCCAATAAAAATATCAAGAAGATCATCCAAAAAATGGTGAAGACATATAAAGATTGGAATGAAATTCCCCCCTTCGCGTTACATTGTTACTATACCTCAGTACGTATTTCGAAAGGTGCAACTCCTATCTCTCTTGTTTACGGAATGGAGGTTGTACTCCTTGATGAAGTAGAGATTCCATCACTACAAGTACTCATGGAAACTAAGCTTGAAGAATCAGAATGGGTTCAGACACGGCTTGATCAAATCAATCTCATTGAAGAAAAACACTTAATAGCTTTTTCCCACGATTAGTTGTACCAAAAGAGGATGAAGAAAAAATTCGATAAAAAGGTTCATCCTTGAGTATTCCCAGAAGGAGATCTGCTTCTCAAGAATATTATTCTACCTCGCCTAGATTCATGTGGTAAATGGACACCTAACTATGTAGGTCCATATGTGGTTAAAACAAAATTCTCAAGAGGAGCTCTTATCCTCATAACAATGGATGGAGAAGAACTACCACATCTGCTGAATTCTGATGTAGTAAAAAGTACTATGTATAAAAGGCCCGCTAAGTCGAAAACACGAACGAGAGACTTAGGAAAAAAAGGGGAAGCCCGGTTGATTGAAGACCCTAAAGGGCGATCCAGGCAAAAATTCGGGACATATAAACAAAATCATTATCCCGGTGGATTGAAAATCCAAAAGGGGATCCCGAAAAAAGTTAGGGATTCTATTCAAAAAATGAACAAATAGACTACTGATCCAAGGATTTACCACGTCTACAACTATGAAGGGGAAGAATTAATTCAGTCATTTTTATCATAAGGAAGGAGACTGGAGTTATCAAAGGACATTGTAGAAATAGCAGTATCGACTGTCAGTTTTAATTGCCATTTTTAGTTTTGTTTTATATTTTTGTAATTTACTCTTTCTAAGAATTGCATCTTGTATTCAAGCCTATTCAAAGGTGTAAGAACAATATTTGGTTTTGCAATATTATCTTTGAGTTTCGATGATAACAAATGAGTATGTTTGTGTGAACAATTTTGATGATCAGTGGTTTCAATAAGTTTTAATTCTATTATCGATCATTCTGATGTGTAATTTGTTTAATTCTATCATCCATGCAACTCTTTTTGATTAGCACTTATTGTTACTTCTATTAAATTTTAATGTTTTTCATGAATAATTATCTTTTTGATGATGTCAAAAAGGGGGAGATGAATAATAATTTTGATGAACCTGATGAATCTTAAAAGAAATTATATAAAATGTGCATTTACCGCTAAGGCTTGTTTGATTGTTTGATGATTAACCGAGGAACTCTGAACAAGTTCACTAGGCATTCTAAGACTGGTTAAAATGAAAGAAATCTGTTAAATCTCTTAAATACGGATTGTTTATATAATCGAATATGTATACTCTATGAACATATATTCAAATATAAGATAGACCCAATAATGTTCAGAAGTTGAGAACTTTTTGAAAGTTAAACTCATCTTGATCTTGGTATCATAATGTTCAGAATATGTACACTATCTAAGAAAAATGAAATTTAGAACATAAGAATAAAAAACATAAGCAAATGCTTCCAAGAAGAACTGAGCAAATCAGAAGTGGAAGACTATTCGAAATATCAAGATCTGAATTATTGACATCCAGAGTCAAAACTCTAAAGATCTCAATATTTGATCTATGGGAACCAAGAGGAGGTTTAGTCAAATGGTTCAGAGTCAGGATATTTGATCTTATCAAGTCATTGACTCATGGGGAGTATCATAAAAAGGATAAATATTCCTTACCTTTATATTTTCATTTTCTCTGATTATATGAACAAAATTGCATTATCAAAATACATAGTTTTGTCATCATCAAAAAGGGGGTGATTGTAAGAACAAGATGTGGTTCTGCAATATTATATTTGAGTTTTGATGATAACAAATGAGTATGTTTGTATGAACAATTGTGATACTCTAATGTTTGTTATTGTTAAGTACTTACCAAACAGGTTCTGCTTCTGATGGATGGTGTAATCAAGACATTAGAAGAGAAATAGTTCCACTTTTGCGCTACACAAGTTTTGTTGAACAGTAGTAAGAAACTCCAAAAGGTTCTAAAGTGTAGGCTCTGGTGTTTGTCTAAACAAAAAAGTTAGAAGATCAGAAGACAGAAGTTTCTACTTACGTCAAGCTTCTAAAGATAACTTGTTCTAAGGAAATAGTCAGAAGATCTGAAGACTTAAGTTTCTACTAAAGTCCAGATGCTAAAGACTCAAGTTTCTAAATATAGTGTGTTCAAAAGAAACAAAGTTAGAAGATCTGAAGACAAAGTTTCTACTGAAGTCCAGATGCTAAAAACTTAGTTTCTAAAAGATAACTTGTTTCAAAGAAGACAATCTTAAAAGATCTGAAGACAATGTTTTTACTGAAATCCAGATGCTAAAGACTTGTGTTTCTAATAACAAGGTTCTTAAAAGGATTCTTAAAGAACCAAGTGCTAAAGTTTCTAAAGACATAAGTTCTGAAGATTCTAAATACTTGAAGTTCTAAAGATCCGAGGTTCTATACAGTGGTTTCTCAAGTGCTGAAGACTCTAAAGACATAATTCTTAAGACTATGAAGACTTGAAGCTATTCTAATACAAGGTTATCAAGACCAAGTGCTAAAGACTCTAAAGACGCAGTTCTTAATACTCTGAAGACTTGAAGCTCTTCTGATCCAAGGTTCTCTACAACGGGTTCTCACCCCCAAGTGTTGAAGACTCTAAAGACGCAGTTCTGAAGACTTGAAGTTCTGAAGACCTTATATTATGTTCTCTCTTATAAACTCATGTTCGTAGAAGCCTCTGAAGTGAATAAGGAAATAATATAATGTTAACATGGTACAATAGTACACAGTATGAAAAAGCCTTATTCAACTACCTCCCCACTAGCTTGAATTGTGGAAGAGAAAAGGACGTAGCAATACTATTTGTAACGATTATTTTTCAAATAGCCAATGATTCTATTTTTCTTTTCTATATAAGAAAAATAATTGTATGTTTAAAATGTTGTTTGTTGTCAATGTTAAAATAAAAGCTGTCATTATTGGAACACGACCAAAAAGATATCAACCACTATAACAACAACAAGAACAACTGTTATCAAAATGATTCTTCATTCACGTTGATATTGATTACAATGGAGTAATTGATTCACAATGTGATTAATTTCATATGCTGCACAAAGCTTGCTAAGCTGCAGAAAATAATGAAGATGATCATGAAAGCTCCAGTTATAAATCCACAACATAAATGTTGTGGTCTAAAGTGATCATAGAAGAAAATAGAACGAGGGTTGCTATTCATAATGTTATAAGGTGAATCAAGATGAATAAGTTCTTCTCTTTACTACATCAAGATCAACAATGCTTCCAGAAGCTTATGAAGAAGACTTCAGCAATTCAAGTGATTTGAGCTATTATCCTAGAAGAAGCTACTTGAAGAAAAAAAGACCACACATCAAGCTACAATACAATGTAATATTTGTAGTGTGTATTAGGATCTTATGATGTATGCTTATACTGTATTTACATCCAGCTTGTGTAGAAGCATATTATTGTAAACAAATGTAAATCAAACAGTTGTTTGATGATACCTTGAGAGACAAGATGAAGGTCTGTGCTCAAGAAGATAGTGACTGAATGTCATTATGAAATCCTGGTAGTGGATTCTATTGGGACAATGGTAGTCATATCTCAAAGGGGAATGAGTGAAGGTCAGCCTTGTGAGATCACTGATGGATATTAATGGAAGGAAATCCTGGTAGGAGATTCTGAGGGATCAAATTCTATTAGGTCAATGAATGTTATATCCAGTCTGGATCACTGAAAGTGTCATTGGATGTTAGTCACCGGCGGTTTCTCGTGCGATTGTAATCAGATTGGTTATAGTGGATTAAGTCCTTGAGTTTAAGGCGAAATCACCTTGGTAGAGTGGATTAAGTCCTTAAGTCCTTGAGTTCAAGTGAACCAAGATATATCACGTGTTCTTTACTTTTGCGTATGCTTTAGAGTTTATGTTTTCTTAACTTTATTAGAATAATTACTTAGAAGTAACACTCAAAAGCATTATTCAACGAATAATGCTTAGAAGCGAAAGTTTGTCAAGAAAGAAAAACCCAATTCAAACCTCCCTTCTTGCGTTTTCTTCACACCTTCGAAAGGTATTATCATTAATAAAATAATTCATTTTTCAAATCTTTTTTAAAATGTGTTTTTCTTTTTGCAACTTTTTTTTGCAAAATACAAAGATAACTTCTTGTAAATACTACATCAAAATTATTTTGGGGATTTAACATTTTTCGCATCGCAAAAAAACAGAGTCGCCACTGAAGTCTATTAATCCCTGAAGGAAGGGAAGATATCAAGAGAACCCCAAAGAAATGGATAAGATGGTCTTGCGACTAAGAGAAAGGGTACAAAAGTCGTTTACGTGAGGGGAAGGTATTAGCACCCCACACGTCTGTGGTACTCCACAAGATCCACTTAAGTTTGATCTAATCTAAGGGTGTGTAAAAATATATGTCTAAAGCTTAATGCTAAGAGAGAATGAATGTAAAAGAAAATACGGGGGAAATAATGAATATTTACAATGTTTTTCTCTCCTAGGCCCCGCGACCTAATGCCTACGTATCCCTTTCGAAGAATTAGAGTGTCATAGTTAGACTCACATGTTTCGATTTGTTGTGTGTTTTTTACCTTGAAAAAGGGTTTTAAAAGAAAAGTCAAACGGAAAAATGAAGTTTGAATTGGTTGGTGTTTTTTACCTTGAAAAAGGGGTTTTTGTAGTATTAGAGTATTTTTATGAGTTTAATAGAAAAATAGTTTTAGTTTTAATGCAAATGCAAAAGAGAAAGAGAAAGGTCTAAGGGAAACTAGAAAAGTAAGCCTAGAGTTGTCATGCAAAGTTGATCCTATAGTTGAGGATAAAAGGGAAATATACCTAGTATTGGCATGCATGGTTTGCAACCTAAGGTCTATATAAATTTAATTTCTAAGATTGAATCAAGAAATCCTACGAGAGCATGTAATTGTGAAATAAAAAGCAAACACACACAGATGTTAAGGAGTATCCACTCACTCAAGTAGCACGCGCCTAACCGAAGTACCATGTTACCAAGGAAATATAGGGAGAGGGATCACGCCTAACCATGATAGTGTGCCATCGAGGTAGGACAGGGGATAAGGGGAACCTAACCATGATATTGAGTCATCAAGGCAGGATAAAGGGAGGCTTAACCATGATATGAAGTTATCAAGGCAAGCAAAAATGGGGGATAGGTAGTTCTTAACCATGACAGCACATCATCATGGAAAGAAGAACAAGGGGTGTCGACTCTTAACCAAGATATCATGTTATCTAGGCAAGATAGGAACGAGAGTGAATCGTCATAGGAGACTAAACACCTAACCAAGATATTGCATCATCGATGTAGGAGATAGAAGGCAATAATGAGATCACATCGAAGCGTCAATGTGCATGGAACTCGAGCTAATGACAAAGCGTGGGGATTGGTTATAGATCCCTGTATCCCACTTGACTGACTCGATAATATGAATAGAACGATTCAAAGCATCAATGTATGACATGAGCTACGAATGACCTATGGACTAGAAATTATGGGGTCAGTCGCCGTCCCTTTTCCACTTGCCTTCTTTGAGACTTATCAATAGGGAATGGGAACGGGACGCCTTCATCGAGGTCTTTGGCACAAAAGTAAAAATACATAATGGTAAACAAACAAGCACAAGTAGGAATTGCCTTCTAAAGGTCTTTTAAAGCAGCATTGCCCGCCTAACGCAAGGACTAACAATCATACATCTCTAGTCCTACTTCTCATGGCAAGGAAAGAGATAAATGATACAAGAGATAAAATAAAACATAAGAGAATACCAATCAAACACAAGTTCGTCAATTTTTAGACGAAAGTAAAGAAACCTGAATACTTAATGCAAGCTTCACCAAGCAACAGAGAAACAGTCAGACACAACATCCAATATTAGAATCAAAGTCGCAAATGCGAAAATAAATCGCATACGAAAATTCCATCGCATCAAATCAAAGTCCCTACACAAGATAAGTCTATACAATAAGACAATGATCCAAATGTCCCGCATCGCATGATGAAGCCTTCAAAAACTTGCGCAAGTCAAAAACGGGTTAGCAAATAACAACGCAACATCAAGTATCGAATTATAACTTAATGGTAACGGTGAAATGCAAAGGAGAAAATGCGAATAAGCAATGGAAGGCAATAATCAAAACCCGGACAACACTACGCATACAACATGAAAGCATCCGAAAATTTCCCAGAAAATGGTATAGTTTAACAACAACGGTCTATAAACACCAAAACATGTTAAAGCAAGCCTTAAAAACTATTTAATTCATGCATTTACACCTATATACCAAATCCGGGAGGCAACGCATGCAAACTTGGAATTAATCATAGAAAATGCATCGAACTGGGAAAAACTCATCCTCAACATTCATGGCATGTTTAGATATGTACTGTTGTATCCTAAATTTCTCCCCTAACTTTTTCAGTCACACTTTCATACTATATTTGGTCATCTGGTCACAATCATTAATAAATAGCTTCATTCATCACATTTGCATCCTATCTTTAAGTTTTCTCTTGTGTTATTGACTAACTTCTAATCAAAATACAAAAAATATTTGTCTTTGCCTTTGCATATTTGTGTTTTGTAGGTACCGAGTTGAAGCATATGGCAAATAAGGTTTTCCGATATTATTTCCCTAAAATCTCTATTTGCAAAGAAAAAGAATTAAATTTTTTTAATTTTTTTCATTGTACAATCGATTGCTCCTAGAGTGAAATCGATTGCACAAAGTTCATTTTGCACCATTTTTGAAAAAATACACTGTGCAAATCGATTTACATTGTAGTTCAATCAATTGCACAACGTGAAAATTTGAAAAAAGTCAGCAGTTTCAAGCTTGTCAAAATTTGGCTCCAATTTTCCTCTAATTTTTGAAAGAATTATCATTAATTCAAATTTTGGCTCCAAGAATCAATTACCAATTACCACTAATCCCAATCCTAAACTCTATAGATAGAGCTCTCATTTCATTCAAATTTCAAGCTTTTGATAGCCAAAATCACTTTGCTAAAAAATCTCTCAATTCTCTCTATCTACCAAATTCACTCAAAGCTCCATTTTCAAGAAAAGTTAGTAAGCTTTGCATTGAAGCTTACTAATATTTGAGCTAAACCTTCATCCAAACACTTTTTCTTCATCATTTCTCAATATCCAAGATCGGCAATTGATTCTTGTGGTTGAATTGAAGAAAATTCTTGAAGTTGTGTTGATAATTTTCTAGATCTACCTTTGGTAAGTTGGATAATTCATCTTTCACAATGTGATCTCTTGGTGATCTTTGGGATTGATTCATTGAGCATTGTTTTGTGGTTCCATTGGTGCTATTTTTCATAATTTGATGGAATTTTAGTGCTCAATTGAATCCATGATCATAAGGTGTTTGATGGAAAGTTTGAACAAGAATTTGGCCTTTTAAAATGATGTTTTGCTGTCTGTAAGAGCGTACAATCGATTGCTGTAACAGTGCAATCGATTGCACTAAGTGAAATTTCTCTCAAATTTTTGAAAACTTCACTGTGCAAATCGATTTACACAGTAGTGAAATCGATTTGCACAGAGACAAAATGCATTTTTTGCCTTGTTTTGGGGCATCTTTGATCCAAAATGCTTTTTCTACTCACTCCTTTTGATTGTTGGTTTGGATTGCAATTTTAAATGTCCAATTTCTCTTTAAATTCAATGGACTTTGTGATGTAGATGAAGTTGGATAAATGTTCATCAATTCAAATCTACCTAAGAGTGAATTATTTAATTCATTTTTGGTGCTTTGGATTAATGATACGTTTAGTGCTTTAATCCATCTAGAGGAGTGGTTGAATTTAAAGATGAAAGAATTTTGAGATGGTGATCCAAATTAGCTTATCTTTCCCCTCCCTCTTCATTTTATCCCTTTATTTTTTTTAATTGTGCTACATGTTAAGTGATGGTGATCTCTATATCATTTATCCAAACATGAAGTACATAGATTGCTATTGACCGGCCTCAAAATAGGTGTGACTTCTACATAAGTCCATTTACGATTGCTTAACATAGCGCTAAATTTTGTCCCGATTTGAATAAATGATCATTCGTGGCCCAAACCTATGTTTGCAATCCCAAGTATGTTAATTTGATCTCTTTGATCCAATAACTTTGAGATTCATTGTATGGAGGCTTCGGTTCTACCAATCCTCTAATGGATCTACATCACTTTTGGTCAACGCGGATCACTTAAACATCGTTGATCATTAAATGTTACTTTTTGAGAATTCCAAAATAGATGATATGCTTGACAAAAAGCAAATGCAACTTGTTGTGTGGAGGCTTTTGTTATACCAATCCTCTAATGAGTTCCAAATGCAAGTTTCAAGATGGTCATCCAACTAACCACTAATTTCTAACAATTGACTTTACTTTATGCTTTTATTTTTTATACTTTACGTACCATTTACTTTTTGCATTTACATTTCATGATATTTTCATCTTTGCTCACTTGAGCATTTACTTTTATGTCATTTTTATTTTGCTCACTTGAGCTTTTCTTTCCCTTTTAAAGACACTTAATAATCAACATGAACCATAAAAGAAGTTAACGATACTTGGACTACTTGGTTACTATCCTTGGCATTATGGAGTGATGGACTTCTTGGACTTAGGATTAGAGACCTTGGCTTATGTTGGAGACCTTGAGACCTTAATTGATATTTTGTCTGGAGATCTTGAGGTTTACCTCAAGACATTGAGTTGTTTGTTTGTTTTGTGTGCAGGTTATTGTGATTACATACTTTGCTTGTAATTTGGAATTCACCCGTATACAACCGTTACTCTGCCCAATTTTTTCGAAGACTTGATACACTTGAAGTTTGGTCTTCTAAAGAGGTCTAGTATCTTTGCTTGCTTGGTTTCAATCTAAATAATGGGAATTCTATCTTGACTCATAATGTCAAGTATTGGCTTCGTGTTGGTTAGACGGTTCTCTTCCTTAGCGTTTACCGTATGCTTTAGGATAGTCCCTTCATCTCCTCCCATCTTCTTAAATTTTCAAAATCTTCTCATCTTTTTCAAAATCTTCTTTGTTTATAAAATTGAATCACTTTCATAATAAACCTCGGCTTTGTCGAGTGCTTTTCTTTTAAAACTTATTTTCTTTAAACAAACTTCAATTCATTTAATCATACTTCGATATCTTTCAAAATTAACAAAAACAATTCAATTCATTCAAACTCTTTTGTGCGCTCGAGCACCTTTTCCCTTCAAAACTTTTTTCGAGGTGAGACATGATTCATTGATAGTCAAGCAAAATTCTCCTATCCCCATGGTTATAAAGGTGTCGACTTTTCCACTTGAGTTCTAGAGGTGTTCTCAAGCCCTCACTCTTGCTGACGCAGGGTCCATCTTTCTCACACCTTGTGGGGCGTTAGTCGAGATTTCTCTCCTAACAATGACGACTTGTCTCCTTGTTTAAAATCAATCAACAAACAAGTCTTTTCTATCTGAACTATGGTGCCCTGACTTTCCCATTGCACGAGGGAGTACGTAGGCACTATGCCTTACGACCCAAGGCGAGCAACAAAAATAATAAAAAAACATTTCATTTTCTTTTTTTTTTGCAAATAAACATTCATTCTTTTCCTTTAGCAAGTAAACCTCATCATAACACTCCTTTTAAAAGAAACCAAACAGAGTGGATCCTACGGAGTACCGTAGGTGCTTAGGGTGCTAATACCTTCCCTTTGCATAACCGACCCCCGTACCTCGATCTCTAATCTTTTTGGGTTATGTTCGTTTTTTTCCCATTTCCCTTTGGAAACAATAAAGTGAGGTGGAGAATTCATTGTGTTGATTTAAGTAAATTAATGGCTTAATCTCAAATCTTTACCTCTACATTTCTTTATATATCATCACTGTCGCAATTGAGCGCCAGAAAAGTGTGCGACAGGAAAGTGGCGACTTCACTGGGGACAGATTGACCTATTGCTGGTCCATTCCTAAGTGGGTCATTCCTAGATTTGTTTGTTTCTTTTCTATGAGTGTTTATATATTGTTTTACTTGCTGTTTATTACTTCCCATTATGCTGTATATATGTTTGTCTGGATTTTCCTGGTTTTTAAGGGCTTGGTGATTTCTTATAAGTCTTCTACCCAGACTTTGGGAAAACATAAGATATGACGGGCAGTATAATCATGTTTACTTTGAGGGAGTAATCCCAAAAAAGGAGACATGAGATCCCCCACTCAGTGGAGGCCCCTTTGACTGTAGTGTTGTTTACCGAGTAATCGAGAAGACATACTGCTTTCGACCTAGGAGCCTACTGAAGCTGAGGACCGTAGATTACCTAACCCATCTTGACCTTTTAGCTGTAGTGCAGAAACCATGACGGAGTAATCCGAAAATAGTTGTCACGCAATACTGCGCTTGAACGAGTTTTTCATGAGAATATTACTAATTACCGAGTTAATCGGGATGTTGGTAATATCTGAAGGAAGGATGTAGACTCTGGGAACCTCTTAGAACCCTGTTCGGCAGGTGATAACCATTAGTCCATACCTTATGGGTTGTACCCTTGACTCCAGGCTCATGACTTTGAACCGTGTGGTCCTGTTACTGTGTAGTGCATTGTATAACATTGCATATCATTTGCATCCTCTACATCATTTTTCATACATCCATGTTGTTCAGGATCTTATTCCCAGTTGCTTCTTTCTTCCAGTTAGTCGTCTTCCGTCAAGCTGATTCCTCAACACAACTACGGGACTAGAGCTGCTGTCAGATTGAGAATGGAAAACCAAGAACAACCCAACATGGAAGTCAAAATGGAAATCCACGAGTTGAAGTCAGGCATGGCCAAACTTACTGAGATGATGCAAGTCCTGATTTCCAGAGGAGAGCCACCTCAAAGGACTATGATATCTGAAATCCCAATTGCTGCTGTTGACACTCAACCTATCCAGCAGACATCTACTACATGGCCAAAGTTTGGGTTACCTCAGAATTACTCTTCGCCTGTTGCAATTACTCCAATGGTTGGCCAGTCTTCCCAACCAGTCTTTTAGGCTCCAGTTTTCACTAAACCTCAACCAATCGTTCATACTGCTTCTCGTCAACCTGCTGCACAAGCTGCTTTTGGGAACCCTCTCTTTGAGTAACATGCTTCTAGTCCTCGAAGTATGAGTCAGGGATACTTTGGTGAGTTTGAAGAATTCAAAGAATAATATTAGACTTTAGAAAAGAGACTCCGAGCTATGGAAGGTAATGATGTCTTTGGTATTGCTACTGAAAATATGTGCCTAGTTTCTGATCTGGTTATACCTGCAAAGTTCAAGACTCCCGAGTTTGAGAAATATAAGGGGCATACTTGTCCAAGAAGCCACTTGGTGATGTACTTTCGAAAGATGTCTTCTTACACAAAGAATGACAAGCTGCTTATCCATTGTTTCCAATATAGTCTGAGTGGAGCTTCATTAAAATGGTATATGGGACTTGAGAAAGGTCGTATACAATGCTTCCAAGATCTTGTTGATGCTTTCATAAAGTAATACAAATACAACCTTGACATGGCACCTGATCGTCGCCAACTAGAAAATATGTTTCAGAACGAGAAAGAATCTTTCAAGGAATATGCTCAATGATGCAGAGAATTGGCGTCTCAAGTTGAACCACTTTTGGAAGAGAAAGAGTTAACTGGTTTGTTCATGGATACTTTGTCCCCTTTCTTCTGGGAGAAGATGATTGGTAGTGTGTCCTCCAGCTTCATAGACCTGGTGACTATCGGCGAAAGATTAGAAGAAGGAGTCAAGAACGGTAACGTGTCTAAAGCTGCTGAATCTTCTAATGGTGCAAAGAAATACCTTGGGAACTTTCATAAGAAGAAATAGGTAGAATCCAATGCTGTCTCGACTAAGAGAAGAGGACCTCGTCGTAGGCCTCAATACATTGATCAACTACAAGTAGCGCTTGTTACTCCTGCGGTTAATGCTCAACCAGTTCGGGTTCCTCAACGACAAAATATTACACAGAATCAGAATCAGAATAGGGCTCAGTTTAATCCCATCCCTATGACATACACTGAATTGTATCTTGCAATGGTGCAGAAGGGATTGATTACAACTAGGCGTATGATTCCTCAAAATCCTCCTCCAGCCGGGTTCAGATCTGACCTTCAATGTGAATTTCATCAGGGAGCTGCCGGTCATGATTTAGAAAGTTGTTATGCATTGAAAAATAGAGTGCAAGAATTGGTAAAAGAAAATATTCTCACTTTCAAAGAGGCAGGTCTTAATGTCATCAACAATCCTTTTCCAAAACAAAGTGGCTGAAGACTGAGTCGGGGTACCCTCAAGTCACTTCCTAAAGCAATTGTTTTAGACAGGACAACTCATCCTTGTTACTGATTAGTCACTAGGCCATCTTTCTCTCTGTTTGCATTTTCCCTTGTTTCTGTTAAAATTGTTGCTTTCAAATACTGTTTATACTTTCATTTTAAGTTTAATGAAATGAGCATTGCAATGTTTTGATTCAAATCATTTTCATTTACTGCTTTCAAATATATTTCTCTTGTTTACTCCCATTATCAAGCTTTTGTTTATGCAAAGATTTGAGGGAGGATGATGAAAACGAAATACCCATAATTGTTGCTGGTAAGCTTTTGAATTAAACTTTGCTGAAGATATACAGGCATTGTTTCAACTCCCAAACACTGGAGAAATAAGGAAGTTAATCCCTCGTTCACCCCTTTGAGCCTAGAAGCTGGAGTTTCTATATTTAAGAAAAAACCCGCAATCTTAACCCGGGGATGGGTAGTTCTCAGTTAATTTGGATGTGCGTTCAATTACAAGAGAAATCATGCAAGACACCTTTCAATAAAGGTCGCGATCAAGCTTTCCTTTGTACACAACAAAAAGTGTCAAAGATGCTCTCAAACAAAAAATGACAAAGATGGTTCCCCGCAATCATTGAGCAAGGAAGTCATTATCTTTCCAAAAATAAAAATGAAATGAAAAGAAAAATCAAAGGAAAAATCTCGCTAAGTCAAAACCTCTGAAGGAGACTTAGGAACAAACTAGGGCATCCCGCTGACTGTAATCTCAAATGAAACAGTTCAAGCAAAAGTTGGAAATAATAAATTCAATCAGAAGAGGTCTTCAAATCCTCAAAATTCTCCACCAGAGTTGGAAAAAGTCCTCAAAACAACAAAAGGATGTAAGAAGAAGTGACTGCCGTCTCAAAAATTCCATAACTTCTGAATCATTGTCATTGCTACCATCAGTGCAACTCCAATATCTCTTGGAACCTGAATGCATATTCTGAATTGAATGAACGTAGGGCTGAAGAACATCATGAAGATTGGGTTGGCTACAAATAGACTTTGAGCCTTTATCCTTTATTTCTTAAATCGTGAACCAGACCATGTTACAACCCTCAAAAGACCTAATTGAAGCCAGGTTTCTTTTGAAAGCATACTACAACAAGGTTGCGTAAACTGACTCCTATGATCTTTTGCAAATCATTTGTTTTGGTTTCATACCTTTGTTTTCACTTTAAAAGTATAAACCATTGTGTTTTAACCAGTGTTGCATTTTCTATACACAAATAACATCATTTCAAAAATGATTTTGGATTCAAAACTTTTGCACGTACTTTGCATTAAAATTACCATGTTTGAATAAACAATATTTGCTTGCAAACAAGCTTTCCTCGTCAAGGAATTTTAAACAGTTGAGAAACTTGGTCAGTGACCCTATCAAGGGAAAGTATCTTCCAGATCCAACTGCGAATCAATTCAAGATTTGTTGCTCAGTGCAAGTTTTTTCAGAATTGGTTAGCCAGAAGATCATTATCAAGACTCATACTGGGGCATTCCTTCCCAACAGTCATTTCAAGAACTGAAGCCATGATCAGTTTATCTCTGATAGTCATTTCAGAGCTGAAGCTGTGATCAACTCATTTCCAGCAACTTTCAACTGAAGCCATGATCAGTTTATCTTCAACAGTCAGCTAATCTAGGACAAATCCCCAAGCAGTTTTCCATGTCTTTCCTCAAAAGATCATCAGTTCAATACAGTTTACAAGTGTGACAAATTTGGGTTCAATACATTTTCTTTCCAATTGAATTTGGCAGAGTTCTCTGTGTTGAGGAATCAAACTTCCAATCTTACCTCCACAAAAGAGTCAAACTCCATTGTCATAAACGTCTGCATTACATGCATAAATCATTCACATATCATGCATAAAAAAATTCATACATAATGCATAACAAGAGTGTTTCATCCTCATTTGCATTTCCCGTGGTCTTGTTGCAGTTGACATGTCACCTTGAGATCAAAGTCCAACTTACTTGGCACCTACCAAAGCAGATGTCAGTTCGACTATTTCCTCTCTTTCGTCCCATGCTAATCTTGGATGATCTATTTCCCTCTTCCCTCTAATGCTAATCTTGGATATGTGGTCTCTTTTGTTTCCATCCAAATCCAGTATTGGATGTTGTTATCTTTATTGTCGTTCAAAGCCAGTATTGGATGCCATGACTTTTCTCCCTTCATTCAAAGCCAATATTGAATGAGAAGATCTCTTTTCCATCCAAAGCCAGTATTGGATGTTGTTACCTTCTCCTTCATTCAAAGCCAGTATTGGATGTCAAGATCTTTTTTTCCATACAAAGCCAGTATTGGATGTTGTTACCTTTTCTGCCGTCCAAAGCCAGTATTGGATGCCTTGTTTTTTTTCACCCCATCCAAAGCCAGTATTGGATGTTGTAATCTTTTCTCTCGTCTAAAGCCATTATTAGACATTGAGTTTTCCCTTCATTCAAAGCCAATATTGGATGTCGTGTTTCTCTTCTGTCCAACATCTTT
Source organism: Vicia faba (assembly GCA_948472305.1). Classification (NCBI taxonomy): domain Eukaryota; kingdom Viridiplantae; phylum Streptophyta; class Magnoliopsida; order Fabales; family Fabaceae; genus Vicia; species Vicia faba. Next base: position 1,306,759,240 of record OX451740.1, on the reverse strand, counting down.
CCTGGATGACTCTGATGTAGCTTCAGATTTGATCTCATCCCACATCTATTTTTCTTCTAGATGCTTTTGATTGTCTTTTCCAGAGAGTTGCTCGCCTCATTCAATGCCATTCTTGGATGTCGCTGCTTGCCTTCTCGGGTTTTAACTCTTTTTTTGCAGTACTGATGGTTACTATTTGTCACTCTGACAGATATCCAAAAGTGTCTTGTTGTTTCCCTAGTGTATCTTTCCACATCATTTCATCTGAACTACCACAAGTTTCCAGTTTCAAGTCTTTCCATATTTCCATAAAGTTTGTCTCATCTCATACATCATTCAAAAAAATATATGTAAAAAAAGAGTCCATTCATTCATAACATATGCTATTATCTCATTGCATCAGGGACGAAATTCAGGTCTGTTTGTATTTAATTACTTTCCGCCTAACTGGCAGAAAGATAATTAAATAAGGGCAGCTGTTGTATCCTAAATTTCGCCCCTAACTTTTTCAATCGCACTTTCATACCATATTTGGTCATCTGGTCACAATCATTAATAAATAGCTTCATTCATCACATTTGCATCATATCATTAAGTTTGTTCTTGTGTTATTGACTAACTTCTAATCAAAATACAAAAAATATTTGTCTTTGTCTTTGCGTATTTGTGTTTTGTAGGTACCGAGTCGGAGCATATGGAAAATAGGGTTTTCCGGTATTATTTCCCTAAAATCTCTATTTGCAAAGAAAAAGAATTAAATTTTTTTAATTTTTTTCACTGTACAATCGATTGCTCCTAGAGTGCAATCGATTGCACAAAGTGCATTTTGCACCATTTTTGAAAAAATACACTGTGCAAATCGATTTGCACCGTAGTGCAATCGATTGCACAGCGTGAAAATTTGAAAAAAGTCAGCATTTTCAAGCTTGTCAAATTTTGGCTCCAATTTTCCTCTAATTTTTGAAAGAATTATCATTAATTCAAATTTTGGCTCCAAGAATCAATTACCAAATTACCTCTAATCTCAATCCTAAACTCTATAAATAGAGCTCTAATTTTATTCAAATTTCAAGCTTTTGATAGCCAAAATCACTTTGCTAAAAAATCTCTCAATTCTCTCCATCTACCAAATTCACTAAAAGCTCCATTTTCAAGAAAAGTTAGTAAGCTTTGTATTGAAGCTTACTAATCTTTGAGCTAAACCTTCATCCAAACACTTTTTCTTCATCAATTCTCTATATCCAAGGTTGGCAATTGATTCTTGTGGTTGAATTGAAGCAAATTCTTGAAGTTGTGTTGATAATTCTCTAGATCTACCTTTGGTAAGTTGGATAATTCATCTTTCACAATGTGATCTCTTGGTGATCTTTGGGATTTATTCATTGAGCATTGTTTTGTGATTCCATTAGATCTATTTTCTTATAATTTGATGGAATTTTCGTGCTCAATTGAATCCATGATCATAAGGTGTTTGATGGAAAGTTTGAACAAAAATTTGGCCTTTTAAAATACTGTTTTGTTGTCTGTAACAATGTGCAATCGATTGATGTAACAATGCAATTGATTGCACTAAGTGAAATTTGCTCAAATTTTTGAAAACTTCACTGTGCAAATCGATTTACACAGTAGTGCAATCGATTTGCACAAAGACATAATGCATTTTTTTGCCTTGTTTTGGGGCAGCTTTGATCCAAAATACTTTTTATACTCACTCCTTTTGATTGTTGGTTTGGATTGCAATTTTAAATTTCCAATTTCTCTTTAAATTCAATGGACTTTGTGATGTAGATGAAGTTGGATAAATGTTCATCAATTCAAATCTACCTAAGAGTGAATTATTTAGTTCATTTTTGGTGCTTTGGATTAATGATATGTTTAGTGCTTTAATCCATCTAGAGGAGTGGTTGAATTTAAAGATGAAAGAATTTTGAGATGGTGATCCAAATTAGCTTATCATTCCCCTCCCTCTTCATCTTATCCATTTCTTTTTTTTTAAATTGTGCTACATGTTAGGGGATGATGATCTCTATATCATTTATCCAAACATGAAGTACATAGATTGCTTAACATAGCGTTAAAATTTGTCCCGATTCGAATAAATTATCATTCGTGGCCCAAACGTATGTTTGCAAGCCCAAGTATGTTAATTTGATCTCTTTGATTCAATAAATTTGAGATTCATTATGTGGAAGCTTTGGTTCTACCAATTCTCTATTGGATCTACATCACTTTTGGTCAACGCGGATCACTTAAACATTGTTGATCATTAAATGTTACTTTTTGAGAATTCCAAAATAGATGATATACTTGACAAAAAGCAAATGCAAATTGTTGTGTGGATGCTTTGGTTCTACCAATCCTCTAATGAGTTCCAAATGCAAGTTTCAAGATGGTCATCCAACTAACCCCTCATTTCTAACAATTGACTTTACTTTATGCTTTATGTACCATTTACTTTTTGCATTTACATTTTATGCTATTTTTATTTTGCTCACTTGAGCATTTACTTTTATGTCATTTTTATTTTGATCAATTGAGCTTTTCTTTTCCTTTTAAAGACACTTAATAATCAACATGAACCATAAAAGAAATTAATGATACTTGGACTACTTGGTTACTATCCTTGGCATTATGTAGTGATGGACTTCTTGGACTTTGGATTAGAGACCTTGGCTTATGTTGGAGACCTTGAGACCTTAATTGATATATTGTCTGGAGCTCTTGAGGTTTACCTTAAGACATTGGGTTGTTTTTTTGTTTTGTGTGCAGGTTATTGTGATTACATACTTTACTTGTAATCTGGAATTCACCCGTATACAACCGTTACTCTGCCCAATTTTTTCGAATACTTGATACACTTGAAGTTTGGTCTTCTCAAGAGGTCTAGTATCTTTGCTTGCTTGGTTTCAATCCAAAGAATGGGAATTCTATCTTGACTCATAATATCAAGTATTGGCTTCGTGTTGGTTAGACGGTTCTCTTCCTTAACTTTTACCTTATGCTTTAGGATAGTCCCTTCATCTCCTCCCATCTTCTTTAATTTTCAAAATCTTCTTATCTTTTTCAAAATCTTCTTTGTTTATAAAATTGAACGGCTTTCATAATAAACCTCGGCTTTGTCAAGTTCTATTCTTTTAAAACTTCTTTTCTTTAAACAAACTTCAATTCATTTAATCATACTTCGACATCTTTCAAAATTAACAAAAACAATTCAATTCATTCAAACTCTTTTGTGCGCTCGAGCACCTTTTCCCTTCAAAACTTTTTTCGAGGTGAGACATGATTCATTGATAGTCGAGCAACATTATCCTATCCCCATAGTTATAAAGGTGTCTACTTTTCCACTGGAGTGCTAGAGGTGTTCTCAAACCCTCACTCTTGCTGATGCAGGTTCCATCTTTCTCACACCTTGTGGGGCGTTAGTCGAGATTTCTCTCCTAACAATGACGACTTGTCTCCTTGTTTAAAATCAATCAATAGACAAGTCTTTTCTAGCCAAACTACGGTGCTCCGACTTTCCCATTGCACGAGGGAGTACGTAGGCACTAAGTCTTACGACCCAAGGAGAGCAACAAAAATAATAAAAAACATTTCATTTTCTTTTGTTTGCAAATAAACATTCATTCTTTTCCTTTATCAAGTAAACCTCTACATAACACTCCTTTCAAAAGAAACCAAACAAAGTGGATCCTACGGAGTACCGTAGATGCTTAGGGTGCTAATACCTTCCCTTTGCATAACCGACCCCCGTACCTCGATCTCTGATCTTTTTGGGTTTTGTTCGTTTTTTTCCCATTTCCCTTTGGAAACAATAAAGTGCGATGGCGACTTTATTGTGTTGAGTTAAGTCAATTAATGGCTTAATCTCAAATCTTTACCGCTACATTTCTTTACATATCATCACTGTCACAATTGAGCTCCAGAAAAATGTGGGACATGTACAAATGAACATCCAATGACAATTAAAATGACATGTACATGTGGAATTAAAAATAGGACAACACTATATACATACATGAATGTAAGCAAAAATTTATATCGGAAAAAATAAAATCCACTATTAATGCTCATGAAATGATCAATCATATGAAAGAAAATGTTAAATGAAAATGAAATCAATAAGTACACATGAGCATGAATTCTAGACAACAACATTGCAATTTTTGAAGTGCTTGAAAAGTCAGAATAAAATCTACCGAAATTAGTACTGGTATCCATAAAATGTGCAAACAAGTTCAAGTAAGCATCAAGTTTGAATTAAATCTTGGTATATGTGTGAAAATAAATTTCCGGACATAGACTTTTTACACATAAAACGCTCCGAAAATTGGCTTAAAATCAACAGAATTTGGTACCGGTATTAATTAATTATGCAAACAAGTTCAAAAATGCAACAAGCTGTAATTAATTCACATGCTACGGTGTATTTCTATGTTTCAGACAACACTACACAAATGTTGATATTCATCAAGAATTGATTAGAAAATAATGGTTTTAAAGCAGCTAAACCGAATATCAACATATGGAAGTTTAATCAGAGTTTACAAACAACAAGCATCTGCAAAATCGATATCGAAACCATAATTCCAAGCCTGGAAATCACAAACATCTTACGCGTTGAAAGTGATTTAACAAGGTATAAATTAATTTCGTTTCATGAGTTTGAGCGTTTGTCAAGAAAATAATGAATCAGAATCAATTTACGACGCGTAAATCCAACAATCAATAACAAATGCGATTTTGACGCGTAAGTTCTACATAATTCTAAAACAATTAACCAATTCCACATTTATGCAACATTCACATTTCAAGAATCAAGTTTAATTATCTAATTCAAAACTCAATTCATTCGATAATCAATTTAGTGCAAATCCTCTTTAATTCACAAAAATCAATATGAAAATAAACAACTAAATCAATTAAGGATTCAAGAGGTTTACTGGAAAATTGAATCAGAGAGGATGAAGAGGTTTTTGGATGGAAAAATTGCTCAAAAACGAGAATGAGTCGCCGGAAAAGAAAATGTGATAACAAAGGAAGCTTGTCCGCAGCGTCGCATGGTGAAGACTGAAGGCGAGCGACCAGATGGTCGCGCCAGAGCTATAGGGAGGAGGCTGGGAGTTGAGGTTGCCGGCGGAAGGGCGGTTAAA